>CM057351.1:48629564-49229564 GCA_030015575.1 Agapanthus africanus | reverse complement strand
CCAGGCTTCCAATGTGACATGGATGGCAGAGTGGCTGTCAGAGTTATAGTTTTCCCTCTGACGAGGGGCAGTATTTTGGACAGGTGGTCCAGGTGAATACTGAGGGAAGGCATGGCGCAGGATACTGATTAAGTTCAGTTGACGATACAGTCTAAGAAGTTTGGATTTGGAGTTCACTTATGAGCTAGGTCCCATCAGACATCCATACATTCTAGGACAGGTATTGCTCATTTCGGGAGATGGCTTTCTCCGCGAACTTGAGATAAGGAGAGACATAGAAAGAAACACCAGAGCGGATCCACTCACTGAGGCCATTCCTTGATCGCAATAGTTTCGTAAACGAGCTTTGTGAGACTGACTAGTAGAGGAGTTGGGTGTTCGGTATCACACGGGCTGTGAGTATGCGACATCTCAATAATTAGCCTTGAGTGCAAGTGGGAGATTGTTGGAGATAGTGCCCTCAGAGTCAATTATTGGATCACAGGCATGCGATTGCAATGATTGAGGGGAGGACCTGTCCCAGTAGGACAGTCTTACTCAAGATGATAGTATGCTATCTGGTTTATCTTTATCATCGTGTACTGCTTTAGGTGACCTTACGAGTCGCTATTACACGTTGATAGAGCCCCTAGGATTCTTGCTTAACTACCAGCAGTATGAGGGCGATCGTATAAGTGAGAGCTGGAGTCTATAAGCACATCCTTAAAAGGTCCCTAGTCGTGGGAGTTTCGAGACAGGGCGTCGATTCTCCATAGTAGACTAGTGTATACAGTCGAGATCCCGACGAGGGGCAGTGGCCGGTCTCACAAGCCACTGGTGTCAGTTGGTTCACCTAAGATGTATACAGGTGCTCATTGGGTTATGAGTACACCGGACAGGACTCGCAGGGAACCTGCTAGTTGGTTTTATACCAGACGTCAGATAGCAGTTCCCTGGTGACATGTGTACAGGTTAGTTCATCGACCTGAGATCGTCATTTGTCTCGTGTGAGTTCCCACTGTGCTTTGATTACTACCCTACCACGGCTCAAAGAAGTCGTGCAAACAGGTTTTGGTTGGGTACAGTCCCGAGCCACATGGAGGCAGTGAGTGGATCTGCAGGGGTTCGTCTCTCCCGGTATTGGTGGTGTGATCGCGCTGTGTCTAGGAGAGCCAGAACATGAAAATTCCTTGGCCAAGGCAGGAGATTTACTGGTAGGTATTCCAGTAGTATCTCAGGGTGTTCTGGGCTACACTCCGACACGACTTGTACCACTTTTGGGGGTCTGACTTTTACCAAACCCTAGGCCCGCCATGCGATGCTCATAGAAGAACGGACCGGACTGTATGGATATTGTCACTGACAGGCTCAGTAGGGTGTCAGGATGAGTTCGCTCATCGACGTCCCTTTTGGTCAATACCTGGTGGCTCGTTACGTATTGGCTTATACCTCTGACGTGCTAGTGGTTAAATCCACAGCCATAGCATTGACTAGTCTTTAGAGTCCACCACACACAGTCACTCAGGTTTCGGGCGAAACGCTGTAGAGGCCGTATGGAGATATGGCAGGGTTCGATCAGATACATGCGGTATTGCACGGATCGTGATCGGACGGTTTTTACTAGCCGGCTTCGGCTTAAGCCGGATCCTAGTATTAGATAGTGTAGTTTTGTCTCTTTGCATTTGTGTTCAGTGGGAATACAAATGCGGGCATGTATTTGCAGTAGTAGGGTTTTCCTGTAATTTATTACGGGATCAGTTTTCTGAAGTTGCCATTTTGCATTCCGTTCCGGCCGGTTTTCTTTTATTCCTTCACGGCCGGACTTTCCTTTGGAGGGTGTTATTTGCAATTGTGCAAATAACGTTTTGTGAGGGGCTTTCTTGCTTTTTTGTGGCCTCTTCATCATGAGATGCTTTTCTTGTCCATTCCTTTGCTTTTCATGAGATTGGATTGACTTGTTGAGATGAGAAATGAAAGTGAGCTTTTTCTATATTGTTTTTCCATTCTATTTTCTATACACTTGGTGAGGAGAGAGGGCTGGCCACTTTGTGAGGAGAGGATGAGAGTGCTCCTTTTAGTGAGGGATTGATTCATCTCATTTTATGCTTCTTTGCTTGCTAAAATTCCAAGCTTCTCTCATTCATTCATTCATTCTCCTCCTCACATCCCTCCATTAAGGCAACTTCATGAACCCTAAAGAGACATGGCTACTACACTATTCTATAGCAAGTCTTGGATGCGTCGGCTAGCCAACTTCGCGTCCGAGTTGCCTCGGCCCAGAGGTAGGAGCCCGTATACGAACCCGGCTGCGTGGTGCCTTTCCGACGAGGACGTGATGGACGTAGTTTCCACGGGAGATCGGAGTGGAGACGAAGACCGAAGGACACGGATCGCTTGGTTTAACTCTCTACCCGTATTTTACTTTGCTAGTTGCTAGGTTAATGGCCCGATCCGGGTGAAAAGTGCGCGGTGGTGCCGGTTGCAAGTTTTGCAAAGTTTTTTTTCCCGCGTTTCCTGCGTCGGATCGACGGCCGGGGCGCCGCCGCGAGCTTACAAAGTCATGCCGATGCGAGGCTCATAACGGGTCGAGAAACTGCTGGTAACACTTACCAGTAAATCTCTAAACCAGCCCTGGCCAGGGACTTCCCTGTTATGGCCAATCGAGCATAGCGCAACATCAACCCCCAATACCGGAAGATACGAAACTCCTCCTATCGCTCATTGCCTCCATGTGACTCGGGACTGTACCCAAAAACCACCGTTTTGCACGCCCTCTTGGACGTGGTAAGGTGGAAATCAAAGCACGGTGGGAATCACACAAGACTCTATGACGATCTCGGGTTTACAGACTAACCTGTACTAGTATCACCAGAGAACTGCCATCTGACGTGAGGTATAATACCATCTGGGAGTTCTCGGCGAGTCCATCCTGTTAGTGTATATGCCCTAGAGGCCATTACTGTATCATACTAGTATGTATATTACTTGATGGAAGCTTGGGATAT
The DNA here is from genome assembly GCA_030015575.1 of Agapanthus africanus. Lineage (NCBI taxonomy): Eukaryota > Viridiplantae > Streptophyta > Magnoliopsida > Asparagales > Amaryllidaceae > Agapanthus > Agapanthus africanus. The sequence continues at coordinate 49,226,580 of CM057351.1, read as the reverse complement.
TCACAGTTATACTGACAATCTTGCTCAATATAGTAGTATGCTACTTGGTTTGTCTCTGCTTTAATGTGTACATGTGTGTTTATTTATTATATCACATATACGCATTAGTAGAGCCCTTAGGATCTTTGCTTGATTACCGGCGTTGTGATGGCGATCACACTCGTGGGGGCTGGGTAATCTACAAGCACATCCTTACACACGTCCCTGGTCGTGGGAGTATCGAGATAGGGCATCGATGCTCCGGAGTAGACTAGCGTATGCGCTTCTCATCCCAGCACGGGAGACGGTCTGTCCCACAGCCGTCGGTACGTCGTACTTGAGATAGTATGCGGGTACTCGTTAGGTTACGAGTACACTGGACAGGACTCGTCGGGAACTGAAAGGTTGGTATTATACCTATCGTCAGTTATCAGTTCCCAGGTGACATGAGTACAGCTTAGTCCGCTGACTTGACACTGGCACTTCGCCTCGAGTGTGTTCCCACTGCACTTTGATCACTACCCTACCACGGCTCAAAGGAGTCGTGCAAACAGGTAGTGGTTGGGTGCAGTCCCGAAACACTTGGAGGCAGTGCCGGTTAGACAGGATTTGTCTCTCCCGGTATTGGGGGTTGACATCGCGCTGTGTCTAGGAGAGCCATTACACGAGTAGTCTCTGGCCAGGGCAAGCGAGATATACTGGTAGGTTTCCAGTGTTATCTCAGGGTGTTTTGGGCTTCACTCCGACACGACTTGTACCGCTATTAGGGGACTGACGTTTTATCGCCCCCTAGGCCCGACATGCGATGTATCAGACGAACAGACCGGACTGTACGGAGAATGTCACATTCAGACTCAGTAGGAGTTCAGATGGGGTTTCACCTCGTCAGCCTTCTTGTCGGCATCTACCTAGGGACCGTTACGCACAGCTAGTGCCGCTTGCGGTCTGTGGTTAAACCCACTGCCAGCGTAGTGTCGAGTCCTTAGATTCCCACACAGAGGGTATTCGCCTCTGGGCAAAACAGAGTAGAGGTCGCATGGTTTTGCGACAGGGTTCGTTCTCATCCGCGCACTTGTGCACGTTTTGGAGTCCGGACGGATTATACTGGCAGGCTCTGGTTTGAGCCAGATACTGGTATATGTTTTGGGGTTGCTTTTATATCTCGGTATTCTTGTTCCTCGGAACGAGAATGCAGGTGTGTATGCACAGTTGCTTGAGGCGGAGGATGAGGTATTTCATTAGGGTTTCGGAACGGGTGCGTATGCACAGTTGACAGTTATCTTTTTCCAAACCCTAATGGATTTATGGATTATCTATTAATAATAGTAATTAAATGAGAATTATGTTATGGTTGATTTTTGTTGACTTGTTGACCATGGTTGACTTGTTGACCATGGTTGAATGTTGACCACCATCATGCTTTGTAAAGATCCTCCTTGATTCATGCTTACATTTCATTTAATGAAGCATGATAGTGGTCATTCCAAATTACCATCAACTATTCTCATTTTGAATTATTGTCATTTAGATAATTCTTTTTCTTATGCATTATGGTTGCAAGAAAGAAAAAGAGAGCTCATTCTATCATAACCTCTCTCTCTCCTCATTTCATCTTCTTCTTCCTCAAGCTCAAGGTGATTCCTTCTCATGTGTTGAGAATCCTTCATCTTGAAAAGAAAACAACCCCTAGACACTCTCTACTCTCTCTAGGGTTCAAGGTTTAGCAAGCCGGAAATCCTAGTTCACTCAAAGATCGAGGAAGAGCCCAAAGGATGAAGCCCTCAGGTGGATCTATCTTCGGCAAAGAGGAGACGACGAGGGGAAGCCATTCAAGCTACTACAAAGAACAAGAAAGAAGAACAACAACAAGAAGAGAAGGAGTTCAAGTTGAGGTATAACCACTTTGCATAGTAGTTAACTCTTCTTTGCAAGTATGCTAGTTTAGTTTAGCAAAGATCCGGCTTTTACGGTCCATGTTACAAAGTTTAGAAAAATTTTGATTTGCCGTTTCCGCCACCCCGAAAGTACCGGGAGAGGTAACGTGGACCTAACAGTGGTATCAGAGCCTAACTAAACTTAAACTAGCTTGGTAGCGAAGTGTATGGAAGTTCGAAACCGAAAAATCGCAAAACCGGAAAAACCAAAACCCTAAGTTTCTGTTGAATTTTTTCTGCTCTAAATGAAAAACTTTATACTTGTAAATTCGGCTCAGGGTTTTGTATGAACACCCATGAAAAACGATCCACTGTTTCGTTCAAACTGCCGCGGTTCCGCGGCACGAGGTAGGCATGTGCCGCGGAACCGCCGCAGTTTGTCGTCTTCTCTGCATCGTTTTTCGTGCAGTGTGTGTCTGTGTTGGTTTTGGGATTTTTAAAATATATTATATGTGCCCAGATTTTCCAGAACTAAAATTCACTTATGGGGTCCTATAATTCCGTATTTTTTTCGAACTTCGCTACACTTTGGCTATGTTGGTTATATCTGTGTTGCTTGCATGTATTGAACGTCGGCTAATCGCTATAAGCCGATTAGTCGGGGTTATACATGATCTGTGTTTGATATTGGATTGTGTATATTAATCTGTTGGACTGTCGCGGGTGAATAGCCGGGGTGGATGTGAGATGAGCTTTTGTTTTTCTTTCATTCATTGTAAATGTAAATTGATGTAATAATATTATTTGTTTGGCCGCACAACCGGGTCGGGGTTGTAGCCGTCATTGTATAATTCTTTTTACTGTTTTTGCTCCTAGGATAGACCCATGGAGGGGGTGCACAAACTGCCGAGTACTTGGCGGGTAGTTTGCCGCACCCGTAGGGGTCTTCGGTGGGGTTTTTGGCTATTCACCGCGACCGTGTAATCCGCTTTTCGTTGCAGGCTCGAAAGGATTGCGGATTGCTAGTATATCCAATGTATTCATCTGTGATCTGTAATGTCTATCATTGCTTTACTATTTAGGCGTTGCTTATGTTTTACAGCCGCGCTAGCCCAGCCCCCGCTCTGTCGTTAGTTAAGTAACCTAACGAGTGATGACAGGACCCCGTGGCGAATGCGAATGGCATAAGCGTACGTCATATTTTGGTTGTTTTCTGCAATGGTAGGATTAAATGATGGGACGCATTAAAAGAACTAATGCAAGAATATCACGCATTAAAAGAACTATTGCAAGAAAATAAACCTAAAAGACGTTGTTGGAACAATTTATCAAAAAGCTGTTATTGCAAGGACGTTCATTTTTGTTTTGCATCGAGGTATTCGGTTATGAATGCCCAGCACCTCAGTCGACGAGGCAAGGGCCGAGATCCCTTCATCGGGAGTGACCCCTTGGACAAAAATTTGCGTCAGGGTAATAACTTCACTATAGTCGATCATTCTTGCTTTGCATCGAGGTATTCAGTTTGGAATATCCTGCACCTCATTCGACGAGGAAAGAGCCGAGATCCCTTCACCGGGAGTGACCTCTTTAGCAAAAAGTTTTCGCCACTATATTTTCAAAAAGGTGTATCACGTTCCTTCAACGAAATCAAGTTCATTACGTTAACGGGTTTTTCGCCAAAACCCAGTCGTAGCCCTCCGTCGTTTCGGATTAATATTGCTTAGTATTCGTGCTACGTATTTCGTGCTCAGCCGAGGCGTAGTGAACGGTAGCTATGTAATATTTTTCCGTAGGATACAAAGTGATTGGTTAGGACAGTCGTGCGGTCATTTTGGCTCAGTCAAGGACTCGTACGGGTGGGTCTAATGCAGTCAAGATAATGACGGGCTGAACTTGACTAGGATCTTTTGACATTTTGGCTCAGTCAAGGTCACTTGGATCCTAGGGGCAAAAACCACATCGGGAGTTTCAAAAGAACTGAAACTTGCAGATTTAGCATACCTTCTGGAGTGTGGTGACTAGAGTGGATTCCATCTAGGTTATCACACAATGACAGTTGGATCCCGATCCCACTGATGAGTTGGTTTACTCTTGGGAGATTATTTCACTTAACGATCAATGCTATAAACCTAGTAGGTGTCTAGAAAGGTGTTAGCGGGGCTACGCCCCCAGGGAAAAGAGGTTCTTTAATTAAGGAACTTCGCGAAAGCGTTGGAAAATCTCCCTTGAAGTACCGACACTAGCCTGGCTGAAAGGTTAAGCAAGTATTGTGACGTGAATTAAAACCCGGCTAGTTCTTCTTTTAAAAGGGTTTTAAGAAGAATTTGAGGAAACAGTGGGAGACATCCTGGTTAGATAAATTAATAAACCAATCTAATCTTGCAAGAGCATACGCTGAGTGTTTCTTTTCTCTCTCTCCAGGCAGCAACCTTTTCACGCCCTAATCAAGATAATAAAATGTATCGCTTGACCGATCCGAATTCTTATTCGGGACTGGGGAAAGTTGGTTCAGCTCTAACTTGTGACAACAGTCATGAGTATGAGAATGGGAAAGAGGAAAGTATGGATTTCCAGGATACCCAGTTGAAGAAGAAGCATGGTTTTGCATCTACTTCAGGTGTTCTTGTAATTGAGAACTGTTTTACGGTCAGCCCTACCTCCTGGGTACTTGATACCGGATCAGGATCTCACATCTGTAATTTATTACAAGGACTGAGAAAAACTAGGAAAGTTGCACCAGGTGATATGTCGCTCAGAGTAGCGAACGGAGCACAAGTTAATGCGGCAGCCGTCGGTGAATATCACCTAGTATTGCCTAATGGCAAGACTATGATTTTGAACGATTGCTACTATGTACCCTCCATGGTTTGCAACATCATATCAGTTTCTTTACTCGATAAAGATGGATATAACTTTGTTCTTGAAAAGAATATCATGAACATTTACCTTCATAAGGTACTGGTTGCAGAGGGTACACTGTGTAATGGTATCTACGTTCTAAATCAGAATACAGTTCTCAATATACAAAACACACGCAAGAGGAAGAATTCAGATACGAATGAATCCTACTTGTGGCATTGTAGACTTGGTCATATCGGAGAGAAAAGACTGAGTAAGTTGCATAAAGATGGACTCTTGAATGCGTTCGAGTTTTCATCTTATGAAACTTGTCAGTCTTGTCTCAAAGGAAAGATGACCAAATCTCCATTCACCGGACATGGAGAAAGAGCAAGAGAGCTCTTGGGACTCATACACAGTGATGTGTGTGGTCCGATGTCTATACATGCAAGGGGTGGGTTCTCATACTTCATCACATTCACTGACGATCTCTCTAGGTTCGGATATGTGTATCTGATGAAACACAAATCTGAAGCTTTTGAGAAATTCAAGGAATTCAGAAAGGAAGTAGAGAACCAGATTGGCAAAAGTATCAAGATCCTCCGGTCTGACAGGGGAGGGGAGTACTTAAGCACGGAATTCCTAGATTACTTAAAAGAGAATGGTATTCTCTCTCAGCTTACTCCTTCTTATACGCCACAGCACAACGGTGTTTTGGAGCGGAGGAATCGTACCCTATTGGATATGGTTCGCTCCATGATGAGTAGTGCTGAGTTGCCTCTTTCATTTTGGGGACATGCGCTTCAGACAGCGGCATACCTATTGAACGATGTTCCGTCTAAATCTGTGCCTAAGACACCGTTCGAGATATGGAATGGTAAGAAGCCGTATCTTAAAGGCATTAAGATATGGGGTTGTCCGGCCTATGTAAAAGTGCAAAATCCGGACAAACTTAAGGCACGTTCAGTTCTATGTAAATTTGTGGGATATCCTAAGAACTCCGCAGGATATCTGTTCTACCACACCGAGGAACAGAAGGTGTTTGTATCTCGCCACGCCACCTTTTTAGAGTGGCAATTTCTTGCAAAAGAAACAAGTGGGAGTTCGGTAGAACTGGAAGAAATTCAGCGACCACAAAATGAAACTGAAAATTTGACAGAACCTCAGAATTCAATAACCCCAGAAGAACCTCAGCCACTCCGCAGATCTGGTAGGATTTCTCATCCGCCCGAGAGATACTACGGTTTTCTCATTTACGGGGATCGAGAGGATTGCATCTTGGAAGAAGATGACCCTACCAGTTTCAGGCAGGCCATTATCAGTAGGGACTCTGATAAGTGGCAGGAAGCAATACAATCCGAAATGGAGTCCATGTACGCCAATAAAGTGTGGACCTTGGATATTGCTCCACCTGGGGTAAAACCCGTTGGATGCAAATGGATCTACAAAAGGAAACTTGGTGTAGATGGGCAGGTGGAAACCTATAAAGCTAGACTCGTTGCAAAAGGTTTCCGTCAAAGACCTGGTTTGGACTATGACGAAACTTTTTCTCCGGTGGCTATGCTCAAATCCATTCGGATCCTACTTGCCATTGCTGCCTTCCATGACTATGAAATCTGGCAGATGGATGTTAAGACGGCTTTCCTAAATGGTTGTTTGGAAGAGTGCGTTTACATGGATCAACCAGAAGGTTTCGTAGACAGTGGGAGCAGCGGAAGGGTGTGCAAGTTGCTTAAATCCATTTATGGATTAAAGCAGGCATCGCGGAGCTGGAACATCTGTTTTGATGAGGCAATCAAGGAATTTGATTTCATCAAGAACGAAGATGAACCCTGTGTATATAAGAAGATTGTAGGACGAACTGTCGTGTTCCTAGTCTTGTACGTGGACGACATTCTTTTGATAGGAAATGATGTTCCTATGCTACAATCGGTCAAGCTGTTTTTGTCACAAAGGTTCTCCATGAAGGACCTGGGTGATGCCTCGTACATTCTGGGGATCAAGATCTATAGAGATAGATCAAAGAAACTATTGGGACTTTCGCAGTCCAGGTACATAGAGACCGTACTAAAGAGATTTAGTATGGAGGGTTCCAAGCGCGGTAACATACCCGCATTGTACGGAATTACCCTCTCCAAGAAGATGTCTCCTAAGACTGATGAGGAGAGGGTTCGCATGAGCACTATACCCTATGCTTCGGCAGTAGGATCTATAATGTATGCGATGCTATGTACAAGACCAGATGTAGCTTACGCGCTGAGCGCGGTAGGCCGGTATCAGTCAGACCCAGGGGAGGACCACTGGACAGCAGTGAAGAACATTCTCAAGTACCTGAGAAGGACGAAGGAGATGTTCCTGGTTTACGGTAATGGAGACCTCAGGGTCGAGTCCTTTACCGATTCAAGCTTCCAGAGTGACAAAGATGACAGCAAGTCTGTCTCGGGTTTTGTGTTTACCCTCAACGGAGGGGCGGTATGTTGGAGGAGTTCCAAGCAGGATACCGTCGCAGACTCGACGATGGAGGCTGAATACATTGCTGCAAGCGATGCCGCAAAAGAGGCGGTCTGGATAAAGAAGTTCATTAGTGAACTTCAGGTGGTTCCGTCCATTGTTGACCCAATACCTTTGTATTGCGATAACAATGGGGCTATAGCTTTAGCGAAGGAACCAAGGTCCCATCAGAAATCCAGGCACATCTTAAGGCGGTATCACCTGATCAGGGAGATCATTGATCGACAGGAGATCGAGGTGCGGAGAGTGGATACAAAGGACAACACTGCGGACCCATTCACAAAGGCTTTACCCCAGACACAGTTCGAGCGGCTCATCGAGATGATAGGTCTTCGATACGCCAGTACATGGCCTTAGCGCAAGTGGGAGATTGTTAGTGTATATGCCCTAGAGGCCATTACTGTATCATACTAGTATGTATATTACTTGATGGAAGCTTGGGATATTCACAGTTATACTGACAATCTTGCTCAATATAGTAGTATGCTACTTGGTTTGTCTCTGCTTTAATGTGTACATGTGTGTTTATTTATTATATCACCTATACGCATTAGTAGAGCCCTTAGGATCTTTGCTTGATTACCGGCGTTGTGATGGCGATCACACTCGTGGGGGCTGGGTAATCTATAAGCACATCCTTACACACGTCCCTGGTCGTGGGAGTATCGAGATAGGGCATCGATGCTCCGGAGTAGACTAGCGTATGCGCTTCTCATCCCAGCACGGGAGACGGTCTGTCCCACAGCCGTCGGTACGTCGTACTTGAGATAGTATGCGGGTGCTCGTTAGGTTATGAGTACACTGGACAGGACTCGTCGGGAACTGAAAGGTTGGTATTATACCTATCGTTAGTTATCAGTTCCCAGGTGACATGAGTACAGCTTAGTCCGCTGACTTGACACTGGCACTTCGCCTCGAGTGTGTTCCCACTGCACTTTGATCACTACCCTACCACGGCTCAAAGGAGTCGTGCAAACAGGTAGTGGTTGGGTGCAGTCCCGAAACACTTGGAGGCAGTGCCGGTTAGACAGGATTCGTCTCTCCCGGTATTGGGGGTTGACATCGCGCTGTGTCTAGGAGAGCCATTACACGAGTAGTCCCTGGCCAGGGCAAGCGAGATATACTGGTAGGTTTCCAGTGTTATCTCAGGGTGTTTTGTGCTTCACTCCAACACGACTTGTACCGCTATTAGGGGACTGACGTTTTACCGCCCCCTAGGCTCGACATGCGATGTATCAGACGAACAGACCGGACTGTACGGAGAATGTCACATTCAGACTCAGTAGGAGTTCAGATAGGGTTTCACCTCGTCAGCCTTCTTGTCGGCATCTACCTGGGGACCGTTACGCACAGCTAGTGCCGCTTGCGGTCTGTGGTTAAACCCACTGCCAGCGTAGTGTCGAGTCTTTAGAGTCCCACACAGAGGGTATTCGCCTCTGGGCAAAACAGAGTAGAGGTCGCATGGTTTTGCGACAGGGTTCGTTCTCATCCGCGCACTTGTGCACGTTTTGGAGTCCGGACGGATTATACTGGCAGGCTCTGGTTTGAGCCAGATACTGGTATATGTTTTGGGGTTGCTTTTATATCTCGTTATTCTTGTTCCTCGGAACGAGAATGCAGGTGTGTATGCACAGTTGCTTGAGGCGGAGGATGAGGTATTTCATTAGGGTTTCGGAACGGGTGCGTATGCACAGTTGACAGTTATCTTTTTCCAAACCCTAATGGATTTATGGATTATCTATTAATAATAGTAATTAAATGAGAATTATGTTATGGTTGATTTTTGTTGACTTGTTGACCATGGTTGACTTGTTGACCATGGTTGAATGTTGACCACCATCATGCTTTGTAAAGATCCTCCTTGATTCATGCTTACATTTCATTTAATGAAGCATGATAGTGGTCATTCCAAATTACCATCAACTATTCTCATTACGAATTATTATCATTTAGATAATTCTTTTTCTTATGCATTATGGTTGCAAGAAAGAAAAAGAGAGCTCATTCTATCATAACCTCTCTCTCTCCTCATTTCATCTTCTTCTTCCTCAAGCTCAAGGTGATTCCTTCTCATGTGTTGAGAATCCTTCATCTTGAAAAGAAAACAACCCCTAGACACTCTCTACTCTCTCTAGGGTTCAAGGTTTAGCAAGCCGGAAATCCTAGTTCACTCAAAGATCGAGGAAGAGCCCAAAGGATGAAGCCCTCAGGTGGATCTATCTTCGGCAAAGAGGAGACGACGAGGGGAAGCCATTCAAGCTACTACAAAGAACAAGAAAGAAGAACAACAACAAGAAGAGAAGGAGTTCAAGTTGAGGTATAACCACTTTGCATAGTAGTTAACTCTTCTTTGCAAGTATGCTAGTTTAGTTTAGCAAAGATCCGGCTTTTACGGTCCATGTTACAAAGTTTAGAAAAATTTTGATTTACCGTTTCCGCAACCCCGAAAGTACCGGGAGAGGTAACGTGGACCTAACACATCCAGTATACCCAGTCTTTACTGAACACCCGTATATCATCTCTGATGTCAAACACCAATGGATATGGGATCATCCATCGCCCATCTATATGGATCGAGAAGGTATACGCTAGTCTACTCTAGTATATCGATACCCTGTCTCGATACACCCACGACTAGGGACATTAAAGGATGTACTTATAGACTACTCTGTCCCCACTAGTATGATCTGCATCATAGTCCAGGTAGTCAAGTACACATCCTAAGGGCTTTACCAACATGTAACAGAGAGACAATAAGTGTACGCGTTAAGGTAAAGAGTAACCAGATAGCATACTATCATGTCGAGCAAGAAAGTCCTCCCTATATATGTCCAAGGATCCACTAGAATATACATCTCATGTATAGTAATGGCCTCTAGGGCATACATATAACTAACATAATTGACTCTGAGGGACTATATCCAACACTCAACCCAATAACACTCGGGATAGACGTACAAATGTCAAGTGACCGAGTACAAACACAAATATCAAAACTTAAATTCAAAAACAACGCAAAACATAAGGCAGAAACATTGAAAACATGTTCCAGATTTTGCTTAAGGTGAAAACAATATTCCAAAACAATACATGAGTGATGTCTAAAGTGTAAATGAGCTATGGAAGCAACCAGGACCCATGACTCCACAGGGTGGCCGGCCCCCTACCCTAAAATTCCGGCGACCTCGGCCCTGGTAGGGAGTTGGGGTGTCGTGTTTGTAGGGTAGTCTCCTGGTAGTCAATATAGGATAATGGTCTTGCTAGTTTTTCCAGTAAGTGTCTAGGGTCATCCCGGATTCCCAGTGGGCCACCAATCTAACACAAAACCAAGATTTGGTATCTAAAGTTTAAGTTATGGCATTGTCATAATACTAAATTGTAGGAAATTGGTCCAAGAATTGGATGAGGGTGAAAACCTTGTGAGCAAACAACACTAGGATGATATATAGGGTGTATGTGACCTACAGAAAAAACCTGGACCTACTCCCTCACCAAGTGGCCGAGCCCCATCCCATGCCAATCCGAGCTCGCCGGCCCTGGGGACTCCTATAGGGTTCGTGCTTGTCACGACCCGAAATAGCACGTGACTGGCCCTTGAATCATATGAAGTCTATAGGACCTCATCTAATTCAAGTAAGCCAAAAGCTCAGAAAACTAAAATCATTTTAAATAATAAATGAAGGAAAACTAGTTTTAAAGAAGTGAAGGAAACATGTTTTAAAAACAAAGTTTTTAAATAAGTAAGCCGAATCTGCATTTTTAAATCCTCAAGTCTTTTCAGAAAATTTCGGCAAAGTTTCCTTTGTAAATACCGGCCACAAACGGGGTGCAACAAGAATAATATATGCATAATGATAAAAGGCATCCCCAAGCGGGAGCTAGCTCTTCGTCAATCGACGGTCACAACCACACAAGAAATATAATACACAACGCCGAAGGGCAAGGATCAAAACTCAAAAGAAACTTGAACTATCAAGAAAATCATAATACTACAACACGCGACTCTAAAGTCGAAATAATACACAACTGGTTTTCTAAGTCTGAAATAAATATACAAGTTTGGTTGATGGAATTTTTACTAGATACAACTGAAAATAAATAAGTACAATGGTGGTCACGATGCGAATGAACCCACCTATTAAAGCAATCACCCAGAAAGGTAGCAGTGTACCAGAAAGCCGCAATGAAACCTGTACGGCAAAAACCTGCAAGAACTGTGGCACAACGGGGGTGAGTTGCCAACTCATGAGTAGAAAACATCACGGTGCAAAAATTGTATGTATGACTCAATCGTTGGTCAATACGATCAGTAATATATATAAACCTCATATGAATAAGTCTGAAGCATGATAAGGTAGCAAAGATAAACATCTATACATAAGTGTGGTACCAAGTGCTCGTACCAGTGCCTCAGGTAGCAACATATCATAAATATACAGTATGATCAATGTAATCAACATGAATCAATGTTAACTATATCATGACGTCTAAAAGTATGTGGATATCATCCATCTATGTAATTAATGTCTGTATGCATGTGGATCTCGTCCATGCGTCACTTAATGACACAAAACATCATGCATGTAAATATCATAAGCATACGCATGGAAGTATGAGGATATAAATCAACGTGTGTCCCTCGTGACACATCGAAATCATGGAACCTGAGTGTCCAGCATCGACACTCGAAAACATCATGAAACCTGTGCCCAGCATCGGCACATAAATCCTTATATATATAGGGCTGCATCAGTCTGGATCGGCCCACGGGCTCCTTCAGTCTGGATCGGCTCGTATCATCTCTCGAATCCGGTCGGTATCCTCCGGATATCCGCCGAGCCCAAATACTATCACCGGTAGGTAGCAGTCCCTCTGCCAGGCTCACCGTCTGTATACACAGCATTCCTTTCTGGCCCCGGGATACCATACCGGGTCCACCATGTACTCGCAATCGGCCTCATCCGCCTTCTCGAATCGGGTTTCACATGTCGCTCTCAAAACCGAGAAAACACATGGTGGACGCACTGAAATATCATATCAAGAGAAACTGGGTTTTTAAACAATGCATACTTTCTTTTAAAATGACCACGGTTCTCAAATCCAGAAATCTCAAGAAAACGGCATATCTCAATGCGTAAAATCATAAAGCATGATGTATACGACATATGATAGAAATGTAAGCATATCTGTATATCATGCAACATAAAATAGTGATGCGACAATATCAGGGAAAATCGCTCTTTTAAAATGTATCACGTTTTTAAATATATACTGCGGTTCCCAATTGCTCCATAAAACCAGTTATCTATCTAGGTACAATATGTATATGCGCAAATATAGAAGTACCAATGTGTATATGTGCCAATATGGGTATGCAATGTGTATATGCGTAAGTATAGAGGTACCAATGTATATGTGCACCAATACAGATATACAAATGTGTATATGCGCAAGTATGGATGTATCAATGTATATGTGCACCAATATGGATATACAAATGTGTATATGCCCAAGTATAGATGTATCAATGTATATGTACACCAATTAGGATATACAAATGTGTATATGCGCAAGTATAGATGTATCAATGTATATGTGCACCAATATGGATATACAAATGTGTATATACGCAAGTTTGTATGTATCAATGTATATGTGCACCAATATGGATATACAAATGTGTATATGCGCAATTATGTATGTATCAATATATATGTGCACCAATATGGATATACAAATGTGTATATGCACAAGTATGTATGCATCAATGTATATGTAGACCAATATAGATATACAAATGTGTATATGCGCAAGTATAGATGTATCAATGTATATGTGCACCAATATGGATATACAAATAGTCATATCCTGATGCAAAAATCCAACTGTGTCGTGACATGGCAATTATCGATGATGAAGTGTGTGAGCCGGCAAGCAGGTGTACGTGGAACATACGCATCATCGATAATGGTGTTGGTGTCCTGACAGCATGGTTTTAATATAACAATAAACACATTTACACATGCCATGCCATGCGAAAAGCAAGAATATGCGGGAATCGAATAATAATCGCAACAGTGATGAATCGACATCAGTATGTAAATGTCATACAGTTTTGCCATTTGAAATAAGACGAATCGGGGTTTTTAGAAAAATAATGGCTACGGAGTTTTTAAGAAAAGATGCATCTTTTGAAAATATCCGTAGAATCCCTTTGCCTGTCTTTAAAATACTCACGATTCGTTAGTTTTGAAATAGGTATGACTCGGGTCTAGTGCAACATCTACTAAGTAAACCACAGATCTAAATAACAAGCTAATCGAAATGATATGGAAACCACCTAAATCTGAGTCAATATATATATATATCAATATAATAGTCGGTGATCCCTCCTCAATAGTATCACATACGATGAAATATATAATATGACGTCCTCGAGTCAAGAGTGCGGATCTATCATCAATATAAAGCTCGTACGTAAATCCGTCGTACGGCATCCCAAATCTGGGTACGGGTCAAATATCACATTCATATCATCATTTATGTGGTATCCTTATCATCATATCTCATGAACTGGGGTACTTATCTAAGTCTAGTACAAACCGATACCATCTATATAGATATATGTGCGTGTATGAAAACACGCCTAAAGGCCCGCTAACATCTCACGTCGTATCCCATAATATGAACCACATCATATCACCGATCTCATGGCACCATACCCAAACTCATCGACTCATCTCCAAATATCATCCACTATCCTCATCATCCATGTGTAGGTATACGTGTATATATATACGTCGTCCCATACCTAGGGGTGTGTGTGTGTGTGTGTATATACGTATTCTCATATACGCACAAGTATAACAAAGTAAGCATGTGTGTGCGTGTGGGTGTAAACCTATTCTAGGGTTCGCAACTAAGAAGCTATACTAGTTCACTTCTAATAACCCTAATCTAACCATTGAACACCTAATCACATCTTGAATATCCATGTCACGCATAAAGCTATCATATATATATAGTATATATATAGTATACTAAATATCGAACTGCGGGGGTGCTATACGCCATCCACCTGACTTCCCCCATAGATATAATCTACTCGTCTTGCATCTTGCGTGTCTGTGTCGATGTCGTCTTCATCTTCTTCATCATATGAACCCAAGTGAAGGTACCTACATAGATAACACAATCGCAAATGCGTATTAAAATCACATCGGAAAACCAAAACGACTCGCTAAGGCCTATAGGTTAGAACCTATGGACCACGCCTTCAAAACCACCAATTAACACTCGATTTCGATGTACAAACGTTAAGTGATCGAATATGTCATAAATCACAAAAATCCATAATATAAAATACGCAACACAAAACCCCGAATCAAAACAGCAGCTCTTGAAAAAGGTCCCAGATTCTACCCTAGGTCAAATTGGTCAATTCTGCATATGCCAAGGGTCTAGTTTACATATGTAGGAACTACAGAACAAGAACGAGACCCAATGGCCCAGGTCTGGCCGCAATTTGCGGCAAGAAGGATTATTTTTGCGACCTGAGGGTGGAGTCAGGGGTTGGGGTCTTAGGGTTAGCTTCCTAGGTGCCTGCACACTCCTCTGTACTCGCAAAATAATTTTTAGAGGCTCCAGGTGATAGAAAATTTCATTTTACACATACAGAATCCACAATTTTCCGATATCGGGTTTCTAAATCTGTATTCCGGCGTTCTAGTCTCTGGTTTAGGTCTGAATCATAGCACTAGGGGGTTTATGTGGCCTCTACTGAGCTCAATTACACATCACAACTCAAAATTTCCCTAAACCCTAACTAAAATTTTCAAAGTTCTCCCAAACCACACAATATCGGTTCTAATCTAACATGGATGTAAAAGCAATGGAAATACTGGGCTAAAGGTTAAGAGAGTGCCTCATTTGGCAACTCAAGAATTTTCTTGAGTTGCCCCAAGTGTCACGACCCGAAATAGCCCGTGACTGGCACTTGAATCATATGAAGCCTATAGGACCCCATCTAATTCAAGTAAGCCAAAAGCCCAGAAATCTAAAACCATTTTAAAGAGTAAATAAGAAACTAGTTTTTAAGAAGTAAGGAAAACATGTTTTAAAAACAAGGTTTTTAAATAAGTAAGCCGAATATGCATTTTTAAAATCTATAGTCTTTTCTGAAAATTTCGGCAGAGTTTCCTTTGTAAATACTAGCCCCGAACGGGGTACAACAAGAATAATATATACGCAATGATAAAAGGCATCCCCAAGCGGGAGTTAGCTCTTCGTCAATCGACGGTCACAACCATGCAAGCAATATAATATACAACGCCAGAGGGCGAGGATCAAAACTCAAAAAGAAACTCAAAATCAACATGAAAACCATAATACTACAATGCGCGACTCTAAGGTCGAAATAATACATAACTGGTTTTCTAAGTCTGAAACAATATACAAGTTTTGGTTGATGGAATTACTAGATACAACTGAATAAAATAATACAAGGGTGGTCACGATGCGAGTGAACCCACCTACCAATGCAATCACCCGGAAAGGAAGCATTGTGCCAGAAAAGCAGCAATAAACCTGTACGGCAAAACCTGCAAGAACTGTGGCACAACGGGGGTGAGTTGCCAACTCGTGAATAGAAAACATCACAGAGCAGAAATCGTATGTATGACATAAACCTTGTTCAATACGATCAGATATATATAAGCCTCAAATGAATAAGTCTGAAGCAAGATAAGGTGGAAATGTAACAACTATACAAGAGTGTAGTGCCAAGTGCTCGTGCCAGTGCCTCAGGTAATAACATATCATAAATATGAGGTATGATCAATGTAATCAATGTCTGTATGTATATGGATCTCGTCCACGTGTCACCCAATGACAAAAAAACCTCATGCATGTAAACATCATAAAGCATATACATGGAAGTATGATGATGTAAATCAACATGTATCGCTCGCGACATATCAAAATCATGGAACCTGAGTGTCTAGCATCGACACTCGAAAACGTCATGAAAACCGTGCCTATCATCGGCACGTAAATCCTCATATATCTCAGGCGCCCCACACCCTGGTCGGCCCTCATATCCATCTCATAACTCCGGTCGGTATCATCCGGATATCCGCCGAGCTCAAATACAATCACCGGTAGGTAGTAGTCCCTCTGCCAGGCTCACCGTCTACTACACAGCGATCCGTTCTCGCCCCGGGGTACCATACCGGGTCTACCATGTACCCGCAATTGGCCTCATCCACCTACTCGAATCGGGTTTCACATGTCGCTCTCAGCACCGGGAAAACATATGGTGGACACAATTAAATATCATATCAAGGGTAACCGGGTTTTTAAAACAATTATATAGTCTCTTTGAAATATCCTCGGTTCCCAAATCCAGAAATATCATGGAAACAACATATCTCAATGCGTATAATCAAAAGCATGATGTATGCGACATGTAGAAGAAATGTAAGCATATCAGTATATCATGCAATATGGAATAGTAATATGCACATATTGAGGGAAACCCGCTCTTTTAAAATGAATCAGTTTTAAAGAGTATCTTGCGGTTCCCAAATCTCCAAATCAAGCGAGAAATAATCTATGTATGTGAAAATGAGTATGTGTACAAGTATGGGTGTACAAAATATAAGTACACAAGTATGCCATGCAAGGGTCATATCCTGAATGCAACAGTACTATAGTGTAGTAGCATGGCAATTATCGATGATGAAGTGTGTGAGCCGGAAAGCAGGTGTATGTGGAACATATGCATTATCGATAATGGTGCTGGTGTCCTAACAGCATGGATTTGATATAACAATAAACGTATTTAACATGCAATGCGATGCGAACAACAAGAATATGCGGCAAATGAATAATAAATACAACAGTGAAGAATCTACAACAATATGTATATGTCATACAGTTATGCCATTTGAAAATACGACGAATCGGGGTTTTTAGAAAAATAAGGGTTACGGTGTTGTTAAGAAACGATGCATCTTTTTGAAATATCCGTATAATCCTTTTGCCTGTCTTTAAAATACTCCCGATTCGTTAGTTTTGAAATAGGTATGACTCGGTTTTAATTTAACATCTACAAGGTAACTACAGATCTAACTAACAAGCTAATGGAAAAGGGTATGGAAATCACCTAAATCTGAGTCGATACATATATACATATATAATAGTCGGTGATCCCGCCTCAATGGTACCGCATACGATACAATATCATATGGCATCCTCGAGTCAAGAGTGCGGATCTATCATCAATATAAAGCTCGTACGGTAAATCATCGTACGACATCCCAAAAGCTGGGTACGGGATAATATCACATTCATCTCATCAATTATCCGGTATCCTTATCATCATATCTCATGACCTGTGGTACTGATCTAAGTCCAGTACAAATCGATACCATCTACATAAATATAAATGCGTGTGTGGAACACACGTCTAAAGGCCCGCTAAAATCACATGTCGTATCCCAAATACGAATCACAATATATCACCAATCCCATGGCACTATGCCCAATCTCGTCGACTCATCTCCAAATATCATCCATAATCCTCATCATCTAGGTATATGTATAACAAAAATGCATGTGTGTGCGTGTGGGTGTAAACCTATTCTAAGGTTCGCAACCAGGAACTATATTAGTTTACTTCTATGCCCTAATCAAATCATAGTACACCTAATCTCATCTCTATATCCATGACACATGATAAGCTATAATAAATAGTATATATATACTATACTAAGTATCGGAATGCGGGGGTGCTATACGCCATCCACTCGACTTCCCCCATAGATATAATCTATTCATCTGGATTCCGCTTTCCGTTGCCGACGCTGCCACGCGCTTGCTTGTCGTCTCAAAGTCTTCGTGGGGTACCTACACATCATAACATATCGCATCGCGTTAAAACCAAATCAAAACTAAAACGACACGCTTAAAAGCCTATAGGTTAGAACCTATAGTTTGCTCTCGTAAGACAACCCGATATCACTCGATATAGACGTACGAACGTCACAAGATCGAGATAAAGCACAAATACCAAAAATCCAGAATGTAAATACGCAAAACCACAACTTGAGTCAAAATAGCAACACATGTAAAGATATTGTATAAGGTGAAAACAATGTTCCAAAACAATACTGGAGTGATGTATAAAGTGTAAATGAGATATGAAAGCAACTAGGACTCCTGACTTCACAAGGTGGCCGGTCTCCTACCCTAGAATTCCGGCGACACCGGCCCTGTTAGGGAATTGGGGTGTCAAGTCTGTAGGGTGGTCTCCTGGCAGTCAATATAGGGTATTGGTCCTGCTAGTTTTTCCAGTAAGCATCTAGGGTCACTCCAGATTCCCTGTAGCTACCAATCTAACACAAAACCAAGGTTTGGTATATAGAGTTTAAGTCGTGGCAATGTCGTAATACTACACCGTAGGAAATTGGCCCCAGATTTGGATTATGGTGATAACCAGTGAGCAAATAACACTAGGGTGATACGTAGAGTATATGTGACCTACAGAAGAAACCTAGACCCACACCCTCACCAAGTGGCCGAGCCCTCTCTCATGGAAATTCGGTCTCTCCGGCCCTGGGGACTCCTCTGGGGTTCGTGCTCTCAGGGTGTCTTCCTAGGGTCAATTCTAAGCTCCTGAAGTTGTTTATTTTTCCAGTAAAAGTCCCAGCTCATTCCAGATTTTCCTGCACACTCAAAGTCTATAAACCAACATGAAAGTTCTGAAATTCCGTATTTTTGGGTTTCAGTTTTGGTTGGTCTGAGTTTTCTACCATCCTGGGGTTTATAGGTCACTAATAAGGCTTATTAGCACTAATACAACTCAAAATAACCTTAACCCTTTCTAGGCTTTTCCAAATTCCACAAAACTTCTCCAAAATGACGTTAAACTTGTAATGAGGCTAAAGCACAAGAAACACTACACTAATTGTGAAAGGGGTTACCTCATCCAGCTCCCGAGAACCTCCAACAGCGCCAAAATCATATTTTTCTTGGTCCAATGGGTAGCTTGTGAGGTTGTGCACAACTTTTGTGAATTGAGAATGGGGTTTTGAGGTGTTTGAAACTTGAATGAAGAGGAGAAGAAGAAGAAGGAGAAGATGACAGGGAGGGTTGTGCTCTGGCCGAGAGCTCCAAGGAGGGAGTGAGGGAAAGAGAGAGAGTGTGTGCAAGGTCAATGCCCATGCCTCCTAACTACCTCCCTCCATACCTCTTGACTTTTCCTTTCTTTTTCTTTTCTGTTTCCTTTTCTTTTCTTTTCCCTCTAATTTCCTTCTCTCCTCAATAGTAAACCCAAAACAAACCATGGTAGAAAATGCACAAGTGTAAAAAAAAAAAAGATATGGTGC
Source organism: Agapanthus africanus (assembly GCA_030015575.1). Taxonomy (NCBI): domain Eukaryota; kingdom Viridiplantae; phylum Streptophyta; class Magnoliopsida; order Asparagales; family Amaryllidaceae; genus Agapanthus; species Agapanthus africanus. The sequence goes on along the minus strand of CM057351.1, from coordinate 49,206,989 downwards.
ATGTTTGCACAAAACATGTTTAACACGCGATTAGCTATTTTTAATCGTGATTAGCACTAAATTAGCATATAATTAAACATAAAAACATAAAATTTGCATAATTTATATAAAACACCCTCTTTTAAATAATTTCCATAATTTTCAAAAATTTTCCCAATTTATCGGTATTTAATTATACCGAAATATTAAAATATTCATTAAAAATAATATTAAATTATAAAAATTCCCAAAAATAATATTTTATTTTTTTGAAATATTACACCAAGTGTCCAAAATGCAAGCTTTCTTGGTCCATGGTGTAGTTAGTAAGCTTGTGCATCTTTTTATTGAAATGGGTATTGGGTTTTGAGGTGTTTTTTCATGGTGTTTTGAGGAGGTGAAGAGCGGAAGGGAGTTAGGGCAGCAGCAGCAGCAGCAAAGAGAGAGAGGGGAGAGGAAATGAGTGAAAGAATGAAGAGAGAATGGTTTAAGACCAAGATTGACCCACCACCCTTTCTTTCTCTCTCTTGGCCATACCTCTATATTCTATTCTTTTCTATTTTCCTTCTCTTCTCAATAGTGAACCCAAAGCAAAGAATGAAAAATGATGATAAAGCCATGTAGGAAAATGTAACACAAGTGTGAAAAGATATGGTGCATGTTTTCCACAAAATACGCTTAATCCGCGATTAGCGATTTTAATCGCGATTAGCACTAAAATAGCGTATAATTAATCATAAAAACTTAAAATTTGCATAATTCACATAAAACACCCCCTTTTAATAATTTCCATAATTTTCCAAATTTTTTCCAATTTATCGGTATTTAATTATACCGCCTTATTAAAATATTCAATATTTTATTATTTAATTATAAAAATTCCAAAAATTAATATTTTATTTTTTTGAAATGTTACAATATTCCCCCCTTAAAGAAATTCGGTCCCCGAATTTAAATTTAAACCCCTTAATACTAAACATTTTAATAAAAAGTCCAAGTTGTCGGGGCTCCGAAATCATCAATACATAAAATGCATCATAGCGCAATGCATGCGCATGAACAATGGGCAGATAACTCAAAATCAAAACTCCGTCAAGTATCTCGCAATCATCGGAGTCATGGTGAAGATAAAAATGTCAAATCCAATACGAAAACTAATATGATATAAATTAGAACTATACATGTAAATATCTGAAGAAAATGCATGTCAAACCTTTTTAAGTCGCTGTGCGATGCGCATAATACTGCACAATGACGGACATCTATTGTACAAAAATAACCATATATGTATATATCCTTGGTTTAATATGTACGTTCCGCCGCTTTGAAAACAATTTAGAAGTGTTCCTTTGTTTTAAACGTTTCGTGTCATATCAGACACGTAGGTAAGTACTGAGACTATACCTCCTTTTTTTGGAAATCGCTTCAATAACTGTCAATGCATGCAAAATATATCCAGGTACTGTCCTCTGACTAGTCCTGCTCAGTACGAAAACAAATAGAAAAAATCATAAAAACGTACTGCTCCATAAGAAATCAATCACAAAAATGTGCATATGAATGATGCGTGCGTCTGGTGCGCACGGAAATCAAAATCCATATATGTGCCATACATGTGCATGAAAACAAATCTAAGTGCATCGGGTGTGCACGAAATATCTGTTAAGGGCAACAGGTGTGCCGGACAGCAAAATCAGGTGTATCTGATATGCACAAAGAATCCCGATTTAGTGTATCTGGTGTGCACCAAAATCGCATCTTAAAACATGCGCTCGACACGCGCGAAAATCCAAATCAGGTGCATCCATCATGCACGAATAAAATTTAAATCATGTGCATCCAACTTGCACGAAATCCAATATCAAGCGTCAAACATGCGCAAGAATCCAAATCAAATGCACAGAGTGCATAAAATCAACATCAACATCATAATCGAAATTGACGGTATACAAAAAATCTCAATCCAAATCAGGTATACCGTGGTATATAATCTCACCACCATGTGCATCAGCGTGCACAAATCAAATCAAAATACTAAAAGTGCATGAAAACTATACCGAAAGCATAAATCAAATCACATGCGTAACATAGGCATGAAATCAAAATCAACGTATCGAATGACACCAAACCGAAGTCAAGTGCAACCGTGGTGCAAAAATGTAAAACCAGTGTAACAAACGCACTAAATATAAATCCGGTGCAACAAATGCACGAAACATAAATCTGGTGAGACAAACGCATGAAATATAAATCTGGTGCGACAAACGCACGAAATATAAATACCCAGTAGGTGCAACCATGGTGCACGAAAATAAATATCATGACACTCAGTCATCAAGACTAAATCATGGGAATAGATCGCCCAAAATACCGAAATCCAAGGTGACGGATATGTGATAATCGAATCACCAGATCACAAATCATAAATACCGTCGTCGATAGTTCCTCCTTCAGTGTCAAGAAGGTGCCGGTGCATCCAAAACTAGCGGAGCAAGATATCTACTTGCCTCCTATTCATGGTCTGGCGCCTGGTGCTTTTAGGCTCTTTTCTCTCACTGTACATTGCTACATATGTAGCTCCTCGGCTCATCGGCCCAATATGGAATGAAGACGGAAACAATCCCACTCTGGCGCATCCTCTACAGATCTCTGGCCAACTATCTCGTCGACGATGCCGAAGTCTGTCCTGTTAGGTGTGCGCAATATGACCGCTCCTGGGTCCAATTCTTCTCGTATAGTATTCCAGAAGGTCCTGTCGAGGTCTCTCTCAAATCTCGTTTCTGCCGAATTGCCCGGAAGTTACCACCCTTTACTATATCTGTTTCTTATTCCGGAATGGCTGCATACTCATCGCGACTCCTTCTGGAAGGTATATCCATAATCAACGCCTCTGCATGCGTATCGCATCTCTAATGTCGGTAGAATGGAACGTCGTCTCATCAAGATCTCGTACGAACCTTTTTACTCCACTTTTCTCTGCTGTCGACTGCTTCGGACTCGTCTCATCGTGGCTGCATGGACTGAGCTCCAACGGCTATACTCGTATCTGGAGTCTCCCAAGCAATGCATCCTATCACGTGATATCCGAAAGGTGTCGAACCTTTCGATCGATTCGTCAAGGTCCCATAATTCACCCAAGAGATAAACATCTTGAGTACAGTTTAATAGTACTTGAGTACATGCCACAACACCTGTGGACCAACCGTAGAAGGGAAAACCCAAGCCTCACAATTGGCACCGCTAAACTGCCGCAAACCCTAAGGTTCGAAGGCGTTCCATGGTCATTACGTCGAGTTAGGGTTTCATTCTTCTAGAAGGTCCATAGCATTACTTGCATTGTCTTACGAATACTTTAAACTTGGAAAATGGGCTCCTGATATTCGATCGTCTCTATCGACTCTCAAGGTACCTGCGTGAAGTCATCTCTAGCTGGAAACAATCTATCTGATGACCTCGCATCGGGGTAAGTGAACGAACCACATATCCTAGTCATTCATCCTCGGGTGACTACTGACCTTCCATCATATCTCTAAGTATATACTCATGTTGCAGTAGCTCCAACATCTGGGCGATATCTCGTCATTTGCAGCAGCAACTGGCTCATTCGTCTGCACGACGAACAGTGCATCAATCATCATGAATAAGCGATACATCAATGGTCATCACATTCTGGCTGGCCTCTAGCAGTAGCCTGATCCCTGGTGCTGATCTGCACGCCCGAGAAATCTCATAACAGCGGTCCATCAAACGCTCACGTCGCGAAAACACAATAAAACAATGCCTCTCTATGCAATCGTATGTCCCTGGAATCACGCCCTGGTCAGTCCTCGTCCGTGACGAGCTCGTGCTGACCGCAACTCTAGCCGTAGCTCTCTCTGGCCATGTAATCGTGGCACCAAAATCATAACCAACATCAATAAGGATAGATCATAAGAATGAATATAATACTGTGCAAGGAAATGTACATCCTAAGGCTCCTTAAACCGAGTAGCGTATCGTAAGTATGCCGCGGAATATACACACGGTACGTCACTCTACTAAAGTCACCTACTCCATCAACCAAGGTCAACCTACGCGATGAATGTTGGGGTATAATACCCCCTTGACTAAGTCTAAGTTCCGTAAGGTCAAGCCTAAGTTCCGAATATATAAAAACGCTCTAGGCTCCGCATAGTCAAACTTAGACTCGAACCAAGGTTAACCTAGAGCTCTGATACCAACTTTGTCACGACCCGAAATAGCACGTGATTGACCCTTGAATCATATGAAGTCTATAGGACCTCATCTAATTCAAGTAAGCCAAAAGCTCAGAAATCTAAAACCATTTTAAATAATAAATGAAGGAAAACTAGTTTTAAAGAAGTGAAGGAAACATGTTTTAAAAACAAGCTTTTTAAATAAGTAAGCCGAATCTGCATTTTTAAATCCTCAAGTATTTTCTGAAAATTTCGGCAGAGTTTCCTTTGTAAATACCGGCCCTTAACGGGGTGCAATAAGAATAATATATGCATAATGATAAAAGGCATCCCCAAGCGGGAGATAGCTCTTCGTCAATTGACGGTCACAACCACGCAAGCAATATAATATACAATGCCGAAGGGCGAGGATCAAAACTCAAAAGAAACTCAAACTATCAAGAAATCCATAATACTACAACGGGCAACTCTAAGGTCGAAATAATACACAACTGGTTTTCTAAGTCTGAAATAAATATACAAGTTTAGTTGATGGAATTTTTACTAGATACAACTGAAAATAAATAAGTACAATGGTGGTCACTATACAAGTGAACTCACCTACCAAAGCAATCACCCAGAAAGGAAGCAGTGTGCCAGAAAGCCGAAATGAAACCTGTACAGCAAAAACCTGCAAGAACTGTGGCACAATAGGGGTGAGTTGCCAACTTGTGAGTAGAAAATATCACGGAGCAGAAATCGTATGTATGACTCAATCCTAGGTCAATACGATCAGTAATATATATAAACATCAAATGAATAAATCTGAAGCATGATAAGGTGGCAAGGGTAAACATCTATCTATAAGTGTGGTACAAAGTGCTCGTGTCAGTGCCTCAGGTAGCAACATATCATAAATATACAATATGATCAATGCAACAAACATGAATCGATGTTAACTATATCATGACGTCTAAAAGTATGTGGATATCATCCATCTATGTAATCAATGTCTGTATGCATTTGGATCTCATCCACGCGTCACCCAATGACACAAAACATCATGCATGTGAATATCATAAGCATACGCATGGAAGTATGAGGATATAAATCAACGTGTGTCCCTCGTGACAAATCGAAATCCTGAAACCTGAGTGTCCAGTATCGACACTCGAAAACATCATGAAACCTAAGCCCAGCATTAGCACGTAAATCATCATATATATAGGGCTCCGTCAGTCCGGATCGGCCGACGGGCTCCGTCAGTCCGGATCGGCCGACGGGCTCCGTCAGTCCGGATCGGCCCGTACCATCTATCGATTCCGGTCGGTATCCTCCGGATATCCACTAGCCCAAATACTATCACCGGTAGGAAGTAGTCGCTCTGCCAGGCTTACCGTCTGTATACACAGCATCCCTTTCTTGCCCCGGGGTACCATACCGGGTCCACCATATACCCGCAATCGGCCTCATCCGCCTCTTCGAATCGGGTTTCACATGTCGCTCTCAGAACCGAGAAAACAGATGGTGGACTCACTGAAATATCATATCAAGAGAAACCGGGTTTTTAAACAATGCATACTTTCTTTTAAAATGACCACGGTTCTCAAATCTAGAAATCTCATGAAAACGACATATCTCAATGCGTAAAACATAAAGCATGATGTATGCGACATATGATATAAATGTAAGCATATCTGTATATCATGCAACATAAAACAGTGATGCGACAATATCAGGGAAAACCGCTCTTTTAAAATGAATCACGTTTTTAAATATATACTGCGGTTCGCAATTGCTCCATAAAACCAGTTATCTATATAGGTACAATATGTATATGCGCAAGTATAGAGGTACTAATGTGTATATGCGCCAATATTGGTATGCAATATGTATATGCGCAAGTATGGAGGTACCAATGTATATGTGCACCAATACGGATATACAAATGTGTATATGCGCAAGTATGGATGTATCAATGTATATGTACACTAATATCGATATACAAATGTGTATATGCGCAAGTATAGATGTATCAATGTATATGTGCACCAATATGGATATACAAATGTGTATATGCGCAAGTTTGTATGTATCAATGTATATGTGCACCAATATGGATATACAAATGTGTATATGCGCAATTATGTATGTATCAATATATGTGCACCAATATGGATATACCAATGTGTATATGCGCAAGTATGTATGTATCAATGTATATGTAGACCAATATAGATATACAAATGTGTATATGCGCAAGTATAGATGTATTAATGTATATGTGCACCAATATGGATATACAAATAGTCATATCCTGATGCAACAATCCTACTGTGTAGTGACATGGCAATTATCGATGATGAAGTGTGTGAGCCGGCAAGCAGGTGTACGTGGAACATACGCATCATCGATAATGGTGCTGGTGTCCTGACAACATGGTTTTAATATAACAATAAACACATTTACACATGCCATGCAATGCGAAAAGCAAGAATATGCGGGAATCGAATAATAATCGCAACAGTGAAGAATCTACATCAGTATGTAAATGGCATATAGTTTTTCCATTTGAAATAAGACAAATCAGGGTTTTTAGAAAAATAAGGGCTACGGTATTTTTAGGAGAAGATGCGTCTTTTGAAAATATCCGTAGAATCCCTTTGCCTGTCTTTAAAATACTGACGATTCGTTAGTTTTGAAATAGGTATGACTCGGGTCTAGTCCAACATCTACTAAGAAACCACAGATCTAAATAACAAGCTAATCGAAAGGATATGGAAACCACCTAAATCTGAGTCGATATATATATAAATATAATAGTCGGTGATCCCGCCTCAATAGTATCACATACGATGCAATATACAATATGACGTCCTCGAGTCAAGAGTGCGGATCTATCATCAATATAAGCTCGTACGTAAATACGTCGTACGACATCCCAAATCTTGGTACGGGTCAAATATCACATTCATATCATCATTTATCTGGTATCCTTATCATCATATCTCATGAACTGGGTACTGATCTAAGTTTAGTATAAACCGATACCATCTATATAGATATATGTGCGTGTATGAAAACACGCCTAAAGGCCCGCTAACATCTTACGTCGTATCCCATAATACGAACCATATCATATCACCGATCTCATGGCACCATGCCCAAACTCATTGACTCATCTCAAAATATCATCCACTATCCTCATCATCCATGTGTAGGTTTATGTGTATATATATACGTCGTCCCATACCTAGGTGTGTGTATATTTATATACGTATTCTCATATATGCACAAGTATAACAAAGTAAGCATGTGTGTGCGTGTGGGTGTAAACCTATTCTAGGGTTCGCAACTAAGAAGCTATACTAGTTCACTTCTAATAACCCTAATCTTACCATTGAACACCTAATCACATCTTGAATATCCATGTCACGCATAAAGCTATCATATATATATATATATATATATATATATATATATAGTATACTAAATATTGAACTGCGGGGGTGTTATACGCCATCCACCCGACTTCCCCCATAGATATAATCTACTCACCTTGCATGTTGCGTATCGGTGTCGATGTCGCCTTCATCTTCTTCATCGTATGAACCCAAGTGAAGGTACCTACATAGATAACGCAATTGCAAATGCGTATTAAAATCACATCGGAAAACCAAAACAACACGCTAAGGCTTATAGGTTAGAACCTATGGACCACGCCTTCAAAACCACCAATTAACACTCAATTTCGACGTACAAACGTCAAGTGATCGAATACGTCACAAATCACAAAAATCCAGAATACGCAAGACAAAACCCCGAATCAAAACAACAACTCTTTAAAAAGGTCCCAGATTCTACCCAAGGTCAAATTGGTCAATTCTGCATATGCCAAGGGTCTAGTTTACAGATGTAGGAACTACAGAACAAGAACGAAACCCAATGGCCCAGGTCTGGCCGCAATTTGTGGCCAGAAGGATTATTTTTGTGGCTTGAAGGTAGAGTCAGGGGCTGGGCTCTTGGGGTTAGCTTCCTAGGTGCCTGCACACTTCTCTGTACTTGCTAAATAATTTTCAGAGGCTCCACGAGATAGCAGATTTCATTTTACACATACAGAATCCACAATTTTCCGATATCGGGTTTCTAAATCGGTATTTTGGGGTTCTAGTCTCTGGTTTAGGTCTGAATTCTAGCACTAGGGGTTTTGTGTGGCCTCTACTGAGCTCAATTACACATCACAACTCAAAAATTCCTTAAACCCTAACTAGAATTTTCAAAGTTTACCCAAACCACACAATATCGGTTCTAATCTAACATGGATGTAAAAGCAATGGAAATACTAGGCTAAAGGTTAAGAGAGTATCTCATTTGGCAACTGAACAATTTTCTTGAGTTGCCCCAAGTGTCCAAAATGCAAGCTTTCTTGGTCCATAGTGTAGCTAGTAAGCTTATGCATCTTTTTATTGAAATGGGTATTGGGTTTTGAGGTGTTTTTTCATGGTGTTTTGAGGAGGTGAAGAAGGGAAGGGACTAAGGCAGCAGCAGCAGCAGTAAAGAGAGACAGGGGAGAGGAAATGAGTGAAAGAATGAAGAGGGAATGGCTCAAGACCAAGGTTGACCCCTCACCCTCTCTTTCTCTCTCTTGCCCATACCTCTATATTCTTTTCTTTTCTATTTTCCTTCTCTCCTCAATAGTGAATTCAAAGCAAAGAATGAAAAATGATGATAAAGCCATGTAGGAAAATGTAACATAAGTGTGAAAAAATATGGTACATGTTTTGCACAAAATACGCTTAATCCGCGATTAGCGATTTTTAATCGCAATTCGCACTAAAATAGCGTATAATTAATCATAAAAACTTAAAATTTGCATAATTCACATAAAACGCCCTTTTTAAATAATTTCTATAATTTTCCAAATTTTTTTCCAATTTATCGGTAATTAATTATACCGCCTTATTAAAATATTCAATATTTTATTATTTAATTATGAAAATTCCCAAAATTAATATTTTATTTTTTTTGAAATGTTACAGTGCTCTCAGGGTATCTTCCTAGGGTCAATTCTGAGCTCCTGAAGTTGTTTGCTAGTCTCGTAATCAACCCAGGTCATCCCAGATTATCCTGCACACTCAAAGTTCACAAACCGACATTGCAAAGTTCTGTAAATCCATATTTTTGGGTTTTAGTTGGGTTGGTATGGGTTTCTATCAATTGGGAGGGGTTTAAGGTCACCACTAGGCCTCAATTCACAATCACAACTCAGTTCAAACCCTAGCCCTCTCTAGAAATCTCCAAAGTTCACCAAATCGCACCAAATCACAACTAAACACATAAATGGTTTAAAGTGAATGAAAAACTACACTATGTGTGAAGGGATTATCTCATTTAGCACCCATGAATCCTCTACAGCGCCAAAATGCAAACTTTCTTGGTCCAAAGTGTAGCTAGTGAGCTCATGCATCTTTTTTGTGAAATGGGGTTTGAGTTTTGAGGTGTTTTTAATGGTGTTTTGTGAGTTTGAAGATGGTGGAGGAGAGGGTGCTGCTTTAGGCTGAAGAAGGAAGGGAAAAATGAAGGAGAATCATGGAGGAGAGAATGGCCAAGTCAACTAAACCCTCACCCTCTCCCACTCTCTCTCATGCCCATACCTCACACTATTCTATTCTTTATTCATTTTCCATTTTCCTTTTCTTTTTCTTCTCACCTCAATAGTAAACCCAAAACAAACCATACGCCGAAAATCATGTAGGAAAAAGGTAACAAGTGAAAAAAAAAGACATGGTGCATGTTTTGCACAAAACAAGGTTAAAGCCCGATTAGTGATTTTTAATCGCGATCAGCACTAAATTAGCGTCAAATAAATCATAAACTCTCATAATTTGCATGAATCACACAAAATACCCTCTTTTTAGTAATTTTCCAAATTTTTTCCCAATTATCGGTATTTAATTATACCGCCTTATTAAAATATTCAATATTTTATTATTTAATTATAAAAATTCTCAAAAAAATTTTTTTTTTTTTTTAGATGTTACAGTTGTGATCTTCTAAACTCATTTCTTTCTACCTTCCTTCTTATTTTATTTTCTTTTTCTTTTTAATGGATGAGTAGTTTCTCACTTGTTAGGGTAAGATAAGGAAAGTTTGAGAGAAGGAAATCTCTCTCACTATTTTCTTTTCCCAACATCTTGATTCGGACTCCGGTTAATTGAACCACATTCCGCTCCCTACGGCACCCTATCCTACATGATAGCGGTGATACCCTTGTGAGACCGGCTGTGGTTGAATTAACCGGAGGTTAAGGCTAAGAGCCAAGAACGGACGGACAAGGACCAAAAGGAAGGAACTAAGCATTGAAAAGCCTAGCTTATAGTCGCAAGTTTCCTTCCTGGTTGTGCTAATCCCCGTTGTTACCGATTACCGTAACAACGATATTATGAGTGGCAACGAAAGAAGTGAGTGAGTCCTAACTCAAACTAACCTAATCCGAACCCTAACAAGCTCTCTTTATACATATTTTAGCACATAGAGAAACTAAAAAAACCTGGAAAAATTGGACATAACTCGTTAAAACACTAAGAAAAAGATTCTCATCTCTCCATGGACCGACCCGTACTCAACCGGCTAGCTACCAAGCGAAACCGCCTTGATTGCGGCAACTAAAACTAAGCACGCAAAATCCTTAACAATCAGTAAGCAACCCTACCCATTCTAGAGTTAGGAGACCTGGTCTCAACTCCTGGAGATGGTCTCCCACTGGACTCTAGAACCCGGTTACTTATGCTCTCCTCCTTGTGTCTATCCTAATACGGAAAACTAAATAATATACATCAATGGTGACATCATCCTCAACCCGGAAGTGCCCCAATAAAAAATTATTACATACAAGTTTTTACATGAATGAAAATGAAAAACTCTCGTCTCGCATAAAGAAAACCCGGCTATTCAAAACATGACAATACAGTATAACATATCACAGCAGCACATAACATCACATGTCATCAACGTAAGTACATATGCGTATCCCAATTGCCGTTGACGTATAGCAACAAAACCGGCGATACACCACATATTACACTTACGATCGCAGAAAATAAAGTGAAAAACTACAACAATTGGAATCCATAACCACCTTAAATATCTTAAACCAATGTATAACATACTTTGGATTTTATGCCCAACCAAATGAATTCCTTAGACATCACATGCCTAACAATTATAAACATTGCATTTTAGTCTCGACATTGAAAACACTTTTCAATAACCTGTCGGGTAATTCATCAAGATTCCCGATAACCTGATCGAATGCTCGTTGGAAACTTTAGTAGACGGCCACACCCCCGACGCCGTCAACGAAGTGCACTAAGGCGGAACACCGCAGCCGCGAGCACTCGAACGGATGCTTTTGGTGACGGGATTCTCCTATAGTCACTTGGTCGGAGCTATGGGGCATGGCTATCTAGTAAGGTTACCCGGCGAGTATCCACGTACATTACGTAATTGCGACGGACTTTTGATCAACATCAAAATCCCGTGGCAACCGATCAAATGAGACTAACTTGGTAGATTTATAAAATTCAAACTAGTTATCACATAACTAATTCTGTGGATTCCAAATATTGTATCTCAATCACAGATAGCTAGACGATGTTAAACTTTTCGATCAAATAAACAAACACCCAAACTTTCCCAAAGAGCTCAACACTTGAGCGGAGTTCAAAAAGTACCCAGAACATGCCACCGCTCCTTTGAACCATCCGTAGAAAGGCCGACCCATGCCTCACTCATGTAGCCACGGAACTGCCGCAAACCCTAGGGTACTACTGTGGTTCCATGATCCAAAAAGTTGAGTTTGGGTATCTTTCTTCTAGAGGGTCCACAGAATCGCTTGCATGATTTTCTGAAGATTTTAAACGTGGAAAAAATCCAACTCGTGGAAAATTTCCAGCGAGGAAAAATATGGGTTATTAATATCCGTTAGAACTTTTTAACGTCGTGTAAATAACTCGAATATATGTTAGAATTACGACTACGAAACATTTCGAGTTGCCTTTGCAGAAAATTAACATCTCATGTAAATTTAGCAAAAACAAGGAATACCTGAAACACCAAATCCCAGAGACTGGAACACACTACAAAATTCAACCCTTTTCCTCATGATTGGGCCAAGCAGGCCGGTTTTATGAAGTGTCTGGCCGGCCAAATTTCAGCGAGGATGGGTAAATTTTATACTATGTTCATGTTATATCATATACAACATTTTGCAGTTGCTAAAATAAATTTTAGATGCCATTTAAAATTCGACAGAACCTTGATTTCAATGTTTCAAGTTACGGAGTAGTTTCGGTTTCGTAATCTAACAAACATCGTCTACATCTCTAGCATGGCTCTGATACCACTGTAGCATTCCCTAGGTCGGCAGCAAGGTTTCGGGAGGCATCGTCCATGCCGTTTGCAAATTCTTGTCGTTCTAAAGAACCATAACCCTAGAATCTTAACTAAAGAATTAAACAATACAACATGTAAACAACTTTTCATACAAAGTGAATGAGGAATACAACCTTTGTAAACTGGTCCTTCACTTCTAAAGCTCCGTGTAGTAGTCCCTTCGCTCCAAGTAATGAACACCCGAACTCTAGTAAGGGTTCACATGAAGAAATGAACAAGCTTTCTCGAAATCTTCGAGGCCGAAGATGATCTACGTCAAGAAGACTCAAGCTCATGCTACCTCTTCACTAAAGGTAGATTAATGAAGCAAACACCCTAAACTAAATGGCTAATATAGTAGAGGATGATGAAGTAGGAAATGGGCTCACTTTAGATTTAATTTTATCACAATATTTTCTCACTTAGAAAAAAGCTAGCAAGCTTTTTCTCATGAAGAAGAAGATGAAGTGATGAAGAGAATATAAAACACATGAGGTGAGAATAGCAACCATGGGTGAGTTAGTTGAAGGGTTACCCTAGTGCCCCGGCCAACTTCCGTGGCCAAATGCGGAACAAAAATTTTCTAACGAACAAAAACTTGGCACTAGTTTAACTCTAAACCCGGATCTTTCCATAAAACTAACTAGCTACACTAGGAGAACTATCTACTATGATGAGGAATTCTTACCAAACGAACTAAGTCCTTCGGTCGTCGTTCTTCATCCTCAGCTCCTACTAGCCACCTTGAACCCGCTTGATCTTCTTTCCTTGCTCCGTCGGTCCTCCAGGATTGAGCTTGTTCTCCGGCCTTCCTTGGTCCTTGATGATCCACCCGGGGAATATAATCCATGGCTCTAGCTCTTTGCTAGGTGTAAAAAGAGCAACTAGAGAACTTGGGATGCTAGTCCAAGTAATCTAGGATGTAGTTTGGATGTCTAGCTGTTTGCGATCTCTTTTCTAACCTCTTCACTTGTTTCTCAACACATGAGAATGTTAGTGAAGAGGAAGAAGATGAAGATGGAGGAAAGCAAGAGAAGGGAGGAGCTTGGAGAGAAAATGGAGCTTAAGAAAATAATGATCAAGCATGAGAGAGAAAATAACATACAAAGGTTTTTTATGCTATTTTCTTTCATTAAACAATAGCAACCATGATTCAATAGTAAACCCAAAATGAATTATAAATTCATTTGTAAACTATTGAAGCATGGTCAACTCCATACCTCCCTCACCTCTCACTTTACACCACATTTCCATTTATCAAATAAATGGAAAATCCAAAATGAGGTGGCTACCTTCTAGAAGGAAATCTGTAATAAATACGGATTTCAGTCTACTTTACATATATACTGACAATCAGATAAAAATCCGAACGCCCAAAGTGATAGAATAACACGAAGAATGTAATACTAGAATATATATATCGAAATACATATATGTAAATTATTAAATTAATACCTGATTTAATAATCCGGCTCAAACCCGAGCCGGCTAGTATTACCAACTGTCCGATCGAAAGTCCGAATACAAAGTACATCAATCGATCGAACCCTACACGTATCCAATACGGCTACTACATCATTTCACCTGAATCAGGGAAACCCTCTGTGTGGGACTCTAAAGACTCGACAGTACTCTGGCGGTGGGTTTAACCACAAGCACGTCAGCGACACTAGCTGTACGTAACGGCTACCCAGGTACCTGTCGAAAAGAAGACCGACGAGCAAACACATCCAGATCTCCTACTGAGCCTATCCGTGACAATATCCGTACAGTCCGGTCTCTTCATCAAAGAGTATCGCATACCGGGTCTAGGGGATGGTGAACGTCAGACCCTAATAACCTGATAAGTCGTGCTGATGTGGCTCAGGACCAATCCGAGAAACTACTGATCAACCTATCAGTAAATCACAAGTGCCTTGGCTAAGGTCATACGGTCCTGACCAATCGAATCACAGTGTGATATCGACTCCCTATACTGGGATAGACGAATCCCCGACAATCGCTCACTGCCTCCATGTGGCTCGGGACTGAATCCAACCAAAACCTGTTTGCACGACTTAGTAGAGCCGTGGTAGGGTAGTGATCAAAGTTCAGTAGGAACTCACACTACACAAATTCCGAACTCGGGTCCAAAGAGTAACCTGTACGCATGTCACCTGAGAACTTCCATCTGACGATAGGTATAGCACCACATGGAAGTTCTCAGCCAGTCCGTCCAATGTACTCACACCCAGTGAGCACCTGTATACAATCTTAGCTGCATCAGACTAATGGCGGCGGGACCAACCATCCCACGACGGGGGTAGAAACGTACACACCAGTCTACTCTGGAGTATTAGTGCCCAGTCTCGATACTCACGCGACTAGGGACCATTTAAGGATGTGCTTATGGACTACCCTGCTCCCACAAGTATGATCACCATCACAAAGCAGGTAGTCAAGCAAGATCCTAGGGGCTTTATCAACATGTAACCGCAATATGTAATAACGAGTATGACATATGCCATGTTAAGATAAAGACAAACCATAATAGTATACTACCGTATCGAGTCTTTATCAATATGTGCAAACCAGATATAACAACAATACAAATAAATACACATATCCCGATAAAGACAAGTCAAATAATATACTATAAAACTGAGAAAGATTGTTCTGTACATACGTATCCCTAGTATCCATATGTATACATATACAATACTGGCCTCTAGGGCATATACATCCAGCAATCTCCCACTTGCACTAAAGGCCATTGATTAGCGTACCGAATACCCAACGTCTGCTCTAAGGCCAGCTGCTGGTGTACCGCATACCCAACATCCCAAAAAGTCGCTCGAACTGTGCTTAAGGGAGGGCCTTTGTAAATGGATCAGCCGTGTTGTCTTTCGTATCCACTCTCAAGACCTCGATCTCCTTGCAATCTATGATCTCCCTGATCAGGTGTTACCGCCTTGATATGTGCCTGAATTTCTGATGGGACTGTGGTTCCTTCGCTAAATCTATAGCCCCATTGTTATCACAATACACAGGTATTAGATCAACAATGGACATAACTACCTGAAGTTCAGCTATGAACTTCTTCATCCAGACCGCCTCTTTTGCGGCATCGCTTGCAGCAATGTATTCTGCCTCCATCGTCGAGTCTGCGATGGTATCCTGTTTGGAACTCTTCCAACATACCGTCCCTCCGTTAAGGGTAAACACAAAACCCGAAACAAACTTGTTGTCATCCTTGTCACTCTGGAAGCTTGAGTCGGTAAAGGACTCGACCCTGAGGTCTCCATTACCGTAAATCAGGAACATCTCCTTAGTCCTTCTCAGGTACTTGAGAATGTTCTTTACTGCTGTCCAGTGGTTCTCACCTGGGTCGGACTGATACCTGCTCACCATACTTAGCGCGTAAGCTACATCTGGTCTTATACATATCATCGTATACAATATGGATCCTACCGCCGAAGCGTAGGGTATAGTGCTCATGCGAACCCTCTCCTCGTCAGTCTTGGGAGACATCTCCTTAGAGAGGGTGATTCAGTGCAATGCGGGTATGTTACCGTGCTTGGAATCTTCCATACTAAATCTCTTTAGTACGGTCTCTATGTACCTGGACTGTGAAAATCCCAATAATCTCTTGGATCTATTTCTGTAGATCTTGATCCCCAGAATGTACGAGGCATCACTTAGGTCTTTCATGGAGAATCTTTGCGATAAGAATAGATTGACCGACTATAGCATAGGAATGTCATTTCCTATCAAAAGAATGTCGTCCATGTACAAGACTAGGAACACGACAGTTCTTCCTACAATCTTCTTATAAATACATGGCTCATCTTCGTTCTTGATGAAGTCAAAGTCCTTGACTGTTTCATCAAAATAGATGTTCTAGCTCCACGATGCTTGCTTCAGTCCATAAATGGATTTGAGCAGCTTGCACACCTTCCCGCTGCTCCCACCGTCTACAAAACCTTCTGCCTGATCCATGTAAACGCACTCTTCTAAACTTCCATTTAGGAAAGTCGTTTTTACGTCCATCTGCCAGATCTCATAGTCATAGAAGGCGGCAATGGCAAGCAGGATCCTAATGGATTTGAGCATAGCCACTGGAGAAAAGGTTTCGTCATAGTCCACTCCTGGTCTTTGATGAAAACCTTTTGCAACGAGTCTAGCCTTATAGGTTTCCACCTACCTATCTACACCAAGTTTCTTCTTGTAGATCCATTTGCATCCAACGGGTTTTACCCCAGGTGGAGCAACTTCCAGGGTCTACACTTTATTGGTGTATATTGTTGGAGATAGTGCCCTCAGAGTCAATTATTGGATCACAGACACGTGATTGCAATGATTAAGGGAGGACCTATCTCGGTAGGACAGTCTTACTCGAGATGATAGTATACTATATGGTTTACCTTTATCATCGTGTACTGCTTCAGGTGACCTTACAGGTCGCTATTACACACTGATAGAGCCCCTAGGATTCTTGCTTGACTGCCAGCAGTATGAGGGCGATCATATACGTGAGTGCTGGTGGTCTATAAGCACATCCTTAAAAGGTCCCTAGTCGTGGGAGTTTCGAGACAGGGCATCGATACTCCATAGTAGACTAGTGTGTACATTCGAGACCCCGACGAGGGGCGGTGGCCGGTCTCACAAGCTACTGGTGTCAGTTGGTTCACCTAAGATGTATACAGGTGCTCATTGGGTTATGAGTACACCGGACAGGACTCGTCGGGAACATGCTAGTTGGTCTTATACTTGACGTCAGATAGCAGTTCCCTGGTGACATGTGTACAGGTTAGTTCATCGACCTGAGATCGTCATTTGTCTCGTATGAGTTCCCACTGTACTTTGATTACTACCCTACCACGGCTCAAAGGAGTCGTGCAAACAGGTTTTAGTTGGGTACAGTCCCGAGCCACATGGAGGCAGTGAGCGGATCTGCAGGGGTTCGTCTCTCCCGTTATTGGGGGTGAGGTCGCGCTGTGTCTAGGAGAGCCATTACTCAAAGCCCTCGGCCGAGGCAGGAGATTTACTGGTAGGTATTCAGTAGTATCTCAAGGTGTTCTGGGCTACACTCCGACACGACTTGTACCGCTTTTGGGGGTCTGACTTTTACCAACCCCCTAGGCCCGCCATGCGATACTCATAGACGAACGGACCGGACTATACGGATATTGTCACTGACAGGCTCAGTAGGGTGTCAGGATGAGTTCTCTCATCGACGTCCCTTTTGGTCAATAGCTGGTAGCCCGTCACGTATGGCTAATACCTCTGACGTGCTAGTGGTTAAATCCACAGCCATAGTATTGACGAGTCTTTAGAGTCCACCACACAGACAGTTACTCAAGTTTCGGGCGAAATGCTGTAGAGGTTGTATGGAGATATGGCAGGGTTCGATCAGATACGTGCGGTATTGCACGGATCATGATCGGATGGATTTTACTAGCCGGCTTTGGCTTAAGCCGGATCCTAGTATTAGACAGTGTAGATTTTGTCTCTTTGCATTTATGTTCAGTGGGAATACAAACGCGGGTATGTATATGCAGTAGCGGGGTTTTCCTGTAATTTATTACGGGATCAGTTTTCTGAAGTTGCCAGTTTGCATTCCGTTCCGGCCGGTTTTCCTTTGTTCTTTCCCGGCCGGACTTTTCCGGTGGAGGGGGTTATTTACCAGTTTGCAAATAACATTTTGTGGAGGGGTTTCTTGCTTTTGTGGCTTCATCATGAGATGCTTTTTCCATCTCATCCATTGCTTTTGTTATGATAAGATTGGATTTGATTTTGATATGATATTGTTATCATGGTCTTTGGATGTGGTCACCCCTTTACTTTTACTGCACTCACCTTCCTTCTTGTTTAGAGATTCCATCCACCATTTGATAAAGGGGGGGCCGGCCACTTCAAGGAGGGAGTGAGATGAGAGATTCATTTTTGTGGTGGCACATATTTCTTCATCTCATTTTTTCCTTGTTTGGAAAAAATGAAAGCACCATTTTTTTCTTTAGCCTCATTCCTCCATCTCCAATGGCAACTTCACTACCCCAAATGAGACAACCATTCTGCACTAAACCTACAGTACCCTTGGACGCGTCGGCTAGCCAACTTCGCGCCCGAGTTGCCTTGGTCCAGAGATGGGAGCCCGTAAAAGAATTCGGCTACGTGGTGCCCTTTCCGGGGAGGAGATGAAGATCGGAGATTCCGCGGGAGATCGGGACGACGACGAGAAGACCGAAGGACACGGATCGCTTGGTATAACTCTCTTCCCATCTCTTGTTATCTAGTATAGGTTAATGGTTACGATCCGGGTTTTATTGTCCGAGGTAGCGCCAGTTTAAAAGTTAAGGAAAAATTTTGATTCCGTATTTTGGCCTCGGATAGACGGCCGGAGCGCTGCCGTGGCGCAACATGGTATCAAAGCCACGCCATTAACCTAGTCTAGCTTGCTCTAGTATGTTTAAAGACCCGATCGGAAAAAAATCCTAAAAACCGTATTTCGTGTGCATCAGGTTTCTGTCGAAATTTTTTGGACTCTAAAAATTTTTCAGGTAGTTGAAGAATGATGTGCAGGGAAGTATAAGAATTCTGGTAAAATTTGGTCGCCTGAATCCATCATCTCACCGCGGAAACGCGGCCAAAGCCATGCTTTGGCCGCAGTTCCGCCGCCAGTTAGGCTCCTCACTGACCAAATTTTTCCAGATTGTCTTACCTAGAAAATATGGGTTTTGGGACATTCTTTTTGGGCCCAGATTTTCTGTGAGTGCTACAGTAGTGCTTGGGGCCCACTTGGGTAAATTTGATCGATCGGATATTTTAAACACATTAGTTCACAGTATTTACATTATATTTGCGACCGTGAATGTCACTCGATCGGTAAATCCTGTCTAACTGCTATAGCCCGGTTAGACGGATTTGCGAACGTGACATTCACGTTGATGTTCTGTGATTGTGCTGTGCTGTTGCGGACCGGTCGTGGGGGATAGCCTGGTTGCAGTATTAGTACAGCCTGGTTGCAGTATTAGTACAGTTTTTGTTGTATTATGTACATTTGATATTGCGGGGCGAGCGTCTGACATGTGGACTGCCGTCACTGCCTGTTTGTATTATTCTTTTGGGGCACGACCAGGTTGCGGTCGATATACCTGTTGTATGTATATTTTACTTTCTGTACTAGGATTACCCCGCAGAGGGGTGCACGGATAGCCGGGTTCTAGAGGGCAACAAGCCCGCATCTCATGGCGATGAGACGGAGGGGGCTTTACTCTTGAATTGGCGGGCTATTCGCCGCACTCGTAGGGGGTACAGGTTGACCCAGGAGGGGTGCCCAAGTTACCGGATTCCGTGAAGTGCTGGGTGGTCCATTCACGTTGCTGAAGGGGGCTGCCTCGCTTCAGGTTTTGGCGGGTAACTTGCCGCGCCCGTAGGGGTCTAGGATTTAATTGCACAGGCTATCCACACGACCAGGGGAACGTCGGGTTTCAGCAGCGGCTCTGTGAAACCCGGGGCTTCCAGATATCTGTATTGTTCTGTGATGCTGGTTACATTTCTGTGATGCTGCATATTATATCACGCCTTGAGCGAAAATTATATATTGTATATATACTAGTAGATGTTGTATATGTTTTGCATCCGCGCTAGTCCAGTCCCCGCTCTGTCGTTAGTTAAGTAACCTAACGGGTGATGACGGGACCCAGTGGCGAATGTGGATGGCATATACGTACATCATTATTTTCGTTCTTTATTGGTGTGATCAATTGATGGGACTGCGTTGATTCGGATCAATGCAAGATAAACAAACCTATTCTGATGTTGTTGGAACATTTTTCAAAAAGCTGTTATTGCAAGGGCATTCTCTTTTGTTTTGCATCGTGGTATTCAGTTGGAATATCCTGCTCCTCAGTCGACGAGGCAAGGGCCGAGATCCCTTCACCGGGAGTGACCCCTTGGACAGAAGTTTGCGTTAAGGCAATAACTTCACTATAGCCGATTGCCTTTTGCTTTGCATTGTGGTATTCAGTTGGAATATCCTGCACCTCATTTTACGGGGAAAGAGCCGAGATCCCTTCACCGGGAGTGACCTCTTTAGCAAAGGTTTTCGTCACAATATTTTTATAAAAAGTTATCCAGTTCCTTCAACGATATCAAGTTCATTACGTTAAAGGTTTTTCGCCAAAAACCAGCCGTAGCCCTCCGTCATTTCAGATTAGTATTGCTTAGTATTCGTGCTGCGTATGTCGTGCTCAGCCGAGGCGTAGTGTGCGGTAGCTCTGTAATGCTTTTCTGCCTTATGGATATGTGATTGGTTAGGACAGTCGTACGGTCATTTTGGCTCAGTCAAGGACTCGTGCGGGTGGGTCTAATGCAATCAAGATAATGACGGGTTGAACTTGACTAGGATCCTTTGATATGTTGGCTCAGTCAAGGTCACTTGGGTCCTAGGGATAAAAGTCACATCGGGAGTTTCTAAAGAAACTGAAACTTGCCAGATATGCGCATACCTTCTGGAGTGTGATAACGTGAGTGGATTCCATCACGTTGTCATGCGATGATAGTTGGATCCCGATTCCCACTGATGAGTTGGTTTACTCCTCGGGTGATCCCGACTAATTCTTCTTTAATGTTTGGAGGAGAATTTGACGGTGCAGTGGGAGGTTTCCTGATTAGATAAAGTGATAACCATTCTGATCTAGGTTAGAGTGCACGCTGAGTGTTTCTTTTCTCTCTCTCTTTGGCAGCGACCAATGACCCGACCCTAGACTATGACTCAGTGACCAAGTTAACCGAACCTTCTTAACACCGGCTTTTGGATTGTCTGAGTTGCAGACCTCTTTGCCACTCCTACTTTTACCCTTTTTCTCTGGGACACTCCGTATTACTACGAACGTCCACTTCCATTGGAAAAAACCATCGTATGGTTATATACGAACTCGAAGGAATTCGAGGATGGTTTCCGGTTCTAGAGAAAACGAATAGGACTATTCAGTTGTCTTTTGCTTTTACCTTCTCTCAGGATGCGAGTGCTCCTTGGTTTAGGAGATAGTACACCTATTACGCAAATTGAATAGTCTTCTTCCAAACCTTAGGCTGGTGCCGAACGGTAGGGAATGAAGAGAACCAATTAGCCTAAACGGTGTACAGAAGGTATTAAGTAAAGACAAAGAAAGGGATTAGTAAGAGGGCAAAGTAAATTGCGACTGCTATTCACGACCAAACCAAATATTTCTTCGCCAATCCTAAATCACCTTTGTATTTCTCCAGGATACTCCGTATCACTACGAAGATCCCAGTTTATTGGATAATCCATCGTATGGTTATATACGAACTCGAAAGGAACTTGTTCCAGTTCGGGGATGGACGCTGGTTTAGGAGAAATAGAAATAAGGTACATTCAGTTTTCTTTTATCTTCACCTTCTCTCGCATTGCTAGTGTTCCTAGGATTAGGACAGTACACCCATTATGCTTATTGGATAGTCTTCTTCCAAACCATAGGCTAGTGCCGAATGGTAGGGAAGGAAGAAAACCATTTGGCCTAAAGGGGTGTACAGAAGGTAATGACTAAAGACATATAAAGGGATTTGGAGAGATGATAAAGAATTATACGGTTACAGTTGTGAATCTAAATAATGGATGAGGCATTACTAGGAATACCAGGATACCCCAT
The DNA here is from genome assembly GCA_030015575.1 of Agapanthus africanus. NCBI lineage: Eukaryota > Viridiplantae > Streptophyta > Magnoliopsida > Asparagales > Amaryllidaceae > Agapanthus > Agapanthus africanus. Next base: position 49,184,749 of record CM057351.1, on the reverse strand, counting down.
CGAAACATTTCAATGTTTCAATTTTACTGTGTACTGTTAAAAGAAAACCGATTTCCTAATTAGACACTTGCTCCAGGGTATGTATTTAACAGGTTTGATTCTCACATCTGTATGGTTTTACAGATGATGAGTGGGAATAAGTTATTGGGAATTAGATGACCATCCTCATTATATCAGGATTCGTTGTAATTGGTGATATTTGAGGAAATCACCTGGGTTGTTTGCCGGTCGGCAAATATTTGGTTTTGAATATCCGTTGTTATGCACCAATTTCAAATTGATATATCTGTACGTCTATTTTTATAGAGTGAGAGATACCTTTTTGAAATTATGTCTATGACATTTAGCTATATCAGTGGATGGTTAGGTAAGGAGCATTGAACAGCGGTGTAATTCTTCTTAACCATAAGTACAGTTTTCAACCTACGACACACAGCGAATGAGTTATTAGACTCAGGAAACTTATACAGAATATTGTATATTGTCCAGTGTCCATTAGGACAGAGGGGTTAGTCCTCGTACTATATTCTGTTTACTTATGACTTCTCTGGTTCTTAGACAGGTGTTTCGTAGAAACACAGGGTCTAAGTTTTGAGAAGTTATAGGTGTATGAATAAAGTAGAGAACCAGGAGTTGCAAGTATCAGGATTCTTCAAGGTGATCGAAAATGTAGATACTTATGTATGGTATTCAGTTGATAGTAATGGTTAAGAGAACTTGCTTCTCTTTCAGGTTACTCATAATTGGAAGTACTCCTAAGTTGAGTAACGCTGATCGGCCTCCTTCCATTTAGTTGACATGCACTGGAGACAGCTGCATGATTTGAATCCGGTTCAATTAAATCAGTGCCTCTGTTTCTATATTGGATATAGAACGGTTCATATCTTAACGATGTTAAGGTACGGGGAGTTGTCCGGCTTATGCTTAAAACCAGACTCCGGATAATTCAAGGCACGTTTCTGTAATGGCTGTTTGTGGGTTGACCCGGGCTATGACGAGGGTTGATTTTCTAACATCTGGAAGATCAATAGTGATATTGTTCTTGACTCCCCACAGTTTTAATAAAAATGAATTTTTTCAGAAAACAGTAGTAGGAGTATGGTAGAACTGGAAGTGATTCCAGAACCGCAAACGATTACTGAAGATTTTATAAGAACCTAAAGATTCAATCTGGTTTGACATTCCATTGGCCACTCCGCAGATATGGTGGGTAACCTTAGGCACTCGAGAGGTACTTCGGTATGCTCAAGGACGGTGGCAGGGAGGTTCTTGTTTACCCAGACTTGCCATTGCTGTTGTTCCAGACTGTGAGACCCGGCAGGAGGATGAGTATAGCGTCGTTCTAAACTAGCTTTAGAAGTGTACGTCTATATGACTCTGCCAGAGGGTTGTCGTAGTCAGTGGGAGCAGCTGAAGTATTGGTGGACAGATGGCTTATGTCTATTTATAGACTAAAGCAGATATAGTGGAGATAGATCATTTATTTCTGATGTGAAGTCACAGGTTTGACTTCATCAGAATAGGGGATGGATCTGTTAATAAGGTAGTAGGGTGTGATGTCCTGGTATTAGGATGACACACACAGAGTAGGAAGTGATATTCCTATACTACGATCGGTTATACATTGGTTGTCACACGGTAGTTTCTCCACATATAGGAATTGGATCTCATATCGTACATTCTGGTTACTAGATCTATGGTTTTAGTTCTAAATTTGGGTGGTTTCCTAATCTGGGTATCTTGACAGCATTCTATGAGTATTTAGAATGAACGACTTCTGGCACGGTAGTATACCTGCAGGTAATGGAGTCACCCTCTCTAAAGGTGTCTTACAGACTAAAGGGGAGAGGGATACGCATGATTGACAGATCACCTGCTTAGGCAATTGAGTCAATCATGAGATGTCAAGTACCACACCAGATGTTGTTCTTGCAGTAGGTGCAATAAGTTGATATTGATCCAATCCTGGAGAAACAGTCGGAAGCAGCTTTAGAACATAAGTTGATGTTCTAGGGATATGATAGCAGCTTTCTCCTTCGGGAGACAGTTATCATTCCAGGCTTCCAAGGTGACCTGGATGGCAGAGTGGCTGTCAGAGTTCTAGTTTTCCCTCTGACGAGGGGCAGTATTTTGGACAGGTGGTCCATGTGGATACTGAGGGAAAGGCATGGCGCAGGATACTGATTAATTTCAGTTGACGATACAGTCTAAGAAGTTTGGATTTGGAGTTTATTTATGAACTAGGTCCCATCAGACATCCAGACATTCCAAGACAGGTATTGCTCATTTCGGGAGATGGCTTTCTCCGCGAACTTGAGATATAGAGAGATATAGAAAGAAACATCAAAGCGGATCCACTCACTGAGTCTATTCCTCGAACGCAATAGCTTCGCAAATGAGTTTTGTGAGACTGACTAGTAGAGGAGTTGGGTGTTCGGTATTACACGGGTTGTGAGTATGCGACATCGCAATAATTAGCCTTCAGTGCAAATGGGAGATTGTTGGAGATAGTGCCCTCAGAGTCAATTATTGGATCACAGGCACGTGATTGCAATGATTGAGGGAGGACCTATACCGGTAGGACAGTCTTACTCGAGATGATAGTATGCTATCTGGTTTACCTTTATCATCGTGTACTATTTCAGGTGACCTTACAGGTCGCTATTACACGCTGATAGATCCCCTAGGATTCTTGCTTGACTGCCAGCAGTATGAGGGCGATCATATACGTGAGAGCTGGTGGTCTATAAGCACATCCTTAAAAGGTCCCTAGTCATGGGAGTTTCGAGACAGGGCATCGATACTCCAGAGTAGACTAGTGTGTACATTCGAGACCCCGACGAGGGGCGGTGGCCGGTCTCACAAGCCACTGGTGTCAGTTGGTTCACCTAAGATGTATACAGGTGCTCATTGGGTTATGAGTACACTGGACAGGACTCGCCGGGAACATGCTAGTCGGTCTTATACTTGACGTCAGATAGCAGTTCCCTGGTGACATGTGTACAGGTTAGTTCATCGTCCTGAGATCGTCATTTGTCTCGTGTGAGTTCCCACTGTGCATTGATTACTACCCTACCACGGCTCAAAGGAGTCATGCAAACAGGTTTTAGTTGGGTACAGTCCCGAGCCACATGGAGGCAGTGAGCGGATCTGCAGGGGTTCGTCTCTCCCGGTATTGGGGGTGAGGTCGCGCTGTGTCTAGGAAAGCCATTACACAAAGCCCTCGGCCGAGGCAGGAGATTTACTGGTAGGTATTCCAGTAGTATCTCAGGGTGTTCTGGGCTACACTCCGACACGACTTGTACCGCTTTTGGGGGTCTGACTTTTACCAACCCCCTAGGCCCGCCATGCGATACTCATAGACGAACGGACCGGACTGTACGGATATTGTCACTGACAGGCTCAGTAGGGTGTCAGGATGAGTTCTCTCATCGACGTCCCTTTTGGTCAATAGCTGGTAGCCCGTCATGTATGGCTAATACCTCTGACGTGCTAGTGGTTAAATCCACAGCCATAGTATTGACGACTCTTTAGAGTCCACCACACAAACGGTTACTCAAGTTTCGGGCGAAACGCTGTAGAGGCCGTATGGAGATATGGCAGGGTTCGATCAGATACGTGCGGATTTTACTAGCCGGCTTTGGCTTAAGCCGGATCCTAGTATTAGACAGTGTAGATTTTGTCTCTTTGCATTTATGTTCAGTGGGAATACAAATGCGGGCATGTATATGCAGTAGCGGGGTTTTCCTGTAATTTATTACGGGATCAGTTTTCTGAAGTTGCCAGTTTGCATTCCGTTCCGGCCGGTTTTCCTTTGTTCTTTCCCGGCCGGACTTTTCCGGTGGAGGGGGTTATTTGCAAGTTTGCAAATAACATTTTGTAGAGGGGTTTCTTGCTTTTGTGACTTCATCATGAGATGCTTTTTCCATCCCATCCATTGCTTTTGTTATGATAAGATTGGATTTGATTTTGATATGATATTGTTATCATGGTCTTTGGATGTGGTCACCTCTTTACTTTTACTCCACTCACCTTCCTTCTTGTTTAGAGATTTCATCCACCATTTGATAAAGGGGGGGCCGGCCACTTCAAGGGGGGAGTGAGATGAGAGATTCATTTTTGTGGTGGCACATATTTCTTCATCTCATTTTTTCCTTGTTTGGAAAAAATGAAAGCACCATTTTTTTCTTTAGCCTCATTCCTCCATCTCCAATGGCAACTTCACTACCCCAAATGAGACAACCATTCTGCACTAAACCTACAGTACCTTTGGACGCGTCGGCTAGCCAACTTCGCGCTCGAGTTGCCTCGGTCCAGAGGTGGGAGCCCGTAAAAGAATTCGGCTACGTGGTGCCCTTTCCGGCGAGGAGATGAAGATCGGAGATTCCGCGGGAGATCGGGACGACGACGAGAAGACCGAAGGACACGGATCGCTTGGTATAACTCACTTCCCATCTCTTGTTAGCTAGTATAGGTTAATGGTTACGATCCGGGTTTTATTGTCCGCGGTAGCGCCAGTTTAAAAGTTAAGGAAAAATTTTGATTCCGCATTTTGGCCTCGGATAGACGGCCGGGGCGCTGCCGTGGCGTAACATATATGGACTCCATTTCAGATTGCATAGCATCCAGCCAATTATCAGAGTCCCTACTGATAATGGCCTGCCTGAAACTAGTAGGATCATCTTCTTCCAAGATGCAATCCTCTCGATCCCCATCTATGAGAAAACCGTAATATCTCTCGGGCGGATGAGAAATCCTACTAGATCTGCGGAGTGGCTGAGGTTCGTCTGGCACTGTTGAATCTTGTGGTTCTACCAAATTTTCAGTTATAGTTTGTCCTTCTGGAATTTCTTCCAATTCTTCCGTGCCCCCACTTATTTCTTTTTTAAGAAACAACCTTTCAAGAAAGGTGGCGTGTCGAGAAACAAAAACCTTTTTTTCATCGACGTGGTAGAATAGATATCCATTTGAATGCCTGGGATATCCAACAAACTTACATAAAACTGGCCGTGCCTCAAGTTTGTTCGGATTCTGGTTTTTCACATAGGCCGGACAACCCCATATCTTAATCCTTTTAAGACATGGTCTTTTATTACTCCATATTTCATATGGAGTCTTAGGCACAGATTTAGATGGAACCTGATTCAACAGATACGCTGCTGTTTCAAGCGCAAGCCCCCAGAATGAAAGAGGCAATTCTGCATTACTCATCATGGAGCGAACCATATCCAATAGGGTACGGTTTCTCCGCTCTGATACACCGTTGTGCTGTGGTGTATATGGAAGAGCAAGCTAAGAGAGAATACCATTCTCTTTCAAAAAGTCCCTGAATTCCGTACTTAAGTACTCCCCCCCTCTATCAGATCGCAGGATCTTAATACTTTTGCCAATCTGGTTCTCTACTTCCTTTCTGAATTCTTTGAATTTCTCAAAAGCTTCAGATTTGTGTTTCATAAGATACACATCTCTGAATCTAGAGAGATCGTCAGTGAATGTGATGAAGTACGAGAACCCAGCCCTTGCATGTATAGACATCGGACCACACACATCACTGTGTATGAGTCCCAAGAGCTCTACTGCTCTTTCTCCATGTCCGGTGAATGGAGATTTGGTCATCTTTCCTTTGAGACAAGACTGACAAGTTTCATAAGATGAAAATTCGAACGCATTCAAGAGTCCATCATTATGTAACTTACTCAGCTCCGATATGACCAAGTCTACAATGCCACAAGTAGGATTCGTTCGTATCTGAACTCTTTCTCTTGCGTATGTTTTGTACATTGAGAACTATGTTCTGATTTAGAACATAGATACCATTGCACAGTGTACCTTCTGCAACCAGTACCTTATCAAGGTAAATGTTCATGATATTTCTATCAAGAACAAAATTATATCCATCTTTATCAAGTAAAGAAACTGATATGATGTTGCAAAGCATGGAAAGTACATAGTAGCAATTGTTCAAAATCATAGTATTGTCATTTGGCAACACTAGGTGATATTCACCGACGGCCGCAGCATTAACTTATGCTTCGTTCCCTACTCTGAGGGACATATCACCAGGTGCAACTATCCTACTTTTTCTCAGTCCCTGTAATAAATTACAGATATGAGATCCTGATCCGGTATCTAGTACCCAGGAGGTAGGACTGACCGAAAAACATTTCTTAATAACAAGAACACCTGAAGAAGACGCAACAGTATGTTTCATCTTCGATGGATTTATCAAGGAATTCAAACATTCTTTTTTCCCTTGCTTATACTTATGACTGTTGTCGTAAGTTAGAGTTGAACTGACGTTCCCCAGCCCCGAATAAGAATTCGGATCGGTCAAGCGATACATTTTATTATCTTGATTAGGGCGTGAAATGGTTGCTACCTAGGGAGAGAGGGAAAACACTCAGCGTGCGCTCTTGCAAGATTAGATTGGTTATTAATTTATCTAATCAGGATGGCTCCCACTGTTTCCTCAAATTCTTCTTCATATCCTAAAAGAAGAATTAGTCAGGATTAATCGCACATCACAATACTTGCTTAACCTTTCAGTCAGGCCGGTGTTGGTACATCGAAGGAGGTTTTCCAACGCTTTCGCGAAGTTCCTTAATTACATAACCTCTTTTCCCTGGAGGCGTAGCCCCGCTAACACCTTTCTAGACACCTACTTGGTTTATAGCATTGATTGTTTAAGTGTGATAATCTCCCGAGAATAATCCTACTCATCAGTGGGATCGAGATCCAACTATCATTGTGTGATGCACTAGATGGAATCCACTCTAGTCACCACACTCCAGAAGGTATGCTAAATCTGCAAGTTTCCTGTATATTTGAAACTCCCGATGTGGTTTTTTCCCCTAACGACATATGGTCTTGATAGAGACCAACGCACCATAAGTCGCAAGTCAAGTTCAACCCATCATTGTCCTGGATTAACTTAGACCCGCCCGCATAAGCCCTTGATAGAGACCAAAGTGGCTATGCGACTGTCCTAATTAATCGCATCCTAAGATGCAACAGATAAGCAACACTTAGCTACCGTACACTATGCCTTGATAGAGACCAACGTACATAGCACGAATACTAACTGCTTTTTATCGAAATGACGGAGAGCTACGGCTGGGTTTTTGGCAAAAAACCCGTTAACATAATGAACTTGATATCGTTGAAGGAACCTGAATAGTTTTAGAAATATATAGTGACGAAAACCTTTGCTAAAGAGGTCACTCCCTGTGAAGGGATCTCGGCTCTTTCCTCGTCGAATGAGGTGAAGGATATTCCAAAAATGAATACCACAATGCAAAGCAAAAAAATAATCGACTATAGTGAAATTATTACCCTGACGCAAACTTTTACTTAAGGGGTCACTCCCGGTGAAGCGATCTCGGCCTTTGCCTCGTCGAATGAGGTGCTGGATATTCCAAACTGAATATCACTGTGCAAAGCAAAAGAGAATGTCTGTAATGTCAGTTTTTAAAGCTTGGTTCCAACAACATCTTTTAGGTTTATTATCTTGCATTAATCAAAATTAATGTGGTCTCATCAATTTGTAACCTATCACACCAGAAAATAATGAAAATAAAATATACGTATATGCCATCCGCAGTCGCCACGGGGCCCGTCATCACCCGTTAAGTTACTTAACTAACGACAGAGCGGGGACTGGACTAGCGCAGGTGCAAAACATATACAACATCTACTAGTATATATATAAGTATATATAACATTCATCCCAGGCATGATAATAAACAACATCACAGATAACAATACAGAATGGTGGATAATCTTGGAGCCCCAGGTTTCATTTGAGCCGCAAATAAAACCCGACGTTCCCGGTCATGTGGATAGCCTGTGCAATGATAACCTGTACCTCCTACGAGTGCGGAGAATAGCCCGCCAGTTCTAGAATGAAGCCCCCTCCGTCTCAGCGCCTTGAGATGCGGGATTGTTGCCTTCTAGAACCCGGCTATTCGTGCACCCCACCGCGGGGTAATCCTAATACAGAAAATGAAAATGATATATACAAGCGGTGACATCGACCTCAACCCGGTCGTGCCCCAAAATAATATACAAACCGGCAAAGACGGCAGTCCACATGTCGGACGCTTGCCCCGCAATAACAAATGTACAAAGGAATTATAAACTGTATTTCTAACATTGCACCACATGCTATACACCACGACCATTCAACCACAATCACAGCATAACCACAAAACATCAACGCGAATGTCACGTTCGCAAAACCCGTCCAAAGGAACATATAGCAATTAGATGAGTTTTACCGATCGAGTGACATTCCCGGTCGCAGATAAAAGTGAATGTACTGAAAATAAAATACGTATTCTACGATCGACTAAACTTTCCAAGTGGGCCCCAAGTATTAAACCAACACTGTAACAAAACTGGGCCCAAAAAGAATTTTCCCAGAAACCACAATTCCAAAAATAAGAGGCCCAGAAGAAATTTTGTTCACGTGGGCCCCAAAACGGCCGTGGAACCGCCGCTAATAGGGGGTTTTCACGGCGGTTCCGTGGTGGTTTAGAGGGATCATGTGACCAAATTTCTTCTGTCGTCTTAAAAAAGCCTGCATGATTTTCTGAGACCATAAAATTGATTTTTCGAGATCGTATAAAAATCGACAGAAACTACATGAATTGAAATGCGGTTTTTGAAATTTTCAGTTGATCGTAATTCTAAACACGTTTAAACAAGCTAGTATAGGTTTTATGGGATGGCTCTGACACCATGAAGGGTTACCCTAGTGCCCCAGCCAACTTCCGTGGCCAAATGCGGAACAAAAATTTTCTAACGAACAAAAACTTGGCACTAGTTTAACTCTAAACCCGGATCTTTCCATAAAATTAACTAGCTACACTAGGAGAGATATCTACTATGATGAGGAATTCTTACCAAACGAACCAAGTCCTTCGGTCTTCGTTCATCCTCAGCTCCTACTAGCCACCTTGAACTCGCTTGATCTTCTTTCCTTGCTCCGTCGGTCCTCCGGGATCGAGCTTGTTCTCCAGCCTTCCTTGGTCCTTGATGATCCACCCAGGGAATATGATCCATGGCTCTAGCTGTTTGCTAGGAGTCAAAAAAGCAACTAGAGAACATGGGATGTGTAGGGTTCCTAGGCACTCTCAAGAGGTCTCACAAGGCATCAACTATGCCAATTTCAAAAAAGTACAAGTGCCGAGAAACCCCAATACGGATCGTTGACTAGAATTGTAGGCGAAAAGTGAAACTAGTTAACAACTTAACTAAATGAACGAACATACAACCTTTGTAGATCCGTTTCTCCACCTCCATGGCTCCGCGATGAAGTCTCCTCGCTGTCCAAATTGAATCCATGACTCTAGCATCGGCTTCATCGGAGAAATAGGCGGGCTAGGTCGTCGACGTCGATGCCGAAGATGATCTACGTCAAGGTATCACTAGATCAAGCTCCCACTTCACCAAGTCATGAAACTTGTGAAGAAAACACCCTATACTACTTGGCAAGAGGTAGAGGATGAAGAAATAGGAGGTGGGTTCACTTTAGAATTGGATTTCTCACATGATTTCATCACTTGCCATTGATGAGGCAAGCTTTTCTTTCTTGCTCATGAAGAAGAAGATCAAGAAAGAATATGATAAGTGTTAAAGAATAATTGAAAAAGAATTGATTCTTATCATATTCTAACCTTAGTTAAGTGTAGAGAATAGACTAGGGTTAGTTTAAATGGTTAGGGTTAAGGATGAGAACAAAAAGGTCATTTAGTCAAAGCTTCATGAAGCTTCAACTAAAAACAAATCAAGCCACCATTCATTTATCTTTCAATTTATTCAAAATGAATAAATAAATAAGATAAATGAATAAGTAAAACCCTAATCAACAACTTAACCATGGTTTAATTCTTTACACTTAACCAAATAAGCATGTATCATCAAACATGATACAATCAAGTGCACAAAAGTATATCACATATACAACTTGCACAAATCAAGTGAGAAAATCCACTTAAAGTGAACCAATACTAGTTAATGCAAAGTAATATATCAAATATATAATTATGCATTAAATCATTAAATCAACACTTGATTCAATGATCCGGTCATGTCGCACACAACCGACTAGTATCCAATGTATCGGCTTATCGAATCAATCCTTGATTCGATAACTAGGTTATATCGCATACAACCAATCGATACATTCATCGCGAGAATAGAATACGGTATCACATACACGCATTATTCTTGGTCCCGCACATATCTCATATGCGCTCCTATTTCGTTTCGCTTGAGCCAGGAAACCTCTGTGTAGGACTCTAAAGACTCGTCAATACGCCGGCAGCAGGTGATGATTATATCAAACACCCACAAGCCGCAAGCGGTCTGCTAAACGTAACGGCCACCCGGGTATTGAGTGATCAGAAGATCGACGAGCAAGCCCGCTCACACTCCTATGAATCCAACCAGTAACACTTACCGTACTGTCCGGTCTCGTCGTCTGATATGTCGCATATCTCGCCTAGGGGTTGTAAACGTCAGACCCCAATAGCTTGATAAGTCGTGTCGATTTGAGGTCTATAACAGTTCGAGAAACTACTGGTAACACTTACCAGTATATCTCAGCAACCCTGGCCAGGGATTTCCGGTTATAGCCAATCGAACACAGCGCAATATCAACTCCCTATACCGGGAGAGACGAATCCCCTCCTATCGCTCATTGCCTCCATGTGATTCAGGACTGTACCCAAAAACCACCGTTTTGCATGCCCTCTTGGACGTGGTAAGGTGGAAATCAAAGCACGGTGGGAACCACACAAGACTCTATGACGATCTCGGGTCAACAGACTACTCTGTACCAGTGTCACCAGAGAACTGCCATCTGACGTAAGGTATAATACCATCTGGGAGTTCTCGGCGAGTCCGTCCAGTGTACCCAGTCTCTACTGAGCACCCGTATATCATCTCTGATGTCAAACACCAATGGATATGGGATCATCCATCGCCCATCTGTATGGGTCGAGAAGGTATACGCTAGTCTACTCTTGTGTATCGATGCCCCGTCTCGATACACCCTCGACTAGGGACCTTGAAGGATGTACTTATGGACTACCATGTCCCCACTAGTATGATCCGCATCATAGTCCAGGTAGTCAAGTACACATCCTAAGGGCTTTACCAACATGTAACAGAGAGATAATCAGTGTACACGTTAAGGTAAAGAGCAACCAGATAGCATACTATCATGTCGAGCAAGAAAGTCCTCCCTATATATGCCCAAGCATCCACTACAATATACATCCAATGTACAGTAATGGCTCTAGGGCATACATATAACTAACAATCTCCCACTTGCACTAGGGCCATCTGATAGCAGTGGTTGTAGTATCTCATACTCAACTATCCCATAAAAGTCTCTCTTTGGGAATAGGCCTTCGTGAGTGGATCCGCCGTGTTGTCCTCTGAGTCTGCTCTCCTAACCTCGATCACCCTGGAGATCAACTATCTCTATGATCAGGTGATACTGCCTTAGATTATGTCTAGATCATTGATGGGACCCGGCGTTCCTTGGCATAAGCCACAACTCCATTGTCTCACAATGGTAGGAACGTAGTTCATCTCATGAACCAATATACACCCAAACGGCCTCTTTGGTAGCATCTTGGGTAGCGATGTATTCAGCCTTTATCGTCTAGTATGTCACGGTATCTAGCTTGGAACTCTTCCAACATACCGTCCCTCGATAGAGGGTAACGACAATGCCTGTTACTGACATTCAGTCGTCTTTATCACCCTGGAACCTTTCCAGTAATTCTCCCCAGGACCAATTGATACCTTCTCACTACAACTAGTGAGTATCCTAACATCCAATTAGATCTATCTCATATATCCAAAATCCAGGATTTAGTAGGTATCACTTTGATCCTATATGGATAATCATTGTGGTAAGTGGAGATTGACCGAGCGTAGCATAGAAAACTTTTTCCCTATCAAGAGTATGTTATCCACGTACTCTACGAGGATCGCCACCATACTCCCTACTACCTTTTTGTATATACAAGGTTCATCTACCATTTTGATGAAGTCAAACTTTTTGATTACGACATCAAAACAGACGTTCCAACTCTGCGATGCCTGCTTTATCCTATAAAGCATCTTACACACGTTTCCGCTGCTCCCACTGTCTATGAGGCCCTCTGGCTGTGTACTTATAGACGCTCTCTTCTAAAACACCATCTAGAAAAGCAGTCATGGCACCCAACCGCCAGATATCGTAAGCATGGTATATAGCCGTGGCAAGTAGGATCTGGATGGAATTAAGCATAGCTCCTTTGAAAAGGTTTCATCATTATCCATGCCTGGTCGATGACGAAAACCTTTAACTGGTCTAGCTTTGAATGTCTCAACTTTTCCATCTACACCAAGTAATCTTCTCAAGATATACTTGCTCCTGATGGGAATTTAACCCTTCAGATATAGCAACTAAAGTCCATACTTTGTTGGTGTATAAGGATTCCATCTCAGATCGATAAACATCCAGCCATTCTTACAGAGTCTCACTCCTGATGGCCAGCTCGAAACTAGTTCGGTCATCATCTCATGATGCAATCCTCGCTCCCACTGTCATAGAGAAACCAAAGTTTCTCTCAGGTGGGTGAGGAACCCTACTAGATCGGCGGAGAGGCTGAGGTTCATAGGTTACTATTGAATCCTTTAGTTCTACCAAATCATCTGCTGTAGTTTGTATAGCTGGAACCTTTCCAGTTCAATATTACAGACATTGCCTCGATCTTGTCCGGATTTTTCTTTTAGACATAGGCCGGACAACCCCAAATCTTAACTAACTTAAGATATGGGCCCTTCCCTTTCCATATCTCATATGAAGTGGTAGGCAACTGATTTGATCGTGACCCTATTCAATAGGTATGCAACTTCTCAAGTGCATAACTCCCAAAAGGAAAAAGGTAACTCAGCAGTACTCATCATAGAGCACACCATATCAAATAGGGTGTATCTGCTCCTCCCCGATATACCATCGTACTATCGTGTATACGGAGGAGTAATGCTGAGAGAGAATCTCATTCTCCTGTAGAATAGTCCAGGATTTCCGTGCTCAAGTATTCTCCTCCCTGATCTCATCAAAGGACATAATACTTATACCCTTATTGGTTCTCTACTTCTTACTTATATTCTGTGAATATCTCAAAGGGTTCGGACTTGTGTTTCAACAAGAACATATGTCTGAATCTAAAGAGATCATCGGAGAATGTAATGAAGTACAAAGAACCGATCTTGGCATATGTAGACAGGGGAGCTTACATACATCAACATGTATCATATCCCAAGAGTTCACTAACTCTTTCTCTGCTTCCAGTAAACAGAGCTATGGTCATTTTATCTTTGTGACATGACTGGCAAGTTTCATAAGATGTAAATTCAAACTGATTTAAATTTGCATCTAAATGTAACTTCAGCTAGTCGGGTCGCATTGATATGACCTAGTCTACAATACCTCAAGAAGGATTCGTTCATTTCTGAACTCTTCCTCTTGTGTGTGTTCTATATACTAAGAACCGTAGTTTGATTTAGAACATCAATACTTTTAGATAACGTGCCTGAACTTATCAACTTTTGATATAGGAAATGTTCAAAACATTATCCAACAATACAAAATTTTATCATTTCTTTACTAATAAAGAGACTGATATGATTTTGTATATCAGGTTCGGTATCTAATAACATTCGTTCAGAATCAATGTATTTGTAATACAGGGTGACAGTGACCAACGGACTTGGCTGCAACACTTGCCCCGTTTTCTGTCTCATGAAACTTATCACCCGTTCTCAGTTCTTTACCTGTCTGAAGCCCTATGTAACAGATTACATATCTGGGATCCTGATCCAGTATCATATACCCAGGATGCGGAGGATACTGAGAAACAGTTCTTTGTAATGAAAACACCCGAAGATGATGCATCAAAATGCACTCTCTTCGTTTGGGCGGCACGGGAAATCTGGTATTCCCCAATTTCCTGCTCTATCTTATAACAATTATAAGTTGGAGCGGGACCAACGTTCCCCAGCTCAGTATAACAAGCGGGTTCGGTAAAATAATCCGTATTGTTATCTTGATTAAGGCGTGACATGGTCGCTACCTGGAGAGAGAGAGAAGGAAACACTCAGCGTATGCTCTTGCAAGATCAGATTGGTTATTATTTTATCTAATCAGGATGGCTCCCACTGTTTTTTATCAAATCTTCCTTCAAACCCTAAAAGAAAAGACTAGCCGGGATTAATTACACACTACAAGTTCGCCAATCTTTCAGCCAGGCCAGTGTCGGTACTTTGAGAGAGGTCCCCCGTGCTTTCGCACGAACCTAATTAATGTAAACCTCGTTTTCCCAGAGGCGTAACCTCGTTGACACCTTTCTAGACACCTACTTGATCGGCTAATTGTAATGTGTAAAACTCTCCCAGGAGTAACTCTTACTCGCAGCGGGTATCGGGATCCAACTATCTCATAGAAGGTATGCAATCTCATTGCAAATTTCAACACTTGAAATTCCCGATAATTTTGCCCCTAGCGTCCTATGACCTTGACAGAGGCCAAACTACCCATAGTCCGCTAGTCAAGTTCAACCCATCATTTCCTGATTGAATTAAACCCACCCGCACGACCCTTGACGGAGGCCAAACAACGCCGTACGAATACCCTAATCTAATCGCATCGTATGCTAGCAGATAAGCGTTAGTTAGCTACCGTACACTACGCCTTGACGGAGGCCAAACTACCGCAGCACGAATACTAACTAGTACTTATCTGAAATGACGGAGGGCTGCGACAGGTTTTTCTGAAAACCTATTGCATAATGAACTTGATATCGTTGTAGGATCGAATGATTTTAAAAATGGAGTGCTTTTGAGGCTTTTCTAGTTTTGCTAAAGGAGTCACTCCCGATGAAGGGATCGTCGGTCCTTTCCTCGTCGAATGAGGTGCGGGATATATCACATATATCACTGTGCAAAGCAAAAACTCTTAAAAGCATTCAAAAGACAAACCGAGTGTGTAGCATCTGCCAGTTATTGCTAAAGGAGTCACTCCCGGCGAAGGGATCTCGGTCCTTTCCTTATCGAATAAGGTGCAGGATATATCATATATACCGCTGTGCAAAGCAAGAACTGTAGCTACCTATTTTAGTTTGAAATTCGATTCTACAACATCTTAGGTTTCTTTTATTTCATTAATCTCATTAATGAAGTCCCATCATTTAAGTACCTAAACATCACAGATAAATACGACGTACACTTATGCCATCCGCATTCGCCTCGATGTCCCCTCGTGCACCGTTAGGTTAGGTAACTAACGGCAGAGCGGGGCAGGGCTAGCGCGGGTGTAAAACATAAGTAACATCTATATAATATATCATATACTATATACAGTATCTATCACAGAACATCACATGATCATATCACAGATATCGCAGCAGAAGTAACATATAAAATATTGGATATACTAGGACGTCCGTGTTTTCAATACGAGCCAGTATAAAACACGGATTCCACGGTCATGATGAATAGCCTAACCCACACCCCTAGACCCCTACGA
Organism: Agapanthus africanus; assembly: GCA_030015575.1. Classification (NCBI taxonomy): domain Eukaryota; kingdom Viridiplantae; phylum Streptophyta; class Magnoliopsida; order Asparagales; family Amaryllidaceae; genus Agapanthus; species Agapanthus africanus. The sequence goes on along the minus strand of CM057351.1, from coordinate 49,169,160 downwards.
GAGCAGCAAGCAACCCTACCAATTCTAGAGTTAGGAGACCCGGACTCGACTCCTCGAGTTGGTCTCCCACTGGACTCCAGAACCCGGTTACTTGTGCCCTGCTCTTTGGGTCTATCCTAGTGCGGAAAAGGAAATAATATACAAACGGTGACATCTTCCGCAACCTGGAAGTGCCCCAATAAAAGAATATTACATACAAGTTTTTACATGAATGAAAATGAAAAACACTCATCTCACATAAAAACCCCCCGGCTATTCAAACACGACGATCCAATATAACATATCCAGCAATACATAACATCACATGTCATCAACGTAAGTAAATATGCGCATCCCAATTGTCGTTGACATATAGCAACGAAACCGGCGACAACACATATTACACTTACGGTCACAGAAAAGAATGTGTAAAACTACAACAGTTGGAATCCGCAATCTCTTTAAACATCGCATGCCTAAACAAATGAAATACTTAGACATCACATGCCTAACAATTATAAACCCCGCATTTTAGTCTCATTATCGAAAACACTTTTCAATATCAAGTCGGGCAATTCAACAAGATTCCCGACATCCTGATCGAATGCTCGTCGCAAACATCAGTAGGCGGCCGCACCCCCGACGCCGTCGAAAAAGTGCACCAAGGCGGAACACCGCTGCCGTGAGCACCCGAACGGATGCTTTCGGCGACGGGGTTCTCCTACAGTCACTTGATCGGGGCTATGGAGTGAGGCTGTCTATTAAGTTTACCCGGCGAGTATCCGCGTACGCTACATGATTGCGACGGACTTTTGATCACATCAAAATTCCGTGGCAACCGATCAAGTGAGACTAAAGTGCTGTGTTTATAACATTCATTCAGTTATCTCATAACTATTTATGAATTCTAATTATTGCATCACATTCCAGATAAACAGAAAATGTTAAACTTTCCGATCGAACAGTCAAACACCCAAGTTTTTCCGAAACAGCTCAACACATGAAACAAGTTTAAAAACATCCAGTTCATGCCTCAGTACCAACGGTCCAGCCGTAGAAGGGTCAAGCCAACGCCTCACATGTGGCACGCCGTACTGCCCCAAACCCGAAGGTTCAAAGGGCAGTTCAAGACGGTCACATAATCGAGTTAAGGTTTGTTGTCTTCTAGAGGGACCATCGCGTTACTTGCACTACTTAGAACGTCATTAAACTACGGAAAAGTCCAACAATTGGAAATTTCCCGGCAGGGGAAAAGGTGGGTATTTATATCCGGTCGAACTTTTCAACATATTCTAAAATATCCGGAAAGCCTCATAGACAAAGTTTGAAATTTCCGATCGAATCAACGAAGCTCCAAAACACCCCAGAATATTCAACTCTTGAATAAATATTAAAAATTCCCAGAACATCCAGCTCCTGAGGTGACAAATTACTGTGCAAAAATGGAGGGCTGACGTCATCATATGGCCGCGGAACCGCCGCATAAGGCATGCTTATGCCGCGGTTCCGCCGCTCTTTAGATGAGTTAGCCCCTCGAATTTCACAGTAATTCAACTAAGACCCTGCTGAATTTTTTAGCAATTTTTAATCTGGAAAAACCCCAGTTTTTGAAAAAAGTCCAGAGAGGGTGAAATTTTAGGGTTTCCGGTTCGTTCGGGTTTCAAACTTCGTCTACGCATCGCCTAAGGCTCTAGCTAGTCTCCGATACCACTGTAGGGTACCTAGGAACTCTCAAGAGGTCTCACAAGGCATCAACTATGCCAATTTCAAAAAAGTACAAGTGCCGAGAAACCCCAATACGGATCGTTGACTAGAATTGTAGGCGAAAAGTGAAACTAGTTAACAACTTAACTAAATGAACGAACATACAACCTTTGTAGATCCGTTTCTCCACCTCCATGGCTCCGCGATGAAGTCTCCTCACTGTCCAAATTGAATCCATGACTCTAGCATCGGCTTCATCGGAGAAATAGACGGGCTAGGTCGTCGACGTCGATGCCGAAGATGATCTACGTCGAGGTATCACTAGATCAAGCTCCCACTTCACCAAGTCATTAAACTTGTGAAGAAAACACCCTATACTACTTGGCAAGAGGTAGAGGATGAAGAAATAGGAGGTGGGTTCACTTTAGAATTGGATTTCTCACATGATTTCATCACTTGCCATTGATGAGGCAAGCTTTTCTTTCTTGCTCATGAAGAAGAAGATCAAGAAAGAATATGATAAGTGTTAAAGAATAATTGAAAAAGAATTGATTCTTATCATATTCTAACCTTAGTTAAGTGTAGAGAATAGACTAGGGTTAGTTTAAATGGTTAGGGTTAAGGATGAGAACAAAAAGGTCATTTAGTCAAAGCTTCATGAAGCTTCAACTAAAAACAAATCAAGCCACCATTCATTTATCTTTCAATTTATTCAAAATGAATAAATAAATAAGATAAATGAATAAGTAAAACCCTAATCAACAACTTAACCATGGTTTAATTCTTTACACTTAACCAAATAAGCATGTATCATCAAACATGATACAATCAAGTGCACAAAAGTATATCACATATACAACTTGCACAAATCAAGTGAGAAAATCCACTTAAAGTGAACCAATACTAGTTAATGCAAAGTAATATATCAAATATATAATTATGCATTAAATCATTAAATCAACACTTGATTCAATGATCCGGTCATGTCGCACACAACCGACTAGTATCCAATGTATCGGCTTATCGAATCAATCCTTGATTCGATAACTAGGTTATATCGCATACAACCAATCGATACATTCATCGCGAGAATAGAATACGGTATCACATACACGCATTATTCTCGGTCCCGCACATATCTCATATGCGCTCCTATTTCGTTTCGCTTGAGCCAGGAAACCTCTGTGTAGGACTCTAAAGACTCATCAATACGCCGGCAGCAGGTGATGATCTTATCAAACACCCACAAGCCGCAAGCGGTCTGCTAAACGTAATGGCCACCCGGGTATTGAGCCATCAGAAGATCGACGAGCAAGACTGCTCACACTCCTGTGAATCCAACCAGTAACACTTACCGTACAGTCCGGTCTCGTCGTCTGATATGTCGCATATCTCGCCTAGGGGTGGTAAACGTCAGACCCCAATAGCTTGATAAGTCGTGTCGATTTGAGGTCTATAACAGTTCGAGAAACTACTGGTAACACTTACCAGTATATCTCAGCAACCCTGGCCAGGGATTTCCGGTTATAGCCAATCGAACACAGCGCAACATCAACTCCCTATACCGGGAGAGACGAATCGCCTCCTATCGCTCATTACCTCCATGTGATTCGGGACTGTACCCAAAAACCACCATTTTGCACGCCCTCTTGGACGTGGTAAGGTGGAAATCAAAGCACAGTGGGAACCACACAAGACTCTATGATGATCTCGGGTCAACAGATTACTCTGTACCAGTGTCACCATAGAACTTCCATCTGACGTAAGGTATAATACCATCTGGGAGTTCTCGGCGAGTCCGTCGAGTGTACCCAGTCTCTACTGAGCACCCGTATATCATCTCTGATGTCAAACACCAATGGATATGGGATCATCCATCGCCCATCTGTATGGGTCGAGAAGGTATACGCTAGTCTACTCTGGTGTATCGATGCCCCGTCTCGATACACTCTCGACTAGGGACCTTGAAGGATGTACTTATGGACTACCATGTCCCCACTAGTATGATCCGCATCATAGTCCAGGTAGTCAACTACATATCCTAAGGGCTTTACCAACATGTAACAGAGAGACAATCAGTGTACACGTTAGGGTAAAGAGCAACCAGATAGCATACTATCATGTCGAGCAAGAAAGTCCTCCCTATATATGTCCAAGCATCCACTACAATATACATCTAATGTACAGTAATGGCCTCTAGGGCATACATATAACTAACAGGATGCTAGTCCAAGTAATCTAGGATGTAGTTTGGATGTCTAAATGTTTGCTATCTCTTTTCTAACCACATCACTTGTTTCTCAACACATGAGAATGTTAGTGAAGAGGAAGAAGATGAAGATGGAGGAAAGCAAGAGAAGGGAGGAGCTTGGAGAGAAAATGGAGCTCAAGAAAATAATGATCAAGCATGAGAGAGAAAATAACACACAAAGGTTTTGTATGCTATTTTCCTTCATTAAATAATAACAACCATGCTTCAATAGTAAACCCAAAATGAATTACAAATTCATTTGTAAACTATTGACGCATGGTCAACTCCATACCTCCCTCACCTCTCACTTTACACCTCATTTCAATTTATCAAATAAATGGAAAATCCAAAATGAGGTGGCCATCTTCTAGAAGGAAATCTGTAATAAATACGGATTTCAGTCTACTTTACATATATACCGGCAATCAGATAAAAATCCGAACGCCCAAAGAGATAGAATAACACGAAGAACGTAATACTAGAATATATATATATCGAAATACATATACGTAAATTATTAAATCAATACCCGATTTAATAATCCGGCTCAAACCCAAACCGGCTAGTATTACCAACTATCCGATCGAAAGTCTGAGTACAAAGTACATTAATCGATCGAACCCTACACAATCCAATATGGCTACTACATCATTTCGCCTGAATCAGGAAAACCCTCTGTGTGGGACTCTAAAGACTCAACAGTACTCTTGCAGTGGGTTTAACCACAAGCACGTCAGCGGCACTAGTTGTATGTAACGGCTACCCAGGTACCTGTCGAAAAGAAGGCCGATGAGCAAACTCATCCGGATCTCCTACTGAGCCTATCCGTGACAATATCCGTACAGTCCGGTCTCTTCGTCAAAGAGTATCGCATATCGGGTCTAAGGGATGGTGAACGTCATACCCTAAGAACCTGATAAGTCATGCCGATGTGGCTCAGGACCAATCCGGGAAACTACTGATCAACCTATCAGTAAATCCCAAGTGCCTTGGCCAAGGACTTATAGTCCTGACCAATAGAATCACGGTGCGATATCGACTCCCTATACCGGGATAGACGAATCCCCGACAATCGCTCACTGCCTCCATGTGCCTCGGGACTGAACCCAACCAAAACCTGTTTGCACGACTCAGTAGAGCCATGGTAGGGTAGTGATCAAAGTTCAGTGGAAACTCACACGAGACAAATGCCAATCTCGGGTCCAAAGACTAACCTGTAAACATGTCACCTGAGAACTTCCATCTGACGATAGGTATAGTACCACATGAAAGTTCTCGGCGAGTCTGTCCAGTGTACTCACACCCAGTGAGCACTTGTATACGATCTTAGGTTCATCAGACTAATGGCTGCGGGACCAACCATCCCCCGACGGGGGTAGAAACATACACACCAGTCTACTCTGGAGTATCAGTGCCCAGTCTCGATACTCACGTGACAAGGGACCATTTAAGGATGTGCTTATGAACTACCCTGCTCCCACAAGTATGATTGCCATCACAACGCAGGTAGTCAAGCATGATCCTAGGGGTTTTCTCAACATGTAACCGCAATATGTAATGACGAGTATGACATATGCCATGTTAAGATAAAGACAAACTATAATAGTATACTACCGTAAGGAGTCTTTATCAATATATGCAAACCAGATATAACAAAAATACAAATAAATACACATATCCTGATAAAGACAAGTCAAATAATATACTATAAAACTGAGCAAGATTGTTCTGTACATACGTATCCCTAGTATCCATATGTATACATATACAATATTGGCATCTAGGGCATATACATCCAACATTAGTGTCATACACTAACTCATGTAGAGAATAAACCATGGGTTAACAATAATGGTTGGGTTAATAAATATCTACAACTAAAAAAAAATTAGTGGACTTGGTCAATGGTTCCACAAGTTTCTACAAGCATCAACCAAGTGACTAATTACCATTAATTTTGATTAACTTTAAATAAATAAAACCATTCCATTATTATAAACAAGGTGTAAGTCTCATACACCCATGTCACATATGGCATCAAGCATGACACAAAAGTTGTACATTAATATATATCACATATATACTATATGCACATAAGTGAGAAAAAGAAATATTTAGTGAGCAAATATTAGTTTATGTAAGTTAATATATCAAATTTATAATTATACATTAAATTATCAAATCAACACCTTATTTAATAATCCGGCTATATCACATACAACCGACTAATATCATTGTAACATCTTATCGAATCAACACTTGATCCGATAACCCAGCTATATCTCATATAACCGATCGATATTACATATAGAGAGAATAGAATGTGGTATCACAAACACGCATTAATCTCGGCCCCGCATATATCACATATGTGCTCCTACTTCATTTCGCGTAACCAGGAAACCTCTGTATAGGACTCTAAAGACTCGTCAATACGCCGGCAGTAGGTGATGATCATATCAAACACCCACAAGCCTCAAGCGGTCTGCTAAACGTAACGACTACCCGGGTATTGAGCGATCAGAAGATCAACAAGAAAGCCTGCTCATATTCCTGTGAATCCAATCAGTAACACTACCGTACAGTCCGGTCTCTTCGTCAGATATGTTGCATATCACAGCCTGGGGGTGGTATAACGTCAGACCCTAATAACCTGATAAGTCATGCATATGCAAGGTCCATAACGGTTCGAGAAACTACTGATAACACTTACCAGTAAATCTCAGCAACTCTGGCCAGGGATTTCCTAATATGGCCAATCGAGCATAGCGCAACATCAACTCCCAATACCGGGAGAGACGAATCCCCTCCTATCGCTCATTGCCTCCATGTGACTCGGGACTGTACCCAAAAACCACCTTTTCGCACGATCTCTTGACCGTGGTATGGTAGAAATCAAAGCACAGTGGGAATCACACAAGACTCTATGACGATCTCGGGTCGACAGACTAACCTGTACCAGTGTCACCAGAGAACTGCTATCTGACGATATGTATAATACCATCTAAGAGTTCTCGGCGAGTCCATTCAGTGTACCCAGTCTCCACTGAGCACCCGTATACAATCTTTGATGTCAAAAACCAATGGATATGGGAGCATCAATCGTCCATCATATGGGTCAAGATGCGTCTACGCTAGTCTACTATGGAATATCGATGCCCTGTCTCGATACACCCTCGATTAGGAACAATTATAGGGTGTACTTGTGGACTACCCTTGGCCCTACTAGTATGATCTCCATTATAGTCTTGGTAGTCAAGTACACATCCTAAGGGCTTTATCAACATGTGAGAGCAAGACAGCATCACTTATACAAGTCAGCATGTTAAGAAAAAGAGCAACCAGATAGCATACTATCATATTGAGCAAGAAAGTGATCCCTATATATGTCCAAGCATCCATTATAATATACATCTCATGTACAATAATGGCCTCTAAGGCATACATATAACTAACAGCGGACCCGTTTCCCTCTAGAACCCGGCTATTCATGCACTCCACCGTGGGGTAATCCTAGTACAGAAAAGAAAATAATATGTACAAGGGTGACATCGACCTCAACCGAGTCGTGCCCCAAATAAATAATATACAAACTGGCAGTGACGGCAGTCCACATGTCAGATGCTCGCCCCACAATATCAAATGTACAAATGAATCTAAATTGTACTAATATTGCACCCAAGCTATCCACCACGACGATCCAACCACAATCACAGCACAGCAAAGAACATCAACGTGAATGTCACGTTCGCAAACTCGTCTAAAAAAACATATAGAAGTTGGACGGGTTATACCGCTCTAATGACATTCACGGTCGCAGATAGTAATGTATGTACTGTATACATTTAAACAGTGTTAAATTATCGACTTTGAAACACCCCGAATTGCCCCTGAACAATAGATAACATAATATCCAAAATGGGCAAAACAAGCAATACCACTGAACCAATATTTCAGAGACTATACCACACCAAAAAATACAAGTCCAAACACCTACATAAGACCGGCCAGGCCGGAATTATTTCCCATGTGGCCGGTTCAATACGGGTGGAATGGGTTCGTATTTGGGGAGTGTTCTAGTGGTCATACAAGTAGTCTTCTGCAGTTTCTTAAAAAAAATTTTGCAGGCTCTGAAAATTCGACAGCAACTGGAATATTCAGGGTATTGATTTGGAGTTGTTTAGGTTTTGACACTTTAACATCGTCTAAATAAGCTAGATAAAGGTTTAAGGGTTGGCTCTGATACCATATAGGGTTACGGCAGCGCCCCGACCATCAAATCTTGACCAAATGCGGAACAAAAATTTTCTAAACTGGCGCTACCATAACCCGATGCCCGGATCTACCCTAAACCTTATACTAGCAAGCTATAAAGAGGAGTAAGATGATTATACCGAATGAACCAAGTCCTTCGGGTCTTCAACCATCATCTAAAGCTCTTAGTGGCCGCGGATCGAATTTAGTTGCCGGTCTTCTTCCATCTATGATGATCCACCCGAGGGAAACGACGCAAGCTTCAACCTTTCCTAGCAAGGAAACCGACGCTCCAAGGATTCTAGCAATGGATGTGGAGGTGTAGGAATGTCTCACTATATTTTTTTCTCTCATCACAATTGCTCAAAGAGCAACTCAAGAAAATCAAGAGGAGGTGAGGAAACATGTGGCATGAGAAACTAAAGAAATGGCTAAAAAGTTCTCCAAGTGAGAATGAGCAAGTAATGAAGCAAGTGAAGAAAAACATGTGGGCAAGGCAAGTGGAGAATGATGGCAGACACCTTTCTTTTTCAAATCATCCAACAAAAAATATCTCTTCCATTTTCCAAATAAACAATGTGTTGTCATACCTGTAACATTTCAGAAAAATAAAATATTATTTTTTGGGAATTTATATAATTAAATAATAAATATTATGAATATTTTTATGATACGGTATAATTAAATACCGATAAATTGGGAAATATTTGGAAAATTATAGGAATTACTGAAATGAAAGTGTTTTATATGATTTAAGCAAATTATAAATTCTTTATGATTAATTATATTCCATTTTAATGCTAATCGTGATTAAATATCACTAATTGTACATTAATCTTGATTTGTGCACATGACATGCACCATGTCATATTTCACATTTTTACATTTTCTACCATGGCTTTTTCTTTATTTTTCTTGCATGGTTTGGTTTTAAAAGAAAAGAAAAGAAAAGGGAATAAAGATTAGAATATTGGGTATGGGCAAGAGAGAGAAGAGAGAGTGAGGTGAGGGGTCATTGACTTGTCTCCCATTTGTTTTCCCTCCATTTTATCTTCATCATTCTCTCTCTCTCTCATCCCTTGGCTGCCCTCTCTCCTCCACCACTTCAACCCCTCACAACACCACCAAAAATACCTCAAAATACATCATTCCCTTCACCAAAAACATTCACAAGCTCACTACAACCATGATGGATCAAGAAAATTTGGATTTTGAGCACTTAGGGCAACTCAAGAAAATTCTTGAGTTGCCAAATGAGTTAATTCTTTAACCATTAGTATAGTAGTTCATTCACTTCAGCATCCATACATGTTTAGAAGTGTTTTAGTGAGGATTAGTGAACCTGGAAAATTCCAAGTTGAGGTTAGGCTTTGTTTTGAATTGAGATGGTGTAATGGAGGTTAGTAGAGACTATATAACCCCTTTAGTGTTTGATTAAAGACCAAAACCTGAGACTAAGACCCCATTTCACAAACTTAGAAATCCCCGATATCGTTATTTTGTGGAAATTGTGATGGGAAATAGAAATCTGCTATGACTCGGGGATCTGGAAAATTATTTAGCGATCACAGTGAGTCATACAGGCAACCTAGGAGCTACCCTGATGACCCGAGACCTCAACTCCATGCAGTGGCCGCAAATAAATCCTTTCTGGCCACAAATTGCGGCCAGGGTAGAGGTGACTGGGTTCGTGTTTGGTCCAGGACTTTATCTTCAGTAAAATAGACCCTCCACATGTGCAAAATTGGCTGATTCAACCTAGGGTAAAATTTGGAGGGGTTTTCTTGAGTTACTGCTTTATTTTGCGACTTTGTTTTAACTTGAGTTTTGGTATTTGGGTTTTAACTCGATGGTTTGACGTTTGTACATCGACATCGAAGATTGTTGGTTATTCTTAGATGCGTTGACCATAGGTTTTAACCTATGTATGATACGCATGCCGTTTTGGTTTTCGTCTGCGATTTCGGTTTACGATATCTTGTGTATATATATGTAGGTACCTTCGAGTGGACTTGAAAGACAAGGACGAGAGTGGCGTCATCGACATCGGTAAGTAAGGATCAGGTGAGTAGATATATATCTACGGGGGAAGTCGGGTGGATGGCGTATAGCACCCCCACAATTCGTAGTGTAGCCTATGATATATTATAGTTATATATGAATATGTGTTTTTGAAACTTGGATAATTAGCAAGTATGATCTTAGAAGATCATGGGTTAATTCTAGTAAGATTGAATGATAGTGTCGTTAATTAGTTTCTTAGTCGCGAACTCTAGAATAAGGTTACACACGCGCGCGCGCGCGCACGCATACATTTATTTTACTTGTGCGTATATGTGTGTGTGTGTGTGTGTGTGTGTGTGTGTGTGTGTGTGAGTACATACATACATACATACATACATATATACATACATATATGTGTGTGTGTGTGTGTATGTGTGTGTGTGTGTGTGTGTGTGTGTGTGTGAGTATGTATGTGTGTATGTATGTGAGTATGTATGTGTGTGTGTGTGTATATGTATGTATACATATACATGGATAATGAGGATAGTATATGGTATATATATATGTGTGTGTATGTGTGTGTGTGTGAGAGTATATATATGTGTGTGTGTGTGTGTGTGTATGTATGTATGTATGTATGTATGTATGTATGTATATACATGGATAATGAGGATAGTGTATGGTACTTAGAGATGAGTCGATGAGATTGGGCATGATGCCACGAGATCAGTGATGTGATTTGGTTCGTATTATGAGATACGATATGATATTATAGCGGATCTTTAGGCGATGTGTTTTCATACACACGCATATATATGTTGATGGTATCAGAGTGTACTAGACTTTAGATCAGTACCCCTAATTCAGGTATGATGATAAGGATACCAGATGAATAATGAGATAAACGTGATATTCGACCCGTACCCAGATTTGGGATGCCGTACGATGGATTTACCGTATGAGATATGATTATGATGATTGATCCGCACTCTTGACTCGAGAATGTCATATTATATATTGTATCGTGCGTGATACTATTGAGACGGGATCACCGACTACTAGATATATTTATCGACTCAGACTTAGGTGGTTTTCCTTACCCTTTCAACTAGTCTGTTAATTTAGTCCAGTAGTTTATTTAGTAGATGTTAGACTGGACTCGAGTCGTACTTATTTCAAAACTAACGAATCTTGGGTATTTTAAAGACAGGCCAAGGGATTCTACGGATATTTCAAAGGACATACATTTTCTTAAAAATACTGTAGCCCCTATTTTTTAAACACCACGATTCGTGTTATTTCAAATGCCAAAACTGTATGACTTATATATATATATATTATACATTGTTTATTGTTGCGTTTACTATTCATTTTCCGTATGTTCTTGCTATCCGCATCGCGTTGCATGCTTAAATGTGTTTTCGTAGTTATTATAAAGTCATGCTGTCAGGACACCAGCACCATTACCGATGATGCGTATGCTCCACATACATCTGCTTGCCGGCTCACACACATCATCATCAGTAATTGCCATGTCACGTAAAAATTAGAAAACACTATTTCATTAGTATGAATTGCTAGCTGATAGTTTCGACATAGTACCAGTACGCTTGCTTTTATATGATAGCTTAGACATTGCGTTTATTACCGTGATATCTCATGCATGTGTATTTTCATTTGTCATGCAATATTATGGAACTTATTACCAGTATTTCATTGTTTATTTACCCTTGAGATTAGGATTTTAGATTTCCATGATATTTCTGGATTTGGAGAATACACAAGGACTTTATAAACTTATTATCATTTTAAAGATAGAAAATTACGGTTTTCTTATGATATGATTTGAGAGGAGTCCACCATAAGTTTTCTTGGATCTTGAGCGATATCATACACCCGATTCGAGGAGGAGGAGGAACAGTCTATGGGTGCATGGTGGACCTGGTGCGATACTCCGGGGCGAGAAGGTCGCAGATGATGGCGTTGAGCCCGGCAGGGGAGTACTACCGACTGGTGATTTTATTGTGACTCGACGGATATCCGGAGGATACCGATCGGACTATAGGCCAGTCCGGATTGCCGGAGCCGAGGTATTGAGATTTGATGATACGGGCCAGTCCGGATTGCTGGAGCCCAAGATATTGAGATAGCGAGATATATATTTTGTGTCGATGGTTGACACTGATTTCCTGTTGATTTCATTGATGATACTTCGATTTTTATACAGAAATCTCAATAAGATAAGAAAACAGTCTACTCATTTAGATGTATTCTGTTTTCATGCATTCATACATCATACATGATATGTTGCTACCTGAGGTACTGACACGAGTACTTGGTATTACACTTGTATAGATGTTTACCCTGGCCATTAGCAGATGTTTCAGGTTATATACGTATTGTATAGATATTGGTATGACCTAGGATAGAGTGATACATGCGATTTCTTCTCGGTGATATTTTCTACTCACGAGTTGGCAACTCACCCCCGTTGTGCCACAGTTCTTGCAGGTTTGCCATACAAGTTTCCTTTGTGGCTTTGCTGGCACACTGCTTCTTTCCAGGTGATTGCTTTGGTAGGTGGGTTCACATGTATCGTGACTACCGCAGTACTTTTATTTACTCAGTTGTATCTAGTAAACTCCATCAACCAGACTTGTATATTTTTCAGACTTAGAAGAACAGTGTAACACCTTAGGATGTGTTTAGTGGCTAATTATATGTTAACATACGATTTTTAATAAAAAGTTTACCAAATTGATTTTCAAATATTTTTCCAAAATTAATTAATATTTTATTAGATTTTTCCTAGGCTTGCACACACTTGTGCATGTAAACTAGGGTTAAAAATGGGGTTTAACCATGATTAGCAACCATAGTGGGTTTAAACATGGGAATTAATTCTTTTGGGTTTTAATTAAGTTTAATTAGTTTTTTTTATTTAAAGGTTGTTTTAAATTGAAAGTGTTGACTTGGAGAGAGAGAGAGAGAGAGGGTGCATGATGGGGCATGATGGCCTTTGCCATGCTTCATTAAATGAGGAGAGAGAGAGGGGGGAGGGGTTGACTAAGCTTAACTCTCATTTCCCTTGCCTTGTTCTCATTTTTTTCTCTCAACTCTCACTCTCATACACTTACACACACACTCACAGCTGAAGCATCAGCAGCAGCCCAAGCATCAGCAGCCCCAGCATCAGAAGCAGCAGCAACAGCAGCAGCTCCAAGCAGCAGCAACAGCAGCAGCAGCACCCCAGCAGCTCCTTCCCTTCTTCTCCTTCTCCTTCTACTTGCTTGTGAGATTCCTAGGGGGTATAATCTCTAAAAGTATTCTTATATTGCTTAGTTTGTGTAGTTTTGCTTCGATTAGCGATGATTGTGTGTTTTTAGTGCTATATGTGGTGATTAGTGTGAACTTTGTTTAAGTGAGGTTAGTATTGGGTAGACTAGCCTAATTAAGTGTTGTTAGGACCAAGTATACCTAGGTAAACCCCAGATTACACTAAAATACCCTAAGTTTTCAAATTGTGCAAAATTAGACCTTTTTAAGCAAAACTTGACCTTTTTAAAATCTGCTATAGACCCGGGCATTTCAGAATAAATCTGAGTGGATTGTAGCCTACTTGAGAGACCCTGACCCCACCTCCAGAGCACGAGACTCCCACCCCAACTTCAGGACGCCGGAAAATTCTTTCTGGCTGCAAATTGCGGCCAGACTTGGGAGTTAGGTCCTAGGGTTTTTGGTGTAGGTGTCTGCTACATTTTGTTGGTCTATGGTATATATAGTTTTGTAATATTTTAACCTGGGTAAAATCTGGGGCAGTATGTCGTTTTTCTGGTATTTTTAGTTTGCGCGATACGCGCGATACGCGAGTGGGTTCTGTGATTCAGCGTATCGCGGCGTGTCGGGATGAGTTTTAGACGCGTATACACACATTTCAGCGTATCATCCACACGCGCGTTAATTCGCGACGCAAGTTTCTCATTTTGTTTTGATATCGCGTTTTACGAGATATTTGCTTATATTTGGATTCTTGTGTAAATTCCAGGTTCGCAGGCAGGTACGTCGGACGCCGCCGAGAAGGGAAGGCAAGTGGTCGGCTACGTGTAGCACGCGACCAGGTGAGTAGATTTAACATCTACGGGGAAATCACCCATATGGCGTTAAGCGTCAGGGCGTTATAGGATATATTAGATTGCATGTGTTCGTATATATTTATATATATACTATAGTAGCATACCATCTCCTATTGCATATAGAATTGGTAATATAGAACACTGCACTCTCACTAACGGTTCAAGCTGCACGGGCACTATTTTATGTTACACTCACACCGTTAGTGACTGCCATGACACTCAAATTATAGGTTTGCTACACATTATACATCGTATTGATTCCGCTTCATTGATGATTGTCATGACATGCCACATAATGATATATATAATTATATTCATACCATGCACACTGTATATTTATTTTAGTGCATACATACCTTGATATCATTACCTGCGCACATGCACCTATATATTCATCTTAGTGCTTACATACCTTGATATATCACTACCTGCGCACATGCACCTATATATTCATCTTAGTGCATACATACCTTGATATATCTACACTTGTACGCATATACATCGAATATCCATATTAGTACACATGTACATTGCTACACTCACATTGCGTATATATCCATTTGCACATCCATACCTATACACATACATATGTTACATACATGGATGACATTGACATGATTTAAAAAAAACTAAGGGGCCGCATGCGATATTTTCAAAACTGGATCTTTTAGAAGAGCGGTTTTCCCTTCCTTTTACCTTTAGTGTCATTCGATACATTGCATGGATTTACGCATTAAGTTTGGATTTATGTGATTTCTGGATTTGGGAACCGGAGTACAATTTTAAGAAAATACGCACTGTTTAAAAAAACCCGGTTTCCCTTGATATGATATTTCAGTGCGTCCACCATGCGTTTTCTCGGTTCTGAGACATGTGACATGTGAACCCGAATTGAGGAGCTGGACGAGGCCGATTGCGGGTACATGGTGGACCCGGCATGGTACCCCGGGGCTAGAACGGATCGCTGTGCAGTAGACGGTGAGCATGGCAGAGGGACTACTACCTACCGGTGATTGGTTGGACCTGGCGGTTATCCGGAGGATACTGACCAGAGTCGATAAATGGATACAGGACGACTCGTACTACCGGGGCCGAGAGCCGATACAGCAGACGGAGCCCGTGGGCTGATCCGGACTAACGAAGCCCGATATATGAGGATTTACGTGTCGATGCTGGACACGAGTATTTCTTGATATTTTGGGGTGCCGATGTTGGGCACTCACGACTTTATGAGACTTACAGGATTTGAGGGCCGATGAGGATGACGGCGCCTGAGTTTTACTGGGATTTGAGTGTATTGTTGGACACTGACTATTTTTCCACGTTGACATTCCGTGTAGATATTATTTATTCCTATGCTCAGTATTTAGTATTACACATCTCATCCTATATCTGAAGTACCCGATAGAGTACATATGACATGCACGACTATTGCATACCCTGCTCATAACATAGAGATGTTATTAGATCGCATTTGTTGCATGTTTCGAGCATCCAGTTCATCATATAGATGTTATCTGTTGGCATAGATTAGAGTATCGCAGCACGTGCATACTCGCGATTACCTTTATATGTTATCTACTATTCACGAGTTGGCAACTCATCCCCATTGTGCCACAGTGCTTGCAGGTTGCCCTTCGGAGTAGTCGCGGCTGGCTGTTTACCGCATCTTTTGACACAGATACCACTGCTGTGGCGTGCTAGCCCTTTTGCTATTAGGTGGGTTTTGTGCGGTATCTGTTTATTTTTCAGTTGTGTATATTGTTGTATCTAGTACTCTCCATCTACCTTTATGTATTGACTTGAGACCAGTTGTGAGGACGATGTATATTATTTTGTACTCTGGTGTCGAGCTCGTTGTGAGCCGACTTTATTGATGCAGTCTTATCTTTTATGATATTTGTTTTCATTTTACTGCTCATTCTTCGCTACGGCGTCGTATATTATCATTGTGATGTGGTTTCCGCAGTTAGGCATGATTGCTCCCGTTTGGGATGCTTATTTTCTTTTGTATATCATTTTACTCATATATTGTCTTGTACCCGATTTCAGGGCTACTTTTTACAAAGGAAATACTGCCAAAATTTTTAAATAATAACTGGAACCTTAAAGAATTTCTACTAATCAACTTAAAGTTTTATAAATGTTTTAACAAATATTCTAATAAATGTTTTAAACACTCTATACTTTTTATGGTTTTGATTTCTGGGTTTCGTCTTACTTAGTCGCGTTACGCCTGTAGACGTCACGTGGTTAAGTGCCGGTCACGGGCCGAACTTTGGGTCATGACAAACAGTATGTATATTCTTTCGACCTTAGAGTCGCGTGCTGTATTATTATAGTTTTTCTCTGGTTTTCTTGAGGATATTGCTTTTCTTGATGAGTTTTGATCCTCTCCCTTCAGAGTTGTATATTTTATTGTATTTCATGGTTGTTTCCGCCATTTGGCGAAAATCTAGCTCCCGCTTGGGGATGCCTTTATATTATGCATGTTTGTACCCGTTTGGGGCCAGTATTTACAAAGGAGACTCTACCGAAATTTTTGGAAAAGACTTGATGTTTTAAAAATGCATACTACGGCTTATTTTGTTAAACCAAATGCTTGAAAACTAAACTTTTCCTCCTCTCTCATTTCAAATGGTTTAGATTTCTGGGATTTTAGCTTACTTGAATTAGATGGGGTCCTATAGACTTCATATGATTTAAGTGCCAGTCATGTGCCATTTCGGGTCGTGACATAGTTGGTATCAGAGCGCTAGGTTTAACCTTGGTTCGAGTCTATGTTTGACTATGCGAAGTCTAAAGCGTTTATATATATTCGGAACCTAGGCTTGAGCTTACAGAACTTAGACATTGTCAAGGGGATATTAGACCCGAACTTTCGTTGCATAGGTTGACCTTGGTTGATGGAGTAGGTGACTTAAGTAGAGTGACGTACAGTGTGTATGTTCCGCTGTATACTTACGATACGCTACTCCGCTTAAGAAGTCTTAGGATGTACATTTCTTTGCACAGTATTATATTCATTCCTATGATCTATCCACATCAATATCGGTTTATGGTTTTGTTACCATGGTTGCACGGGCAGAGAGAGCTGCGGCTAGAGTTGCGGTCAGCATGAGCTTGTTTTGGAAGAAGACTGACCAGGGAAAAATTCCGGGGACACACGATTGCATAGGGTTGTCGTTTTATTATGTTTTTTTGCGCCATGAGCGTTTGATGGATTGATTTTTACTAAAATTTCTCGAAAGTGCAGATCAACACCAGAGAATTGGGACACTGCTAGAGGTCAGCCAGAATGTGATGACCGTCAAGGCACCGATTATTCTTGATGATTGAGGCACTGTTCAGCGTGCGAACGAATGATTCAGTTGCTGCTGCGATTGACAAGATATCGCCGCAGATGTTTGAAGCTATTGCAGCACGAGTTTTTACTTCGAGATATGATAGAAGATCGCTAGTCACCCATGGATGAATGACTAGGACATGTGGTTCATTGCATATGTAAGTCTATGGTAGCGCCCTGGCCGTCTGTCCAAGGCCAAAATACGGAAACAAAAACTTTTTCAAACTAGAAATCGGCGCTATCGTATATTTTAAATCCGGATCGAACTATTAACCTACAACTAGCAAACAAGAGAAAGGGTACCGATCGATCCGTGTCCTTCGGTCTTTGGCCACCATCCCAAGCTCCTCGCGGCATCTCCGATCTCGATCTTCTCGTCGGAAAGGGCACCACATCATCGAGTTTTTTTACGGGCTCCTGCATCATCCGAAGCAACTCGGGCACGAAGTTCGCTAGTCGACGTGTCCAAGACGATGTAGAGAATGTGTGTGATAACTTTTTCTCAAGCATCCATTGATTCTCATCACATGAGAGTGTATGGATGGAGGTTAGAAATGATGCCATTATTGGAGGTTGTGAGCTAGAGGAAGAAGAAGAAGAGGAGCCATTTTCTTTCCTTTTGTTCTATGAAAAATGAGAGTGTTCTAGCAAAATAATACAAGAGCAAGCATTATCATGGCTGCCCCTCTCTCTTCCCCTCATTTGAAACCACAAATCAATTACATAATGTGAAATTAGCACAAGAAAAGAGATCATGAGTCACTAATGAAGTCTATGTCACATTAAATGCACAAAATGATGATTTAAGCTCACAATTTCCATTTGTAAACATTAACCCAAATGTTTACAACAACAAAAAGATACGGCAACATTTAAAGTAAACTCGTGACGGATCACAAGGATACCCCTCACCTGTATATACATACCTGCATCTGCATTCCGACTGAATGCGTGAATGCGAATACGACGAGACTAAAGTAATCCAACAAATCTAATACTATGATCCGGCTTAAACCAAAGCCCACTAGTATGATCCGTCCGATCAAGATCCATGCACTACTGCACGTATATGATCGAACCCTGCCATATATCATACGGCCTCTACGTTTCTCCCGAAACTTGAGAAACTATCTGTGGGGGACTCTAAAGGCTCGTTGATACTTTAGCTGTGGATTTAACCACTAGCTCGTCAGTGGTACTAGCTGTACTTAACGGGCTTCCAGGTATTGACCAAAAGGGAGGTCGATGAGCGAACTCATCCTGACACCCTACTGAGCTTGTCAGTAACAATATCCGTACAGTCCGGTCCGTTCGTCTATGAGCATCGCATGGAGGGCCTAGGGGTTGGTAAAAGTCAGACCCCCAAAAGCGGTACAATTCGTGTCGGAGTGTAGCCCAGAACACCCTGAGATACTACTGGAATACCTACCAGTAAATCTCCTGCCTTGGCCAAGGACTTCGTGTAATGTCTCTCCTAGACACAGCGCGATCTCACCCCCAATACCGGGAGAGACGAAACCCCTACCGATCTGCTCACTGCATCCATATGTCTCGGGACTGTACCCAACTAAAACCTGTTTGTATGACTCCTTTGAGCCTTGGTAGGGTAGTAATCAAAGCACAGTGGGAACTCACACGAGACAAATAACGATCTCAGGTCGATGAACTAACCTGTACACATGTCACCAGGGAACTGCTATCTGACGTCAGGTATAATACCAACTAGCATGTTCCCGGCGAGTCATGTCCGGTGTACTCATAACCCAATGAGCACCTGTATACATCTTAGGTGAACCAACTGACACCAATGGCTTGTGAGACCAGCCACCGCCCCTCGTTGGGGTCTCGACTGTATACACTAGTCTATTAATGGAGTATCGATGCCCAGTCTCGAAACTCCCATGACTTGGGACCACTTTAAGGATGTGCTTATAGACCCAAGCTCCCACGTATATGATCGCCATCATACTGCTGGCCATCAAGCAAGAATCCTATGAGCTCTATCAACGTGCAATAGTTACCTGTAATGTCACCTAAAGCATGTACACGATGATAAAGATAAACCAGATAGCATACAATCACCTTGAGTAAGACTGTCCTAACGGTATAAGTCCTCCCTCAATCATTGTAATCACGTGCATGTGATCCAATAATTGACTCTGAGGGCACTATATCCAACAATCTCCCATTTGCACTCAAGGCTAATTATTGCGATGTCGCATACTCACAGCCCGTGTGATACCGAACACCCAACTCCTCTACTAATCAGTTTCACAAAGTTCATTTGCGAAACTATTGCATTCGAGGAATAGCCTCAGTGAGTGGACCCGCCCTAATGTTTCTTTCTATGTCTCTTTTTATCTCAAGTTTGCGGAGAAAGCCATCTCCCGAAATGAACAATACCTGTCTTAGAATATGTTTGGAAATCTGATGGGACCTGGTTCATAAATGAACTCCAAATCCAAACTTCTTAGACTGTATCATCAACTGAACTTAATTAATATCCTGTGCCATGCCTCCCTCAATACCCGCTTGGACCACCTGTCCAAAATACTGCCCCTCGTCAGAGGGAAAACCATAACTCTGACAGCCACTCTGTCATCCAGGTCACCTTGGAAGCCTGGAATGATAACCGTCTCCCAAAAGAGGCTGTTGTTATTATATCCCTAGAACATCCACTTATGTTCTAAGACTACTTTCGAACGTTTCTCCAGGATAGGATTAATATCAGCTTACTATATCTCGTGCAAAAAACAATATCTGGTGTGGTACTTGACATGTCATGATTGACTCAATTGCCTAAGCAAGTGATCTGCCAATCATGCACATCCCTCTCCCCTTTAGTCTGTAAGACACCTTCAGAGATGGTGACTACATTACCTGCAGGTACACTACCATGCCAGGAGTCGTCCATTCTAAAACACCTTTAGAATGCTGTCTAAGTACCCATATTGGGAAACTACCCAAATCTAGATCTAAAACCATAGATCTAGTAATCAGAATGTCCGATATTATATCTATGTCCTTTGTGGAGAAACCTATTCATACCAGAATATTGCATTTTATACCACCCATTCTTACGCTCGTGTGTTTATAGGTAGGTGCGTTTGATTAGTGTTTGCTACATATTGGCAGAATACAGGTTCTCGGCTCTGAACAGTAAAATCCATAAAAAGTACGACAAATTCTAGATTACTGCCAAAAACTGATAAAACACGGGTCTCCGCTCTCTATCCGTGTGTTGCTACATACCAGTTTAAGGGACAAAATGGCAAATCGATAGTCATGTCATGCACAAAGCTCAATGTCAACACAAGATCCAAGAAATCTACGCGGAGCTCGAGGAAATCATGGCAAAAGATCCACATCACATCACCTTTTGTTCTACTAAAATTCTGGAAAAATTGTGAAGACTTTCTGAGAAAAGTACTATACCACACTGAAGAGGACTACAAACCAGGGAAACCCACAAAAGCTCCTGACCCAACTCCACTATATGGCCGCGGAACCGCGGCCTAAGCAGGCTTAGGCCGCGGAACCGCGGCCAAGTGGTGTCCTCTCTCTGTCGTATTTTGGGGGCAGTTTGGGGACTTCATATTGAGGCAGATTGTTGCCCTAGGTTTTCAGTTCACCTCCTATAAATACCCCAGAACTTGCCAAGCTTTGTGTGTTCATTCTTTGTTCCTCTTTTGTAGGTTTTAGTGTAGTTCTTCTTCTTCTTTTTCATTCTTCCTCCATGGAAATGTAGTGAGAGCATTGAGTGGATGTTAATGAAGATGAGGGTTTTTGTATCTTTCTTGTTAGTTTAACTTCCCCTTGAGATTTTTGCTTCCTCTTGATCTTTCAACCTCTTCATTGAGCTTGAAAGATTAAGGGTTAGTTATTGATCTCAAGGGTCGTATTTTCTTATGGAATTAGCACTTCATTTCACATGCGTTCTCTACCCTTCTCTTGATCTTGTAACCTCTTGATTGAGCTTGCAAGTTTAAGGGTTGGCTATTGATCCCATGCTTGTCTTGAGTTCTAGTTTCTAATTCTTTTTATTGCTTATTTATTACTTGCTTTTTATTATCTTGCTTTACTTATTTGCGATTTAATTCATGCACTTACTTACTTGTAATCTTTTCTTTTCCCTTTTCTTTTTGTTCTCTCTTTTTGTGAATGGTTGTAATTATCATTGTTAAGAATCAATACGGTATTGTAAGTTAACGTTTCTTTGCTCGTTTCCTTTTCCCGTTATTTTCCATTGAACTCCGTCCAAACGTTACGCAAGCGCTCCGTTAGGCACCCTACCCTAACAAGGTAACGGTGATTCCTAACCGCGACCCGTTGCGTTCGGTTTGGCCGGAGGCGAAGGCAAGAGATAAGAACGGAAGGACAAGGGTAAATAAACCGGATTCCACGAATACCGCGCTTAAATCCCCTAATCCACATTATTGCCGATTGCTCTAGCTTCAATTGGTCAAGACTCAGCTCAAAGGTTTTGAGTACGGATATCTTTAGCTTACACTTTCGTATATTTTCTTAGCAACTTTATACTTGCAAATAATACACATAGGTTAGATTGAACAAACTCATACAAATTCTTTATTGACTCGTCTAAAACAAGAACGGAAATACAACCATCTCCCTGTGGATCGACCCGTGCTCAACCGGCTAGCTGCATAGCGACACTGTCCTGATCGCGGTAAACTTTAGAACTTTAAACATCCGACACGCTTTTGGCGTTCGATCAAATGGCGCCGTTGCCGGGGAGACGGTAGCGTATTTTCTTTCTTGTTATTCGGGTTAATATTCTTTTTGTATATATAAAAAAAATCTTTTTGTTATTTTTGATCATTTTTGTGGGCAAGAGTGCAGATTTTTGCAGATTTGCAAACTGCGATTGTGGGGAGCAAAGTGTACGTTCAAGGCTAAGGTAATTGCAAAGTACAGTACCAAAGATCCGGGTAGTTTGACCCGCGCAAGAGAACTTTTCAAGCTTACCGGATTTGATTCAACGGGGGTTTCCTAACCCAAAACTTAACGGTACGTACTTTACTAACACCTTCTTCTCAAATCCGACACTTCCAATATACTATTCTTTGCAGGATTCTTTGCAAGTTCGATAGCAAACGCTAAAAAAATTGACTAACCCGTATTTGTTGCAGTGCCGTGCTTAAACTAAAAAACGATTGTTTGATTCTTTATAGAATATTTTTGAATTGCGCATTGCATACATTAATACGGACTTAAGGGCAAGCGAACCCCACAAGGTACGGTAAAGGATTTCATCAATTTTTCCGTGGCCCACAAATCACGAACTTGAGCATAACGTTTACCCGCACCAAATTTAAAAGAAACTAGACTTTAAGCCTTAAGGACTTCGCGCTCACTAGGACAAGTTAACTGTGTTTAGAACCTTGCTTAACGGTATATTGTTTACGGGGTGTCTAGGAAAGTGTTAACGGCGAAACCGCCAAAAGAGAAAGGGTTATTTAATTAAGGAACTTCGCGAAAGCGTTGGAAAACCTCCCCTTATCTCTGCACTTACCTGGCCTCGTGATCAGTGTATCTTGAGCCCGTTTCTCGACACAGTTTTACTTCGACAAACAAGTTCGGGAGCAAGTATAGTTGACCTAGGTGAACCCTAGAACGATTAGGTGTGTGGTATTTTTGTGTCGTGATTGTTTTTGTCCAGATTCTTTTTGTGTGTATATTTCATTCTTTTGTTCATAACTAACTAAAAAAAATTTTAAAAAAATAAAAATAAAAAATCATATTCTTTTTTCCCCTCCTTTTCTCTTCCTTTCTTTCATTCTCTCTTCATATCATGGGTACCCCACCTCGAAAAACTCTTGCCGAACTTTGGTACCCACAACCAGACATAACTTCCTACGGTTCTTGCTTTGGCCGAACATCGAACGACCCCTCCATGCATAAAATTTCTTTGAAAGATCGGATAGACGCGTCTAGGACGAACAACTGGACCCCGCAATCCACTTCGTATCAACCATTTCATACATTCACCCCTTCTTACGTTGATACCCCTTCTTCGAGTCATGTTGCAACTCCAAGACCTATGTCTATTGCATAACGTATTGAACAATCTCGTAGCCGATCTTTCACTCCTTTCACCACTTCAAATTCTTGGGATCAACAATTCCATTCACCTTCCTATCCAAATGTTGATCCTGCTCCTGTCCAGCCATTCAATTCCTACCAATCCTACCCTACTTTTGCACCTTCCCTAGACATTGCTTCAGAACCGCTATTTGGGAGTTTTCAGTATCCAAACAACTTTGAATATTTTACCGAAACCCCTTCACAACCTATGTCTAGTCTGGAACAGTCGTTGGAAGATTTTAGGGTAGCGTCAAGCCAACAGATGATGGATTTGAATGCGTCCATGGCCGCCCTCATGCAACCTAGTGACCCGGTAGCTAGTTTTCACCTAGCTCTAACTTTTTCAAAGTATGATGAGGCGGCAGGACAGGCTGTGAATTTGAATGGAGAGAGTGAGATGTACCCCTTTCCAAATCAAACCTACCCATCCCAAATTGAATCCCACACCTCCTGTTTTGAAAGTCTATCGAGTATCCTACATGATTTATCAATTGAAGATAGAAAGATGAATGAGTTGTGCGACTTCGTAGTGTTTGATTTACCCGATTGTGAAGGGTCTCTTTCAAGTGAAATTGATCCTAAACCTTTTAACCTCTACACCTCCACTTTAGAACCTGAATCAATTGATATCCATGCTTTTGTTGAGGTGTCAGAGAATTTTGATTTTCACTTGATTAAGGATATTGACGCCGGGAATATTTCGGATGATGAACCCATAGATTTGGCTGAGTTTGTCTCTTCAAATCATCATCCCGAGTCATTAAATGTTTTTCCCGAACCACATATGCGTCTGGATTTTGAAGAGAAGCGCATGGATGTGCTAAATTTTGAGGAGAATATTGAGGATAGTTTTGAGGATGAACCAGTTTTAATTGATGAGTCGGATTTTCCCATTCATCCTGTCCCTGTCATTGACTGTGTACACCCTCCTGAACCTTTAACCGATACCCCTCCTCGATCACTTCCCTCCATTCTTTCCATCGTTCCGACCTTGCAAGAAACCGTCTCACTTTCATTTCGTATGTCTGGTTTACCAAGTTCGGCGTACCCATGGTTTCTTACGAATCTTGAGGGATTTGACCCAATCTTTCGCTGGGTTAATAGATTAGCACAATCGCTGTTTACACATCGCTCATCACAAATTGTGCTAATCTATTCACTCCATTTGCACCCTCAAGTTCGTACTCCACTTCTTTTTCCCCTCCGCCATTCTTCTTCTGATATACCGAGACCGTATCCTGCTTCTATCTCCATACGGTCTCGCGTATTCTCCATTTCTTACCACTTCACCTTCTTTCCCCAACCACTGCTTCACCATGATAAAATCTTTGAATGGTTGGTGTTAACTTTTGGCCTGTGTAAGGCCTTGTATAGCTTGATACTGTTCTTTCCCCCCTAATCCTGAACTTCAACGCTTAACAGTGGAAACACTGTTTTACTTAAGTTTGGGGGGACACTTTTTTTGTATATATTTTTGTTTTCCTTTTTTTTGTATATAATTTTTTTTAGGGAGCACCGAAAATTTTGACCCTCTTGGTGTAGCCTGACAGTGAGGGCACTGTCAAGTTTAAGTTTGGGGGTGTGCTCGGTAAGCTTTCTTCCTTCGCATTCATTTGTATATTTTGCATTTGCATACCTTATTAAAAACCCACAAAAATCGAAAAATTTTCCAAAAATATAAAATCTTTGTCGTCAAGTTAGCTAGTAGGGTAACTTAGATTTTTATTCTGAAAGTTTAGTTGATATGTTAGAAATAACTAAATTCTAGACTTAGGAATTGAAAATCCTTAAAATAACCCTCATTCTGTCTAACTTTGGTAAGTATACGTCCTTACAATTTTTGAGTTCAGTTCTTGAGTCAAGTCAAGATGAAGGGAAAGTATTGAAGCTTTACTGGAGGATAAGTCTGAAAAATAGTTTCTTTTCTCGAGTTCAAATTTAGAAAGTATATACCCTACAAACTGCACTTACACGCACCTTAAAACTTGGGATAGTAGAGGATACCTAGAAATACTCTTGCTTGAAAGCCTAGTATGAAAGAAAAAACGGTATTTAAAGCTAAACACCAAAAGAGCATATTGAAAAATATATCCGGTCTTGAAAAAGAAAAAGAAAAAGAAAAAGAAAAAGAAAAAGAAAAAAATAGAATAAAGTCAAGACCTGGAAACTGCTATTTACGATTTAAAGTTCATACATTCATTAATCGGTCATTAGTGCCTCAAGAAGCATTAATAGTCGCATGAAAGGTGTGTGAGCAAATCCGTCCATCCTTAATGAAAAGAAGTAGTATTAGGTATTAGGGCAAGGGTATTATAACTTGAATTGAATTCTTGAGTGTAGGGTGCAAATATACACACACGTAGGGGTATACAATCGATGTTTGGATAAAAGATAGAAATAAAGAATAAGACTTGTGTTTTCTGTAAAGTTGATAAAAATCCCTGATTTGAGGCCGCACTTTAGAAGGAAAACTCAGGAGATCCAAGGTTAAATAGATAGGAGGTGTGAAAAATAAGGGTTGGATATTTCTAACTTAGGATGATAGAATTTCTAACGTAAATACTAAACTGTAGGAGTAGAATCGATGTTAACTTATGACACTAGCTTGACGGGATTTTGTGGGTGTAATCCGCTGAAAACCCTCAGGAGACAACACTCCTCCTACTAGGGACACCTAGAGGTTTAACGGCTTGTTGCACGAGCTCAGTGCAATCACGTTCCCTGCGAAAGTGCGGTTAGGATTTTATTTTTGTGAATAATTGGTTTTGCTCGGGACGAGCAAAAGTTAAGTTTGGGGGTATTTGTTCATACCAGAATATTGCATTTTATACCACCCATTCTTACGCTCGTGTGTTTATAGGTAGGTGCTTTTGATTAGTATTTGCTACATATTTGCAGAATACAGGTTCTCTGCTCTGAACAGTGAAATCCATGAAAAGTACGACAAATTCTGGATTACTGCCAACAACTGATAAAACACGGGTCTCCGCTCTCTATCCGTGTGTTGCCACATACCAATTTAAGGGACAAAATGGCAAATCGATTGTCATGTCATGCACAAAGCTCAATGTCAACACAAGATCCAAGAAATCTACGCGGAGCTCAAGAAAATCATGGCAAAAGATCCACATCACATCACCTTTTGTTCTACTAAAATTCTGGAATAATTGTGAAGGGTTTCTGAGAAAAGTACTATACCACACTGAAGAGGACTACAAACCAGGGAAACCCACAAAAGCTCCTGACCCAACTCCCCTATATGGCCGCGGAACCGCGGCTTAAGCAGGCCTAGGCCGCGGAACCGCGGCCAAGTGGTGTCCTCTCTCTGTCGTATTTTGGGGGCAGTTTGGGGACTTCATATTGAGGCAGATTGTTGCCCTAGGTTTTCAGTTCACCTCCTATAAATACCCCAGAATTGCCAAGCTTTGTGTGTTCATTCTTTGTTCCTCTTTTGTAGGTTTTAGTGTAGTTCTTCTTCTTCTTCTTTATTCTTCCTCCATGGAAATGTAGTGAGAGCATTGAGTGGATGTTAATGAAGATGAGGGTTTTTGTATCTTTCTTGTTAGTTTAACTTCCCCTTGAGATTTTTGCTTCCTCTTGATCTTTCAACCTCTTCATTGAGCTTGAAAGGTTAAGGGTTAGTTATTGATCTCAAGGGTCGTATTTTCTTATGGAATTAGCACTTCATTTCACATGCGTTCTCTACCCTTCTCTTGATCTTGCAACCTCTTGATTGAGCTTGCAAGTTTAAGGGTTGGCTATTGATCCCATGCTTGTCTTGAGTTCTAGTTTCTAATTCTTTTTATTGCTTATTTATTACTTGCTTTTTATTATCTTGCTTTACTTATTTGTGATTTAATTCATGCACTTACTTACTTGTAATCTTTTCTTTTCCCTTTTCTTTTTGTTCTCTCTTTTTGTGAATGGTTGTAATTATCAATGTTAAGAATCAATACGGTATTGTAAGTTAACGTTTCTTTGCTCGTTTCCTTTTCCCGTTATTTTCCATTGAACTCCGCCCAAACGTTACGCAAGCGCTCCGTTAGATACCCTACCCTATCAAGGTAACAGTGATTCCTAACCGCGACCGGTTACATTCGGTTTGGCCGGAGGCGAAGGCAAGAGACAAGAACGGAAGGACAAGGGTAAATAAGCCGGATTCCACGAATACCGCGCTTAAATCCCCTAATCCACGTTGTTGCCGATTGCTCTAGCTTCAATTGGTCAAGACTCGGCTCAAAGGTTTTGAGTACGGATATCTTTAGCTTACACTTTCGTATATTTTCTTAGCAACTTTATACTTGCAAATAATACACATAGGTTAGATTGAACAAACTCATACAAATTCTTTATTGACTCGTCTAAGACAAGAACGGAAATACAACCATCTCCCTGTGGATCGACCCGTGCTCAACCGGCTAGCTGCATAGCGACACCGTCCTGATCGCGGTAAACTTTAGAACTTTGAACATCCGACACGCTTTGGGCGTTCGATCAAAACCACTGTGTGACAACCAAAGTATAACCTATCTTAGTATAGGAATTTCACTTCCTACTCTGTGTATGTCATCCAAACACCAGGACATCACACCCTACTACCTTCTTAATAGATCCATCCTTTATTCTGATGAAGTCAAACCTATGACTGTCACATCAGAAATAGATGATCTATCTCCGCTATATCTGCTTTAGTCTATAAAATAAACATAAGCTACTTGTCCACTTTGCTTCTGCTGCTCCCACTGACTACGACATCCCTCTGGCAGAGTCATATACACGTACACTTCTAAAGCTAGTTTAGAATGACGCTATACTCATCCTCCTGCCGGGTCTCACAGTCTGGAACAACAGCAATGGCAAGTCTGGGTAAACAAGAACCTCCCTGTCACCGTCCTTGAGCATACCGAAGTACCTCTCGAGTGCCTGAGGTTACCCACCATATCTGCGGAGTGGCTAATGGAATGTCAATCCAGATTGAATCTTTAGGTCCTATTAAATTTTTAGTAATCGTTTACGGTTCTGGAATCACTTCCAGTTCTACCATACTCCCATTACAGTTTTCTGAAAAAAAATTCCATTTTACTAAAACTGTGGCGAGTCAAGAACAATATCACTATTGATCTTCCAGATAGTAGAAAGTCAACCCTCGTCATAGCCCGGGTCAACCCACAAACAGCCATTACAGAAACGTGTCTTGAGTTATCCAGAGTCTGGTTTTAAGCATAAGCCGGACAACTCCCCGTACCTTAACATCGTTAAGATATGAACCGTGCTATATCCAATATAGAAACAGAGGCACTGATTTAATTGAAACCAAATTCAAATCATGCAGATGTCTCCAGTGCATGTAAACTAAATGGAAAGAGGTCGATCAGCGTTACTCAACTTAGGAATGCATCCAGATATGAGTAACCTGAAAGAGAAACAAGTTTCTCAAAAACTATTACTATCAACGGAATACCATACACAAGTATCTACATCTTCGATTACCTTGAAGAATCCTGATACTTGCAACACCTGGTTCTCTGCTTTATTCTTATACCTGTAACTTCTCAAAAAATAGACCTTGAATTTCTACGAAACACATGTCTAAAAACTAGAGAAGTCACGGGTAAAAAGAATATAGTAGGAGGACCAACCCCTATGTCCTAATGGACACTGGAAAACATACAATACTTTGTATAAGTCCGCTCAGTTGAATAACTCAAACCCTGTGCGTCGTAGGTTGAAAACTGTACTTATGGTTAAGAAGAATTACACCGCTTTTTAATGGTCCTTACCTAACCATCAACTGATATAGGTAAATGTCAAGGACATAATTTCAAAAAGTTATATCTTACTTTATAAAAATAAATGTACAGATATATCAATTTGAAATTGGTGCATAACAACGGATATTTAAAACCAAATATTTGTCGTTCAGCAAATAACCCAGGAGAGTTCCTCAAATATCACCAATTACAACGAATCCCGATATAATGAGGATGATCACGTAATTCCCAATAACTTACTCCCACTCATCATCTGTAAAATCATACAGATGTGAGAATCATACCTGGTAAATACATACCCTGGAGCAAGTGTCTAATTAGGAAATCAGTTTTCTATTAACAATGCATAGTGAAACTGAAACTGAAACATGAATATGTTTCGAAAGGGTTTCCGGGTATTCCTAGTAATGCCTCTTCCATTATCAGATTCACAACTGTAACCGTATATCTCTTTGCCATCTCTCCAAATCCCTTTATATGTCTTCAGTCATTACCTTCTGTACACCCCTTTAGGCTAAATGGTTTTCTTCCTTCCCTACCGTTTGGCACCAGCCTAAGGTTTGGAAGAAGACTATCCAATAAGCGTAATGGGTGTATTCTCCTAATCCTAGGAGTACTCGCAACCTGAGAGAAGGTGAAGACAAAAGACAACTGAATAAACCTTATTCCTATTTCTCCTGAACCAGGATCCATCCCCGAACTGGAACAATTCTCTTCGAGTTCGTATATAACCATACGATGGAGTATCCAAATAACCGTGGATCTTCGTAGTGATACGAGGTGTCCTGGAGAAATACAAAGGTGAAGTAGGAGTGGCGATGAAATACTTGGTTTGGTCGTCAATGATAGCAGTTGCAATTTACTTTGCCCTCTTTCTGATCCCTTTATTTGTCTTTACTTAATACCTTCTGTACACCATACTTAGGCTAATTGATTTTCTTCATTCCCCACCGTTCGGCACTTGCCTATGGTTTGGAAGAAGACTATCCAATTAACGTAATAGGTGTACCATCCTAATCCAAGGAGCACTCGCAGCCTGAGAGAAGGTAAAAGGAAAAGACAACTGAATAATCCTATTCATTTTCTCCAGACCGGAACCATCCTCGAATCTGAAACAAGTTCTTTCAAGTTCGTATATAACCATACGATGGTTTTATCCAATGGAAGTGGATATTCGTAGTAATACAGGGTGTTTTGGAGAAAAGGGTAAAAGTAGGAGTGGCAATGAGGTATGCAACTCTGACAATCCAAAAGCCAGTATATTAAGAAGGTTCGGTTAACTTGGTCACTGAGTTACAGTCAAGGGTCAGGTCATGGTCGCTGCCAAAGAGAGAGAGAAAAGAAACACTCAGCGTGTACTCTAACCTAGATCAGAATGGTTATCAATTTATCTAATCAGGAAACATCACACTGTAAGCTCAAATTCTCCTCCAAACCTTAAAGAAGAATTAGTCGGGATCACCCGAGGAGTAAACCAACTCATCAATGGGAATCGGGATCCAACTATCATCGCATGATAACGTGATGGAATCCACTCACGTTATCACACTCCATAAGGTATGCGCATATCTGGCAAGTTTCAGTTTCTTTAGAAACTCCCGTTGTAATTTTTACCCCATACTATTATGACCTTGACGAAGGCCAACATATCATAAGTCACATGTCGAGTTCTACCCGTCATTATCCAGGTCAATTTGAACCCATCCGTACATACCTTGACGAAGGCCAAAATAGTTGTACGACTGTCCCAAACCAACGCATCTATCTATGCAGCAGAAAAGTAACAAATAGCTACCATACACTATGCCTTGACGAAGGCCAACATACATAGCATGAATACTAAGTGCTACCTTTCTGAAATGACGGAGGGCTACGAATGGTTTTTGGCGAAAAACCTTTAACGTAATGAACTAGATATCGTTGAAGGAACTGGATAGCTTTTTATAAAAATATAGTGGCGAAAACCTTTGCTAAAGAGGTCACTCCCGGTGAAGGGATCTAAGCTCTTTCCCCGTAGAATGAGGTGCAGGATATTCCAACTGAATACCACGATGCAAAGCAAAAAGGCAATCGGCTATAGTGAAGTTATTACCCTGACGCAAACTTCTGCCCAAGCAGTCACTCCCGGTGAAGCGATCTCGGCCCTTGCCTCGTCGACTAAGGTGCTGGATATTCATAACCGAATACCACTGTGCAAAACAAAAGAAAACGTCCTTGCAATAACAGCTTTTTGAAAAATGTTCCAACAACATCAAAATAGGTTTTTTTAGCATGCATTGATCCGAATCAACGCAGTCTCATCAATTGATCACACCAATAAAGAACGAAAATATGATGTACGTATATGTCATCCGCATTTGCCACTGGGTCCCGTCATCGCCCGTTAGGTTACTTAACTAACGACAGAGTGGGGACTGGACTAGCGCGGGTGTAAAACATATACAACATCTACTAGTATATATATCAATATATGATATTCGCTCATGGAGTGATAAAAATGCAACATCACAGAAATGTAATAAGCATCACAGAACAATACAGATAATCTGGGATCCCCGGCTTTCCTTTGAGCCGCAAGTGAAACCCGACGTTCCCGTGGTCGTGTGGATAGCCTGTGCAATGAAAACCTAGACCCCTACGGGAGCAGCAAGTTACCCGCCAAAACCTGAAGCGAGGCATCCCCCTACAGCAAAGTGAATGGACCACCCAGCACTTCACGGAATCTGGTAACTTGAGCACCCCTCATTGGGTCAACCTATACCCTTTACGAGTGCGGCGAATAGCCTGCCAATTCTAGAGTAAAGCCCCCTCCGTTTCAAAGCCATGAGATGCGGGCTCGTTGCCTTCTAGAACCCGGCTATCCGTGCACCCCACCGCGGGGTAATCCTAGTACAGAAAGTAAAATATATACAACGGGTACATCAACTCAGCCCGGTCGTGCCCCAAAATAATAATATACAAACAGGCAGTGATGGCAGTCCAGATGTCGGACGCTCACGCCGCAATATCAAATGCACAAATATAACAAACTATACTAACATTTCATCAAGGCTATCCACCACGAAAAATCCGCAACATCACAGCACAACACAGAACATCAACGTGAATGTCACATTCGCAAACCCGTCTAAAAGAACTATAACAATTAGACAAGATTTACCGCTCGAATGACATTCACGGTCGCAGATATAATGTAAGTACTGTAAACTAACGTATTTAAAATTTCGATCGACAAAACATCCCAAAGTGGGCCCTAAGTACAATTCCAGCACTCAAAATAATCTGGGCCAAAACTATATATCACAAAAATCATATTTCCATGAAATAAAACCCCAGAAAAAATTTGGCTTACTGTAGCACAAAAAGGGCCGCGGAAGGGCCGCCAAATGCGACATTTCGCAGCGGTTCCGCGTCGGAATTTTGGAGTTAGGTCTCCAAACTTTTTCTATAGCTTTAGTTATGTTGCGCCACGGCAACGCCCCGGCCTCTTACTCGAGGCCAAAATGCGGAATCAAAATTTTTCCTTACTTGGAAACCGGCGCTACCGCGGACAATTACCCGGATCGTTTACCATTAACCTAATGCTAGCATTCAAGAGATAGGGAAGAGATGTATACCGAGTGATCCGAGTCCTCCGGTCTTCTCTTCATCGTCCCGATCTCCCGCGGAAAGTCTTGCCTCGACATCGTCGCCTCCTCGCCGGAAAGGGCACCACATCGCCTTCGTCTTTTACGGGCTCCCGCCTCAATACCGAGGCAACTCGAGCATGAAGCCGGCAACTCGACATGCTCAAGATTTGCTGTAGGAAGTGTAGAGTCAATGTCTCATTGGGGTATAGGAGTTGCCTTTGATGGAGGAATCAAGAATAAGTGAACTTGGGAATTATTTTGGTGGCAAACTAAAAATGAGATGGATGCTTAATTTCTTGCCACACCAAAATGAAAATTCCCCTCTCTCATGACCATGAAGTGGCCGGCCATATTCTCATAGAAAAGGTGGTGGGGGTGAGAACAAAAGCAAGAGGGAGGTGATGGTAGGAAAAGGTGGAGGTAACAATAACAAAACATGAACCATGCTTATTACATACACTCCCCCATACCCTTTCCAATCACATAAATGCAAGCATGGATGAAAGAAAAGATGCTTATCATAATCAATACTTTTACAAGAAACCCCCCCACAAAGTGTAATTTGCAAAACTGCAAATTACCCCCTCCATCGGAAAAGTCCGGCCGGGAAAGAACAAAGGAAAACCGGCCGGAACGGAATGCAAACTGGAAACTCCAGAAAACTGGTCCCGTAATAAATTACAGGAAAACCCCGATACTGTGCATACACACCCGCATCTGTATTCCGTCCGAATACAAATGCAAAGAGACAAAATCTACACTGTACTAAACTAGGACCGGCTTAAACCAAAGCCGGCTAGTAAAAACCGTTCGATCCTGATCCGTGCAATACCGCACGTATCTGATCGAACCCTGCCATATAACTATACGGCCACTAGTACAAAACTGTCCGATCCTGATCCGTGCAATACCGCACGTATCTGATCGGACCCTGCCATATCTCCATACGGCCTCTACAGCGTTTCGCCCGAAAGCTGAGTAACTGAAAGTGTGGTGGACTCTAAAGACTCGTCAATATAATGGCTGTGGATTTAACCACTAGCACGTCAGAGGTATAAGCCAATACGTAACGGGCCACCAGCTATTGACCAAAAGGGACGTCGATGAGCGAACTCATCCTGACACCCTACTGAGCCTGTCAGTGACAATATCCGTACAGTCCGGTCCGTTCGTCTATGAGTATCGCATGGCGGGCCTAGGGGGTTGGTAAAAGTCAGACCCCCAAAAGCGGTACAAGTCGTGTCGGAGTGTAGCCCAGAACGCCCTGAGATACTACTGGAATACCTACCAGTAAATCTCCTGCCTCGGCCGAGGGCTTTGCGTAATGGCTCTCCTAGACACAGCGCGACCTCACCCCCAATACCGGGAGAGACGAACCCCTGAAGATCCGCTCACTGCCTCCATGTGGCTCGGGACTGTACCCAACTAAAACCTGTTTGCACGACTCCTTTGAGCCGTGGTAGGGTAGTAATCAAAGCACAGTGGGAACTCACACGAGACAAATGACGATCCTCGGGTCGATGAACTAACCTGTACACATGTCACCTGGGAACTGCTATCTGACGTCAGGTATAAGCCCAACTAGCAGGTTCCCGGTGAG
Source organism: Agapanthus africanus (assembly GCA_030015575.1). Taxonomy (NCBI): domain Eukaryota; kingdom Viridiplantae; phylum Streptophyta; class Magnoliopsida; order Asparagales; family Amaryllidaceae; genus Agapanthus; species Agapanthus africanus. The sequence continues at coordinate 49,134,384 of CM057351.1, read as the reverse complement.
TCCTGTCCGGTGTACTCATAACCCAATGAGCACCTGTATACATCTTAGGTGAACCAACTGACACCAGTGGCTTGTGAGACCGGCCACCGCCCCTCGTCGGGGTCTCGACTGTATACACTAGTCTACTAATGGAGTATCGATGCCCAGTCTCGAAACTCCCACGACTAGGGACCTTTTAAGGATGTGCTTATAGACCCCAGCTCCCACGTAAATGATCGCCATCATACTGTTGGTCGTCAAGCAAGAATCCTAGGGGCTCTATCAACGTGTAATAGCGACATGTCAGGTCACCTAAAACAGTACACGATGATAAAGATAAACCAGATAGCATACTATCATCTCGAGTAAGACTGTCCTACCGGGATAGGTCCTCCCTCAATCATTGCAATCACGTGCCTGTGATCCAATAATTGACTCTGAGGGCACTATCTCCAACAATCTCCCACTTGCACTCAAGGCTAATTATTGCGATGTCGCATACTCACAGCCCGTGTGATACCGAACACCCAACTCCTCTACTAGTCAGTCCCACAAAGCTCGTTTGCGAAACTATTGCGTTCGAGGAATAGCCTCAGTGAGTGGATCCGCTGTGATGTTTCTTTCTATGTCTCTCTATATCTCAAGTTCGCGGAGAAAGCTATCTCCCGAAATGAGCAATACCTGTCTTAGAATGTCTGGATGTCTGATGGGACCTAGCTCATAAATGAACTGCAAATCCAAACTCCTTAGACTGTATCAACAACTGAACTTAATCAGTATCCTGCGCCATGCCTCCCTCAGTATTGCCTTGGACCACCTGTCTAAAATACTGTCCCTCGTCAGAGGGAGAACTATAACTCTGACAACCTCCTTGTCGTCCATGTCACCTTGGAAGCCCGGAGTGATAACCGTCTCCTAAAGGAGGCAGCCGTTATCATATCCCTAGAACATTCACTTATGTTCTAAAACTGCTTCCGACTGTTTTTCCAGGATTGGATTAAGATCAACTTATTGCACTTAGTGCAAGAACAACATCTGGTGTGGTACTTGACATCTCATGATTGACTCAATTGCCTAAGCAAGTGATCTGTCAATCATGCGTATCCCTCTCCCCTTTAGTCTGTAAGACACCTTTAGAGAGGGTGACTCCATTACCTGCAGGTATACTACCGTGCCAGGAGTCGTCCATTCTAAATACTCATAGAATGCTGTCAAGGTACCCTGATTGGGAAACCACCCAAATCTAGATCTAAAACCATAGATCTAGTAACCAGTATGTCTGATATAATGTCCAAGTCCCATGTGGAGAAAACACTGTGTGACGACCAAAGTATAACCGATCGTAGTATAGGAATATCACTTCCTACTACCTTCTCAACAGATCCATCCCCTATTCTGATGACGTCAAACCCATGACTGTCACATCAGAAACAGATGATCTAACTCCTCTATATCTGCTTTAGTCTATAAATAGACATAAGTATGAAGTCCACCAATGCTTCCGCTGCTCCCACTGACTACGACAATCCTCTGCCAGAGTCATATAGACGTGCACTTCCAAAGCTAGTTTAGAACGACGCTATACTCATCCTCCTGCCTGGTCTCGCAGCCTTGAACAACAACAATGGCAAGTGTGGGTAAACAAGAACTTCCCTGTCACCGTCCTTGAGGCTACCGGAGTACCTCTCGGGTGCCTGAAGTTACCCACCTTATCTGCGGAGTGGCCAATGGAATGTCAAATCAGATTGAATCTTTAGGTTCCTTATTAAATCTTCAGTAATCGTTTGCGGTTCTGGAATCATTTCCAGTTCTACCATACTCCCACTGCTGTTTTTGAAAAAATCCATTTTTAATAAAACTGTGGCGAGTCTAGAACAATATTTCTATTGATCTGCCAGATGGTAGAAAGTCAACCCTCGTCATAGCCTGGGTCAACCCACAAACAGCCATTACAGAAACGTGCCTTGAGTTATCCGGAGTCTGGTTTTAAGCATAAGCCGGACAACTCCCCGTACCTTAACATCGTTAAGATATGAACTGTTCTATATCCAATATAGAAACAGAGGCACTGATTCAATTGAACCAGATTCAAATCATGCAGCTGTCTCCAGTGCATGTCAACTAAATGGAGGGAGGCCGATCAGCGTTACTCAACTTAGGAATGCTTCCAATTATGAGTAACCTGAAAGAGAAGCAAGTTCTCATTACTATCAACTGAATACCATACACAAGTATCTACATCTTCGATCACCTTGAAGAATCCCGATACTTGCAATACCTGGTTCTCTACTCTATTCTTATACCAATAACTCCTCAAAACACAGACCCTGTGTTTCCACGAAGCACATGTCTAAGAACTGGAGAAGTTAAAAGCAAACAGAATATAGTATGAGGACCAACCCCTCTGTCCTAATGGACACTGGACAACATACAATACTCTGTATAAGTCCGCTGAGTCTAACAACTCTTTCACTGTGCGTCGTAGGTTAAAAACTGTACTTATGGTTAAGAAGAATTACACCGCTGTTTAATGCTCCTTACCTAACCATCCACTGATATAGGTAAATGTCATCGACATAATATCAAAAAGTATATCTCACTCTATAAAAATAGACGTACAGATATATCAATTTGAAATTGGTGCACAACAGCGGATATTCATAACCAAATATTTGCCGACCGGCAAACAACCCAGGTGACTTCCTCAAATATCACCGATTACAACGAATCCCGATATAATGAGGACGATCACCCAATTCCCAATAACTTACTCCCACTCATCATCTGTAAAACCATACAGATGTGAGAATCCAACCTGGTAAATACATACCCTGGAGTAAGTGTCTAATCGGGAAATCAGTTTTCTTTTAACATTACACAGTGAAACTGAAACATTGAAATGTTTCTGTGGGGAATCCTGGTATTCCTATGTCACGACCCGAAAGTACGGAACGTGACTGGCACTTAGATTACGAGACGTCTAAAGGCGTACCGTAACCTAAGTCAGCCAAAGCCCAGAAATCTAACCCAAAATCAAAAGAGAGTGAAGGAAAAACCTTAAATGAAAACGGTTTTTAAATCAATAAGTTGCATAGAATCCCTTTTTAAAACATCAAAAATTTCCGAAAATTTCGGCAGAGTCTCCCCTGTAATTTCTATCCCCAAAATGGGTACAACAAGATAATATATATGAAATCATAAAAATGGCATCCCCAAGCGGGAGCTAGCTCTTCGCCCAAGGCGGATCACAACCACATGCAATATAATAGTAATAATCAAGAAAAAGAGCACAAAAGAGATGCAAATACCAGAAAACACACGTCGGCTCAAGTGAGCTCGACCCAAAAGGAACCACAAATATACAAATCTCTCAGTCTCATCACTAGGTCGCATATACAATACAAGTGGTAGATGGAGAATACTAGATACAATGATAAAGCAAAAAGAAGTAAAGTATACTCGCAACCCACCTACGGGCGATGTCGCGAGTCTGAGCAAAATGAGCTGATGATAAGATAGCCCGCCGCTACAAAGGTGACGGGTCCGACCTGCAAGACACTGTGGCACAACGGGGGTGAGTTGCCAGCTCGTGAGTAGAATATAACATCTAGTAAGGCAATCGTAAGAATGCACGCAATGCGGAACAACATGTATGTCCATATGTGATATAATAACTCTAGTATGCATGCACATGTATGCAATATCTTTTCTAACTCTTTAAATGTTTTAAATGTTAATGTTACTGCATTCTTAACTTTTAGAAAATGAATGTCTGCATAATAGCTAAATATCATCAAGAAATCCTCTGAAAATCCGTGTCAAGCATCGACACCAAATAGGAATCACATCTGTCTCAATATCGGGCTCCGTCAGTCCGGATCGACCCATATCATAAATCTCACGACAACGGTCGGTATCCTCCGGATATCCGCCGCGCCAGACATCACCGGTAGGTAGTCTTCCCCTGCCAGGCTCATCGTCTACAACTCGATCTTCTTGCCCCGGGGTACCATACCGGGCCCACCATGTACCCGAGACGGTTCATCCACTCCTCGAATCGGGTCTCGAAATCCAACAGAAAACATGAAAACTCATGGTGGACGACACAGACATCACGAGAAAACCGCAACTTTGTTTTGCAAATGGTAAATCTAAGGTTTTGTTAAATTCTTGCGGTTTTCCCCAAAAATCCAGAAATCACAGAAAAACTGAAATCATCAAGAAAATCATAGTGTCCACATGTTATATATAATACTGTCTATGATATCAATGTATATGATGTGAGAGTTTGGCTAGAAATCTATGTAAATATGATAGTAATGCGAGGTATATGCGTGCGATACAATCTCAAATATCATGCATGAATGCAATGGCGTTACTAAGCTAAACAGGTTTTTATAGTGCACGTGGCATGGCAAATACCAAAGGTGTGTGTGTCACATGAATAGTGCGCGTGCAATAGATGCCAATGGTAAGGTGTTCGTGTCCTACGAAATGATATCGCATATGTATATATGAATGTCATATGAATGTCCATGCAATCTAGTATAGGGTTAGCTGTAAGGGTATGCAATGTGCATAAATGGATAAGCTAGCTAACAATATATAATTATTGCATAAAGTAGAGTAATCCTAACTAGGGAGGAGGGCGCCTCGCGCCATCCAGACGATTCCCCCGTAGATGAATATATCTACTCACCAGAAATCCCCGTTAATCTGATCCGGCCACCGCTTTGCCTTTTCGCGCCGTATCCGAAGTTTCCCCGACCGATCCTAAATTTGCACAACACCAAGTATAAGATTACATAACCCTAAATGATGCAAGTCACATTATACAAATATCCACGCTCTCGTATTAAACATAGCATGCACTCGGTGCGCGGAAAAACGCACGAAAATCGCAATCCTTTAACAAAAAATCGTCATTTCGGGGAAATTGTCAAACTAAAACCCGACTAAACAAAACTACGTATTCACACACCCTAATAGTCGTATAAGATGTTAATTATATCGCCTAAATAACACAATTAGATCGCCTCCTAAAATTTTAGAAAAACTAGTAAGCAAAATAGCATAGCGATTCTATGTAAATGTCAAAATTTTATCGATCTAGCGAACGCAACATCGCTCAATTAATCACTCTAACCAATTGGCTAACCAAAGCCCTAACTTAAATCCAACAACCATTCTACAAACCCTAATTACAACATCAATTCCCTTTCTTGAATTTCCTAAACAAGAATTCATAAGCAAATTACACACTAAAACTACTAAATTTAGCAACTTAAACAACAATTAACAACTAGATTTGGATTTATACCTCCCAAGTGTGAACCCTAGCTTGCTCAAGCCACCAAAGAAGCCTCCTTTCTCCAAGTTTTGAACTAATTTGGCTTGAGGAGAGAGTGGATTAGGGTTTTGTTTTGAATTGGAGAAGTAATTTGTGAATTTTTGATGAATTTTGGCATGAAATTGAAGCAATAAAGAAGTGGGAAAATGGAGGTTGCTGCTGTGGGGAGCTCGGCCAGCAGGTAGAGGAAAGAGTTTGGGAATTTTAGAGAAGATTCTAGGTCCAAAACACCCCCATGTTATCATTTAATGCATTTCTTTTCAACATTTTACAAAAAAAACCCTTATTTTACCTCATTTTCTCATTAAATTTCCAACCCAAAAACTAAAAATGTGAAAGTCATGACACAATTTTATTAACACCATATTTTAGCTTATAAAGACTCCTAATTAAGAAATTTACCTAATTAAATTTGTATTTACCCCTAATTAAATGTATTTAAAAAGGCTTAAAATAATAAAAAAAAATAATTAATTACGAAAAAAAATTTATTTGACTAGAAAATTATAAATGACATTTTAGTGACAAAATTATAGTAATATCTTATCTAAATTTTGTATAATTAGGTCTACAATGAAAAATATCAATTTTGACTTTTTACGGAAAAAGTCGAAAAATTAGCCGATTACCGAAAAACTGCCTAAACGATTTTCGAAGGGTTACAATCTTCCCCCCTTAAAGAAATTCGGTCCCCGAATTTAGAATTCAACTACGCGTACCTTCAAAAAGATGGGGATATCTCTTCCTCATCTCGACCTCGGTCTCCCAGGTGACCTCCTCGCTGTTCGGGCCACGTCAAAGAACCTTGACAGACGGTATGACCTTCGACCTCAATTTCTTCACCTGCCGATCCAAGATGACAACCGGCTGCTCGGTGAAAGAAAGGTCACGCTCTAACTGGATCGTCTGGTGCTGAATCGCTTGGGAAGGATCATGAAGGTACTTGCGGAGCATCGAGACATGGAATACGGGGTGAACATCGGGGAAGCTGGGCGGAAGAGCTAACCGATAAGCGACTGGACCAACACGCTCTAGGATCTCGAAAGGACCAACATATCTAGGACTCAGCTTCCCTTTCCGCCCAAATCTCATCACACCCTTCATCGGAGAGACCTTCAGGAAAACATGATCGCCAACAACGAACTCGAGTCGGCGACGACGCCTGTCAGCATAAGATTTCTGCCTGCTCTGTGCCGCTCTCATCCTGTCCCGAATCAGCTGTATTTTCTCGGTCGTCTCCTGTACGATCTGAGGCCCCAAAATACTGCTCTCCCTGAGCTCTGTCCAACATACCGGCGATCGGCATCTCCTCCCATATAAAGCCTCGAAAGGTGCCATCTGAATCGTCTCCTGGAAGCTATTATTGTAGGAAAACTCGATCAGAGGCAAATGACGATCCCAGCTACCACCGAAATCTAAAACACAAGCTCTGAGCATGTCCTCAAGAGTCTGAATCGTACGCTCCGACTGACCGTCAGTCTGAGGATGAAAGGCTGTGCTAAAACTCAATCGGGTGCCCAAAGCTTCCTGTAGCTTCTGCCACAATCGGCTGGTAAACTGGGTGCCACGGTCGGACACGATGCAAGTCGGAACGCCATGCAGTCGCACTATCTCATCAATATAAACCTGGGCGTACTGAGAAAATCCAAAAGTGGTCTTCACTGGCAGGAAGTGAGCCGCTTTCGTCAGTCGATCGACAATCACCCAGATAGAGTCGTACCCTCGACTGGTCCTGGGTAGACCCACAACGAAGTCCATGGAGACCTGCTCCCACTTCCACTCAGGTATGGGCAAAGGCTGTAACTCGCCGGCTGGCCTCTGGTGCTCAGCCTTGACTTGCTGACAAGTCAAGCATCTGGACACAAAGTCTGTAACATCCTTCTTCATCCCGTCCCACCAGTAAACCTCTCTCAAATCACGATACATCTTGGTGGAACCTGGGTGAACACTGTATACGGATCTATGTGCCTCCTCGAGAATATCACGCCTCAGTCCCTCTGAATCTGGCACACACAGTCGAGTCCCAAATCGGAGTATCCCCTGATCATCAATCACGAACTCAGAAACTCTGCCCTGCCGAATCTGCTCAATAATCTCCAAGATACGGGCATCGCCGGACTGTGCCTCGTGGATACGGTCAAGTAACTGTGGGCGTGCTCTGAAATGGGCCAGCTGTCCCCCTGTAGGAGTAAACTCGAACTGCACTCGGCTATCACATAAAACCTGCCAATCCGCCGTCGACTGCATCTGTACTGCGCTCAAACAAAATAAACTACCTCCGGGCCTCCTACTCAAAGCATCTGCCACCACATTCGCCTTACCTGGATGGTATAAAATCTCGCAGTCATAATCTTTCACCAACTCCATCCAACGGCGCTGTCTCAGGTTCAGGTCTCGCTGCTGGAAGATATACTTCAAACTCTTGTGGTCAGTGAATATCTGGCACGACTCACCGTATAGGTAATGTCTCCAGATCTTGAGTGCAAATACCACTGCAGCCATCTCTAAATCATGGGTGGGGTAGTTCTGCTCGTGTTTCCTCAGCTGCCGAGAAGCATACGCGATAACTCTGTCGTGCTGCATCAATACACATCCCAGCCCCACTCTAGAAGCATCACAATATACCACGAACCCGCCTGATCCTGAAGGCAATGCTAACACTGGAGCAGTAGTCAGACGAGTCTTCAACTGCTGGAAGCTATCCTCACATGCCTGGGTCCAATCAAAAGGAACCCCCTTCCGGGTCAACCCGGTCAACGGTGCAGCAATGCGGGAGAAATCCTGGACAAAACGTCGATAATAGCCGGCCAGACCTAGAAAACTGCGAACCTCTGTGACTGATACCGGTCTAGGCCAACGCTGAACTGCCTCGATCTTCTTCGGGTCCACGCAAATACCATCTCTCGTCACCACATGACCCAAGAAGTCGACACTGTCTAGCCAGAATGCGCACTTGGAGAATTTGGCGAACAGCTGATGCTCCCTCAAAGTCTGCAATGTGATACGTAAGTGCTGCTCATGCTCCTCCCGGCTCCGAGAATAAACCAAGATGTCGTCAATGAACACAATGATGAACTGATCGAGATACGGCCTGAATACGCGGTTCATCAAATCCATAAAAGCTGCCGGGGCATTGGTGAGCCCGAACGACATCACCAAGAACTCGTAATGACCATAACGAGTACGGAAGGCAGTCTTCGGAATATCCTCCTTCCGAACCCGCAACTGGTGATAACCTGATCGTAAATCAACCTTCGAGAAAAACCCTGCACCCTGGAGCTGATCAAATAAGTCATCAATGCGGGGTAGGGGATACCTGTTCCGCACAGTAACTCGGTTCAGCTGACGATAATCAATGCATAAACGCATACTTCCGTCCTTCTTCTTAACAAACAAGACGGGAGCGCCCCAAGGTGACACACTCGGTCGGATAAGCCCTTTGTCCAGCAAGTCCTGTAACTGATCCTTTAGCTCTCTCAGCTCCGCCGGGGCCATCCGATAAGGCGGTATAGAGATAGGCCCCGTGCCGGGGATCAAGTCAATACAGAACTCAATCTCGCGCTCTGGTGGCAGACCAGGCAGCTCGTCAGGGAATACATCAGGAAACTCTCTCACAACAGGGACCTGGTCCAACGGAACCTCTGTGGAGCTAGTATCACAAACATAGGCTAAGAATCCCTGACACCCTTTCCTTAAGAGCTGACCAGCGCGAAGAGAAGAAATCAAGCTGGGAAGGATAGCGCTACGATCTCCCTGAATAATAAGAACCGGCTCACCAGGAAAACTGAATCTGACTGCCTTTTCACGGCAGTCCACAGATGCATAACAGGTGGCTAGCCAGTCCATACCAAGAAGAACGTCAAAGTCTAGCATATCGAGGAGAATCAAATCTACTGAAGAATCTCTCTCCCCGATACGAACGGAACAAGATCGGTATACAAAACGGGCAACAAAAGACTCGCCTACCGGGGTAATAACGACAAGCGGCTGATCTAACGGACAAGACTCTCGGCCCAACCTCGGTGCAAAATACGTAGAAACATAGGAATGTGTGGAGCTTGGATCAAATAATACCCGTGCATCAAAAGAACATACTGGCAGAGTACCTGTCACGACGGCATTGGATGCCTGTGCATCCTGAGGAGTCAACGCGAACACTCGGGCCTGTCCACCACTAATAGCTGGCTTTCCTCTGCCTCTACCTCGGCCTCTGCCTCTGCCTCTGTCGCCTCGTCCTCTCTGAACCGGACCGCCACGCCCACGGCCTCTAGAAGCATCTGGCTGGCGTGAAGCATCATCAGAAGGAGGAAGTAAAGCTCTCTGCGAGGGTGGTGAAGGTGGTAAAGTCACATGTGGGACTGTCGCCGCGCCCGGACGTCCCATGGTACAGTCTCTGACACGGTGATACTGACTCCCACACCGAAAACATCCTGGAGACGACTGCTGGGTCTGTGGATATGAACCAAATAACTGACCTCGTCTCAATCCTCTGCCTCCGCCATCTCCCGGAAATAATCTATCACGACGTCTGCCCATCTGCCGCTGAGCTGGCGTATCAGTACGGATCCTCTTCGGCCCAGAAGCGACCGGAGTCTCAGAAATACGCTCCTCCAAAAGTAAGGCTGCGTCCATCGCGGCTGCGTATGTATCAAAGTGCTGGGTGCCGATGGCAAGGAATAGCTGTGTATCAAGCCCTCGTACAAACCTCTTTATCCTCTTCTCTTCTGTGTCGACTAGGTACGGTGCATATCGAGACAGAAGAGAAGAGGATAAAGAGGTTTGTACGAGGGCTTGATACACAGCTATTCCTTGCCATCGGCACCCAGCACTTTGATACATACGCAGCCGCGATGGACGCAGCCTTACTTTTGGAGGAGCGTATTTCTGAGACTCCGGTCGCTTCTGGGCCGAAGAGGATCCGTACTGATACGCCAGCTCAGCGGCAGATGGGCAGACGTCGTGATAGATTATTTCCGGGAGATGGCGGAGGCAGAGGATTGAGACGAGGTCAGTTATTTGGTTCATATCCACAGACCCAGCAGTCGTCTCCAGGATGTTTTCGGTGTGGGAGTCAGTATCACCGTGTCAGAGACTGTACCATGGGACGTCCGGGCGCGGCGACAGTCCCACATGTGACTTTACCACCTTCACCACCCTCGCAGAGAGCTTTACTTCCTCCTTCTGATGATGCTTCACGCCAGCCAGATGCTTCTAGAGGCCGTGGGCGTGGCGGTCCGGTTCAGAGAGGACGAGGCGACAGAGGCAGAGGCAGAGGCCGAGGTAGAGCAGAGGACAGCCAGCTATTAGTGGTGGACAAGCCCGAGTGTTCGCGTTGACTCCTCAGGATGCACAGGCATCCAATGCCGTCGTGACAGGTACTCTGCCAGTATGTTCTTTTGATGCACGGGTATTATTTGATCCAGGCTCCACACATTCCTATGTTTCTACGTATTTTGCACCGAGGTTGGGCCGAGAGTCTTGTCCGTTAGATCAGCCGCTTGTCGTTATTACCCCGGTAGGCGAGTCTTTTGTTGCCCGTTTTGTATACCGATCTTGTTCCGTTCGTATCGGGGAGAGAGATTCTTCAGTAGATTTGATTCTCCTCGATATGCTAGACTTTGACGTTCTTCTTGGTATGGACTGGCTAGCCACCTGTTATGCATCTATGGACTGCCGTGAAAAGGCAGTCAGATTCAGTTTTCCTGGTGAGCCGGTTCTTATTATTCAGGGAGATCGTAGCGCTATCCTTCCCAGCTTGATTTCTTCTCTTCGCGCTGGTCAGCTCTTAAGGAAAGGGTGTCAGGGATTCTTAGCCTATGTTTGTGATACTAGCTCCACAGAGGTTCCGTTGGACCAGGTCCCTGTTGTGAGAGAGTTTCCTGATGTATTCCCTGACGAGCTGCCCGGTCTGCCACCAGAGCGCGAGATTGAGTTCTGTATTGACTTGATCCCCGACACGGGGCCTATCTCTATACCGCCTTATCGGATGGCCCCGGCGGAGCTGAGAGAGCTAAAGGATCAGTTACAGGACTTGCTGGACAAAGGGCTTATCCGACCGAGTGTGTCACCTTGGGGCGCTCCCGTCTTGTTTGTTAAGAAGAAGGACGGAAGTATGCGTTTATGCATTGATTATCGTCAGCTGAACCGAGTTACTGTGCGGAACAGGTATCCCCTACCCCGCATTGATGACTTATTTGATCAGCTCCAGGGTGCAGGGTTTTTCTCGAAGGTTGATTTACGATCAGGTTATCACCAGTTGCGGGTTCGGAAGGAGGATATTCCGAAGACTGCCTTCCGTACTCGTTATGGTCATTACGAGTTCTTGGTGATGTCGTTCGGGCTCACCAATGCCCCGGCAGCTTTTATGGATTTGATGAACCGCGTATTCAGGCCGTATCTCGATCAGTTCATCATTGTGTTCATTGACGACATCTTGGTTTATTCTCGGAGCCGGGAGGAGCATGAGCAGCACTTACGATCACATTGCAGACTTTGAGGGAGCATCAGCTGTTCGCCAAATTCTCCAAGTGCGCATTCTGGCTAGACAGTGTCGACTTCTTGGGTCATGTGGTGACGAGAGATGGTATTTGCGTGGACCCGAAGAAGATCGAGGCAGTTCAGCGTTGGCCTAGACCGGTATCAGTCACAGAGGTTCGCAGTTTTCTAGGTCTGGCCGGCTATTATCGACGTTTTGTCCAGGATTTCTCCCGCATTGCTGCACCGTTGACCGGGTTGACCCGGAAGGGGGTTCCTTTTGATTGGACCCAGGCATGTGAGGATAGCTTCCAGCAGTTGAAGACTCGTCTGACTACTGCTCCAGTGTTAGCATTGCCTTCAGGATCAGGCGGGTTCGTGGTATATTGTGATGCTTCTAGAGTGGGGCTGGGATGTGTATTGATGCAGCACGACAGAGTTATCGCGTATGCTTCTCGGCAGCTGAGGAAACACGAGCAGAACTACCCCACCCATGATTTAGAGATGGCTGCAGTGGTATTTGCACTCAAGATCTGGAGACATTACCTATACGGTGAGTCGTGCCAGATATTCACTGACCACAAGAGTTTGAAGTATATCTTCCAGCAGCGAGACCTGAACCTGAGACAGCGCCGTTGGATGGAGTTGGTGAAAGATTATGACTGCGAGATTTTATACCATCCAGGTAAGGCGAATGTGGTGGCAGATGCTTTGAGTAGGAGGCCCGGAGGTAGTTTATTTTGTTTGAGCGCAGTACAGATGCAGTCGACGGCGGATTGGCAGGTTTTATGTGATAGCCGAGTGCAGTTCGAGTTTACTCCTACAGGGGGACAGCTGGCCCATTTCAGAGCACGCCCACAGTTACTTGACCGTATCCACGAGGCACAGTCCGGCGATGCCCGTATCTTGGAGATTATTGAGCAGATTCGGCAGGGCAGAGTTTCTGAGTTCGTGATTGATGATCAGGGGATACTCCGATTTGGGACTCGACTGTGTGTGCCAAATTCAGAGGGACTGAGGCGTGATATTCTCGAGGAGGCACATAGATCCGTATACAGTGTTCACCCAGGTTCCACCAAGATGTATCGTGATTTGAGAGAGGTTTACTGGTGGGACGGGATGAAGAAGGATGTTACAGACTTTGTGTCCAGATGCTTGACTTGTCAGCAAGTCAAGGCTGAGCACCAGAGGCCAGCCGGCGAGTTACAGCCTTTGCCCATACCTGAGTGGAAGTGGGAGCAGGTCTCCATGGACTTCGTTGTGGGTCTACCCAGGACCAGTCGAGGGTACGACTCTATCTGGGTGATTGTCGATCGACTGACGAAAGCGGCTCACTTCCTGCCAGTGAAGACCACTTTTGGATTTTCTCAGTACGCCCAGGTTTATATTGATGAGATAGTGCGACTGCATGGCGTTCCGACTTGCATCGTGTCCGACCGTGGCACCCAGTTTACCAGCCGATTGTGGCAGAAGCTACAGGAAGCTTTGGGCACCCGATTGAGTTTTAGCACAGCCTTTCATCCTCAGACTGACGGTCAGTCGGAGCGTACGATTCAGACTCTTGAGGACATGCTCAGAGCTTGTGTTTTAGATTTCGGTGGTAGCTGGGATCGTCATTTGCCTCTGATCGAGTTTTCCTACAATAATAGCTTCCAGGAGACGATTCAGATGGCACCTTTCGAGGCTTTATATAGGAGGAGATGCCGATCGCCGGTATGTTGGACAGAGCTCAGGGAGAGCAGTATTTTGGGGCCTCAGATCGTACAGGAGACGACCGAGAAAATACAGCTGATTCGGGACAGGATGAGAGCGGCACAGAGCAGGCAGAAATCTTATGCTGACAGGCGTCGTCGCCGACTCGAGTTCGTTGTTGGCGATCATGTTTTCCTGAAGGTCTCTCCGATGAAGGGTGTGATGAGATTTGGGCGGAAAGGGAAGCTGAGTCCTAGATATGTTGGTCCTTTCGAGATCCTAGAGCGTGTTGGTCCAGTCGCTTATCGGTTAGCTCTTCCGCCCAGCTTCCCCGATGTTCACCCCGTATTCCATGTCTCGATGCTCCGCAAGTACCTTCATGATCCTTCCCAAGCGATTCAGCACCAGACGATCCAGTTAGAGCGTGACCTTTCTTTCACCGAGCAGCCGGTTGTCATCTTGGATCGGCAGGTGAAGAAATTGAGGTCGAAGGTCATACCGTCTGTCAAGGTTCTTTGGCGTGGCCCGAACAGCGAGGAGGTCACCTGGGAGACCGAGGTCGAGATGAGGAAGAGATATCCCCATCTTTTTGAAGGTACGCGTAGTTGAATTCTAAATTCGGGGACCGAATTTCTTTAAGGGGGGAAGATTGTAACCCTTCGAAAATCGTTTAGGCAGTTTTTCGGTAATCGGCTAATTTTTCGACTTTTTCCGTAAAAAGTCAAAATTGATATTTTTCATTGTAGACCTAATTATACAAAATTTAGATAAGATATTACTATAATTTTGTCACTAAAATGTCATTTATAATTTTCTAGTCAAATAAATTTTTTTTCGTAATTAATTATTTTTTTTTATTATTTTAAGCCTTTTTAAATACATTTAATTAGGGGTAAATACAAATTTAATTAGGTAAATTTCTTAATTAGGAGTCTTTATAAGCTAAAATATGGTGTTAATAAAATTGTGTCATGACTTTCACATTTTTAGTTTTTGGGTTGGAAATTTAATGAGAAAATGAGGTAAAATAAGGGTTTTTTTGTAAAATGTTGAAAAGAAATGCATTAAATGATAACATGGGGGTGTTTTGGACCTAGAATCTTCTCTAAAATTCCCAAACTCTTTCCTCTACCTGCTGGCCGAGCTCCCCACAGCAGCAACCTCCATTTTCCCACTTCTTTATTGCTTCAATTTCATGCCAAAATTCATCAAAAATTCACAAATTACTTCTCCAATTCAAAACAAAACCCTAATCCACTCTCTCCTCAAGCCAAATTAGTTCAAAACTTGGAGAAAGGAGGCTTCTTTGGTGGCTTGAGCAAGCTAGGGTTCACACTTGGGAGGTATAAATCCAAATCTAGTTGCTAATTGTTGTTTAAGTTGCTAAATTTAGTAGTTTTAGTGTGTAATTTGCTTATGAATTCTTGTTTAGGAAATTCAAGAAAGGGAATTGATGTTGTAATTACGGTTTGTAGAATGGTTGTTGGATTTAAGTTAGGGCTTTGGTTAGCCAATTGGTTAGAGTGATTAATTGAGCGATGTTGCGTTCGCTAGATCGATAAAATTTTGATGAATTTTGGCATGAAATTGAAGCAATAAAGAAGTGGGAAAATGGAGGTTGCTGCTGTGGGGAGCTCGGCCAGCAGGTAGAGGAAAGAGTTTGGGAATTTTAGAGAAGATTCTAGGTCCAAAACACCCCCATGTTATCATTTAATGCATTTCTTTTCAACATTTTACAAAAAAACCCTTATTTTACCTCATTTTCTCATTAAATTTCCAACCCAAAAACTAAAAATGTGAAAGTCATGACACAATTTTATTAACACCATATTTTAGCTTATAAAGACTCCTAATTAAGAAATTTACCTAATTAAATTTGTATTTACCCCTAATTAAATGTATTTAAAAAGGCTTAAAATAATATAAAAAAATAATTAATTACGAAAAAAAAATTATTTGACTAGAAAATTATAAATGACATTTTAGTGACAAAATTATAGTAATATCTTATCTAAATTTTGTATAATTAGGTCTACAATGAAAAATATCAATTTTGACTTTTTACGGAAAAAGTCGAAAAATTAGCCGATTACCGAAAAACTGCCTAAACGATTTTCGAAGGGTTACATCCTAGTAATGCCTCTACCATTATCCAGATTCACAACTATAACCGTATAATTCTTTGCCACCTCTCCAAATCCCTTTATATGTCTTTAGTCATTACCTTCTGCACACCCCTTTAGGCCAATTGGTTTTCTTCCTTCCCTACCGTTCGGCACCAGCCTATGGTTTGGAAGAAGACTGTCCAATAAGCATAAAAGGTGTACTGACCTAATCCTAGGAGCACTCGCAACGCGAGAGAAGGTGAAGATAAAAGACACCTGAATGTACTTTATTCTTATTTCTCCTGAACCAGAATCCATCCCCGAACTGGAACTAGTTCCTTTCGAGTTCGTATATAACCATACGATGGAGTATCCAATAAAATGGGATCTTCGTAGTGATACGGAGTGTCCTGGAGAAATACAAAGGTGATTTAGGATTGGCGAAGAAATACTTGGTTTGGTCGTGAATATCAGTCGCAATTTACTTTGCCCTCTTACTAATCCCTTGCTTTGTCTGAACTTAATACCTTTTGTACACCGTTTTAGGCTAACTGGTTTTCTTCATTCCCTACCGGTCGGCACCAGCCTATGGTTTGGAAGAAGACTATCCAATTTGCGTAATAGGTGTACTACTCCTAAACCAAGGAGTACTCGCAACCTGACAGAAGGTGAAAAGAAAAGACAACTGAATAATCCTATCCGTTTTCTCCAGAACCAGAAACCATCCTCGAAGTCCTTCGAGTTCGTATCTAACCATACGATGGTTTTGTCCAATGGAAGTGGACGTTCGTAGTAATACGGGGTGTCCTGGAGAAAAGGGTAAAAGCAGGAGTGGCAATGAGGTCTGCAACTCTGACAATCCAAAAGCCAGTGTTAAGAAGGTTCGGTCAACTTGGTCACTGAGTCATAGTCCAGGGTCGGGTCAATGGTCGCTGCCAGAGAGAGAGAAAAGAAACACTCAACGTGCACTCTAACCTAGATCAGAATGGTTACCAATTTATCTAATCTGGAA
Organism: Agapanthus africanus; assembly: GCA_030015575.1. NCBI lineage: Eukaryota > Viridiplantae > Streptophyta > Magnoliopsida > Asparagales > Amaryllidaceae > Agapanthus > Agapanthus africanus. The sequence goes on along the minus strand of CM057351.1, from coordinate 49,117,772 downwards.
ACCTCCCACTGTACCTCAAATTCTCCTCCAAACCTGAAAGAAGAATTAGTCGGGATCACCCGAGGAGTAAACTAACTCATCAGTGGAAATCGGGATCCAACTATCATCGCATGATAACTTGACGGAATCCACTCAAGTCACCACACTCCAGAAGGTATGCGCATGCCTGGCAAGTTTCAGTTCTTTTGAAACTCCCGATGTGATTTTTACCCCTAGGACCCAAGTGACCTTGACTGAGCCAACATATCAAAGGATCCTAGTCAAGTTCAACCCGTCATTATCTTGATTGCATTAGACCCACCCGCACGAGTCCTTGACTGAGCCAAAATGACCGTACGACTGTCCTAACCAATCACATATCCATGCAACAGAAAAGCACTACATAGCTACCGAACACTACGCCTCGGCTGAGCACGACATACGCAGCACGAATACTAAGTAATACTAATCTGAAATGACGGAGGGCTACGACTGGTTTTTGGCGAAAAACCTTTAACGTAATGAACTTGATATCGTTGAAGGAACTGCATAACTTTTTAGAAAATATAGTGACGAAAACCTTTACTAAAGAGGTCAGTCCCGGTGAAGGGATCTCGGCTCTTTCCCCGTAGAATGAGGTGCAGGATATTCCAACTGAATACCACGATGCAAAGCAAAAGTAATCGGCTATAGTGAAGTTAATGCCCTGACGCAAACTTCTGTCCAAGGGGTCACTCCCGGTGAAGGGATCTCGGCCCTTGCCTCGTCGACTGAGGAGCAGGATATTCCAAATGAATACCACTATGCAAAACAAAAGAGAACGTCCTTGCAATAACAGCTTTTTGAAAAAGTGTTCCAACAACATCAGATTAGGTTTGTTTATCTTGCATTGATCCGAATCAATGCAGTCCCATCAATTGATCACACCACAAAGAACGAAAATATACTGACGTACGTATATGCCATCCGCATTCGCCACTGGGTCCCGTCATCACCCGTTAGGTTAGCTAACTAACGGCAGAGCGGGGACTGGACTAGCGCGGATGTAAAACATATACAACATCTACTAATATATATACCAATATATAGTATTTCGCTCAAGGCGTGAATAAAAAGCAACATCACAGAAATGTACAGCATCCCAGAACAATACAGATATCTGGAAGCCCCGGGTTTCACAGAGCCGCTGCTGAAACCCGACGTTCCCCTGGTCGTGTGGATAGCCTGTGCAATGAAATCCTAGACCCCTACGGGCGCGGCAAATCACCCGCCAAAACCTGAAGCGCGGCAGCCCCCTTCAGTACCGTGAATGGACTACCCAGCACTTCACGGAATCCGGTAACTTGGGCACCCCTCCTGGGTCAACCTGTACCCCCTACGAGTGCGGCGAATTGTTAGTTATATGTATGCCCTAGAGGCCGTTACTGTACATAGGATGTATATTGTAGTGGATGCTGGGACATAGATAGGGAGGACTTTCTTGCTCGACATGATAGTATGCTATCTGGTTACCCTTTACCTTAACGTGTATGCTGATTGTCTCTCTGTTACATGTTGGTAAAGCCCTTAGGATCTGTACTTGACTACCTGGACTATGATGCGGATCATACTAGTGGGGACATGGTAGTCCATAAGTACATCCTTCAAAGTCCCTAGTCGTGGGTGTATCGAGACGGGGCATCGATATACCAGAGTAGACTAGCGTGTACCTTCTCGACCCATACAGATGGGCGATGGATGATCCCATATCCATTGGTGTTTGACATCAGAGGAGATATACGGGTGCTCAGTAGAGACTGGGTACACTGGACGGACTCGCCGAGAACTCCCAGATGGTATTATACCTCACGTCAGATGGCAGTTCTCTGGTGACACTGGTACAGAGTAGTCTGTTGACCCGAGATCGTCATAGAGTCTTGTGTGGTTCCCACTGTGCTTTGATTTCCATCTTACCACGTCCAAGAGGGCGTGCAAAACGGTGGTTTTTGGGTACAGTCCCGAGTCACATGGAGGCAATGAGCGATAGGAGGGGATTCGTCTCTCCCGGTATAGGGGGTTGATGTTGCGCTGTGTTCGATTGGCTATAACAGGAAATCCCTGGCCAGGGTTGCTGAGATTTACTGGTAAGTGTTACCAGTAGTTTCTCGAAGTGTTATAGACCTCATATCGACACGACTTATCGAGCTATTGGGGTCTGACGTTTACCACCCCTAGGCGGGATATGCGACATATAAGACGATCAGACCGGACTGTACGGTAGTGTTACTGGTCGGATTCACTGGAGTGTGAGCGGGCTTGCTCGTCGATCTTCAGATCGCTCAATACCCGGGTGGCCGTTACGTTTAGCAGACCGCTTGCGGCTTGTGGATGTTTGATATGATCATCATCCGCTGCCGGCGTATTGACGAGTCTTTAGAGTCCTACACAGAGGTTTCCTGGTTCAAGCGAAACGAAATAGGAGCGCATATGAGATATGTGCGGGACCGAGAATAATGCGTGTATGTGATACCGTATTCTATTCTCGCGATGTGACATTGATCGGTTATATCCGATATAGCCGGGTTATAGGATCAAGTGTTGATTCGATAAGATGTTACGAAAGATACAAGTCGGTTATGTGCGCATGACCGGATCATTGAATCAAGTGTTGATTTAATGATTTAATGTATAATTATATATTTGATATATTACTTTACATTAACTAGTATCGGTTCACTTTAGACGGATTTTCTCACTCGGGAGTGCGCATTACATATGCGATATGTTTTTGTGCACTTGCTTGTATCATGTTTGATGATGCATGCCAAACTTGGTTAAGTGTAAAGAATGAACCATGGTTATGAATGGGTTAGGGTTTTGATTTTTATTTATTCATTTATCTTTCTTATTTATTCTTTTTTGGAATAAGGAAAAGAAAGATAAATGGTGGCTTATTTTGGATTTAGTTGAAGTTTCTTGAAACTTTGACTAAGTCTTCATTCTTATCATATTCTTAACCCTAACCAATTTAACTAACCTAAGTTAATTCTCTACACTTAACTAGAGTTAAAAGTATGATAAGTATTGTTTTTGTTTTATTTTTAAAAAAAAAGACTTATCATAACATTCTTCTTCTTCCTCCATTTCTTCAAGTGAAGAAAGCTTGCCCCATCAATGGCAAGTGATGGAAATGAGTGAGAAATCCAATTCTAAAGTTTACCCACTTCCTATTTCTTCATCCTCTACCTCTTGCCAAGTAGTAGAGTGTGTTTCCTTCACAACTTTTCACGGTTTGGTGAAGGTGGAGCTTGATTCATCGATGCCTCGACGTAGATCATCTTCGGCATGGACATCGACGACCTAGCTTGCCCATTCTCCGACGAAGCCGACTCTAGAGCCCGGATTAGATTTGGACAGCGGAGACGACCTCGTTGCGGAGCCGTGGAGGTGGAGGACCGGATCTACAAAGGTTGTATTTCCGTATTCCCTTAGTTAATTGTTAATTAGTTCTTTATTCGCCTAGACATCTAGCCAACGATCCGTACATTAGGGTTTGTAGGCACCGTAAAATTTGAAATTGCCATGGTTGATGGCTTGGGAGACCTCACTAGTGTGCCTAGGAACCCTACAGTGGTATCAGAGCCTAGCTAGAGCCTTAGGCGATGCGTAGACGGAATTTGAAGTCCGAACGATCCGAAACCCGATCACAAAATGCTCTCTGGACATTTTTGTAAAATGTCGATTTTTGCAAATTAAAAATATGCAGAAAAACAAGCAGGTAAATCTAAGAATTACGATGCAAAAATTACCTAATGATCTTTCTAAAGTGCGGCGGAACCGCGGCATTAGCGTGCTAATGCGGCCCTTCCGCCGCACTTTTGTCTTATCTGCCATTGAATTTTGCACAGTAACTCCTATTTTTCAGTGCTGGTTTTCCTGGGAATTTTTAATCTAAAATCAAGAGTTGAGTATTTTGGGTCGCATTGGGAGTTCATACATTCGATCGGATTGTCAAACTTTGTCTATGTGTCGTTCCGGATAATTTTTTGAATATGTTAAAATGTTCGACCGGATATAAATACCCAATTTTTCCCCTGTCGGGAAATTTCCAAGTGTTGGATTTTTCCGTAGTTTAACGACGTTCTAAGTAGTGCAAGTAACGCGATGGTCCCTCTAGAAGACACAAACCTTAACTCGATTATGTGACCGTCTTGAACTACCCTTTGAACCTTCGGGTTTGGGGCAGTACGGCGTGCCACATGTGAGGCGTTGGCTTGACCCTTCTACGGCTGGACCGTTGGTACTGAGGTACGAACTGAATGTTGTTAGACTTGTTTCATGTGTTGATCTGTATCGGGAAAACTTGGGTGTTAGAATGTTCGATCGGAAAGTTTAACATTTTCTATTTATCCGGAATGGGATACAATAATTGGAATTCACAATAGTTATGAGATAACTGAATGAATGTTATAAACATAGCAGTTTAGTCTCACATGATCGGTTGCCACGGAATTTTGATGTGATCAAAAGTCCGTCGCAATCACGTTGAGTACGCGGATACTCGCCGGGTAAACTTAATAGACAGCTTCACGCCATTGCCCCGACCAAGTGACTGTAGGAGAACCCCGTCGCCGAAAGCATCCGTTCAGGTGCTCGCGGTAGCGGTGTTCCGCCTTGGTGCACTTCGTCGCCGGTATCAGGGGTGCAGCCGTCTACTGAAGTTTGCGACGAGTATTCGATCAGGATGTCGGGAATCTTGTTGAATTGCCCGACTTAATATTGAAAAGTGTTTTCGATAAAGAGACTAAAATGCGGGGTTTATAATTGTTAGGCATGCGATGTCTAAGTAATTCATTTGGTCAGGCATGCGATGTCTGAGGTGGTTGCGGATTCCAACTATTGTAGTTTTACACTTTCTTTTCTGTGACCGTAAGTGTAATATGTGATATCGCCGGTTTCGTTGCTATATGTCAACGACAATTGGGATGGACATATTTACTTACGTTGATGACATGTGATGTTATGTGTTGCTGGATATGTTATATTGGATCGTCGTGTTTGAATAGCCGGGGGTTTTTATGTGAGATGAGTGTTTTTCATTTTCATTCATGTAAAAACTTGTATGTAATATTCTTTTATTGGGGCGCTTCCAGGTTGCGGGAGTTGTCACCCGTTGTATATTATTTACTTTTCCGCACTAGGATAGACCCAAGGAGGAGGGCACAAGTAACCGGGTTCTGGAGTCCAGTGGGAGACCAACTCGAGGAGTCGGGTCCGGGTCTCCTAACTCTAGAATTGGCAGGGTTGCTTGCCGCTCTCGTAGGGGTCTAGGGGTGTGGGTTTGGCTATTCATAACGACCGTGGAATCCGTGTTTTATCCAATATTGAAAACACGGACGTCCTAGTATATCCAATATTTCATATGATTCTTCTGCTGCGATATCTGTGATGTGATCATGTGATGTTCTGTGATTGATACAGTATATAGTATATATGATATATTATATAGACGTTACTTATGTTTTACACCCGCGCTAGCCCTGCCCTGCTCTGCCGTTAGTTACCTAACCTAACGGTGCATGAGGGGACATCGAGGCGAATGCGGATGGCATAAGTGTACGTCATATCTATCTGTGATGATTAGGTATTTAAATGATGGGACTTCATTAATGTGATTAATGAAATAAAAGAAACCTAAGATGTTGTAGATTCGAATTTCAAAATAAAACAGGTAGCTACAGTTCTTGCTTTGCACAGCGGTATATGCGATATATCCTGCACCTTATTCGATGAGGAAAGGACCGAGATCCCTTCACCGGGAGTGACTCCTTTAGCAATAACTGGCAGATGCTACACACTCGGTTTATCTTTTGATTGCTTTTAAGTGTTTTTGCTTTGCACAGTGATATATATGATATATCCCGCACCTCATTCGACGAGGAAAGGACCGACGATCCCTTCACCGGGAGTGACTCCTTTAGCAAAACTAGAAAAGCCTCAAAAGCACTCCATTTCAAAATCATTTGATTCTACAACGATATCAAGTTCATTACGCAATAGGTTTTCAGAAAAACCTGTCGTAGCCCTCCGTCATTTCAGATAAGTAGTAGTTAGTATTCGTGCTACGTTTTTTGGCCTACGTCAAGGCGTACTGTGCGGTAGCTAACTGGTGCTTATCTGCATAAGCATATGATGTGATTGGATTAGGGTAGTCGTGCGACTTTGTTGGCCTGCGTCAAGGGTCGTGCGGGTGGGTTTAATTCAATCAGGAAATGACGGGTTGAACTTGACTAGCGGACTATGGTTTGTTGGCCTGCGTCAAGGTCATAGGACGCTAGGGGCAAAATATTATCGGGAATTTCAAGTGTTGAAATTTGCAATGAGATTGCATACCTTCTATGAGATAGTTGGATCCCGATACCCGCTGCGAGTAAGTGTTACTCCTGGGAGAGTTTTATACATTACAATTAGCCGATCAAGTAGGTGTCTAGAAAGGTGTTAACGAGGTTACGCCTCTGGGAAAACGAGGTTTACATTAATTAGGTTCGTGCGAAAGCACGGGGGACCTCCCTCAAAGTACCGACACTGGCCTGGCTGAAAGATTGGCGAACTTGTAGTGTGTAATTAATCCCGGCTAGTCTTTCCTTTTAGGGTTTGAAGGAAGATTTGATAAAAAGCAGTGGGAGCCATCCTGATTAGATAAAATAATAACCAATCTATTCTTGAAAGAGCGCACGCTGAGTGTTTTCTTCTCTCTCTCTCCAAGTAGCGACCATATCACGCCTTAATCAAGATAATAATACGGAATATTGACCGAACCCGCTTGTTATACTGAGCTGGGGAACGTTGGTCCGGCTCCAACTTATAATTGTTATAAGACAGAGCAGGAAATTGGGGAATACCAGATTTCCCGTGCCGCCCAAACGAAGAGAGTGCATGCTGATGCATCATCTTCGGGTGTGTTCATTATACAGAACTGTTTCTCAGTATCCTTTACGTCCTGGGTATATGATACCGGATCAGGATCCCAGATATGTAATCTGTTACATAGGGCTACAGAAAGGTAGAAAACTGAGAACGGGTGATAAGTTTCATGAGGCAGAAAACGGAGCAAGTGTTGCAGCCAAGTCTGTCGGTCACTGTCACCCTGTATTACCAATACATTGATTCTGAACGAATGTTGTTAGATAACGAACCTGATATACAAAATCATATCTATCTCTTTATTAGTAAAGAAATGATAAAATTTTGTATAGTTGGATAATGTTTTGAACATTTCCTATATCAAAAGTTGATCGGTTCAGGCACGTTATCTAAAAGCATTAATGTTCTAAAGCAAACTACAGTTCTTAGTATACAGAACACACACAAGAGGAAGTGTTCAGAAATGAACGAATCCTTCTTGAGGTATTGTAGACTGGGTCAGATCAATGTGACCCGACTAGCTAGAGTTACATAAAGATGCATATTTAAATTAGTTTGAATTTACATCTTGTGAAACTCGCCAGTCATGTCACAAAGATAAGATGACCATAGCTCCGTTTACTGGAAACAGAGAAAGAGTTAGTGAACTCTTGGGATGATACATGTTGATGTATGTAGGTCCCCTGTCTACACATGCCAAGACCGGTTCTTTGTACTTCATTACGCTCTCTGATAATCTCTCAAGATTCAGTCATATGTTCCTGCTGAAACATGAGTCCGAACCTTTTGAGATATTCACAGAATATAAGTTAGAAGTAGAGAACCAAAATACGGGTAAAAGTATTATGTCCTTTGATGTGATCAAGGAGGAGAATACTTGAGCACGGAATTCCTGGACTTTTCTAAAGGAGAATGAGATTCTCTCTTAGCATTACTCCTCCGTATACACCATAGCACGATGGTATATCGGGGCGGAGCAATCTCACCCTATATGATAAGGTGTGCTCTATGATGAGTACTACTGAGTTTCCTATTTCCTTTAAGGAGTTATGCACTTGAGAAGCTGCATACCTATTGAATAGGGTCACAATCAAATCAGTCGCCTACCACTCCATATGAGATATGGAAAGGGAAGAACCCATGTCTTAAGTTAGTTAAGATTTGGGGTTGTCCGGCCTATGTCTAAAAGCAGAATCCGGACAAGCTCGAGGCAAAGTCTGTAATGTAGAACTGGAAAGGTTCCAGCTATACAAACTACAGCTGATGATTTGATAGAACCAAAGGATTCAGTAGATTCCAACGAACCTCAGCCTCTCCGCCGATCTAGTAGGGTTCCTAACCCACCTGAGAGATACTTCGGTTTCTCTATGACAGTGGGAGCTAGGATTGCATCATGAGATGATGACCCAACTAGTTTCGAGCTGGCCATCAGGAGTAAGACTCTATAAGAATGGCTGGATGCTTAGTGATCTGAGATGGAATCCTTTTACACCAACAAAGTATGGACTTTGGTTGCTATATCTGAAGGGTTAAATCCCCATCAGGAGCAAGTATATCTTGAGAAGATTACTTGGTGTACGTGGATAATGATGAAACCTTTTCAAGTAGTTATGCTTAAGTCCATCCAGATCCTACTTGTCACGGCTACATACCATGACTGCGATATCTGGTGGTTGGGTGTCTTGACTGCTTTTCTAAATGATGATTTAGAAGAGAGCGTTTATAAGTACACAGCCAGAGGGCTTCGTAGACAGTGGGAGCAGCGGAAACGTGTGCAAGATGCTTTATAGGATAAAGCAGGCATCGCGGAGTTGGAACATCTGTTTTGATGGATCAGTCAAAGAGTTTGACATCATCAAAATGGTAGATGAACCTTGTATAAACAAAAAGGTAGTAGGGAGTATGGTGGTAATCCTCGTAGAGTACGTGGATGACATACTCTTGATAAGAAAGGAGTTTCTTATGCTACGCTCGATCAATCTCCGCTTATCACAAAGATTCTCCATATAGGATTAAAGTGATACCTACTAACTCCTGGATTTTGGATCTATGAGATAGATCTAAATGGATGTTAGGATTCTTACTTGTCGAAGTGAGATGGTATCACATGATCCTGGGGAGAATCGCTGGAAGGGTTTCAGGGTGATAAAGACGACTGAGTGTCAGTCACAGGCATTGTCTTAACCCTTAGTAAAGGGACGGTATATTGGAAGAGTTCCAAGATAGATACTGTGGCATACTAGACGATAAAGGCAGGATACATCGCTACTTAAGATGCTACCAAAGAGGATGTTTGGGTGTATAATGGTTCATGAGATGAACTACGTTCCTACCATTGTGAGACAATGGAGTTGTGGTTCATGCCGAGGAACGCCAGTCCCATCAGTGATCCAGACTTATTCTAAGGCAGTATCACTTGATCATGGAGATGGTTGATCTTCAGGGAGATCGAGGTAGGAGAGTAGACTCAGAGGACAACACAGCGGATCCACTCACAAAGGCCTGTTCCCAGAGAGAGACACTTTTATGGGATGGTTGAGTATGAGATACTGCAACCACTGCTACAGATGGCCCTAGTGCAAGTGGGAGATTGTTAGTTATATGTATGCCCTAGAGGCCGTTACTGTACATAGGATGTATATTGTAGTGGATGCTGGGACATATATAGGGAGGACTTTCTTGCTCGACATGATAGTATGCTATCTGGTTACCCTTTACCTTAACGTGTATGCTGATTGTCTCTCTGTTACATGTTGGTAAAGCCCTTAGGATCTGTACTTGACTACCTGGACTATGATGCGGATCATACTAGTGGGGACATGGTAGTCCATAAGTACATCCTTCAAAGTCCCTAGTCGTGGGTGTATCGAGACGGGGCATCGATATACCAGAGTAGACTAGCGTGTACCTTCTCGACCCATACAGATGGGCGATGGATGATCCCATATCCATTGGTGTTTGACATCAGAGGAGATATACGGGTGCTCAGTAGAGACTGGGTACACTGGACGGACTCGCCGAGAACTCCCAGATGGTATTATACCTCACGTCAGATGGCAGTTCTCTGGTGACACTGGTACAGAGTAGTCTGTTGACCCGAGATCGTCATAGAGTCTTGTGTGGTTCCCACTGTGCTTTGATTTCCATCTCACCACGTCCAAGAGGGCGTGCAAAACGGTGGTTTTTGGGTACAGTCCCGAGTCACATGGAGGCAATGAGCGATAGGAGGGGATTCGTCTCTCCCGGTATAGGGGGTTGATGTTGCGCTGTGTTCGATTGGCTATAACAGGAAATCCCTGGCCAGGGTTGCTGAGATTTACTGGTAAGTGTTACCAGTAGTTTCTCGAAGTGTTATAGACCTCATATCGACACGACTTATCGAGCTATTGGGGTCTGACGTTTACCACCCCTAGGCGGGATATGCGACATATAAGACCATCAGACCGGACTGTACGGTAGTGTTACTGGTCGGATTCACTGGAGTGTGAGCGGGCTTGCTCGTCGATCTTCAGATCGCTCAATACCCGGGTGGCCGTTACGTTTAGCAGACCGCTTGCGGCTTGTGGATGTTTGATATGATCATCATCCGCTGCCGGCGTATTGACGAGTCTTTAGAGTCCTACACAGAGGTTTCCTGGTTCAAGCGAAACGAAATAGGAGCGCATATGAGATATGTGCGGGACCGAGAATAATGCGTGTATGTGATACTGTATTCTATTCTCGCGATGTGACATTGATCGGTTATATCCGATATAGCCGGGTTATAGGATCAAGTGTTGATTCGATAAGATGTTACGAAAGATACAAGTCGGTTATGTGCGCATGACCGGATCATTGAATCAAGTGTTGATTTAATGATTTAATGTATAATTATATATTTGATATATTACTTTACATTAACTAGTATCGGTTCACTTTAGACGGATTTTCTCACTCGGGAGTGCGCATTACATATGCGATATGTTTTTGTGCACTTGCTTGTATCATGTTTGATGATGCATGCCAAACTTGGTTAAGTGTAAAGAATGAACCATGGTTATGAATGGGTTAGGGTTTTGATTTTTATTTATTCATTTATCTTTCTTATTTATTCTTTTTTGGAATAAGGAAAAGAAAGATAAATGGTGGCTTATTTTGGATTTAGTTGAAGTTTCTTGAAACTTTGACTAAGTCTTCATTCTTATCATATTCTTAACCCTAACCAATTTAACTAACCTAAGTTAATTCTCTACACTTAACTAGAGTTAAAAGTATGATAAGTATTGTTTTTGTTTTATTTTTAAAAAAAAAGACTTATCATAACATTCTTCTTCTTCCTCCATTTCTTCAAGTGAAGAAAGCTTGCCCCATCAATGGCAAGTGATGGAAATGAGTGAGAAATCCAATTCTAAAGTTTACCCACTTCCTATTTCTTCATCCTCTACCTCTTGCCAAGTAGTAGAGTGTGTTTCCTTCACAACTTTTCACGGTTTGGTGAAGGTGGAGCTTGATTCATCGATGCCTCGACGTAGATCATCTTCGGCATGGACATCGACGACCTAGCTTGCCCATTCTCCGACGAAGCCGACTCTAGAGCCCGGATTAGATTTGGACAGCGGAGACGACCTCGTTGCGGAGCCGTGGAGGTGGAGGACCGGATCTACAAAGGTTGTATTTCCGTATTCCCTTAGTTAATTGTTAATTAGTTCTTTATTCGCCTAGACATCTAGCCAACGATCCGTACATTAGGGTTTGTAGGCACCGTAAAATTTGAAATTGCCATGGTTGATGGCTTGGGAGACCTCACTAGTGTGCCTAGGAACCCTACACGAATAGCCCGCCAATCCTGGACTGAAGCCCCCTCCGTCTCAATGCCCTGAGATGCGGGCCCGTTGCCCTCCAGAACCCGGCTATTCGTGCACCCCACCGCGGGGCAACCCTAGTACAGAAAGTAAAATATACATACACCGGGTACATCGACCGCAACCAGGTCGTGCCCCAAAAGAATAATACAAACTGGCAGTGACGGCAGTCCACATGTCGGACGCTCGCCCCGCAATATCAAATGTACATAATACACCAAAACTGTACTAGCATTGCATCCAGGCTATCCCCCACGACCGATCCGCATCAACACAGCATAAACATAGAACATCAACGTGAAAGTCACGTTCGCAAATCCGTCTAACCGGGCTATAGCAGTTAGACCGGATTTACCGATCGAGTGACATTCACGGTCGCAGATATAATGTAAATACTGTGAAAAATGTGTTTAAAATTTTCCGATTGATCAAACCTTAACAAGTGGGCCCCCAATCAAAACTGTAGCACTCACAGAAAACTTGGGCCCAATATTATTATCCCAAAATCCCTAAATTAAGCCCACAAGCCCACTGAAAGAAAATGGTAAAGTGACGGCTCATTATTGCGGCGGAAGCGCGGCCAATGAGGTGCTAGGGCCGCGCTTCCGCGGTTGAAAGATATGAACACTTTACCAAATTTTGTCAGTAGTCTTAGAACTCCCTGCACATCATTCTGAGACCACCTGAAAAATTTTTAGACTCCAAAAAATTTCGACAGAAACTGATGTGCAATAAAAATACGGTTTTTGGAAATTTCGGTCGATCGGAAACGCAAACACATCAAACGAAGCTAGGTAAGGTTAATGGTGTGGCTCTGATACCATGTTGCGCCACGGCAACGCCCCGGCCTCTTACTCGAGGCCAAAATGCGGAATCAAAATTTTTCCTTACTTGGAAACCGGCGCTACCGCGGACAATTACCCGGATCGTTTACCATTAACCTAATGCTAGCATTCAAGAGATAGGGAAGAGATGTATACCGAGTGATCCGAGTCCTCCGGTCTTCTCTTCATCGTCCCGATCTCCCGCGGAAAGTCTTGCCTCGACATCGTCGCCTCCTCGCCGGAAAGGGCACCACATCGCCTTCGTCTTTTACGGGCTCCCGCCTCAATACCGAGGCAACTCGAGCATGAAGCCGGCAACTCGACATGCTCAAGATTTGCTGTAGGAAGTGTAGAGTCAATGTCTCATTGGGGTATAGGAGTTGCCTTTGATGGAGGAATCAAGAATAAGTGAACTTGGGAATTATTTTGGTGGCAAACTAAAAATGAGATGGATGCTTAATTTCTTGCCACACCAAAATGAAAATTCCCCTCTCTCATGACCATGAAGTGGCCGGCCATATTCTCATAGAAAAGGTGGTGGGGGTGAGAACAAAAGCAAGAGGGAGGTGATGGTAGGAAAAGGTGGAGGTAACAATAACAAAACATGAACCATGCTTATTACATACACCCCCCCATACCCTTTCCAATCACATAAATGCAAGCATGGATGAAAGAAAAGATGCTTATCATAATCAATACTTTTACAAGAAACCCCCCCACAAAGTGTAATTTGCAAAACTGCAAATTACCCCCTCCATCGGAAAAGTCCGGCCGGGAAAGAACAAAGGAAAACCGGCCGGAACGGAATGCAAACTGGCAACTCCAGAAAACTGGTCCCGTAATAAATTATAGGAAAACCCCGATACTGTGCATACACACCCGCATTTGTATTCCGTCCGAATACAAATGCAAAGAGACAAAATCTACACTGTACTAAACTAGGACCGGCTTAAACCAAAGCCGGCTAGTAAAAACCGTTCGATCCTGATCCGTGCAATACCGCACGTATCTGATCGAACCCTGCCATATAACTATACGGCCACTAGTACAAAACTGTCCGATCCTGATCCGTGCAATACCGCACGTATCTGATCGGACCCTGCCATATCTCCATACGGCCTCTACAGCGTTTCGCCCGAAAGCTGAGTAACTGAAAGTGTGGTGGACTCTAAAGACTCGTCAATACAATGGCTGTGGATTTAACCACTAGCACGTCAGAGGTATAAGCCAATACGTAACGGGCCACCAGCTATTGACCAAAAGGGACGTCGATGAGCGAACTCATCCTGACACCCTACTGAGCCTGTCAGTGACAATATCCGTACAGTCCGGTCCGTTCGTCTATGAGTATCGCATGGCGGGCCTAGGGGGTTGGTAAAAGTCAGACCCCCAAAAGCGGTACAAGTCGTGTCGGAGTGTAGCCCAGAACGCCCTGAGATACTACTGGAATACCTACCAGTAAATCTCCTGCCTCGGCCGAGGGCTTTGCGTAATGGCTCTCCTAGACACAGCGCGACCTCACCCCCAATACCGGGAGAGACGAACCCCTGAAGATCCGCTCACTGCCTCCATGTGGCTCGGGACTGTACCCAACTAAAACCTGTTTGCACGACTCCTTTGAGCCGTGGTAGGGTAGTAATCAAAGCACAGTGGGAACTCACACGAGACAAATGACGATCCTCAGGTCGATGAACTAACCTGTACACATGTCACCTGGGAACTGCTATCTGACGTCAGGTATAAGCCCAACTAGCAGGTTCCCGGCGAGTCCTGTCCGGTGTACTCATAACCCAATGAGCACCTGTATACATCTTAGGTGAACCAACTGACACCAGTGGCTTGTGAGACCGGCCACCGCCCCTCGTCGGGGTCTCGACTGTATACACTAGTCTACTAATGGAGTATCGATGCCCAGTCTCGAAACTCCCACGACTAGGGACCTTTTAAGGATGTGCTTATAGACCCCAGCTCCCACGTAAATGATCGCCATCATACTGCTGGTCGTCAAGCAAGAATCCTAGGGGCTCTATCAACGTGTAATAGCGACATGTCAGGTCACCTAAAACAGTACACGATGATAAAGATAAACCAGATAGCATACTATCATCTCGAGTAAGACTGTCCTACCGGGATAGGTCCTCCCTCAATCATTGCAATCACGTGCCTGTGATCCAATAATTGACTCTGAGGGCACTATCTCCAACAAGTTATGCCTGAATGTATTTTTAAGATGCCTAAAATATTTTTTTGACCAACTTTGAAAATCGACAGCAAGCACGCTGAAATGAAAACACGATTCGGAAATTTCGATCGCTCGATATTTTAAACGCGTTAGAACAAGCTAGTAAAGGTTAATGGCGTGGCTCTGATACCATGTAAGTCTACGGTAGTGCCCCGGCCGTCTGTCAAAGGACAAAATGCGGAAACAAAAACTTTTTCAAACTAGAAACCGGCGCTATCGTATACTTTAAATCCGGATCGAACCATTAACCTACAACTAGCAAACAAGAGAAAGGGTTGGAAAGGCTATACCGATTGATCCGTGTCCTTCGGTCTTTGGCCACTATCCCAAGCTCCTCGCGACATCTCCGATCTTGATCTTCTCGTCGGAAAGGGCACCACATCATCGAGTCTTTTTACGGGCTCCCGCTTCATCCGAAGCAACTCAGGCACTAAGTTCGCTAGCCGACGTGTCCAAGGCAATATAGAGAATGCGTGTGATAACTTTGTCTCAAGCATCCATTGATTCTCATCACATGAGAGTGTACGAATGGAGGTTAGAGATGATGCCATTAATGGAGGTTGTGCGCTAGAAGAAGAAGAAGAGGAGCCATTTTCTTTCCTTTTGTTCTATGAAAAATGAGAGTGTTCTAGCAAAATAATACAAGAGCAAACATTATCATGGCTGTCCTTCTCTCTCTTCCCCTCATTTCAAACCACAAATCAATCACATAATGTGACATTAGCACAAGAAAAAAGACCATGAGTCACTAATGAAGTCTATGTCACATTAAATGCACAAAATGATGATTTAAGCTCACAATTTCCATTTGTAAACATTAACCCAAATGTTTACAACAAAAAAAGATACGGCAACATCTAAAGTAAACTCGTGACGGATCACAAGAATACCCCTCACCTGTATATACATACCTGCATCCGCATTCCGACTGAATGCGGATACGATAAGACTAAAGTAATCCAACAAATCTAATACTAGGATCCGGTTTAAACCAAAACCCACTAGTATGATCCATCCGATCATGATCCGTGCATTATTGCATGTATATGATCGAACCCTGCCATATATCATACGGCCTCTACAATGTTTCGCCCAAAACTCGAGAAACTGTCTGTGGGGGACTATAAAGACTCGTCAATACTTTGGATGTGGATTTAACCACTAGCTCGTCAGTGGTACTAGCTGTACGTAACGGGCTACCAGGTATTGACCAAAAGGGAGGTCGATGAGCGAACTCATCCTGACACCCTACTGAGCCTTTCAGTAATAATATCCGTACAGTCCGGTCCGTTCGTCTATGAGCATCGCATGGTGGACCTAGGGGGTTGGTAAAAGTCAGACCCCCAAAAGCGATACAAGTCCTGTCGGAGTGTAGCCCAGAACACCTTGAGATACTACTGGAATACCTACCAGTAAATCTCCTGCCTTGGCTAAGGACTTCGTGTAATGGCTCTCCTAGACACAGCGCGATCTCACCCACAATACCGGGAGAGACGAAACCCCATCCGATCCGCTCACTGCCTCCATATGGCTCGGGACTGCACCCAACTAAAACCTGTTTGCATGACTCCTTTGAGCCGTGGTAGAGTAGTAATCAAAGCACAGTGGGAACTCACATGAGACAAATGACGATCTCAGGTCGATGAACTAACCTGTACACATGTTACCAGGGAACTGCTATCTGACGTCAGGTATAATACCAACTAGCATGTTCCCGGCGAGTCCTGTCCGGTGTACTCATAACCCAATGAGCACATGTATACATCTTAGGTGAACCAACTGACACCAATGGCTTGTCTGACCGGCCACCGCCCCTCGTCGAGGTTTCGACTGTATACACTAGTCTACTAATGGAGTATCGATGCCCAGTCTCGAAACTCCCATTACTAGGGACCACTTTAAGGATGTGCTTATAGACCCCCAGCTCCCACGTATATGATCGCCATCATACTACTGGCCGTCAAGCAAGAATTCTATGGGCTCTATCAACGTGCAATAGTGACCTGTAATGTCACCTAAAGCATGTACACGATGATAAAGATAAACTAGATAGTATACTATCATCTTGAGTAAGACTGTCCTACCGATATAGGCCCTCCCTCAATCATTGCAATCACGTGCATGTGATCCAATAATTGACTCTGAGGGCACTATATCCAACAGCATACCCCGATGCCAGGTCATCAGATTGATTGATTCCAGCTATAGAAGAATTCATGCAGGTACGTTGAGAGTTGATAGAAGACGATCGAATGTCACAAACCCATTTTTTTCTAAGTTTAAAGTATTCGGAAAAACATTCAAGTAATTCTATGGACCCTCCAGAAGAATGAAACCCTAACTCGATATAATGACCATGAGGTAGCTTTAAAACCTTAGGGTTTGTGGCAGTTCCGTGGTACCATTAATGAGGCTTGGGTTTGCCCTTCTACGGTTGGTCCATAGGTACTGTGGCATGTGCTGGATATTATTAAACTGTACTTAAGAGTTGAGCTCTCAGGGAATTATGGGACTTTGACGAATCGATCGAAAAGTTCGACATCGTGCGGATATCATGGGATGGGATACATTGCTTGGGAGACTCCAGATATGAGTATAGTCATTGGAGCGCAGTCCATGCAGCCACGAAGAGACGAGTCTGAATCCGTTGACGTTAGAGAAAAGTGGAGTAAGAGGTTCGTACGAGATCTTGATGAGATGACGTTCCACTCCGCTGACATCAGAGATGTGATACGCATGCAGAGGCATTGTACATGGATATATCTTCCAGAAGGAGTCATGATGAGTATGCAGCCGTTCCGGAACAAGAAATAGATTTAGTAAAGGATGATGACTTCCGGGCAGTTCAGCAGAAACAAGATTTCGAAGAGATCTCGACAGAACCTTTCTGGAATACAATACGAGAAGATTTGTACCAAGGATCGGTCATATTACGCACACCCAATAGGCCAGAGTTCGGCATCGTCGACGAAACATATTATGAGTGACCATGACAGTTGACCAGAGATCTTTAGAGACTGTGCCAGAGCGAGACTGTTTCCGCCATCTTTGATTTCGGTATTTTGGGCGATTTATTTGCATGATTGAGATTTTGTGCACCACAGTTGCACTTGACTTCGATTTGATGCCATTCGAGAGGTTAATTTTGATTTCATGCCTATGGTATGCATATGATTTAACTTGTGCTTTCTACATAGTTTTCATGCGCTTTTAGTATTTTGATTCGATTTTGTCCACACTGATGCACATGGTTGCGAGATTATATACCACAGTATACCTGATTTGGATTGAGATGTGTTGTATACTGTTGATTTCGATTGTGATACTCGATATTTGTTTTCATGCACCTTGTGCACTTGATCTGAATTCTTGCGCATACTTGACGCGCTTGATGCGATTTTGGTGCACACCAGATACACTAAATCGGGAGTCTTCGTACATATCAGATGCACCTGATATTATTGTCAGGCACACACTGTTGCCCTTGACAGGTGTTTTCGTGTACACCCGTTACACTTAGATTTTGTTTCTGTGCATATGTATGGAATATTTATTGATTTCGATTTCCGTGCGCACCAGACGCACGTGGCATCCTTATATACATTTTGGGACTGATTTTTTTTAGCAGTTATTTTTTTGATATTTACTATTTGGTATAGTGACTGAGCAGGACTAGTTCGAGAACAGTACCTGAATATATATTTTGCATGCATTGATAGTTATCGAAGGAATTTCCAAAAAGGAGCTATAGTCTCAGTATTTACCTACGTGTCCGAGATGACACGAGACATTTAACAAAAGAAACCCTTCTAAATTATTTTTCAAAACGGCGGGACGTGTATGTTAAATAAGGGATATATATATATATATATATATATATATATATATATATATATATATATATTCTTATAATAGACGTCCGCCACTGTGCCGTGATACGCGCATTGCACAGTGATTGGAAAAGAGGTTAGCATGCATTTCTTTCAGATGTTTTAACGATGCGTACATGTATAGTTTGATATATATCGTGTTGGTTTTCGTATTGGGCTTTGACATTGATGTATTCACCATAACTCCGATGATTGCGTGATACTTGACGGAGTTTGATTTTTGAGTTATACACTCTTTTTCATGCGCCTACATTGCGCTACGATGTGTTTTATGTATTTATGATTTCGGAGCCCCGACGACATAATCATTTTACTAAAATGTTTTAGTATTTGAGGGGTTTAAATTTAAATTCAGGGACTCAATTTATTTAAGGGGGGAAGATTATAACATTTCAGAAAAATAAAATATTATTTTTGGGAATTTATATAATTAAATAATAAATATTATGAATATTTTTATGATACGGTATAATTAAATGCCAATAAATTAGGAAATATTTGGAAAATTATAGGAATTACTGAAATGAGGGTGTTTTATATGATTTAAGAAAATTATAAATTCTTCATGATTAATTATATTCCATTTTAATACTAATCGCGATTAAATATCACTAATCATGCACTAAGCTTGATTTGTGCACATGACATGCACCATGTCATATTTCACATTTTTACATTTTCTACCATGGCTTTTTTCTTTATTTTTCATGCATGGATTGGTTTTAAAAGAAAAGAAAAGGGAATAAAGATTCAAATATTGGGTATGGGCAAGAGAGAGAAGAGAGAGTGGGGTAAGGGGTCATTGACTTGTCTCCCATTTGTTTTCTCTCCATTTTATCTTCATCATTCTCTCTCCCTTGTTAGTTATATGTATGCCCTAGAGGCCATTACTGTACATAGGATGTATATTGTAGTGGATGCTGGGACATATATAGAGAGGACTTTCTTGCTCGACATGATAGTATGCTATCTGGTTGCTCTTTACCTTGACGTGTACACTGATTGTCTCTCTGTTACATGTTGGTAAAGCCCTTAGGATGTGTGCTTGACTACCTGGACTATGATGCGGATCATACTAGTGGGGACATGGTAGTCCATAAGTACATCCTTCAAAGTCCCTAGTCGTGGGTGTATCGAGACGGGGCATCGATATACCAGAGTAGACTAGCGTATACCTTCTCGACCCATATAGATGGGCGATGGATGATCCCATATCCATTGGTGTTTGACATCGGAGATGATATACGGGTGCTCAGTAGAGACTGGGTACACTGGACGGACTCACCGAGAACTCCCAGATGGTATTATACCTCACGTCAGATGGCAGTTCTCTGGTGACACTGGTACAGAGTAGTCTGTTGACCCGAGATCGTCATAGAGTCTTGTGTGGTTCCCACTGTGCTTTGATTTCCATCTTACCACGTCCAAGAGGGCGTACAAAACGGTGGTTTTTGGGTACAGTCCCGAGTCACATGGAGGCAATGAGCGATAGGAGGGGATTCTTCTCTCCCGGTATAGGGGGTTGATGTTGCGCTGTGTTCGATTGGCTATAACAGGAAATCCCTGGCCAGGGTTGCTGAGATTTACTGGTAAGTGTTACCAGTAGTTTCTCGAATAGTTATAGACCTCATATCGACACGACTTATCGAGCTATTGGGGTCTGACGTTTACCACCCCTAGGCGAGATATGCGACATATCAGACGATCAGACCGGACTATACGGTAGTGTTACTGGTTGGATTCACTGGAGTGTGAGCGGGCTTGCTCGTCGATCTTCAGATCGCTCAATACCCGGGTGGCCGTTACGTTTAGCAGACAGCTTGCGGCTTGTGGATGCTTGATATGATCATCATCTGCTGCCGGCGTATTGACGAGTCTTTAGAGTCATACACAGAGGTTTCCTGGCTCAAGCGAAACGAAATAGGAGCGCATATGAGATATGTGCGGGACCGAGAATAATACCATTATGTGATACTGTATTCGATTCTCGCGATGTGACATTGATCGGTTATATGCGATATAGCCGGGTTATCGGATCAAGTGTTGATTCGATAAGTTGTTACTAGTGATACCAGTCGGTTATGTGCGACATAACCGGATCATTGAATCAAGTGTTGATTTAATGATTTAATGTATAATTATATATTTGATATATTACTTTGCATCAACTAGTATCGGTTCACTTTAAAATGGATTTTCTCACTCGGGTGTGCGCATTGCATATGCGATATGATTTTGTGCACTTTATTGTATCATGTTTGATGATGCATGATTGCTAGGTTATGTGTAAAGAATTTAACCAAAGTTATTTAAATGGTTAAGGGTTTTACTTATTCTTTAATTAGTCTTTTTATTTTTGGAAAAAAAAGGAAAAGAAATGAAAAGAAAAATGGTGGCTTTATTTGGATATATGTTGAAGCTTCATGAAGCTTTGACTTAGTCATCATTTTTGTCTTCATACCTAACCTAACCATTCACTTAACTTGGGTTTAGTCTCTACACTTAACTTAGGTTAAAGTTATGATAAGAATGATATTATTATTCTTTTCATAATTAACTTAATATACTTTCTTCTTCTTCTTCTTCCATTTCTTCAAGTGAAGAAAGCTTGCCCCATCAATGGCAAGTGATGGAAATGAGTGAGAAATCCAATTCTAAAGTCTACCCACTTCCTATTTCTTCATCCTCTACCTCTTGCCAAGTAGTAGAGTGTGTTTTCTTCACAAGTTTCTTGACTTGGTGAAGTCGGTGCTTGATTTAGCGATTCCTCGACGTAGATCATCTTCGGCATGGACATCGACGACCTAGCTCGCTTATTCTCCGATGAAGTCGACGCTAGAGCCCGGATACTTTTTGGACAGCGGAGAGGACTTCGTTGCGGAGCTATGGAGGTGGAGCACCGGATCTACAAAGGTTGTATTTCCGTATCTCATAGTTAAGTGTTAACTAGTTAGCTTTTTCGCCTAGTTTTCTAGCAAACGATCCGTAGTCGGGTCTCTCGGCACCTAGATTTTTTGAATATGGCATGTTCGATGCCTTGTGAGACCTCATTAGGGTGCCTAGGAACCCTATAGTGGTATCAGAGCCTAGCTAGAGCCCTAGGCGAAGTCTAGACGGAATTTGAAACCCGAACGAACCCGAAATCCATCTCAAAAATTGCTCTCTATCCTTTTTTCAAAAACGTGGTTTTTTCAACATTAAAAATGCTTAAAAAATTCAGCAGGGAAATCTAAGAATTACGGCGCAAAACTTTTCTGATGAACAGTATATATTGCGGCGGATCCGCGGCAGAAGCTTGGCTTCTGCGGCGGATCCGCGGCAAAAATATGACATCATCAGTTACTGTTTGCACAGTAACTCCTATTATTTTATGCTGAATTTTCTGGGTATTTTTAAAATTTATTCCAGAGTTGTATTTTCTGGGATTATTTTGGGGATTCGGTGTTTCGATCGGAGTATCAAATTTTGTCTGTGTGGCTTTCCGGGTAAATTTTAGAATATGTTAAAAAGTTCGACCGGATATAAATACCCAACTTTTCCCCTGTCGGGAAATTTCCAAGTGTTGGATTTTTCCGTAGTTTAACGACGTTCTAAGTAGTGCAAGTAACGCGATAGACCCTCTAAAAGACAACAAACCTTAACTCGATTATGTGACCGTCTTGAACTGCCCTTTGAACCTTCGGGTTTGGGGCAGTACGGCGTGCCACATGTGAGGCGTTGGCTTGACCCTTCTACGGCTGGACCGTTGGTACTGAGGCACGAACTGAATGTTGTTAGACTTGTTTCATGTGTTGATCGGTATCGAGAAAACTTGGGTGTTCGATTGTTCGATCGAAAAGTTTAACATTTTCTTTTTATCTGGAATGGGATACAATAATTGGAATTCACAATAAGTTATGAGATAACTGAATGAATGTTATAAACATAGCAGTTTAGTCTCACTTGATCGGTTGCCACGGAATTTTGATGTGATCAAAAGTCCATCGCAATCACGTAGCGTACGCGGATACTCGCCGGGTAAACTTAATAGACAGCCTCACCCCATAGCCCCGACCAAGTGACTGTAGGAGAACCCCGTCGCCGAAAGCATCCGTCCGGATGCTCGCGGTAGCGGTGTTCCGCCTTGGTGCACTTCGTCGACGGTATCGGGGGTGCGGCCGTCTACTGAAGTTTGCGACGAGCATTCGATCAGGATGTCGGGAATCTTGTTGAATTTCCTGACTTGATATTGAAAAGTGTTTTCGATTTTGAGACTAAATTGCGGGGTTTATAATTGTTAGGCATGCGATGTCTAAGTAATTCATTTGGTCAGGCATGCGATGTCTGAGGTGGTTGCGGATTCCAACTGTTGTAGTTTTACACTTTCTTTTCTGTGACCGTAAGTGTAATATGTGATATCGCCGGTTTCGTTGCTATATGTCAACGACAATTGGGATGCGCATATTTACTTACGTTGATGACATGTGATGTTATGTGTTGCTGGATATGTTATATTGGATCGTCGTGTTTGAATAGCCGGGGGTTTTTATGTGAGATGAGTGTTTTTCATTTTCATTCATGTAAAAACTTGTATGTAATATTCTTTTATTTGGGGCGCTTCCAGGTTGCGGAAGTTGTCACCTTTTGTATATTATTTACTTTTCCGCACTAGGATAGACCCAAGGAGGAAGGCACAAGTAACCGGGTTCTGGAGTCCAGTGGGAGACCAACTCGAGGAGTCGAGTCCGGGTCTCCTAACTCCAGAATTGGTAGGGTTGCTTGCCGCTCTCGTAGGGGTCTAGGGGTGTGGGTTTGTCTATTTATCGCGACCGTGGAATCCGTGTTTTATACTGGCTCGTATTGAAAACACGGACGTCCTAGTATATCCAATATTTCATATGTTTCTTCTGCTGCGATATCTGTGATGTGATCATGTGATGTTCTGTGATAGATACAGTATATAGTATATATGATATATTATATAAACATTACTTATGTTTTACACCCGTGCTAGCCCTGCCCCGCTCTGCCGTTAGTTACCTAACCTAACGGTGCACGAGGGGACATCGAGGCGAATGTGGATGGCATAAGTGTACGTCGTATTTATCTGTGATGTTTAGGTACTTAAATGATGGGACTTCATTAATGTGATTAATGAAATAAAAGAAACCTAAGATGTTGTAGAATCGAATTTCAAAATAAAGTAAGTAGCTACAGTTCTTGCTTTGCACAGCGGTATATGTGATATATCCTGCACCTTATTCGATGAGGAAAGGACCGAGATCCCTTCACCGGGAGTGACTCCTTTAGCAATAACTGGCAGATGCTACACACTCGGTTTGTCTTTTGATTGCTTTTAAGAGTTTCTACTTTGCACAGCGATATATATGATATATCCCGCACCTCATTCGACGAGGAAAGGACCGACGATCCCTTCACCGGGAATGACTCCTTTAGCAAAACTAGAAAAGCCTCAAAGACACTCCATTTCAAAATCATTTGATTCTACAACGATATCAAGTTCATTACGCAATAGGTTTTCAGAAAAACCTGTCGTAGCCCTCCGTCATTTCAGATAAATCCTGTTTAGTATTCGTGCTGCGTTTGTTGACCTTGTCAAGGCGCAGTGTGCGGTAGCTAACCAGTATTTATCTGCTTATGCATATGATGCAGATTGGGTTAGGGTAGTCGTGCGGCCTTGTTGACCTTGTCAAGGGTCGTGCGGGTGGGTTTGATTCAATCAAGAAATGACGGGTTGAACTTGACTTGCGGTCTATGGTTTGTTGACCTTGTCAAGGTCATAGATCGTTCGGGGCAAAATATTATCGGGAATTTCAAGTGTTGAAATTTGCAATGAGATTGCATACCTTCTATGAGATAGTGGGATCCCGATACCCGCTGCGAGTAAAAGTTACTCCTGGGAGAGTTTTATACATTACAATTAGCCGATCAAGTAGGTGTCTAGAAAGGTGTCAACGAGGTTACGCCTCTGGGAAAACGAGGTTTACATTAATTAGGTTCGTGCGAAAGCACGGGAGACCTCCCTCAAAGTACCGACACTGGCCTGGCTGAAAGATTGGCGAACTTGTAGTGTGTAATTAATCCCGGCTAGTCTTTCCTTTTAGGGTTTGAAGGAAGATTTGATAAAAAGCAGTGGGAGCCGTCCTGATTAGATAAAATAAAAACCAATCTATTCTTGACAGAGCGCACGCTGAGTGTTTACTTCTCTCTCTCTCCAGGTAGCGACCATATCACGCCTTAATCAAGATAATAATACGGATTATTGACCGAACCCGCTTGTTATACTGAGCTGGGGAACGTTGGTCCCGCTCCAACTTATAAATGTTATAAGACAGAGCAGGAAATTGGGGAATACCAGAATTCCTATGCCGCCCAAACGAATAAAGTGCATGATGATGCATCTCCTTCGGGTGTGTTCATTATACAGAACTGTTTCTCAGTATCCTCCGCATCCTGGTATATGATACCGGATCAGGATCCCAGATATGTAATATGTTACATAGGGCTACAAAAGGATAGAAAAACTGAGAACGGGTGATAAGTTTCATGAGGCAGAAAACGGGGCAAGAGTTGCAGCCAGGTCTGTTGGTCACTGTCACCCTGTATTACCAATACATTGATTCTGAACAAATGTTATTAGATACCGAACCTGATATAAAAAATCATATCAGTCTCTTTATTAGTAAAGAAATGATAAAATTTTGTATTGTTGGATAATGTTTTTGAACATTTCCTATATCAAAAGTTGATCGGTTCAGGCACGTTATCTAAAAGCGTTGATGTTCTAAATCAAACTACAGTTCTTAGTATACGGAACACACACAAGAGGAAGAGTTCAGAAATGAACGAATCCTTCTTGAGGCATTGTAGACTAGGTCATATCAATGCGACCCGACTAGCTGAAGTTACATATAGATGCATATTTAAATCAGTTTGAATTTACATCTTGTGAAACTCGCCAGTCATGTCACAAAGATAAGATGACCATAGCTCCGTTTATTGGAAACAGAGAAAGAGTTAGTGAACTCTTGGGACTGATACATGATGATGTATGTAAGGTCTCCTGTCTGCACATGCCAGGACTGGTTCTTTATCCTTCATTACATTCTCTGATAATCTCTCGAGATTCAGACATATGTTCCTGTTGAAACACAAGTCCGAACCTTTTGAGATATTCACAGAATATAAGCGAGAAGTAGAGAACCAAAATACAGGTAAAAGTATTATGTCCTTTGATGAGATCAAGGAGGAGAATACTTGAGCACGGAAATCCTGGACTATTCTAAAGGAGAATGAGATTCTCTCTCAGCATTACTCCTCCGTATACACCATTGCACGATGGTATATCGGGGTGGAGCAATCACACCCTATATGATAAGGTGTGCTCTATGATGAGTACTACTGAGTTACCTATTTCCTTTTTGGGAGTTATGCGCTTGAGAAGCTGCATACCTATTGAATAGGGTTCGAATCAAATCAGTTGCCTACCACTTCATATTTGATATGATAAGGGAAGAGCCCATCTCTCAAGTAAGTTGAGATTTGGGGTTGTCCAGCCTATGTCTGAAAAGAAAAATCCGGACAAGCTCGAGGCAAGATCTGTTATGTACAACTGGAAAGGTTCCAGCTATACAAACAACAGCAGATGATTTGGTAGAACCAAAGGATTCAGTAGATTCCAACGAACCTCAGCCTCTCCGCCGATCTAATAGGGTTCCTCACCCACCTGAGAGATACTTCGGTTTCTCTATGACAGTGGGAGCGAGGATTACATCATGAGATGATGACCCAACTAGTTTCGAGCTGGCCATCAGGAGTGAGACTCTGTGAGAATGGCTGGATGTTTTTCGATCTGAGATGGAATCCTTATACACCAACAAAGTATGGACTTTAGTTGCTATATCTGAAGGGTTAAATCCCCATCAGGAGCAAGTATATCTTGAGAAGATTACTTGGTGTACATGGAAAAGTTGAGACTTTCAAAGCTAAAATTGTTAAAGGTTTTGTCATCGACCAGGCAAGGATAATGATGAAACCTTTTCCAGTAGCTATGCTTAAGTCCATCCAGATCCTACTTGTCACGGCTACATACCATGACTGCGATATCTGGTGGTTGGGTGTCTTGACTGCTTTTCTAAATGATGATTTAGAAGAGAGCGTCTATAAGTACACAGCCAGAGGGCCTCGTAGACAGTGGGAGCAGCGGAAACGTGTGCAAGATGTTTTATATGATAAAGCAGGCATCGCGGAGTTGGAACATCTGTTTTGATGAATTAGCCAAAGAAGTTGACATCATCAAAATGGTAGATGAACCTTGTATAAACAAAAGGGTAGTAGGGAGTATGGTGACGATCCTCGTAGAGTACGTGGATGACATACTCTTGATAAGAAAAAAGTTTCTTATGCTACGCTCGGTCAATCTCCGCTTATCACTAGAATTCTCCATATAGGATCAAAGTGATACCTACTAAATCCTGGATTTTGGATCTATGAGATAGATTTAATTGGATGTTAGGATTCTCACTAGTAGTAGTGAGATGGTATAAATCGATCCTGGGGAGAATCACTGGAAGTGTTCCAGGGTGATAAAGACGACTGAATGTCAGTCACAGGCATTGTCTTTACCCTCAGTAAAGGGACGGTATGTTGGAAGAGTTCCAAGCTAGATACCGTGACATACTAGACGATAAAGGCACGATACATCGCTACTTAAGATGCTACAAAAGAGGCTGTTTGGGTGTATATTGGTTCATGAGATGAACTATGTTCCTACCATTGTGAGACAATGGAGTTGTAGCTTATGCTAAGGAACGCCGGTCCCATCAGTGATCCAGACATATTCTAAGGCAGTGTCACTTGATCATGGAGATGGTTGATCTCCAGGGAGATCGAGGTTAGGAGAGTAGACTCAGAGGACAACACAGCGGATCCACTCACAAAGGCCTGTTCCCAGAGAGAGACTTTTATGGGATGGTTGAGTATGAGATGTTGGAGATAGTGCCCTCAGAGTCAATTATTGGATCACAGGCACGTGATTGCAATGATTGAGGGAGGACCTATCCTGGTAGAACAGTCTTACTCGAGATGATAGTTTGCTATCTGGTTTACCTTTATCATCGTGTACTGCTTTAGGTGACATGACATGTCGCTATTGCACGTTGATAGAGCCCCTAGGATTCTTGCTTGACTACCGGCAGTATGAGGGCGATCACATACGTGGGAGCTGGTAGTCTATAAGCACATCCTTAAAAGGTCCCTAGTCGTGGGAGTTTCGAGATAGGGCATCGATACTCCAGAGTAGACTAGTGTATACAGTCGAGACCCCGACGAGGGGTGGTGGCCGGTCTCACAGGCCACTGGTGTCAGTTGGTTCACCTAAGATGTATACAGGTGCTCATTGGGTTATGAGTACACCGGACAGGACTCGCCGGGAACATGCTAGTTGGTCTTATACCTGACGTCAGATAGCAGTTCCCAGGTGACATGTGTACAGGTTAGTTCATCGACCTGGGGATCGTCATTTGTCTCGTGTGAGTTCCCACTGTGCTTTGATTACTACCCTACCACGGCTCAAAGGAGTCGTGCAAACAGGTTTTAGTTGGGTACAGTCCCGAGCCACATGGAGGCAGTGAGCGGATCTTCGGGGGTTTCGTCTCTCCCGGTATTGGGGGTGAGGTCGCGCTGTGTCTAGGAGAGCCATTACACGAAGTCCTTGGCCAAGGCAGGAGATTTACTGGTAGGTATTCCAGTAGTATCTCAGGGTGTTCTGGGCTACACTCCGACACGACTTGTACCGCTTTTGGGGGTCTGACTTTTACCCACCCCCTAGGCCCGACATGCGATGCTCATAGACGAACGGACCGGACTGTACGGATATTGTCACTGACAGGCTCAATAGGGTGTCAGGATGAGTTCGCTCATCGACGTCCCTTTTAGTCAATAGCTGGTGGCCCGTTACGTATTGGCTTATACCTCTGACGTGCTAGTGGTTAAATCCACAGCCATAGTATTGACGAGTCTTTAGAGTCCACCACACTTTCGGTTACTCAGCTTTCGGGCGAAACGCTGTAGAGGCCGTATGGAGATATGGCAGGGTCCGATCAGATACGTGCGGTATTACACGGATCAGGATCGGACGGTTTGTACTAGTAGCCGTATAGGTATATGGCAGGGTTCGATCAGATACGTGCGGTATTGCACGGATCAGGATCGAACGGATATTACTAGCCGGCTTTGGTTTAAGCCGGTCCTAGTTTAGTACAGTGTAGATTTTGTCTCTTTGCATTTGTATCCGGACGGAATACAGATGCGGGTGTGTATGCACAGTATCAGGGTTTTCCTGTAATTTATTACGGGACCAGTTTTCTGAAGTTGCCAGTTTGCATTCCGTTCCGGCCGGTTTTCCTTTGTTCTTTCCCTGCCGGACTTTTCCGATGGAGGGGGTTATTTGCAAGTTTGCAAATAACACTTTGTGGAGGGGGTTTCTTGCATAAAGATTGATTATGATAGCTTCATATCTTTTACTCCATCACTTGCTTTAATGATGATTGAAAGGGTATGGGTTGGATTTAATATAAGCATGGTGTATGTTTTGGATATGGTCACTCTCCACCTTTTCCTACACTCACTCTCCTTCATGGTTTTAGTATGGTTGATTTCTTTTTTCCACCACCATTTTTTTCTCATCTCATTGTTTGGCCGGCCACATCTTGGAGGGAGAGAGAGAGGAGTTCAATTTTTGGTATGAGGGATTAATTCACATATCATTTTCATGCTTGCAA
Organism: Agapanthus africanus; assembly: GCA_030015575.1. Lineage (NCBI taxonomy): Eukaryota > Viridiplantae > Streptophyta > Magnoliopsida > Asparagales > Amaryllidaceae > Agapanthus > Agapanthus africanus. The sequence goes on along the minus strand of CM057351.1, from coordinate 49,088,312 downwards.
AATTCTTCACTTCATTCCAAAGTCCATTCATGTTTCCTCCATCCAAAGGCAACTCCAATACCCCAAAGTGAGACATGCACTCTACACTACACTTCCTACAGCAAATCTTGGACGCGTCGATTCGCCAGCTTCGCGCCCGAGTTGCCTCGGTATTGAGGTGGGAGCCCGTAAAAGCTACAGGCGATGTGGTACCCTTTCCGACGAGGAGGAGACGGACGGAGATCCCGCGAGGAGATCGGAGTGGAGATGAAGACCGGAGGACTCGGATCAGTCGGTACATCTCTTCCCTTTCTTGTTAGTAGCTTAGACTTGTTAATGGTTACGATCCGGAGTTTAGTGCGCGGTGGTGCCGGTTTGCAAAGTCCGCAAAATTAAAGTTTATCACCGCTTCCACATTCCGGCGTCGGATTGACGGCCGGGGCGCCGCCGTGCACTTACAGTTGTATCAGAGCCTCGCCATTAACTTCGTCTAGCTTGGTTTAATGTGTTTTACGTTTCCGATCGAACAAAATCCCGAAACCGCATTTTTCAAGCACATCAGTTTCTGTCGAATTTTTTTTGAGTCCAAAAATTTTTCAGGTTGTCTCAGAATGATGTGCAGGGAGTTCTAAGACTACTGCAAAAATTTGGTAAAGTGATCATACCTTACGACCGCGGAAGCGCGGCCTTAGCCCCTCCTTGGCCGCGCTTCCGCCGCAGGAATGAGGCTTCACTTCACCAATTTCTTTCAGTGGGCTTGTGGGCTTATTTTAGGGGTTTTGGGATATGAAAATTGGGCCCAGGTTTTCTGTGAGTGCTACAGTTTTGATTGGGGGCCCACTTGTTAAGGTTTGATCAATCGGAAAATTTTAAACACATTTTTCACAGTATTTACATTATATCTGCGACCGTGAATGTCACTCGATCGGTAAATCCGGTCTAACTGCTATAGCCCGGTTAGACGGATTTGCGAACGTGACTTTCACGTTGATGTTCTATGTATTTTGCTGTGATGTTGCGGATCGGTCGTGGGGGATAGCCTGGATGCAATGCTAGTACAGTTTTGTTGTATTATGTACATTTGATATTGCGGGGCGAGCGTCCGACATGTGGACTGCCGTCACTGCCTGATTATATTATTCTTTTGGGGCACGACCTGGTTGCGGTCGATGTACCCGTTGTATGTATATTTTACATTCTGTACTAGGATTACCCCAGGAGGGGTGCACGGATAGCCGGGTTCTGGAGGGCAACAAGCCCGCATCTCATGGCATTGGGACGGAGGGGGCTTCACTCCAGGATTGGCTGGCTATTCGCCGCACTCGTAGGGGGTATAGGATTTCATTGCACAGGCTATCCACACGACCAGGGGAACGTCGGGTTTCAGTAGTGGCTCTGTGAAACCCGGGGATCCCAGATATCTGTATTGTTCTATGATGCTGTACATTTCTGTGATGTTGCATTTTATTCACGCCTTGAGCGAAATACTATATATTGGTATATATATTAGTAGATGTTGTATATGTTTTTCATCCGCTCTAGTCCAGTCCCCGCTCTGCCGTTAGTTAGCTAACCTAACGGGTGATGACGGGACCCAGTGGCGAATGCAGATGGCATATACATACGTCAGTATATTTTCGTTCTTTGTGGTGTGATCAATTGATTGGACTGCATTGATTCGGATCAATGCAAGTTAAACAAACCTAATCTGATGTTGTTGGAACACTTTTTCAAAAAGCTGTTACTGCAAGGACGTTCACTTTTGTTTTGCATCGTGGTATTCATTTGGAATATCCTGCTCCTCAGTCGACGAGGCAAGGGCCGAGATCCCTTCACCGGGAGTGACCCCTTGGACAGAAGTTTGCGTCAGGGCACTAACTTCACTATAGCCGATTACTTTTGCTTTGCATCGTGGTATTCATTTGGAATATCCTGCACCCCATTCTACGGGGAAAGAGCCGAGATCCCTTCACCGGGAGTGACCTCTTTAGTAAAGGTTTTCGTCACTATATTTTCTAAAAAGCTATCTGTTCCTTCAACGATATCAAGTTCATTACGTTAAAGGTTTTCGCCAGAAACCATTCGTAGCCCTCCATCATTTCAGTTAAATATTCGGTAGTATTCAAGCTATGTATTTTGACCTCACGCCAAGGCATAGTGTTTGGTAGTTGCCGGGTATTTATCTGTTGCATAAATAGATGCGTTGGTTTGGGACAGTCGTACTACTATTTTGGCCTACGTCAAGGGTATGTACGGGTGGGTTCAAATTAACCTGGACAATGATGGGTAGAACTTGACATGTGACTTATGATATTTTGACCTCACGCCAAGGTCATAAGAGCATGGGGCAGAAATCACATCGGGAGTTTCAAAAGTACTGAAACTTGCCAGATAAGCGCATACCTTCTGGAGTGTGATGACGTGAGCGGATTCCGTCACGTTATCATGCGATGAGAGTTGGATCCCGATTCCCACTGATGAGTTGGTTTACTCCTCGGGTGACCCCGACTAATTCTTCTTTCAGGTTTGGAGGAGAATTTGAGGTACAGTGGGAGGTTTCCAGATTAGATAAAGTGATAACCATTCTGATCTAGGTTAGAGTGCACGCTGAGTGTTTCTTTTCTCTCTCTCTCTGGCAGCGACCATTGACCCGACCCTATGACTATGACTCAGTGACCAAGTTGACCGAACCTTCTTAACACTGGCTTTTGGATTGTCAGAGTTGCAGACCTCATTGCCACTCCTACTTTTACCCTTTTCTCCAGGACACCCCGTATTACTACGAACGTCCACTTCCATTGGACAAAACCATCGTATGGTTATATACGAACTCGAAAGAATTCGAGGATGGTTTTCGGTTCTGGAGAAAACGGATAGGATTATTCAGTTGTCTTTTCCTTTTTGCCTTCTCTCAAGTTATGAGTACTCCTTGGTTTAGGAGATAGTACACCTATTACGCAAATTGGATAGTCTTCTTCCAAACTTTAGGCTGGTGCCGAACAGTAGGGAATGAAGAAAACCAATTAGCCTAAACGGTGTGCAGAAGGTATTAAGATTAAGACAAAGCAAGGGATTAGTAAGAGGGCAAAGTAAATTGCGACTGATATTCACGACCAAACCAAGTTTTTCTTCGCCAATCCTAAATCACCTTTACATTTCTCCAGGACACTCCGTATCACTACGAAGATCCACAGTTTATTGGATACTCCATCGTATGGTTATATACGAACTCGAAAGGAACTTGTTCCAGTACGGGGATGGATTCTGGTCCAGGAGAAATAGGAATAAGGTTTATTCGGTTGTCTTTTATCTTCACCTTCTCTCGCAATGCGAGTGCTCCTAGGATTAGGGCAGTACACCCATTATGCTTATTGGATAGTCTTCTTCCAAACCATAGGCCGGTGCCGAACGGTAGGGAAGGAAGAAAACCAATTGGCCTAAAGGGGGTGTGCAGAAGGTAATGACTAAAGACATATAAAGGGATTTGGAGAGGTGGCTGATTAGTTCAAAAATATGTAGTTTACCGCAATCAAGAACGGCGTCGCTTCGCAGCTAGCCGGTGAGTGCGGGTCGATCCACAGAGACGGGTAAATTTCTTTAGTGTGGTTTAACGAGTTGATTGTATTTGTCGTTTTGGTTTTATAAAAATCTAGATCTAAAACTTAATTAACCTAATTTAAATTCTTGCTAGGGTTAGGCTTAGAGGAAGTTTTAGAGATTGATGTTTCCTCACCGCTTTCAATGCCGTAGATCCATTAGGTGTTATAGTAATTATCGATAAAGTGGATACGACTCTTTTGGGAAGATGTTTTCTTCCTCTAGATTCGTATCCTTACTTTATCGTTAATTACCCTAACCCCCATGGAAAACACGCGCAACCGGCCCTTTATACTGCGGTTCACCGTTACCTCGAGGGGTAGGGTGCCGCAGGGAGCGGTTGTGCGCGCATGCATGGAGTTCTTAATGGTTACGTATTGAAAGGGGTGAGAGATCTCATCTCTCAACCCTTTCCCTAAGGCTAACCCTAACAAGCGAGGAGACTACTCGCTCATTAGGGGATGAAATAACATTATAATTAAAAGAACTAAAAGCAATGAAATAAATTACCTAAGATTTGATGGCTCCCTCCAAGCGATAAAGAACAGATCTGAATGTCACCTCCAGAATTTTCTGAATTTTATTTATTGAAAAGAGGCATACAATTTTTAGATCTAAAATTACAATTTATAGGAAAATAGAAACCTAGGGTTACAGTCTCTCGCACACGTGAATTTACAGATTTGACCCCTGAGAATCCCAACACCAGATCCGTCGCGGCAACAGAAGCAAAAATCCACCGACACGTGTTCTTGATGGCCGCGGAACCGCGGCGACAACATGGTTTGGCCGCGGTTCCGCGGCCAAACAAAGGAGTTGGGCTTTTGGGCTTAGGGAATTTCTTCAATGGTTCTTGGGCTCTGGGTTTTTATATGTACTTTCTCTGTTGGGCTTTTGGGTCTTCTCCAGATTTTTAGTGAGGACTTATATTGGGCTTTTTAACCGTTTCACTTGACTTGTTTGGACCTTGCACTGTTCTTCGACTAGGCTTGACTGAGATCCGTCTAATTGTTGGTCAAAAGTCCCTTTTTCTGTTGTTTTGTGTCTTTCTCACTGTATTTGCTCCAGAAACCTGTAACCTGTAATATGCAACAAACGTGCGTCAAGAGTACCTGTTTATTTATAAAAAGATAAGAAATAGGGGAATGATAAATGCAATATTATGGTCTGAACAAATACCCCCAAACTTACCTTTTGCTCGTCCTCGAGCAAACTTATTATTTATTCACTGAAATCCTAACCGCACTTTCGCAGGGAAACGCGATTGCACTGAGCACGTGCAACAAGCCGTTAAACCTCTAGGTGTCCCTAGTAGGAGGAGTGTTGTCTCCTGAGGGTTTTCAGCGGATTACACCCACAAAATCCTATCAATTCGGCCCATTGACTTTTGTTATCCAATTAGGTCTTCTAACAAGGAATTCTATTATCTTATACTCGTGAATTATCTATCCATATTCTTCACATTTCCTCATTATTTAACTTAAGATTATATATGTTATGCGGATCTACTTAGCTTTCGGCATTTCCTAAGTTTTCCTTCTAGGGTTTTATCTCCACTTAGGAATTTCTATCAACTCCATTAAAGATACAAATTTTATCTTTCATTCCTCTCTCTTATCTAAATTCCAATCACGTACCCCTACGTGTGTGTATAGATCACCCCTACACTTGGAAATTCAATTCAAGCAATCATGCCCTTGTCCATTGTCCAAAGTACTAATTAGTTGGTGAATGGAATTTGCTTACACATCCTTCATGCGACCGTTAATACTTCTTGAGGTACCAACGACCGATTACAAAATGCGCTTGCACTTTAAAGCGTACTTCCTAGTCTTTGCAACACCCAATGCTTTAGCAGTGACTCCCAAACCAGTTGGTCTAAGGCACTAGGTGATGAAGCACCCTTGCTAAATATTTTTCTATCTTTACAGCCTTAAATAATCACAAAAACCAGTGTCCATTTTTTTTTTATATTTTTTCTTTTATTTTCATCGGACTAAGGACTTTAGACAAGAGCACTTCAAGGTCTCTTCTACTATTCCAAGTTTCAAGGTGCGTGATTGTGTAAATTGTAGGGTATACATTTTCAGAATCTAGACTTAAGTTAGGAACTATTTTTCAAACTTATACTCTAATAAGAACATCAATACTCTTCCCTTGTTTCGACTTAGCCCAAAAAGTGAACCCAAAATTTGCCTATTTCTAAATAAACTACAAGGCATATACTTTCTACCGTTAAACTTTAAGGAAGGTTATTTTTAGGGTTTTTAATTTACTAAGTCTAAGATCTAGTTTTTCCTAGCTAGTTAACCTATTTGTCAAACTCAAGTCAATTAGCCAAAATTGACTACATTTATTTTTATAATTTTTGAAATTTTTCAAATTTTTATGGGTTTTCAAATAAATATGCAAATGCAAAAATATGTACAAATGAATGCGAAGGAAGAAGACGTACCGAGCATACCCCCAAACTTGAATTTGACAGTGTCCTCACTGTCATGCTAAACCAAGAGGGTTAAAATGTCGGTACTCCCCTGTTTATTTATTTACAATTTTTTTATGTTTTGAATTTTTTTTTTTTATAGAAAAAGAAAACAAAAGGATATATACATATATACAAAGGTTCCCCCCAAACTTAAGCTTGGCCTTACACAAGCCAAAGGTTAGCACCAACCATTCAAAGATCTTATCGTGGTAATGGTATAGTTGGTGCAAGAATAGGGTGCGGAGGAAAGAAATGAGAGACACGCGAGACCGTGTGGGAAGAGGGGTAGAATACGGTCTCGGTGGGGGAGAAGAAAGATGGAAAGAAGAAAGAAGTGAAGTGCGATCTTGAGGGTGTAAATTGAGTGAATAAATTAGCGCAATATGTGATGAGCGATGTGTTAAAAGCGATTGCGCTAACCTATCAACTCGTCGTGCAATGGGGTCAAATCCCTCAAGATTCGCAAGAAAACATGGGTACGCCGAACTTGGTATAAGAGATGAAAGCGTAACAGTCATTTGTTCGGTCGGAACAGTAGGAAGGAGGGAGGGTGATATAACAGTCAAAGGTTCAGGAGACTGAACTGGAAAATCCGACACATCCACTAAAAATGGTTCAACCTCGATATTATCCTCAAGACTCTCCTCAGTACTATCCTCAATATGTACTTCATCCATGCCATTATCATCAAAATCTAGACGCATATGAGATTCGGGGGAGACATTTAATAACTCAGGATGATTTGAATATAAAATTTCTATTAAATCGACAGGTTCATCATCCGAAATATTCCCGGCGTCTATATCCTTAATCAAGTGAAAATCAATTTCTTTAGACACTTCATCCATAGCATGGATATTTATCAATGTAGGTTCTAGAGTGGAGGTGTAAAGATCGAAAGGATTAGGTGCAGTTTCACTCGAAAGGGGTTCCTCACAATTTGGCAAATCAAACACTACAAAATCACACAACTCATTTTTATTTTCAACTGGTGAATCATTTGGAACAATCGATGGAAAACCGGAGTTGTGGGTTTCAATTGGGTAAGGGTAGGTTTGATTTGAAAATCCTCTCTCATTCTCACTCTGTCCAACTGCCGCCTTACACATTGAAAAATTCGGAGCTAGCGGGACACTAGCTACCGGTTCACTAGGTTGCGTAAGGGCGGCCATGGATGCTTCCATTGTCCTCATCATTTTATTTGTTGCAGCAATATATGCTTCCAACGACTCTTCCAAACTAGACTTAGGTGGTGAGGGGGTTTCAGTAAAAGATTCAAAATTGGTTGGATATGTGAAACTCCCTAATGGCTGTGAAGAAACAGTGTCTAGTGAAGATGGAAAAATCGGGTAGGACTGATAGGAAGTGGGTGGTAGGACAGGAGTAGGGTCAACATATGGATAAGAAGGTGAATAATCGTGTGGATCCCTAAAACTAAATGAGTGGAGAGGGGTGAAAGATCGACTGCGAGATTGAGCAATATGCTCAGCAATGGACATCGGCCTAGGAGTGACAGAAGGACTTGAAGAAGTGGTGTCAACATATGTAGGTTGTAAAGGTTGAATCGGTTGACACAAAGTGGGTTGAAAAGTCAAACTGTTTTTCCTAGACTCCTCTATGTGATCTTTCAAAGATTTCTTTGGCAAGGAGGGATCATTTTTAAATTGACCGAAACAATTGACGAACGACGCAAAGTTAGGTTCGGGATACCAAGATTCGGCAAGAGATTTATGATATGGGGTACCCATGATAGAAGAATGCAAGGATTTCTTAGCGACAAAATTTTTTGCAAGTTTTTAAAAGATTTTTCTTTAATTTTTTATTGGAGAGTTTTGCAAGACGGTTTTAGAAAATGGACTCATGACACAAAAGTATCAACCACACATGCACAATCAGGCCTAGATCTAGGGTTGCCTAGGTCTGCTAGACAGCTCCTAACTAGGGCTAGAGATAGGACCTCAAACCGCCTCTTCACGGACAAATACGGCCAGGTAAGTGGGAAGGAACCACCACTACAGTGGGCCTAATTAAAAACCACTAGCCTAGACACCGCAATGTCGGTTAGGATAAACGGCCGATGCCTACCCTAGTCCTTTTCCTATTGAGCTCGCTGTCCTTAGGTCTGAGTCTAATCTTTTTTAATTAAAGGTGGTTGATGCAAAATGCTTAGGTGTTTTCTGGGGTCCTGGGAAGGGTGATGAAATCCCCACCCAATCTGGATTTGGTCAAATAGCCCCTTAGAATCCGGTTAAATTATGCAAAACAACAAAATCACTTGCAATCAATTTTAGCGCAGCGCAAAGAAACCTGCAGAAATCTGTTATTTAGAAGGGGGTAGAAGATTTTTTAGCGCAAAGAACCCTGCAGAAAATTTTTACAGATAGAGACATGGAGGTTACAGAGGAGAGGAAAAGAAACAAACTCACAAAATTACAAGTGCTGACGTGGCCGAACAGGAGCGGATCCGCGGCGGGAACCCTCTAAACGCGGCGGAAGAGCGGCTGGGTCATTGGATCAGGCTCAGAAAAATTTTCTGCTGTTCTGTGCCTTCAGTTCATCTCTGTTCCTATATACCAATTTATGTTTTGGCCTCTGTAAAATTCCAGATCCGCGATTCGACGCTGTTCCTGCAAGATTCAAAAATATACCCTTCAAACAGATCAAATTTGATATTTTTTTTTTTAATTTTTTTTTTTTTGATGTTTTCAGATTTTTATAATTTTTAAATTTATATCAACCCGAAAATTCACAAAAAAGAAATATTACGCCGTCCCCGGCAACGGCGCCATTTGATTAGTTCAAAAATATGTAGTTTACCGCAATCAAGAACGGCGTCGCTTCGCAGCTAGCCGGTGAGTGCGGGTCGATCCACAGAGACGGGTAAATTTCTTTAGTGTGGTTTAACGAGTTGATTGTATTTGTCGTTTTGGTTTTATAAAAATCTAGATCTAAAACTTAATTAACCTAATTTAAATTCTTGCTAGGGTTAGGCTTAGAGGAAGTTTTAGAGATTGATGTTTCCTCACCGCTTTCAATGCCGTAGATCCATTAGGTGTTATAGTAATTATCGATAAAGTGGATACGACTCTTTTGGGAAGATGTTTTCTTCCTCTAGATTCGTATCCTTACTTTATCGTTAATTACCCTAACCCCCATGGAAAACGCGCGCAACCGGCCCTTTATACTGCGGTTCACCGTTACCTCGAGGGGTAGGGTGCCGCAGGGAGCGGTTGTGCGCGCATGCATGGAGTTCTTAATGGTTACGTATTGAAAGGGGTGAGAGATCTCATCTCTCAACCCTTTCCCTAAGGCTAACCCTAACAAGCGAGGAGACTACTCGCTCATTAGGGGATGAAATAACATTATAATTAAAAGAACTAAAAGCAATGAAATAAATTACCTAAGATTTGATGGCTCCCTCCAAGCGATAAAGAACAGATCTGAATGTCACCTCCAGAATTTTCTGAATTTTATTTATTGAAAAGAGGCATACAATTTTTAGATCTAAAATTACAATTTATAGGAAAATAGAAACCTAGGGTTACAGTCTCTCGCACACGTGAATTTACAGATTTGACCCCTGAGAATCCCAACACCAGATCCGTCGCGGCAACAGAAGCAAAAATCCACCGACACGTGTTCTTGATGGCCGCGGAACCGCGGCGACAACATGGTTTGGCCGCGGTTACGCGGCCAAACAAAGGAGTTGGGCTTTTGGGCTTAGGGAATTTCTTCAATGGTTCTTGGGCTCTGGGTTTTTATATGTACTTTCTCTGTTGGGCTTTTGGGTCTTCTCCAGATTTTTAGTGAGGACTTATATTGGGCTTTTTAACCGTTTCACTTGACTTGTTTGGACCTTGCACTGTTCTTCGACTAGGCTTGACTGAGATCCGTCTAATTGTTGGTCAAAAGTCCCTTTTTCTGTTGTTTTGTGTCTTTCTCACTGTATTTGCTCCAGAAACCTGTAACCTGTAATATGCAACAAACGTGCGTCAAGAGTACCTGTTTATTTATAAAAAGATAAGAAATAGGGGAATGATAAATGCAATATTATGGTCTGAACAAATACCCCCAAACTTACCTTTTGCTCGTCCTCGAGCAAACTTATTATTTATTCACTGAAATCCTAACCGCACTTTCGCAGGGAAACGCGATTGCACTGAGCACGTGCAACAAGCCGTTAAACCTCTAGGTGTCCCTAGTAGGAGGAGTGTTGTCTCCTGAGGGTTTTCAGCGGATTACACCCACAAAATCCTATCAATTCGGCCCATTGACTTTTGTTATCCAATTAGGTCTTCTAACAAGGAATTCTATTATCTTATACTCGTGAATTATCTACCCATATTCTTCACATTTCCTTATTATTTAACTTAAGATTATATATGTTATGCGGATCTACTTAGCTTTCGGCATTTCCTAAGTTTTCCTTCTAGGGTTTTATCTCCACTTAGGAATTTCTATCAACTCCATTAAAGATACAAATTTTATCTTTCATTCCTCTCTCTTATCTAAATTCCAATCACGTACCCCTACGTGTGTGTATAGATCACCCCTACACTTGGAAATTCAATTCAAGCAATCATGCCCTTGTCCATTGTCCAAAGTACTAATTAGTTGGTGAATGGAATTTGCTTACACATCCTTCATGCGACCGTTAATACTTCTTGAGGTACCAACGACCGATTACAAAATGCGCTTGCACTTTAAAGCGTACTTCCTAGTCTTTGCAACACCCAAGGGTTTAGCAGTGACTCCCAAACCAGTTGGTCTAAGGCACTAGGTGATGAAGCACCCTTGCTAAATATTTTTCTATCTTTACAGCCTTAAATAATCACAAAAACCAGTGTCCATTTTTTTTATATATTTTTTCTTTTATTTTCATCGGACTAAGGACTTTAGACAAGAGCACTTCAAGGTCTCTTCTACTATTCCAAGTTTCAAGGTTCGTGATTGTGCAAATTGTAGGGTATACATTTTCAGAATCTAGACTTAAGTTAGGAACTATTTTTCAAACTTATACTCTAATAAGAACATCAATACTCTTCCCTTGTTTCGACTTAGCCCAAAAAGTGAACCCAAAATTTGCCTATTTCTAAATAAACTACAAGGCATATACTTTCTACCGTTAAACTTTAAGGAAGGTTATTTTTAGGGTTTTTAATTTACTAAGTCTAAGATCTAGTTTTTCCTAGCTAGTTAACCTATTTGTCAAACTCAAGTCAATTAGCCAAAATTGACTACATTTATTTTTATAATTTTTGAGGTGGGAGCCCATAAAAGCTACAGGCGATGTGGTACCCTTTCCGACGAGGAGGAGACGGACGGAGATCCCGCGAGGAGATCGGAGTGGAGATGAAGACCGGAGGACTCGGATCAGTCGGTACATCTCTTCCCTTTCTTGTTAGTAGCTTAGACTTGTTAATGGTTACGATCCGGAGTTTAGTGCGCGGTGGTGCCGGTTTGCAAAGTCCGCAAAATTAAAGTTTATCACCGCTTCCGCATTCCGGCGTCGGATTGACGGCCGGGGCGCCGCCGTGCACTTACATGAGATACTGCAACCACTGCTACAGATGGCCCTAGTGCAAGTGGGAGATTGTTAGTTATATGTATGCCCTAGAGGCCATTACTGTACATAGGATGTATATTGTAGTGGATGCTGGGACATATATAGGGAGGACTTTCTTGCTCGACATGATAGTATGCTATCTGGTTGCTCTTTACCTTGACGTGTACACTGATTGTCTCTCTGTTACATGTTGGTAAAGCCCTTAGGATGTGTGCTTGACTACCTGGACTATGATGCGGATCATACTAGTAGGGACATGGTAGTCCATAAGTACATCCTTCAATGTCCCTAGTCGTGGGTGTATCGAGACGGGGCATCGATATACCAGAGTAGACTAGCGTATACCTTCTCGACCCATATAGATGGGCGATGGATGATCCCATATCCATTGGTGTTTGACATCGGAGATGATATACGGGTGCTCAGTAGAGACTGGGTACACTGGACGGACTCGCCGAGAACTCCCAGATGGTATTATACCTCACGTCAGATGGCAGTTCTCTGGTGACACTGGTACAGAGTAGTCTGTTGACCCGAGATCGTCATAGAGTCATGTGTGGTTCCCACTGTGCTTTGATTTCCATCTTACCACGTCCAAGAGGGCGTGCAAAACGGTGGTTTTTGGGTACAGTCCCGAGTCACATGGAGGCAATGAGCGATAGGAGGGGATTCGTCTCTCCCGGTATAGGGGGTTGATGTTGCACTGTGTTCGATTGGCTATAACAGGAAATCCCTGGCCAGGGTTGCTGAGATTTACTGGTAAGTGTTACCAGTAGTTTCTCGAATAGTTATAGACCTCATATCGACACGACTTATCGAGCTATTGGGGTCTGACGTTTACCACCCCTAGGCGAGATATGCGACATATCAGACAATCAGACCGGACTGTACGGTAGTGTTACTGGTTGGATTCACTGGAGTGTGAGCGGGCTTGCTCGTCGATCTTCAGATCGCTCAATACCCGGGTGGCCGTTACGTTTAGCAGACCGCTTGCGGCTTGTGGATGCTTGATATGATCATCATCTGCTGCCGGCGTATTGACGAGTCTTTAGAGTCCTACACAGAGGTTTCCTGGCTCAAGCGAAACGAAATAGGAGCGCATATGAGATATGTGCGGGACCGAGAATAATACCAGTATGTGATACTGTATTCGATTCTCGCGATGTGACATTGATCGGTTATATGCGATATAGCCGGATTATCGGATCAAGTGTTGATTCGATAAGTTGTTACTAATGATACCAGTCGGTTATGTGCGACATAACCGGATCATTGAATCAAGTGTTGATTTAATGATTTAATGTATAATTATATATTTGATATATTACTTTGCATCAACTAGTATCGGTTCACTTTAAAATGGATTTTCTCACTCGGGTGTGCGCATTGCATATGCGATATGATTTTGTGCACTTTATTGTATCATGTTTGATGATGCATGATTGCTAGGTTATGTGTAAAGAATTTAACCAAAGTTATTTAAATGGTTAAGGGTTTTACTTATTCTTTAATTAGTCTTTTTATTTTTGGAAAAAAAAGGAAAAGAAATGAAAAGAAAAATGGTGGCTTTATTTGGATATATGTTGAAGCTTCATGAAGCTTTGACTTAGTCATCATTTTTGTCTTCATACCTAACCTAACCATTCACTTAACTTGGGTTTAGTCTCTACACTTAACTTAGGTTAAAGTTATGATAAGAATGATATTATTATTCTTTTTATAATTAACTTAATATACTTTCTTCTTCTTCTTCTTCCATTTCTTCAAGTGAAGAAAGCTTGCCCCATCAATGGCAAGTGATGGAAATGAGTGAGAAATCCAATTCTAAAGTCTACCCACTTCCTATTTCTTCATCCTCTACCTCTTGCCAAGTAGTAGAGTGTGTTTTCTTCACAAGTTTCTTGACTTGGTGAAGTCGGAGCTTGATTTAGCGATGCCTCGACGTAGATCATCTTCGGCATGGACATCGACGACCTAGCTCGCTTATTCTCCGATGAAGTCGACGCTAGAGCCCGGATACTTTTTGGACAGCGGAGAGGACTTCGTTGCGGAGCTATGGAGGTGGAGCACCGGATCTACAAAGGTTGTATTTCCGTATCTCATGGTTAAGTGTTAACTAGTTAACTTTTTCGCCTAGTTTTCTAGGAAACGACCCGTAGTCGGGTCTCTCGGCACCTAGATTTTTTGAATATGGCATGTTCGATGCCTTGTGAGACCTCATTAGGGTGCCTAGGAACCCTACATCCCTCTCAACCCTTGGCTTCCCTCTCTCCTCCACCATCTCAACCCCTCACAACACAACCAAAAATATCTCAAAACACATTATTCCCTTCACCAAAAATATTCACAAGCTCACTACAACCATGATGGATCAAGAAAAATTGGATTTGGAGCACTTGGGGAAACTCAAGAAAATTCTTGAGTTACCAAACGAGGTAATTCCTTAACCATTAGTATAGTAGTTCATTCACTTTAGCGTCCATACATGTTTAGAAGTGTTTTAGTGAGGAATAGTGAACCAGGAAAATTCCAAGTTCAGGTTAGGGTTTGTTTTGAATTGAGATGGTGCAATGGAGGTTAGTAGAGATCATACAACCCCTTTAATGTTTGATTAAAGACCAAAACCTTAGACTAAGACCCCATTTCACAAACTTAGAAATCCCCGATATCGTTTTTTGTGGAAATTGTGATGGGAAATAGAATTCTGCTATGACTCGAGGACCTGGAAAATTATATAGCGATCACAGTGAGTCATGCAGGCAACTTAGCAGCTAACTCGATGACCTGAGACTCCAACACTATGCAGTGGCCGCAAGTAAATCCTTTCTGGCCTCAAATTGCGGCCTAGGTAGAGGTGATTGGGTTCGTGTTTGGTCCAGGGCTTTATCTTCAGTAAACTAGACCTTCCACATGTGCAAAATTGGCTGATTCAACCTAGGGTAAAATCTGGAGGTGTTTTCTTGAGTTACTGCTTTGTTTTGCTACTTTGTTTTAATTTGAGTTTTGGTATTTGGGTTTTAACTCGATGGTTTGACGTTTGTACATCGACATCGAGGATTGTTGGTTATTCTTGCATGCGTAGACCATAGGTTTTAACCTATGTGTGATACACATGCCGTTTTGGTTTTCGTCCGCGATTTCGGTTTACGATATCTTGTATGTATATATGTAGGTACCGTCGAGTGGACTTGAATAACAAGGACGAGCGTGGCGTCATTGAATTCAGCAAGCATGGATCAGGTGAGTAGATATATATCTACGGGGGAAGTCGGGTGGATGGCGTATAGCACCCCCGCAGTTCGTAGTGTAGCCTATGATATATTATAGTTATATATGAATATGTGTTTGTGAAACTTGGATAATTAGCAAGTATCATCTTAGAATATCATGGGTTAATTCTAGTAAGATTGAATGATAGTGTCGTTAGTTAGTTTCTTAGTCGCGAGCCCTAGAATAAGGTTGCATACACGCGCGCGCACAAACGCATACATTTGTTTTATTTGTGCGTATATGGGAATACACACACACATACACATGGATAATGAGGATAGTATATGGTACTTAAAGATGAGTCGATGAGATTGGGCATGATGCCACGAGATCGGTGATGTGATTTAGTTCGTATTATGAGATACGACATGATATTATAGCGGATCTTTAGGCGACATGTTTTCATACACACGCATATATATGTTGATGGTATCAGAGTGTACTAGACTTTAGATCAGTACCCCTAATTCAAGATATGATGATAAGGATACCAGATAAATAATGAGATAAACGTGATATTCGACCTGTACCCAGATTTGGGATGCTGTACGATGGTCTTACCGTACGAGATATAATTATGATGATTGATCCGCACACTTGACTCGAGAATGTCATATTATATATTGTATCGTACGTGATACTATTGATGCGGGATCACCGACTACTAGATATATTTATCGACTCAGACTTAGGTGGTTTTCCGTACCCTTTCGACTAGTCTGTTAGTTTAGTCCTGTAGTTTACTTAGTAGATGTTAGACTGGACTCGAGTCATACTTATTTCAAAACTAACGAATCGTAGGTATTTTAAAGACAGGCCAAGAGATTCTATGGATATTTCAAAGGACGTATCTTTTCTTAAAAACACCGTAGCCCCTATTTTCTAAACACCACGATTCGTGTTATTTTAAATGCCAAAACTGTATGACTTATATATATATATATATATATATATATATATATATATATATATATATTATACATTCTTTATTGTTGCGTTTACTATTCATTTTCCGTATGTTCTTGCTATTCGCATCGCATTGCATGCTTAAATATGTTTATGTAGTTATTATAAAATCATGCTGTCGGGACACCAGCACCATTACCGATAATGCGTATACTCCACGTACACCTGCTTGCCGGCTCACACACGTCATTATCGGTAATTGCCATGTCATGTACACATTAGAAAACACTATTTCATTAGTATGAATTGCTAGCTGATAGTTTCGACATAGTACTAGTACACTTGCTTTTATATGATAGCTTAGACATTGCATTTATTACTGTGATATCTCATGCATGTGTATTTTCATTTGTCATACAATATTATGGAACTTATTACCGGTATTTCATTGTTTATTTACCCTTGAGATTGGGATTTTGGATTTCCATGAGATTTCTAGATTTAGAGAAACCGCAAGGATTTTATAAACTTATTATCATTTTAAAGATAGAAAATTGCGATTTTCTTAAGATATGATTTGAGAGGAGTCCACCATGAGTTTTCTCGGCTCTTGAGTGATATCATACACCCGATTCGAGTAGGAGGAGGAACCGTCTGTGGGTGCATGATGGACCTGGGGCGAGAAGGTCGCAGATGATGGCGTTGAGCCTGGCAGGGGAGCACTACTGACCAGTGATTTTATTGTGACTCGACGGATATCCAGAGGATACCGATCGAAGTATAGACCAGTCCTGATTGCCGGAGCCTGAGGTATTGAGATTTGATGATACAGGCCAGTCCGGATTACCGGAGCCCGAGATATTGAGATAGCGAGATATATATTTTTTGTCGATGCTAGACACTGATTTCCTGTTGATTTCATTGATGATACTTCGATTTTTATACAGAAATCTCACTGAGATAAGAAAAAAGTTTTCTCATTTAGATATATTCTATTTTCATACATTCATACATCATACATGATATGTTTCTACCTGGGGCACTGACACGAACACTTGGTATTACACTTGTATAGATGTTTACCCTGGCCATTAGCAGATGTTTCAGGTTATATATGTATTGTATGGATATTGGTATGACCTAGGATAGAGTCATACATGCGATTTTTTCTCGGTGAAGTTTTCTACTCACGAGTTGGCAACTCACCCCGTTGTGCCACAGTTCTTACAGGTTTGCCGTACAGGTTTTGTAACATTTCAAAAAATATAAAATATTATTTTTGGAATTTAATATTAAAATAATATTTTTCCCGAAAACTGCCCGATTTGCGAAATTGGGATTTTCAAAAAAGGGTATAAATATATACCAATAATTGTTAAATAAATGGAAACTAAAATAATGTATTCATTTAAAAATATATTTAAAGGATTTAGCATTTTTAAAATTTATTATATGCAATTTTGATAAAAATCTGATTAGTGAACTGCTAATCGCGATTAAGCCAAATCCGCATTTCTACAGTTTTTCGTGTCCAGTGCACCATGTCATGTTATATGGTGATTACATGTTTTGTTCTTGTGTTATTTTGGGTATTTTGTGACTTGGGTTTTTAATAAAAAGAAAAGGGTAAGAAGAGAAAGGGTATAAAGGTAATATTGAGAGAGAGTGGGTGGAAATAAAAGAGGAAAGAGAAGGGTTGTCTCATTCTAAACTCCACCATAATTTTCTTCTTCTTCTTCTTCCTCTCTTCCCTCCACCTTCACCCCATGATATCATCTCAAATCCTTGATCAAAACCCTAATTCCCTTTCACAAAAATTGATCCCCTCTACACCCTTTACACATTGGGCCAAGAAAAGTGAGATTTCAACCACCTTGAGGAGCTAGGGTTTTTCTTGGGTTGCCCAAGTAAGGTAATTTCATCACATTTAGCATAGTATTTCATTCACTTTACCTTTCATGCAAGTTTAGAGGTGAATTGGTGATGTTTAGTGAACCTTGGGAAACCCTAGTAAAGGATTTGAGTGTTTGTTTGAAAAAATTGGTGATGTTGAGGCTGTTAACTAGAATTGGGTGTTGTTTAATGACCTGGACCAGAGTTTAGAAACCCCGACATCGGATAAATGTGTGAATTGTGAAGGTATTTTGGGATCTGGAGCAATCCGAGGACACTAGAAATGATTTTGCAATTACTGGGAGTCGTGCAGGCAACTAGGAAGCTACCACTGAGATCCGAGACCAAACCCTAACATCCAGGCCACAGATTTATTCAATCTGGCCGCAATTTGCGGCCATAGTAGGGTAAAATTGTTTCAGATTGGTTCCAAGGCCTTATCTTCTGTAAATTTGACCCTCCATGTATGCAGAATTGACCAATTTGGCTTAGGGTAAAATCTGGGACCATTTCCATGAGTTAATGCATGGTTTTACGACTTCGTTTTGACTTGATTTTGGTATTTGATATTGTGTTTCCGTCGTGCGGCTTTTGTACGTCAACGACCAGGGTTAATTGTCGTGTTTTGCACCCAAAGCTATAGGTTTTGACCTATGAGCGAAACGTGTACCGTTTTGGTTTTCCGCCTTGATTTTAATACGCATTGCGATGGTTTATTATTGTAGGTACCTTCGTGTAGATCCCGAGGCGACGGAGTGTGGCGTCATCGACTTTGGCAAGTAAGAAGCAAGGTGAGTGGATCTATATCCATGGAGGAAGTCGGGTGGATGGCGTATAGCACCCCCGCAATGTTTTGATGAAAAACTGATTTATAGAATATGGTTAGGAAACCTAGATTAGGAAACTAGGGTTAGAATGAAGATAGATATGAAACCATATTAGAAATTAGAGGGTAGTTAGAAGTGATATGTTACTACTATCCTAGTATGACGTTTAGCGATATTGCTGTTTAGGGTACTGTAGGACTAGATAGTCGATGTAGAGGCGTCATCTGAACCATACCTTTTTCTAAACCGAAAAATCGTATGTATCTTTTAAATATATATCTTGAAGGATGTTACGAATTTTCATATGATATCTTTTCCTCAACAACACCGTAACCCCTATTTTCAAAACTACGATTCACTTCTTCAAAAATTTAATTGTATGGTTTGGGTGTGTATTTTAGATTAGATACTTATACTTAGTAGAAATAGAATGTTTATGTAAATTTGATTTGATGTGTGATATAAATGCGATATAAATGCGATGAAAGAATATAAGACTGATATGATGATATGATGATATGTTGGTATATGGATGCGAGTCGATCGAGATGATTTATACGTCCCCTGATATGAGATTTTTGCGGATGTGAACCGGGACATAGGTACATAGATACATATACATATATAGAATATTGTGAATCGTGGATGATAGGCCGTATGTGATATTAGGCCGTACCCTCATTTGTCGTATAAGATGTTAGGATCCCTATTAGCTTAATGCCGCTGTACGATGATTTTCCGTGCGTGATGAGTTTGACTTGATGATTGATCCATACCCTTGACTAGAGGATGCCGTACGTGTAAGTCCGCGGTGGCGCCCCGGCCGTCGATTCGACGGCGGAAATGCGGAAACGAAAAACTTTGCAAACTAGCAAAGCGGCACCACCGCGCACTTTTAACCCGGATCGGGCCATTAACCTAGCTACTAGCAAACTAGAATAAGAGTAGAGAAGTATACCAAGAGATCCATCTCCTTCGGTCTTCGTCTCCACTCCGATCTCCCGCGGAATCTCTGTCCATCACGTCCTCGTCGGAAAAGGGCACCACGTAGCCGGGTTCGTTTACGGGCTCCCACCTCTGGACCGAGGCAACTCGGGCGCGAAGTTGGCTAGCCGACGCGTCCAAGGTTTGCTGTAGATGTAGTGTAGAATCTATTGTCTCTTGGGGTTTAGTTTCCTTTGATGTGGAGGGAAGAATAACTTTGGAGAGATGAGCAATGTAATTTTAGCAAGCAAAAATGAGAACCACACCAAAATGAAATTCCTCTCATCTCTCCCCTCTTGCCCAAGTGGCCGGCCCCTCTACTACAAGAAGAAGATTGGAGAGAGAAAAAGGCATCTCAATATATCAAGAAAAAGAATGATAATGTGAAAAAGAAATGATAAAGGAAAAAGGCTCACATCAATTTCTCACTCACCTCCTTTCACTCTCATCACAATAAATGCAAGACATATGATGCAAAAGGAATCTCATGATGATAGAAGCCACAATCACAATAAAACCCCTCCACAAAATGTTATTTGCAAATGTGCAAATAACCACCTCCATCGATAAAGTCCGGCCGTGAAGGAACAAAGGAAAACCGGCCGGAACGGAATGCAAACTGGCAACTTCAGAAAACCGATCCCGTAATAAATTACAGGAAAACCCCGCTACTGCAAATACATGCCCGCATTTGTATTCCCACTAAACACAAATGCAAAGAGACAAAACTACACTATCTAATACTAGGATCCGGCTTAAGCCAAAGGCGGCTAGTAAAAACCGTCCGATCACGATCCGTGCAATACCGCACATATCTGATCGAACCCTGCCATATCTCCATACGGCCTCTACAGCGTTTCGCCCGAAACCTGAGTAACGGTGTGTGGTGGACTCTAAAGACTCGTCAATACTATGGCTGTGGATTTAACCACTAGCACGTCAGAGGTATTAGCCATACGTGACGGGCTAGCAGCTATTGACCAAAAGGGACGTCGATGAGAGAACTCATCCTGACACCTTACTGAGCCTGTCAGTGAAAATATCCGTACAGTCCGGTCCGTTAGTCTATGAGCATCGCATGGCGGGCCTAGGGGGTTGGTAAAAGTCAGACCCCCAAAAGAGGTACAAGTCGTGTCGGAGTGTAGCCCAGAACACCCTGAGATACTACTGGAATACCTACCAGCAAATCCCCTGCCTTGGCCAAGGACTTTTCATGTAATGGCTCTTCTAGACACAGCGCGACCTCACCCCTAATACCGGGAGAGACGAACCCCTGCAGATCCGCTCACTGCCTCCATGTGGCTCGGGACTGTACCCAACTAAAACCTGTTTGCACGTCTCCTTTGAGCGTGGTAGGGTAGTAATCAAACCACAGTGGGAACTCTCACGAGACAAATGACGATCTCAGGTCGATGAACTAACCTGTACACATGTCACCAGGGAACTGCTATCTGACATCAGGTATAATCCCAACTAGCAGGTTCCCGGCGAGTCCTGTCCGGTGTACTCATAACCCAATGAGCACCTGTATACATCTTAGGTGAACCAACTGACACCAGTGGCTTGTAAGACCGGCCACCGCCCCTTGTCGGGGTCTCGACTGTATACACTAGTCTACTCCGGAGTATCGATGCCCTGTCTCGAAACTCCCACGACTAGGGACCTTTTAAGGATGTGCTTATAGACTCCAGCTCTCACGTATATGATCGCCCTCATACTGCTGGTAGTCAAGCAAGAATCCTAGGGGCTCTATCAACGTGCAATAGCGACTCGTAAGGTCACCTAAAGCAGTACACGATGATAAAGATAAATCAGATAGCATACTATCATCTCGAGTAAGACTGTCCTACCGGCATAGGTCCTCTTCAATCATTGCAATCACATGCATGTGATCCAATAATTGACTCTGAGGGCATTATATCCAACAATCTCCCACTTGCACTCAAGGCTAATTATTGTGATGCCGCATACTCACAGCCCGTCTGATACCGAACACCCAACTCCTCTACTAGTCAGTCTCACAAAGCTCGTTTGCTAAACTATTGCGTTCGAGGAATAGCCTCAGTGAGTGGATCCGCTGTGATGTTTCTTTCTATGTCTCTCTA
The DNA here is from genome assembly GCA_030015575.1 of Agapanthus africanus. Classification (NCBI taxonomy): domain Eukaryota; kingdom Viridiplantae; phylum Streptophyta; class Magnoliopsida; order Asparagales; family Amaryllidaceae; genus Agapanthus; species Agapanthus africanus. The sequence continues at coordinate 49,066,700 of CM057351.1, read as the reverse complement.
TATCCCATGTTCGCAGAGAAAGCTATCTCCCGAAATAAGCAATACCTGTCTTAGAATGTCTGAATGTCTGATGGGACCTAGCTCATAAATGAACTCCAAATCCAAACTTCTTAGACTGTATCGTCAACTGAACTTAATCAGTATCCTGCGCCATCCTTCCCTCAGTATCCTCCTGGACCACCTGTCCAAAATACTGCCCCTCATCATAGGGAAAACTATAACTCTGAAGACCACCCTGTCGTCCATGTCACCTTGGAAGCCTGCAATGATAACCGTCTCCTAAAGGAGGCTGTCATTATCATATCCCTAGAACATCCACTTATGTTCTAAAACTGCTTCCGACTGTTTCCCCAGGATTGGATCAATATCAACTTATTGCATCTACTGCAAGAACAACATTTGGTGTGGTACTTGACATCTCATGATCAACTCAATTGCCTAAGCAAGTGATCTGCCAATCATGCGCATCCCTCTCCCCATTAGTTTGTAAGACACCTTTAGAGAGGGTGACTCCATCACCTGCAGGTATACTACCATGCCAGGAGTCGTCCATTCTAAATACTCATAGAATGCTGTCAAAGTACCCAGATTGGGAAACCACCCAAATCTAGATCTAAAACCATAGATCTAGTAACCAGAATGTACGATATAAGATCCAATTCCTGTGTGACAACTAAAGTATAACCGATCGTAGTATAGGAATATCACTTCCTACTCTGTGTATGTCATCAAATACCAGGACATCACACCCTACTACCTTCTTAACAGATCCATCCCCTATGCTGATGAAGTCAAACCTATGACTGTCAGATCAGAAATAGATGATCTATCTCCGCTATATCCACTTTAGTCTATAAATAGACATAAGCCACATGTCCACTAATGCTTCCCCTGCTCCTACTGACTACGACAACCCTCTGGGAAAGTCATATAGACGTGCACTCCTAAAGCTAGTTTAGAACGACGCTATACTCATCCTCCTGCCGGGTCTCACAGTCTGGAGCAACAGCAATGGCAAGTCTGGGTAAACAAGAACCTCCCTGCCACCGTCCCTGAGCATACCGAAGTACCTCTCGGGTGCCTGAGGTTGCCTACCATATCTGCGGAGTGGCCAATGGAATGTCAAACCAGATTGAATCTTTAAGTTCTTATCAAATCTTCAGTAATCGTTTGCGGTTTTGGAATCACTTCCAGTTCTACCATACTCCCATTACTGTTTTCTGAAAAAATCCATTTTTATTAAAACTGTAGCGAGTCAAGAACAATATCACTATTGATCTTCCAGATGGTAGAAAATCAACCCTTGTCATAGCCCGGGTCAACCCACAAACAGCCATTACAGAAACGTGCCTTGAGTTGTCCAGTGTCTGGTTTTAAGCATAAGCCGGATAACTCCCCGTACCTTAACAATGTCAAGATATGAACTATTCTATATCCAATATAGAAACAGAGGTACTGATTTAATTGAACCAGATTCAAATCATGCAGCTATCTCCAGTGCATATCAAGTAAATGGAAGGAGGCCGACCAGCGTTACTCAACTTAGGAGCACTTCCAATTATGAGTAACCTGAAAGAGAAGCATGTTCTCTTAACCATTACTATCAACTGAATACCACACACAAGTATCTACATCTTCGATCACCTTGAAGAATCCCGATACTTGCAACACCTAGTTCTCTACTTTATTCATATACCTATAACTTCTAAAAACTTAAACCCTGTGTTTCTACGAAACACCTGTCTAAGAACAAGAGAAGTCACAAGTAAACAGAATATAGTACGAGTACCTACCCCTCTGTCCTAATGGACACTGGACAATATACAATACTCTGTATAAGTCCGCTGAGTCTAATAAATCATTCACTGTGTGTTGTAGGTTGAAAACTGTACTTATGGTTAAGAAGAATTACACCGCTGTTCAATGCTCCTTACCTAACCATCCACTGATATAGGTAAATGTCATAGACATAATTTCAAAAGGTATATCTCACTCTATAAAAATAGACGTACAGATATATCAATTTGAAATTGATGCATAACAACGGATATTCAAAACCAAATATTTACCGTCCGGCAAACAACCCAGGTGACTTCCCCAAATATCACCAATTACAACGAATTCCGATATAATGAGGATGATCACCTAATTCCCAATAACTTACTCCCACTCATCATCTGTAAAACCATACAGATGTGAGAATCATACCTGGTAAATACATACCGTAGAGCAAGTGTCTAATTGGGAAATCGGTTTTCTTTTAACAGTACACAGTGATACTGAAACATTGAAATGTTTCGATGGGGTATCCTGGTATTCTTAGTAATGCCTCTTCCATTATCCAGATTCACAACTCTAACCATATAATTCTTTTTCATCTATCCAAATCCCTTTATATGTCTTTAGTCATTACCTTATGTACACCCCTTTAGGCCAAATGGTTTTCTTCCTTCCCTACCGTTCGGCACCAGCCTATGGTTTGGAAGAACACTATCCAATAAGCATAATGGGTGTACTGTCCTAATCCTAGGAGCACTGGCAATGCGAGAGAAGGTGAAGATAAAAGACAACCGAATAAATCTTATTCCTATTTCTCCTTAACCAGGATCCATCCCCGCACTGGAACAAGTTCCTTTCGAGTTCGTATATAACCATACGATGGATTATCCAATAAACTTGGGATCTTCATAGTGATACGGAGTGTCCTGGAGAAATACAAAGGTGATTTAGGATTGGCGAAGAAATATTTGGTTTGGTCGTGAATAGCAGTCGCAATTTACTTTGCCCTCTTACTAATCCCCTTCTTTGTCTTAACTTAATACCTTCTGTACACCGTTTAGGCTAATTGGTTTTCTTCATTCCCTACCGGTCGGCACCTGCCTATGGTTTGGAAGAAGACTATCCAATTTGTGTAATGGGTGTACTATCTCCTAAACCAAGGAGTACTCGCAACCTGAGAGATGGTAAAGGGAAAAGACAACTGAATAGTCCTATTCGTTTTCTCCAGAACCGGAAACCATCCTCGAATTCCTTCGAGTTCTTATATAACCATACGATGGTTTTGTCCAATGGAAGTGGACGTTCGTAGTAATACGTGGTGTCCTGGAGAAAAGGGTAATAAAAGTAGGAGTGGCAATGAGGTTTGCAACTCTGACAATCCAAAAGCCAGTGTTAAGAAGGTTCGGTCAACTTGGTCACTGAGTCATAGTCTAGAGTCGGCTCAATGGTCGCTGCCAAAGAGAGAGAGAAAAGAAACACTCAGCGTGCACTCTAACCTAGATCAGAATGGTTATCACTTTATCTAATCTGGAAACCTCCCACTGTAACGTCAAATTCTTCCCCAAACCTGAAAGAAGAATTAGCCGGGATCACCCGAGGAGTAAACCAACTCATCAGTGGGAATCGGGATCCAACTATCATCGCATGATAACATGACGGAATCCGCTCACGTTATCACACTCCAGAAAGTATGCGCATATCTGGAAAGTTTCAGTTCTTTTGAAACTCCCGATGTGGATTTTTGCCCCATGCTCTTATGACCTTGACTATGGCCAACAAATCATAAGTCACATGTCAAGTTCTACCCGTCATTGTCCAGGTTGATTTGAACCCACCCGTACAAGCCCTTGACTAGGGCCAACAAGGCTATACGACTGTCCCAAACCAACGCATCTATCTATGCAGCATATGAACACCCAATAGCTACCAAACACTGTGCCTTGACTATGGCCAACAAACACAGCTTGAATACTATTGACTATCCATATGAAACGACGGAGGGCTACGAATGGTTTCTGGCGAAAACCTATAACGTAATGAACTTGATATCGTTGAAGGAACGGATAGCGTTATAAAAATATAGTAACGAAAACCTTTACTAAAGAGGTCACTCCCGGTGAAGGGATCTCGGCTCTTTCCCCGTAAAATGAGGTGCAGGATATTCCAACTGAATACCACGATGCAAAGCAAAAGTAATCGGCTATAGTGAAGTTATTGCCCTGACCCAAACTTTTGTCCAAGGGGTCACTCCCGGTGAAGGGATCTCAGCCCTTGCCTCGTCGACTGAGGAGCAGGATATTCCAACTGAATACCACTGTGCAAAACAAAAGAGAACGCCCTTGCAATAACAGCTTTTTGAAAAATGTTCCAACAACATCAGAATAGGTTTGTTTATATTGAATTGATCCGAATCAACGCGGTCCCATCATTTGGTCACACCACAAAGAACGAAAATAATGACGTACGTATATGCCATCCGCATTCGCCACTGGGTCCCGTCATCACCCGTTAGGTTAGCTAACTAACGACAGAACGGGGACTGGACTAGCGCGGATGCAAAACATATACAACATCTACTAGTATATATATAATATATAATTTTCGCTCAAGGCATGATAAAATGCAACATCACAGAAATGTACAGCATCACAGAACAATACAGATATCTGGGATCCCCGGGTTTCATAGAGCCGCTACTGAAACCCGACGTTCCCCTGGTCGTGTGGATAGCCTGTGCAATGAAAACCTAGACCGCTACGGGCGCGGCAAGTTACCCGCCAAAACCTGAAGCGAGGCAGCCCCCTTCAGCAACGTGAATGGACCACCCAGCACTTCACAGAATCCGGTAACTTGGGCACCCCTCCTGGGCCAACCTGTACCCCCTACGAGTGCGGTGAACAGCCCGCCAATTCTAGAGTAAAGCGCCCTCCGTCTCAATGCCATGAGATGCGGGCTCGTTGCCCTCTAGAACCCGGCTATCCGTGCACCCCTCCGCGGGGTAATCCTAGTACAGAAAGTAAAATATACATACAACGGGTACATCGACCTCGACCCGGTCGTGCCCCAAAAGAATAATACAAACAGGCAGTGACGGCAGTCCACATGTCGGACGCTCACCCTGCAATATCAAATGTACATATAAAACAAACTGTACTAACATTGCAACAAGGCTATCCCCCATGACCAATCCGCAACATCACAGCACAACACAGAACATCAACGTGAATGTCACGTTCGCAAATCCATCTAAAAGGGCTATAGCAGATAGACTGGATTTACCGATCGAGTGACATTCACGGTCGCAGATATAATGTAAATACTATGAACTAATGTGTTTAAAATATCCGATCGAACAAATTCACCGAAGTGGGCCCCAAGCACTACTGTAGCACTTACAGAAAATCTGGGCCCAAATATAATATCCTAAAACCTCTATTTCCAATTCTAAAGCCCTCTGGAAAAATTTGGCATGCTGAACAGTTAAAAGCACGGCGGAACCGCGGCCCACGCATGGGTTTGGCCGCGGTTCCGCGGTGATATGGTGAGATCTCGCGACCAAATTTTCCCAGAGTGCCTAGATTTCTATGCACAGTATTCCGCAACAACCTGAAAAAATTTTGGAGCTAAAAAAAATTCGACAGAAACCAGTGCACTGAAAATACGGTTTTTGCGATTTTTGTTCGATCGAGTTTTAAATATACTAGAGCAAGCTAGGCATGGTTAATGGCGTGGCTCTGATACCAATGTAAGTCCGCGTCGGTGCCCCGGCCGTCAATCCGACGCCGGAAATGCAGAAACGAAAAACTTTGCAAACTAGCAAACCGGCACCACCGCACACTTTTGACCCGGATCGGGCCATTAACCTAGCTACTAGCAAACTAGAATAAGAGTAGAGAAGTATACCAAGAGATCCGTCTCTTTCGGTCTTCGTCTCCACTCCGATCTCCCGCGGAATCTCCGTCCGTCACGTCCTCGTCGGAAAAGGGCACCACGTAGCCGGGTTCGTTTACGGGCTCCCACCTCTGGACCGAGGCAACTCGGGCGCGAAGTTGGCTAGCCGACGCGTCCAAGGTTTGTTGTAGATGTAGTGTAGAATCTATTGTCTCTTGGGGTTTAGTTGCCTTTGATGTGAAGGGAAGAATAACTTTGGAGAGATGAGCAATGTAATTTTAGCAAGCAAAAATGAGAACCACACCAAAATGAAATTCCTCTCATCTCTCCCCTCTTGCCCAAGTGGTCGGCCCCTCTACTACAAGAAGAAGATTGGAGAGAGAAAAAGTCATCTCAATATATCAAGAAAAAGAATGATAATGTGAAAAAGAAATGATAAAGGAAAAAGGCTCACATCAATTTCTCACTCACCTCCTTTCACTCTCATCACAATAAATGCAAGACATATGATGCAAAAGGAATCTCATGATAATAGAAGCCACAATCACAATAAAACCCCTCCACAAAATGTTGTTTTCAAATGTGCAAATAACCACCTCCATCGATAAAGTCCGGCAGTGAAGGAACAAAGGAAAACCGGCCGGAACGGAATGCAAACTGGCAACTTCAGAAAACCGATCCCGTAATAAATTACAGGAAAACCCCGCTACTGCAAATACATGCCCGCATTTGTATTCCTACTGAACACAAATGCAAAGAGACAAAACTACACTATCTAATACTAGGATCCGGCTTAAGCCAAAGCCGGCTAGTAAAAACCGTCCGATCACGATCCGTGCAATACCGTACGTATCTGATCGAACCCTGCCATATCTCCATACGGCCTCTACAGCGTTTCGCCCGAAACCTGAGTAACTGTGTGTGGTGGACTCTAAAAACTCGTCAATACTATGGCTGTGGATTTAACCACTAGCACGTCAGAGGTATTAGCCATACGTGACGGGCTACCAGCTATTGACCAAAAAGGACGTCGATGAGCGAACTCATCCTGACACCCTACTGAGCCTGTCAGTGACAATATCCGTACAGTCCGGTCCATTCGTCTATGAGCATCGCATGGCGGGCCAAGGGGGTTGGTAAAAGTCAGACCCCCAAAAGCGGTACAAGTCATGTCGGAGTGTAGCCCAGAACACCCTGAGATACTACTGGAATACCTACCAGCAAATCTCCTGCCTTGGCCAAGGACTTTTCATGTAATGGCTTTTCTAGACACAGCGCGACCTCACCCCCAATACCGGGAGAGACGAACCCCTGCAGATCCGCTCACTGCCTCCATGTGGCTCGGGACTGTACCTAACTAAAACCTATTTGCACGTCTCCTTTGAGCGTGGTAGAGTAGTAATCAAACCACAGTGGGAACTCACACGAGACAAATGACGATCTCAGGTCGATGAACTAACCTGTACACATGTCACCAGGGAACTGCTATCTGACATCAGGTATAATCCCAACTAGCAGGTTCCCGGCGAGTCCTGTCCGGTGTACTCATAACCCAATGAGCACCTGTATACATCTTAGGTGAACCAACTGACACCAGTGGCTTGTGAGACCGGCCACCGCCCCTTGTCGGGGTCTCGACTGTATACACTAGTCAACTCCGGAGTAACGATGCCCTGTCTCGAAACTCCCACGACTAGGGACCTTTTAATGATGTGCTTATAGACTCCAGCTCTCACGTATATGATCGCCCTCATACTGCTGGTAGTCAAGCAAGAATCTTAGGGGCTCTATCTGTTAGGTCCACGTTACCTCTCCCGGTACTTTCGAGGTTGCGGAAACGGTAAAACAAAAATTTTTCTAGACTTGGTAACATGGACCGTAAAAGCCGGATCTTTGCTAAACATTACACTAGCATCCTAACTAGAGATTTATCTACTCGGTTAGGGGTTATACCTCAACTTGAACTCCTTCTCTTCTTGTTCTTCTTCTTCTTGCTTGCTCCGAGTCTTGATCCGGATTTTGGTCACCTCCACGGCCTTCTTGAGTCGAAAACGATCCACCCGAGAGATGTACACCGAGCTCCACCTCGAGCCGAGGTAACTAGGGCAAAGAGATTGCTAGTCTAGAAGCCCTAGGATGTGTAGAGAAGATGTATGGATGTGTTTGTCAAGTGAAATCCTTTTTCTCTCAACACATGAGATCAAAGGAAAAATCAAGAGGAGGAAGAAGGAGGAGCAACCATGGAAATGTTTCTCATTTCTTTTCTATGAGAGAGAATGAGAATGAGCAAATGAAAAAAAAACATCACCAAGAGAAAACCCAACCATGGTTGCAATAATGCAAAACATTATCATTACTAATCCCATCAAGATAAAGTTGATGGCTACAAATGACATGACCATTATCATAACAAAAAGAAAAAGAAAACCAAAGAATACTTTAGATCTTTCAAGAAGGTCTTAGTCAACTTTGGTCAAACGGTCAACAAAGTCAAGATGGTCAAATGGTCAATGTAATTAGCCATAACATAATTATCAATGAAAGGATTAGTAAATAATGTCCCCGGCTCATAATGGTTTTGACCAAACGAACTGTCAAAACCCTAATGAGTCTGCCTCAAAATGGTTTTGACCGAATCAACTGTCAAAACCCTAATGAGCCTGCCACATAACGGTTTTGTCTGAACCAACTGCCAAAACCCTAATGAGGCACCTCCTCTTTCATCGCTCCGGAAAACTGTGCATACACACCTGCATCCGCATTCCGTAGAATACGGATGCGCAGAAGACAAAACAAATCCATCCGTCCAATACTAGGATCCGGCTTAAACCAAAGCCCACTAGTACTGCCTGCCCGAACACCATACGCACACAAGTGTACGTAAGTGATCGCAGCCCTGCCGTAAAACCATACGGCCTCTACACGTTTCGCTCAGTGTAGGGAAACTCTCTGTGTGGGACTCTAAAGACTCGACACTACACTGGCAGTGGGTTTAACCACAGACCGCAAGCGGCACTAGCTGTACGTAACGGTCTCCAGGTAGATGTCGATAAGAAGGCCGATGAGGTAAACCCATCTGAACTCCTACTGAGCCTGTTTGTGACAATCTCCGTACAGTCCGGTCTGTTCGTCTGATACATCGCATGGCGGGCCTAGGGGGCGGTAAACGTCAGTCCCCTAATAGCGGTACAAGTCGTGTCGGAGTGAAGCCCAGAACACCCTGAGATAACACTGGAAACCTACCAGTATATCTCGCTTGCCCTGGCCAGGGACTACTCATGTAATGGCCCTCCTAGACACAGCGCGATGTCAACCCCCAATACCGGGAGAGACGAATCCTATCTAACCGTCACTGCCTCTAAGTGCTTCGGGACTGCTCCCAACTACTACCTGTTTGCACGACTCAGTAGAGCCGTGGTAAGGTAGTAATCAAATAACAGTGGGAACACACTCGAGGCGAAGTGACAGTGTCAAGTCAGCGGACTAAGCTGTACTCATGTCACCTGGGAACTGATAACTGACGATAGGTATAATACCAACCATCAGTTCCCGACGAGTCCTGTCTAGTGTACTCGTAACCTAACGAGCACCCGCATACTATCTCAAGTACGACGTACTGACGGCTGTGGGACAGACCGTCTCCCGTGCTGGGATGAGAAGCGCATACGCTAGTCTACTCCGGAGTATCGATGCCCTGTCTCGATAATCCCATGACTAGGGATGTGTATAAGGATGTGCTTGTGGATTACCCAGCCCCCACGAGTGTGATCGCCATCACAATGCCGGTAATCAAGCAAAGATCCTAAGGGCTCTACTAATGCGTATAGGTGATATAAAAAGGAAACACACATGTACACATTAAAGCAGAGACAAACCAAGTAGCATACTACTATATCAAGCAAGATTATCTGTACAACTGTGAATATCCCAAGCTTCCATCAAGTAATATACATACTAGTATGATACAGTAATGGTCTCTAGGGCATATACACTAACAATCTCCCACTTGCACTAAGGCCATGTACTGGCGTATCGAAGACCTATCATCTCGATCATCCGCTCGAACTGAGTCTGGGGTAAGGCCTTCGTGAATGGGTCCGCTGTGTTGTCCTTTGTGTCCACTTTCCGCACCTCGATCTCCTGGCGATCAATGATCTCCCTGATTAGGTGATACCGTCTTAAGATGTGCCTGAATTTCTGATGGGACCTTGGTTCCTTCGCTAAAGCTATAGCCCCGTTGTTATCACAATACAAAGGTATTGGGTCAACAATGGACGGAACCACCTGAAGTTCACTAATGAACTTCTTCATCCAGACCGCCTCTTTTGCGGCATCGCTAGCAGCAATGTATTCAGCCTCCATCGTCGAGTCTGCGACGGTATCCTGTTTGGAACTCCTCCAACATACCGCCCCTCCGTTGAGGGTAAACATAAAACCCGAGACAGACTTGCTGTCATCTTTGTCACTCTGGAAGCTTGAATCGGTACAGGACTCGACCCTGAGGTCTCCACTACCGTAAACCAGGAACATCTCCTTAGTCCTTCTTAGGTACTTGAGAATGTTCTTCACTGCTGTCCAGTGGTCCTTACCTGGGTCTGACTGATACCGGCTTACCGTGCTCAGCGCGTAAGCTACATCTGGTCTTGTACATAGCATCGCATACATTATAGATCCTACCGCCGAAGCGTAGGGTATAGTGCTCATGCGAACTCTCTCCTCGTCAGTCTTAGGAGACATCTTCTTGGAGAGGGTAATTCCGTGCAATGCGGGTATGTTACCGCACTTGGAATCCTCCATACTAAATCTCTTTAGTACGGTCTCTATGTACCTGGACTGCGAAAGTCCCAATAGTCTCTTAGATCTATCTCTATAGATCTTGATCCCCAGAATGTACGAGGCATCACCCAGGTCCTTCATGGAGAACCGTTGTGACAAAAATAGCTTGACCGATTGTAGCATAGGAATGTCATTTCCTATCAAAAGAATGTCGTCCACGTACAAGACTAGGAATATGACAGTTCGTCCTACAATCATCTTATAGACACAAGGTTCATCCTCGTTCTTGATGAAATCAAATTCCTTGATTGCCTCATCAAAACAGATGTTCCAGCTCCGCGATGCCTGCTTTAATCCATAAATGGATTTAAGCAACTTGCACACCTTCCCGCTGCTCCCACTGTCTACGAAACCTTCTGGTTGATCCATGTAAACGCACTCTTCCAAACAACCGTTTAGGAAAGCCGTTTTAACATCCATCTGCCAGATTTCATAGTCATGGAAGGCAGCAATGGAAAGTAGGATCCGAATGGATTTGAGCATAGCCACCGGAGAAAAAGTTTTATCATAGTCCAAACCAGGTCTTTGACGAAAACCTTTTGCAACGAGTCTAGCCTTATAGGTTTCCACCTGCCCATCTACACCAGGTTTCCTTTTGTAGATCCATTTGCATCCAACGGGTTTAACCCCAGGTGGAGCAATATCCAAGGTCCACACTTTATTGGCATACATGGACTCCATTTCGGATTGCATTGGTTCCTGCCACTTATCAGAGTCCCTACTGATAATGACCTGCCTGAAACTGGTAGGGTCATCTTCTTCCAAGATGCAATCCTCTCGATCCCCATCTATGAGAAAACCGTAGTATCTCTCAGGTGGATGAGAAATCCTACCAGATCTGTGGAGTGGCTGAGGTTCGTCTTGGTTTATTGAATCTAGCGGTTCCTCCAAATTTTCAGTTACATTTTGTGGTCACTGAATTTCTTCCAGTTCTACCGAACTCCCACTAGTTTCTTTTGCAAGAAACTCCCTTTCTAAAAAGGTAGCGTGGCGAGATACAAACACCTTCTGTTCCTCAGTGTGGTAGAACAGATATCCTAGTGAGTCTTTAGGATATCCCACAAATTTACACAGAACTGACCGTGCCTCTAGCTTGTCCGGTTTCTGTGTTTTCACATAGGCCGGGCAACCCCATATCTTAAATCGCTTAAGATACGGATTTCTTCCACTCCATATTTCATATGGAGTCTTAGGCACTGATTTGGATGGAACGTAATTCAATAGGTATGCCGCTGTCTGAAGCGCATGTCCCCAAAATGAAAGAGGCAACTCAGCACTACTCATCATGGAGCGAACCATATCCAATAGGGTACGATTCCTCCGCTCCGAAACACCGTTGTGCTGTGGTGTATAAGGAGGAGTAAGCTAAGAGAGAATACCATTCTCTTTTAAGTAATCTAGGAATTCCGTGCTTAAGTACTCCCCTCCTCTATCAGACCGGAGGATCTTGATACTTTTGCCAATCTGGTTCTCTACTTCCTTTCTGAATTCCTTGAATTTCTCAAAAGCTTCAGATTTGTGTTTCATCAGATACACATATCCGAACCTAGAGAGATCGTCAGTGAATGTGATGAAGTAGGAGAACCCACCCCTTGCATGTGTAGACATCGGACCACATACATCACTGTGTATGAGTCCCAAGAGCTCTGCTGCTCTTTCTCCATGTCCGGTGAACGGAGATTTGGTCATCTTCCCTTTGAGACAGGACTGACAAGTTTCATAAGATGAAAACTCGAACGCATTCAAGAGTCCATCTTTATGCAACTTACTCAGTCTTTTCTCTCCGATATGACCAAGTCTACAATGCCACAAGTAGGATTCATTCGTATCTGAATTCTTCCTCTTGCGTGTGTTATGTATATTGAGAACTGTATTCTGATTTAGAACGTAGATACCATTACACAGTGTACCCTCTGCAACCAGTACCTTATGAAGGTAAATGTTCATGATATTTCTATCAAGAACAAAGTTATATCCATCTTTATTGAGTAAAGAAACTGATATGATGTTGCAAACCATGGAGGGTACATAGTAGCAATAGTTCAAAATCATAGTCTTGCCATTTGGAAATACTAGGTGATATTCACCGACGGCTGCCTCATTAACTTATGCTTCGTTCACTACTCTGAGCGACATATCACCCGGTGCAACTTTCCTACTTTTTCTCAGTCCCTGCAATAAATTACAGATATGAGATCCTGATCCGGTATCAATTACCCAGGAGGTAGGGCTGACCGTAAAACAGTTCTCAATTACAAGAACACCTGAAGTAGATGCAAAACTATGCTTCTTCTTCAACTGGGTATCCTGGGAATCCATACAATCCCCTTTCCCTTGCTCATCTTTATGACTGTTGTCACAAGTTAGAGCTGAACCAACGTTCCCCAGCCCCGAATAAGAATTCGGATCGGTCAAGCGATATATTTTATTATCTTGATTAGGGCGTGAAAAGGTTGCTACCTGGAGAGAGAGAGAAAGAAACACTCAGCGTGCGCTCTTGCAAGATTAGATTGGTTTATTAGTTTATCTAACCAGGATGTCTCCCACTGTTTCCTCAAATTCTTCTTAAAACCTTTTAAAAGAAGAACTAGTCGGGATTTTAATTCACGTCACAATACTTGCTTAACATTTCAGCCAGGCTAGTGTCGGTACTTCGAGGGAGGTTTTCCAACGCTTTCGCGAAGTTCCTTAATTTAAGAACCTCTTTTCCCTGGGGGCGTAACCCCGCTAACACTTTTCTAGACACCTACTAGATTTATAGCATTGATTGTTACGTGAAATAATCTCCCGAGAGTAATCCAACTCATCAGCGGGATCGGGATCCAACTATCACTGTGTAATGACCTAGATGGAATCCACTCTAGTCACCACACTCCAGAAGGTATGCTAAATCTGCAAGTTTCGGTACTTTTGAAACTCCCGATGTGGTTTTTGCCCCTAGGACCCAAGTGATCTTGACGGAGTCAACAAATCAAAGAGTCCTAGTCAAGTTCAACCTGTCTTTATCTGGATTGCATTAAACCCACCCGCATAATCCTTGACGGAGTCAACAAGGTTATACGACTGTCCTAATCAATCCCATATACCGATACAAACAAGCAACACTTAGCTACCGTACACTACGCCTTGACGGAGTCAACAAACGCAGCACGAATACTAAGTGTTACTTGTAAGAAATGACGGAGGGCTGCGGCTGGGTTTTTGGCGAAAAACCCGTTAACGTAATGAACTTGATATCGTTGAAGGAACCTGGTAATCTTTTTGAAAATATAGTGGTGAAAACTTTTGCTAAAGAGGTCACTCCCTGTGAAGGGATCTCGGCCCTTTCCTCGTCGAATGAGGTGCAGGATATTCCAAATTGAATACCTCGATGCAAAGCAAGAATAATCGACTATAGTGAAGTTATTACCCTGACGCAAACTTTTGTCCAAGGGGTCACTCCCGATGAAGGGATCTCGGCCCTTGCCTCGTCGACTGAGGTGCTGGGCATTCATAACCGAATACCGCGATGCAAAACAAAAATGAGCGTCCTTGCAATAACAGCTTTTTGAAAAACTTGTTCCAACAACGTCTTTTAGGTTTATTTTCTTGCATTAGTTTTTTTAATGCGTCCCATCATTTAAATCCTACCATTGCAGAAAACAACCAAAATATGACATACGCTTATACCATTCGCATTCGCCATGGGGCCCCGTCATCACCCGTTAGGTTACTTAACTAACGACAGAGTGGGGGCTGGGCCAGCGCGGCTGAAAAACATAAGCAACGCCTAAATAGTTATTATATATAGATATATAGCAATGATATCCAATCCAGATCACAGATGAACACTTTAGATATACTAGGAACCCGCGATTCGTTCGAGCCTGCAACGAAAAGCGGATTACACGGTCACGATGAATAGACAATACCCCACCCAAGACCCCTACGGGTGCGGCAAACTACCCGCCAAGTACACGAAGCGAAGCAACCTCCCTTAACGCCGTGATTAGGCCACTCGGCACTTCGAGATACCCGGTAGTTTGTGCACCCCCTCCATGGGTCTATCCTAGAAGCAAAAACAGTAAAAGGAATTATACAATGACGGCTACAACCCCGACCCGGTTGTGCGGCCATACAAATAATATTACATCAATTTACAAATTTATTACATGAATGAAAGAAAAAGAAACTCCCATCTCACATCCATCCCGGCTATTCATCCGCGACAATCCAACGAGTTCATATACACATACCAAGAACAACACAGATCACAGATATGTATAACCCCCAATAATCGACATATAGCGATTAGTAGACGTTCAATACACATATAACATTACAGATATAACCATTAGCTAAAGTCTACAGAACATCGACCAAAAATACGGATTTTTGAGCTCCAAAAACTAATTTTGCTTTCTGGAAAATCTGGGCAGAAAAGTCATATTCCAAAAATCCCAAAATACCCAAATGAGAACACTGCAGGAAACCAGAACCCCAACCGCGTTGAATCGGCAGCGGTTCCGCGGTGCTTTAACCAAGTTAGGGTGTCGTTTTTCTCCAGTGTTCTCTAAAAAGCCTGAGCCGATTTTTAGTGCATGATTTATTAATTTTTGAACAGAAAAAAGTCGGCAGAAACTTGAAATATCCGGGGTCTTTTGCGGTTTTTCGTCCGGTCGAAATTCTAAACACTTTGCTAACATGCTAGGGTGTGTTTAGTTAGGCTCTGATACCACTGTTAGGTCCACGTTACCTCTCCCGGTACTTTCGAGGTTGCGGAAACGGTAAAACAAAATTTTTTCTAGACTTGGTAACATGGACCGTAAAAGCCGGATCTTTGCTAAACATTACACTAGCATCCTAACTAGAGATTTATCTACTCGGTTAGGGGTTATACCTCAACTTGAACTCCTTCTCTTCTTGTTCTTCTTCTTCTTGCTTGCTCCGAGTCTTGATCCGGACTTTGGTCACCTCCGCGGCCTCCTTGAGTCGGAAGACGATCCACCCGAGAGATGTACACCGAGCTCCACCTCGAGCCGAGGTAACTAGGGCAAAGAGATTGCTAGTCTAGAAGCCCTAGGATGTGTAGAGAAGATGTATGGATGTGTTTGTCAAGTTAAATCCTTTTTCTCTCAACACATGAGATCAAAGGAAAAATCAAGAAGAGGAAGAAGGAGGAGCAACCATGGAAATGTTTCTCATTTCTTTTCTATGAGAGAGAATGAGAATGAGCAAATGAAAAAAAAACATCACCAAGAGAAAACCCAACCATGGTTGCAATAATGCAAAACATTATCATTACTAATCCCATCAAGATAAAGTTGATGGCTACAAATGACATGACCATTATCATAACAAAAAGAAAAAGAAAACCAAAGAATACTTTAGATCTTTCAAGAAGATCCTAGTCAACTTTGGTCAAACGGTCAACAAAGTCAAGATGGTCAAATGGTCAATGTAATTAGCCATAACATAATTATCAATGAAAGGATTAGTAAATAATGTCCCTGGCTCATAATGGTTTTGACCAAACGAACTGTCAAAACCCTAATGAGTCTGCCTCAAAATGGTTTTGACCGAATCAACTGTCAAAACCCTAATGAGCCTGCCACATAACGGTTTTGTCCGAACCAACTGCCAAAACCCTAATGAGGCACCTCCTCCTTCATCGCTCCGGAAAACTGTGCATACACACCTGCATCCGCATTCCGTAGAATGCAGATGCGCAGAAGACAAAACAAATCCATCCGTGCAATACTAGGATCCGGCTTAAACCAAAGCCCACTAGTACTGCCTGCCCGAACACCATACGCACACAAGTGTACGTAAGTGATCGCAGCCCTGCCGTAAAACCATACGGCCTCTACACGTTTCGCTCAGTGTAGGGAAACTCTCAGTGTGGGACTCTAAAGACTCGACACTACGCTGGCAGTGGGTTTAACCACAGACCGCAAGCGGCACTAGCTGTACGTAACGGTCCCCAGATAGATGTCGATAAGAAGGCCGATAAGGTAAACCCATCCGAACTCCTACTGTGCCTGTATGTGACAATCTCTGTACAGTCCGGTCTGTTCGTCTGATACATCGCATGGCGGGCCTAGGGGGTGGTAAACATCAGTCCCCTAATAGCGGTACAAGTCGTGTCGGAGTGAAGCCCAGAACACCCTGAGATAACACTGGAAACCTACCAGTATATCTCGCTTGCCCTGGCCAGGGACTACTCGTGTAATGGCTCTCCTAGACACGGCGCGATGTCAACCCCCAATACCGAAAGAGACGAATCCTGTCTAACCGTCACTGCTTCCAAGTGCTTCGGGACTGCTCCCAACTACTACCTGTTTGCATGACTCAGTAGAGTCGTGGTAGGGTAGTAATCAAAGAATAGTGGGAACACACTCGAGGCGAAGTGACAGTGTCAAGTCAGCGGACTAAGCTGTACTCATGCCACCTGGGAACTGATAACTAACGATAGGTATAATACCAACCATCAGTTCCCGACGAGTCCTGTCCAGTGTACTCTTAACCTAACGAGCACCCGCATACTATCTCAAGTACGACGTACTGACGGCTGTGGGACAGACCGTCTCCCGTGCTGGGATGAGAAGCGCATACGCTAGTCTACTCCGGAGTATCGATGCCCTGTCTCGATAATCCCATGACTAGGGACGTGTATAAGGATGTGCTTGTTGATTACCCAGCCCCCACGAGTGTGATCGCCATCACAACGTCGGTAATCAAGCAAAGATCCTAAGGGCTCTACTAATGCGTATAGGTGATATAAAAAGGAAACACACATGTACACATTAAAGCAGAGACAAACCAAGTAGCATACTACTATATCGAGCAAGATTGTCTGTACAACTGTGAATATCCCAAGCTTCCATCAAGTAATATACATACTAGTATGATACAGTAATAGCCTCTAGGGCATATACACTAACACTATCAACGTACAATAGCGACTCGTATGGTCACCTAAAGCAGTACATGATGTTAAAGATAAACCAGATAGCATACTATCATCTCGAGTAAGACTGTCCTACCGGTATAGGTCCTCCTCAATCATTGCAATCATGTGCCTGTGATCTAATAATTGACTCTGAGGGCACTATATCCAACAGTACGATAGATTATACCGTACGTGACATTGTGTGGCTGGATGCCGATTGATTGATTCACCGACTAGATCATTTTAGATACGTATACTCGTCGGTATTTGCGTATGATTACCTTATAGCTGCTAGCTGACGATTTACCTTATGATGCATTCATGTTATTCACATTGTACTACTTATACCTATGATAGTACAGCTGCACCATTATCGATGATGCGTATGTTACACGTACACTGATTGTAGGCTCACACACTTCATCGTCGATAATTGCCATGTCACTACACAGTACGATTGCTGCATCATGATATGACTCTTCGCATAACCTGCTTGCACATATACATTGATATATTCATACTTGCGCACATACACATTGTATATCCATATTGGTGCACATATACATTGATATATTCATACTTGCGCACATACACATTGTATATCCACATTGATGCACTATACATTGATATATTCATACTTGCGCAAATACACATTGTGTATCCATATTGGTGCACATATACATTGATATATTCATACTTGCGCACATACACATTGTATATCCATATTGGTGCACATATACATTGATATATTCATACTTGCGGATATACACATTCGTATATCCATATTGGTGCACATATGCATTGATACATCTATACTTGCGGATATACACATTCGTATATCCATATTAGTGCACATATACATTGGTACATCTATATTTGCGCATATACATATTGTACCTACATAAATCACTGGTTTTATTGGGAGATTGGGAACCGCAAGATATTTTTTAAAACTGGAATCATTTAAAAGAGCGGTTTTTCCCTTAATATGTCATATCACTGTTCCATGTTGCATGATATATTGATATGCTTACATTTCTGTTATATGTCGCATACATCATGCTTTACGCTTTTACGCATTGAGATATGCTATTTTCATGAGATTTCTGGATTTGAGAACCGTGGCTATTTCAAAAGAAAACATGTACTATTTTCAAAACCCGGTTTCTCTTGATATGACATTTCAGTGCGTCCACCATGTGTTTTCTCGGTTCTGAGAGTGGCATGTGAAACCCGATTCGAGGAGCGGTATGCACCGTCTGCGGGTACATGGTGGACCCGGTGAGGTACCCCGGAGTAAGAAGACTCGTATATGTTAGACGGTGAGCCCGGCAGGAGAGCACTACCTACCGGTGATAGTATTTAGACTCGGCGGTTATCTGGAGGATACCGACCGGAGTAGTGAAATGGATATGAGGGCCGACCAGGGTGTGCGGCGCCTGAGGGCCGATCTGAGGATGCGGCGCCTGAGATATATGAGGATTTACGTGTCGATACTGGATACGGTTTTCATGATGTTTCGAGTGTCGATGCTGGACACTCAGGTTCATGATTTTAAGGTGTCGCGAGGGACACACGTTGATTTATATCCTCACATTTTCATGCATGTGCTTTTATGATATTTACATGCATAATGTTGTTGTGTCAGTGGTAGATACGTGGACGAGATCCATATGCATGCATACCTTGATTTTGGGTGGACGAGATCTACATGCAACATACCTTGATTATGGGTGGACGAGATCCATATACATGCATTGATTATTACTGTTGGATGTTATCCGAATGCATATAGGTATTGACTACCTTGTTGGCACATATACAGACCCGGTCACCCTAGATATCATAGTATTACCTTTATGATATAGTTGACCTAGGAGTCGTTGTTTATTCGATTTCTATCTGTTGATATTTTTCTACTCACGAGTTGGCAACTCACCCCCGTTATGCCACAGTTGTTGCAGGTTGACCGTTTGGATCAGTAGCGGCTTCGCTGGCACACAGTTGCATTCGGGTGTTTTGCGTTGGTAGGTGGGACATTTGTATCATACCCACTCTTGTATCTATATTTCATTATTGTATCTAGTTAACTCCATCAATCAAAACTTGTAAATTGTATAAGTATTGAGACTTAGTTGGTTTGTGGTTGCGAGACTTAGAGCGAGGGGTTTTCCGCTACTTGTGAGTTATATGTCTTGCTTTTCTTTATCTTTTTGTGGTGAACTTCACCGTTGGGCGTCGTATACTTATTTATATTGTATTGCGTGGTTGTGATCCGCCGTTTAGCGAAGAGCTAGCTCCCGCTTGGGGATGCCATTTTAATTATTATGTATTTATGGTTTTGGATCAAAATATACAAAGGAGGTGCTGCCAAAATTTTTAAAAGACGAAACATGTTTTCAAACTAGTAAATTTCACTTGCATCATTCATGTTCTTTTCTATGCATTAAGAAAACTTGATTTCATTAAACCTTTATTTCAAAACTTCACCTCCTTTATTTTCTTAAAAAGGTTTAGATTTCTGGGTTTCGGCTTACCTGAATTCCGTTACGCCTTTAGACGTTGCGTGATTCAAGTGCTGGTCACGAGCTACTATTTCGGGTCATGACAAAATTGGTATCAGAGCACTAGGTTTAACCTTGGTTCGAGTCTATATTTGACTATGCGGAGTCTAGGGCGGGTATGTATTTCGGAACCTAGGCTTGACCTTATGGAACTTAGACTTGAACGGAGGGTATTAGACCTGAACTTTCATTTCATAGGCTGACCCTGATTGATGGAGTAGGTAGCTTAAGTAAAGTGACGTACCGTACATATGTTCCGCGGCATATTTACGATACGATACTCCACTTAAGAAAACTTAGGATGTACATGTTTTTGAGACCAGTGATTCTCTTCGTATCCATGATTATACCTCCATTGGAGATCCTTGATTCTATTAGTTTCTTGATCATACTGTCATTGATGCTATTCCTTCTTATGATCATGTATCCATTCTGGATCTGTCGTTTCCTCTCATGCCATTGATCTGCTTTCTTTGATACTCGATTGAGGTTCCTGTCACCATAGTTTGAGCACAGTTTGAGCTGCTGCTAGTGTTGCGGTCAGGTCGAGCTCGTCTGGTACGAAGACTGACCATTGTGTTTCTGGTGACATGGGAACGTCTCGATGTAGTGTTATGCTGTGGCCTCTTATGGAGGCGAGTGCTTGGTTTTACACCGGATGATCGGGCCATTGTTAGAGCTGCCAGTTGCGAGAGGACTGTTGATGTACAACATACCTCAGAGATTTTGATGTCGCGTACCGTGCAGACAGGTGACCCAGCAGTTGCTGAGATGATGGGATGTCGCTTCTAGAGCTTACGAGCTAAGATCGCTGGAGATTCCAGGCAGAAATGCGACAGATGATAGCTAGCCTACCCTGATCCGCGAAACGAAGGTGATTCGTCAGATTTATGCACCGGAGCAGGCCCAGTTGAGTTGAAGATTTCCAGTGTGGAGAGTCTTACTCAGACCTAGAGCAGACCGAGCCAGAGATGACCGCCGATGTATCGCCTTTCCTGGAGGATTAAGGCGTTGTTTAGCGCACGAGCGAAGAATATTCACATGTTGTATAAGCGATGCTAAAAAGTTCAAGCGAGTGTCAGAAACCCATTTTTCCTAAGTTTAAAGTGTTCGGAGGAACATGCAGGTAATTCTATGGACCCTATAGAAGAATGAAGCCCTAACTAGACATGATGACCATGGAACAGCTTTGAACCTTAGGGTTCGTGGCAGCTTAGCGGTGCCATCAGTGAGGCTTTGGTTTGCCTTTCTATGGCTGGTCCAGAGGTGCTGTGGTATGTACCAGATATTTTTAGACTCCGCTCAGGTGTTGACCCTTCGGGAAATTTTGGGACCTTGATGACTCGATCGAAAAGTTTGACGCCGTCCAGATACCATGTGATAAGAGATCAGCAAGATGACCAGCTTTGGATGGAGGACCTCACCCAGATGCGTTGTGAGTTGATCGAGAACGGATGAGTATTGAGTATTCCTCCGATGGTTGGGACGAGTTCCCGAAGACGTGTTTGGCCAGATAGCTTCTACAGAGTGATGAAGATACAGAGTACGCAATTTCGAATCCGTATGAGAGACTTCGGATTGACCATGGCTGAGAATAGTTGCAGTGCGCAGATAGCACGGCGTGACGTCATAGTGGACGACAATAACGACAAGTGGAACCAGAGGTTCGTGCGAAACGCTGACGAGCTGTTATTACTCCCCGTCGATATCAGAGACCTGATATGCTTACAGAGGCGTTGGGATACGTCCAGTTTCCGAGGCAATGTGTGCTGAGAACGCAGATGACCAGAAAACGATAAAAGATTATGTAAGAGTACCAGCCTTCGTACAGTTCGGCATAGGCATGATCGGAAGAGACCCTGAGCAGGATTCCTTCCAGGACACTGCTGCAATGAAATTTGCACCCAGGATCAGATGTGTCACGTGTATTCAGAGGACCAGAGGCCGACGCCAGCAACGTGCTGCCTTACGAGTGGTCATGATGATTGACCGAGAGATGACCAGAGAAGTGCCAGAACGGAATCGTCCCCGTTAGCACACCTGACAGGGCCGATGAGCCGATGGATTGCGAGAGTAGTAATCCATAGAGAAAAAGAGGACCCAGAGACAGAGGACCCCAGATCGTGAGCAGGAGGCGAGCGGATATTCTTGTTCTGCCTGTTTTAGGCACACCGATTTATTTTTCGACATTGAAGAAGGTGTACCTCAATGTCCTTTGTTGCGATTTGCGTTGGGATCTGAGTATCACGCTTATATCGCTTGGATTTGAGTTTTGATGACGAGTTTCCTGATATTGATTTCGTGCACCATGGTAGCACCTACTGGGTATTTGCATGTTTGCGCATAGTTTCGCGCCTGTTATATATATTTTATACACCATTGTGTTGATTTGCGATTTGTGTATATCTATTGCATTTTATGTCGATTCTGTACCTTCGTATCACGTGTTTATGATTTCGTGGATTTCATACGGATAATTTGATTTTTGCACTCGGTATAGCTTATATGTGCTTGTAGTGCATTGATACGTATTTTGTGCACCTCAGTTGCACCTGACTTCATTTTGATGTCATTTGAGATATTTATTATGATTTCATTCCTAGGGCATGCATATGATTTGATATATGCTTCGGCATAGTTTTTCATCCACTTTTAGTGTTTGATTTGCTTTTGTGCACGTTGATGCACATGGTTGTGCGATTATATACCACGGTATACCTGATTTGGATTTGGATTGAAATGTGCTGTATACCGTCGATTCGATTTTGATACTCGATATTGTTTTGTGTACCTTGTGCACCTGATTGGATTCTTGTGCATATCAAATGCACCCGATATTGTTGTCATGCATACCCGTTGCACTGGACAGATGCTTTCGTGCACACCCGTTACACGTAGTTTTGGGATTTTGTGCATATTGTGGCACCTGTATTTGGATTTGATTTCCATGCGCACCAGACGCATGTGATTATTGGATACGCCTTTTTAGGATGCTTTTGCTTTTAAGCACTTGTTTTCATGTTGAGCACTATATTGTGTAGTAGCCAAACTGTTAGTTATATGTATGCCCTAGAGGCCATTACTATACATAGGATGTATATTATAGCGGATGCTTAGACATATATAGGGAGGACTTTCTTGCTCGACATGATAGTATGCTATCTGGTTGCTCTTTACCTTAACATGTACATTGATTGTCTCTCTGTTACATGTTGGTAAAGCCCTTAGGATGTGTACTTGACTACCTGGACTATGATGCGGATCATACTAGTGGGGACATGGTAGTCCATAAGTACATCCTTCAAGGTCCCTAGTCATGGGTGTATCGAGACAGGGCATCGATATACCAGAATAGAATAGCGTATATCTTCTCGACCCATACAGATGGGCGATGGATGATCCCATATCCATTGGTGTTTGACATCAGAGATGATATACGGGTGCTCAGTGGAGACTGGGTACACTGGACGGACTCGCCGAGAACTCCCAGATGGTATTATACCTCACGTCAGATGGCAGTTCTCTGGTGACACTGGTTTAGAGTAGTCTGTTGACCCGAGATCATCATAGAGTCTTGTGTGATTCCCACTGTGCTTTGATTTCCACCTTACCACATCCAAGAGGGCATGCAAAACGGTGGTTTTTGGGTACAGTCCCGAATCACATGGAGGCGATGAGCGATAGGAGGGGATTCGTCTCTCCCGGTATAGGGAGTTGATGTTGCGCTGTGTTCGATTGGCTATAACCGGAAATCCCTGGCCAGGGTTGCTGAGATTTACTGGTAAGTGTTACCAGTAGTTTCTCGAACTGTTATAGACCTCATATCGACACGACTTATCGAGCTATTGGGGTCTGACGTTTACCACCCCTAGGCGAGATATGCGACATATCAGACGATCAGACCGGACTGTACGGTAAGTGTTACTGGTTGGATTCACAGGAGTGTGAACGGGCTTGCTCGTCGATCTTCTGATCGCTCAATACCCGGGTGGCCGTTATGTTTAGCAGACCGCTTGCGGCTTGTGGGTGTTTGATATGATCATCACCTGCTGCCGGCATATTGACGAGTCTTTAGAGTCCTACACAGAGGTTTTCTGGCTCAAGCGAAACGAAATAGGAGTGCATATGAGATATGTGCGGGACCGAGAATAATGCGTGTATGTGATACCGTATTCTATTCTCGCGATGAATGTATCGATTGGTTGTATGCGATATAACCTAGTTATCGAATCAAGGATTGATTCGATAAGCCGATACATTGGATATTAGTCGGTTATATGCGATATGACCGGATCGTTAAATCAAGTATTGATTTAATGATTTAATGCATAATTATATATTTGATATATTACTTTGCATTAACTAGTATTGGTTCACTTTAAATGGATTTTCTCACTTGAAATGCACAAGTTGTATATGTGATATATTTTTGTGCACTTGTTTGTATCATGTTTGATGATACATGCAAACTTGGATTTGTGTAAAGACTTAAACCATGTTTAGTGAATGGTTAGGGTTTCATTTCACTTATTTATTTATCTATTCATTTTGGTTAAAAGATAAAAGAAAACAAAATGGTTGCTTTCATACATGAAGCTTCTTGATACTTCATGCATCTTCGACTAAAGTGACCATTCTTGTCTTCTTCTCCTAACCCTAACCATTCAACTAAACCTTAGTTAGTTCTCTACACTAAACCATGGTTGAGAATATGATAAGTATCATTTTATTTTCTATTTTGGATATACTTATGATATTCTTTTCTTCTTCTTCTTCTTCAAGATGAAGAAAAAGCTTGCTACCAACAATGGCAACATGAGAAAAAGAGTGAGAAATCGAATTCTAAAGTGAACCCACTTCCTATTTCTTCATCCTCTACCAGTTGCCAAGTAGTATAGGGTGTTTTATTCACAAGTTTCATGACTTGGTGAAGTTGGAGTTTGATCTTGAGTTGCCTCGACGTAGATCATCTTCGGCATCGAAGTCGACGACCTAGCCCGATCATTTCTCCGACGAAACCTTCGCCAGAGTCCGGATTCCGATAGGTACAGCGGAGGGGCGTCATCACGGAGCTATGGAGGTGGAGGACCAGATCTACAAAGGTTGTATTTCCGTTCACTTATTAGTAAAGCAGTTTACTAGTTGTAGTTTTTGCCTATTCTCTAGTTAACGATCCTATTAGGGTTTCTCGGCACTTGTAAAATTTGAAATTGGCATGGTTGATGCCTTGTGAGACCTCATTAGTGTGCCTAGGAACCCTACACAAACAGGACTGATCCGAGGACAGTACCTGAGTACTTTGCATACATTAAAAGATTACCAAAAAGGTTTTCAAAAGGAGCTATAGTCTCGCTATTTCCTACGTGCCCGTGAGTGACACGAATGTTTATAAAGGAAGACCTTTTGGGATATTTTGAAAACAACGGAACGTGTATTTAAGAAAACATATATGGACATATATTATTATTTTGAAATGAGCGTCCGTCAGTTATGCCGTGAGTTACGCATTCCCGCGGCGATTTAAAAAAGATTTTGCATGTATTTTATTCAAATTTTGGAGTTTTCAAGGATGCGTACTATACACATATCATATTATTTGATTAGTGTATCTTGGATTTCAGTAGTAGATTTTGAGATCTGTATCTCTATTGTAACTCCGAGGATATGCGTGCAAATCTGATGATTTGCGTAACGCTTAACGGAGTTCGATTTTGAGCTTTGTACTCGTTTTCATGCGCACTTGACGCGCGGTGTTATTTCTGCGTTTTCCATGATTTCGGAGCCCCGTTGTTGTGAGCCGATTATTGAAATGTTTTAGATTTTGAGGGTTTAAATTTAAATTCGAGGACCGAATTTATTTAAGGGTGGAAGACTGTACCATTTCAAAAAATATAAAATATTATTTTTGGAATTTAATATTAAAATAATATTTTTCCCGAAAATTGCCCGATTTGCGAAATTGGGGTTTTCGAAAAAGGGTATAAATATATACCAATAATTGTTAAATAAATGGAAATTAAAATGATTTATTCATTTAAAAATATATTTAAAGGATTTGGCATTTTTAAAATTTATTATATGCAATTTTGATAAAAACCCGATTAGTGCACTGCTAATCGCGATTAAGCCAAATCCGCATTTCTACAGTTTTTCGTGGCCAGTGCACCATGTCATGTTATATGGTGATTACATGTTGTGTTCTTGTGTTATTTTGGGTATTTTGCGACTTGGGTTTTTAATAAAAATAAAAGGGTAAGAAGAGAAAGGGTATAAGGGTAATATTGAGGGAGAGTGGGTGGAAATAAGATAGGAGAGAAAGAGGGTCTGTCTCATTCTAAACTCCCCCATCATTTTATTCTTCTTATTCTTCCTCTCTTCCCTCCACCTTCACCCCATGTTATCATCTCAAATCCTTGATCAAAACCCTAATTCTCTTTCACAAAAATTGATCCCCTCTATACTCTCTACACATTGGGCCAAGAAAAGTGAGATTTCGACCACCTTGAGGAGCTAGGGTTTTTCTTGGGTTGCCCAAGTGAGATAATTTCATCACCCTTAGCATAGTATTTCATTCACTTTACCTTTCATGCAAGTTTAGAGGTGAATTGGTGATGTTTAATGAACCTTGGGAAACCCTAGTAAAAGGTTTGAGTGTTTGTTTGAAAAAATTGGTGATGTTGTGGCTGCTAACTAGACTTGGGTGCTGTTTAATGAGCTGGACCAGAGTTTAGAAACCCCGATATCGGATAAATGTGTGAATTGTGAGCGTATTTTGGGATCTGGAGCAACCCGGGGACACTAGAAATGATTTTGCAATTACTGGGAGTTGTGCAGGCATCTAGGAAGCTACCACTGAGACCCAAAACCAAACCCTAACATCCAGGTCGCAAATTTATTCAATCGGGCTGCAATTTGCGGCCAGAGTAGGGTAAAATTGTTTCAGTTTGGTTCCAGGGCCTTATCTTCAGTAAATTTGACCCTCCATGTATGCAGAATTGACCAATTTGGCTTAGGGTAAAATCTGGGACCATTTCCATAAGTTAATGCAAGGTTTTACGACTTCGTTTTGACTTGATTTTGGCATTTGATATTGTGTTTCCGTCATGTGGCATTTGTACGTCAACGACCAGGGTTAATTGTCGTGTTTTGCACGCAAAGCTATAGGTTTTGACCTATGAGCGAAACGTGTACCGTTTTGGTTTTCCGCCTTGATTTTAATACGCATTGCGATGGTTTATTATTGTAGGTACCTTCGCATGGATCCCGAGGCGACGGAGCTTGGCGTCATCAACTTTGGCAAGCAAGAAGCAAGGTGAGTGGATCTATAACCACGGGGGAAATCGGGTGGATGGTATATAGCACCCCCGCAATGTTTTGATGAAAAACTGATTTATAGAATATGGTTAGGAAACCTAGATTAGGAAACTAGGGTTAGAATGAAGGTAGCTATGAAACCATATTATAAATTAGAGGATAGTTAGAAGTGATATGTTACTACTATCCTAGGATGACGTTTAGCGATATTGCCGTTTAGGGTACTGTAGGACTAGATAGTCGATGTAGAGGCGTCATTCGAACCATACCTTTTTCTAAACCGAAGAATCGTATGTATCTTTTAAATATATATCTTGAGGGATGTTACGAATTTTCAAATGATATCTTTTCCTCAAAAACACCATAACCCCTATTTTCAAAACTACGATTCACTTCTTTAAAGATCTGATTGTATGGTTTGGGTGTGTATGTTAGATTAGATACTTATACTTAGTAGAGATAGAATGTTTATATAAATTTGATTTGATGTGTGATATAAATGCGATGAAAGAATATAAGACTGATATGATGATATGATGATATGTTGGTATACGGATGCGAGTCGATCGAGATGATTTATACCCTGCCAGTCCCCTGATATGAGATTTTTGCAGATGTGAACCGGGACATAGGTACATTGATACATATACATTTATAGAATGTTTTGAATCATGGATGATAGGCCGTATGTGATATTAGGCTGTACCCTCATTTGTCGTATAGGATGTTAGGATCCCTATTAGCTTAATGCCGCCGTACGATAATTTTTCGTGCGTGATGAGTTTGACTTGATGATTAATACATACCCTTGACTATAGGATGCCGTACGATGGATTATACCGTACATGACATTGTGTGGCTGGATGCCGATTGATTGATTCACCGACTAGATCATGTTAGATACGTATACCCGTCAGTATTTGCGTATTACCTTATAGCTGCTAGCTGACGATTTACCTTATGATGCATTCATGTTATTTACATTGTACTACTTATACCTGTGATAGTACACCTGCACCATTATCGATGATGCGTATGTTACACGTACACTGATTGTTGGCTCACACACTTCATCATCTATAATTGCCATGTCACTATACAGTAGGATTGCTGCATCATGATATGACTCTTCGCATAACCTGCTTGCACATATACATTGATATATTCATACTTGCGCACATACACATTGTATATCCACATTGGTGCATATATACATTGATATATTCATACTTGCGCACATACACGTTATATATCCACATTGGTGCACATATACATTGATATATTCATACTTGCGCACATACACATTGTATATCCATATTGGTGCACATATACATTGATATATTAATACTTGCATACATACACATTGTATATCCACATTGGCGCACATATACATTAATATATTCATACTTGTGGATATACACATTCGTATATCCATATTGGTGCACATATGCATTGATACATCTATACTTGCGGATATACACATTCGTATATCCATATTGGTGCACACATACATTGGTACATCAGATACTTGCGCATATACATATTGTACCTATATAGATCACTGGTTTTATTGGGAGATTGGGAACCGCGGGATATATTTTAAAACTGGAATCATTTAAAAGAGCGGTTTTTCCCTTAACATGTCATATCACTGTTCCATGTTGCATGATATATTGATATGCTTACATTTCTGTTATATGTCGCATACATCATGCTTTACGCTTTTACACATTGAGATATGCTGTTTTCATGAGATTTCTGGATTTGAGAACCGTGGTTATTTCAAAAGAAAACATGTACTGTTTTAAAAACCCGGTTTCTCTTGATATGACATTTCAGTGCGTCCACCATGTGTTTTCTCGGTTCTGAGAGTGGCATATGAAACCCGATTCGAGGAGCAGTAGGCACCGTCTGCGGGTACATGGTGGACCCGGTGAGGTACCTCGGGGCAAAAAGACTCGTATATGTTAAACGGTGAGCCCAGCAGAGGAGCACTACCTACCGGTGATAGTATTTAGACTCGGCGGTTATCCGGAGGATACTGACCGGAGTAGAGAGATGGATATGAGGGCCGACCTGGGTGTGCGGCGCCTGAGGGCCGATCTGAGGATGCGGCGCCTGAGACATATGAGGATTTACGTGTCAATGCTGGACACGGTTTTCATGATGTTTCGAGTGTCGATGCTGGACACTCAGGTTCCATGATTTTGAGGTGTCGCGAGGGACACATGTTGATTTATATCCTCACATTTTCATGAATATGCTTTTATGATATTAACATGCATGATGTTGTTGTGTCAGTGGTTGACACGTGGACGAGATCCACATGCATACATACCTTGATTTTGGGTGGACGTGATCCACATGCATACATACCTTGATTATGGATGGACGAGATCCATATACATGCATTGATTATTACTGTTGGATGTTATCCGCATGCATATAGGTATTGACTACCTTGTTGGCACATATACAGACCCGGTCACCCTAGATATCATAGTATTACCTTTATGATATAGTTGACCTAGGAGTCGTTGTTTATTCGATTTCTATCTGTTGATATTTTTCTACTCACGAGTTGGCAACTCACCTCCGTTGTGCCACAGTTCTTGCAGGTTGACCGTTTGGATCAGTAACGGCTTCGCTGGCATACAGTTGCATTCGGGTGTTTTGCGTTGGTAGGTGGGACATTTGTATCATACCCACTCTTGTATCTATATTTAATTATTATATCTAGTTAACTCCATCAATCAAAACTTGTAAATTGTATAAGTATTGATACATAGTGGGTTTGTGGTTACGAGACTTAGAGCGAGGGGTTTTCCGCTACTTGTGAGTTATATGTCTTGCTTTTCTTTATCTTTTTGTGGTGAACTTCGCCGTTGGGAGTCGTATACTTATTTATACTGTATTGCGTGGTTGTGATCCGCCATTTGGCGAAGAGCTAGCTCCCGCTTGGGGATGCCTTAATCTTTATTATGTATTTGTGGTTTTGGATCAAAATATATAAAGGAGGTGCTGCCAAAATTTTTAAAGGACGAAACATGTTTTCAAACTAGTAAATTTCACTTGCATCATTCATGTTCTTTTCTATGCATTAAGAAAACTTGATTTCATTATACCTTTATTTCAAAACTTCACCTCCTTTATTTTCTTAAAAAGAGTTAGATTTCTGGGTTTCGGCTTACTTGAATTCCATTACGCCTTTAGACATTGCGTGATTCAAGTGCTGGTCACGAGCTACTATTTCGGGTCGTGACAGGTTTCCTTGGCTGCTTTGCTGGCATACTACTTCTTTCCGGGTGATTGCTTTGGTAGGTGGGTTCACTTGTATCGTGACCACTGCAGTACTTTTATTTATTCAGTTGTATCTAGCAAACTCCATCAACCAGACTTGTATATTTTTCAGACTAAGAACACCAGTATGTATATTCTTTCGACCTTAGGGTCGCGTGCTGTATTATGGTTTTTCTTTGGTTTTCTTGAGGATATTGCTTTTCTTGATGAGTTTTGATCCTCACCCTTCGGTGTTGTATATTATATTGCATTGCGTGGTTGTGTCTGCCATTTGGCGAAGAGCTAGCTCCCGATTGGGGATGCCTTTATATTATGCATGATTGTATCCATTTGGGGCCAGAATTTACAAAAGAGACTCTGGCGAAATTTTTGGAAAAGACTTGATGTTTTAAAAATGCATATTACGGCTTATTTTGTTAAACCACTTGCTTTAAAACTAAACTTTTCCTCCTCTCTCTTTTCAAATGGTTTAGATTTCTGGGATTTTGGCTTACTTGAATTAGATGGGGTCCTATAGACTTCATATGATTCAAGTGCCTGTCATGTGCCATTTCGGGTCGTGACAATAGCTCTCTACATGCCATCACACATGCTCATGCCAACTCACCCTCCACCTCATTTCCCAAATGATTTTCTAAAAAGAAAACCAATTAATGAGGTGACCATCTTCTAGAAACTATTCCTTATAAATACGGAATACAACCTGGTACACATATCGAAATACATATACGCGTATTCGTATAAAAATACGAAAAGCCAAGAGAGAAAATGAATAGTGAACAATAATACTAGAATACGTATATAATTTATTAAATCAAAACCTGATTTAATAATCCGACTTAATCCTAAGTCGCTAGTATTATCAACCGTCCGATTAAAGTCTGTGCAGCCTGTACACATATTTAATCGGACATCTGTATATACTAACATATGTCATCTACACCATATCGCCTGAACCGTGAAAACCCTCTGTGTGGGACTCTAAAGACTAGCCAATACGCTGGCAGTGGGTTTAACCACAAGCATGTCAGCGACACTAGCTGTACGTAACGGCTACCCAGGTATTGAGCGAAAGGAAGGCCGATGAGCAAACTCATCCAAATCTCTACTGAGCCTGATAGTGACAATATCCGTACAGTCCGATATGTTCATCTAAGAGTATCGCATATCGAGTCTAGGGAGGTGGATAAAGTCAGATCTCTAATAACGCGACATTTAGTGTTGGTATGAAACCCATCACCACCTGAGAAATTATCGATCCTGGATCGGTAATTCTCGTTTACTCCGGCCGAGGATTTCTGGTGATGGCCACCCATGCACAACGTGACATCAACCCCCAATAAAGGGAGAGACGAATCCCCGACAATCCGCTCACTGCCTCTATGTGGCTCGGGACTGTACCCAACTAAAACCTGTTTGCATGACTCCTTTGAGCCGTGGTAGGATAGTAATCAAAGGACAGTGAGAACTCACACAAGACAAATGACGATCTCAGGTCGACAGACTAACCTGTACACATGTCACCTGGGAACTTTTATCTGACAATAGGTATAATACCAACTAGCAAGTTCCCGGCGAGTCCGTCCAGGGTACTCATAACCCAATGAGCACCTGTATACTATCTTAGGTGAACAAACTAACACCAATGGCTTGTGAGACTTGGCCACCGACCCTTATCGGGGTCTCGATCAGTATACACTAGTCTACTCCAGAGTATTGATGACCAGTCTCGATACTCCTACGACTAAGGACATTTAAGGATGTGCTTATAAACCACCCAGCTCCCACGTATATGATCTCCATCAAAATGCTGGTAGTCAAGCAAGAATCCTATGGGCTCTACCAATATGTAATAGTGATCTGTAATACCACCTGAAGCATGTACATGATGATAAAGACAAACCAGATAGCATACTATCATCTTGAGTAAGACTATTCTACCGGTATAGGTCATCCCTCAATCATCACAATCGCTTGCCTATGATTCAATAATTGACTTGAGGACACTATAGCCAACAGATAACCAGTGGTGCAATGCTTGTACAGTTTAGTTTCATTTGTACATTTGATATCGCGGGACGAGCGTCCGACATATGGACTGCCATCTCTTCCAGTTTTTATATTATTTATTTGGGGCACGGCCGGGTTGAGGTTGATGTCACCCTTGTACATATTACTTTCTTTTCTGTACTAGGATTACCCCGTGGTGGAGTGCACGGATAGCCGGGTTCTAAAGAGCAGTGGGCCTGCATCTCATGGAATTAAGACGGAGGGGGTCTTACTCTAGAATTTACGGGCTATTCACCGCACTCATAGGGGGTACAGGTTGACCCAAGGAGGGGTGCTCAAGTTACCGGATTCCGCGGAGTGCTGGGTGGCCCATTCACGTTGTTGATTGGGGTTGCATCGCTTCTGGGATTGGCGGGTAACTTTCCGCACTGGATCTAGGTTTTCATTGCATAGACTATTCATATTGTAGGGTTCCTAGGCACTCTCAAGAGGTCTCACAAGGCATCAACCATACCAATTTCAAATTTTACGGGTGCCGAGAAACCCTAATACGGATCGTTAACTAGATATTTAGGCGCAAAAGAAACTAGTTAACAACTTAACTAAATGGTAAACGGAATAGATCCGGTGCTCCACCTCCATAGCTCCGTGATGATGTCTCCTCGCTGCGATCATCGGATCCCGGGCTCTAGTGTCGGCTTCATCGGAGAATGGACGGGCTAGGTCATCGACTACGACGCCGAAGATGATCTACGTCGAGGCATCACTAGATCAAGCTCCACCTTCACCAAGTCATGAAAACTTGTGAAGGAAACACCCTATACTACTTGGCAAGAGGTAGAGAATGAAGAAATAGGAAGTGGGTTCGCTTTAGATTTGGATTTCTCACCCTTTTTCATCAATCACCATTGATGAAGTCAAGGTTCTTCATCTTGAAGAAGAAGAAGAAGATGATGATAATATGATAAGGTTTAAGTAAAATGAAAAATAATAATAATACTTATCATCTACCAACCATGGTCTGTAGGGTTCCTAGGCACTCCCAAGAGGTCTCATAAGGCATCAACTATGCCAATTTCAAAAATTAGAGGTGCCGAGAAACCCTAATACGGATCGTTGGCTAGAAGTTTAGGCGACAAATGAAACTAGTTTACAACTAAACTAAAAGAACGGAAATACAACCTTTGTAGATCCGTTTCTCCACCTCCATAGCTCCATGATGAAGTCCTCTCCGCTGTCCAAATCGAACCATGACTCTAGCATCGGCTTCATCGGAGAAAGAGCGGGCTAGGTCATCGACGACGATGCCGAAGATGATCTACATCGAGGCATCACTAGATCAAGCTCCACCTTCACCAAGCCATGAAAACTTGTGAAGGAAACACCCTATACTACTTGGCAAGAGGTAGAGGATGAAGAAATAGGAAGTGGGTAGACTTTAGAATTGGATTTCTCACTCTTTTTCATCAATCACCATTGATGAAGCCAAGCTTCTTCAAGTGAAGAAGAAGAAGAAGAAAGAAAGAATATGATAAGTATTATTTAAAAAGAATAATCAAATGAATACTTATCATATCCTAACCTTAGTTAGGTGTAGAGAATAGACCATGGTTAGGTTTAATGGTTTAGGGTTAAGCATGAGACAAAATGGTCATGTAGTCAAAGCTTCATGAAGCTTCCACTACAAACAAAGAATGCCACCATTTTCCTCTTCTATCTTTTCCAAAATGAAAAAAAATAAATAAATAAATAAGCAAATAAACAAAACCCTAAACATAAACTTAACCATGGTTTAATCTTATACTTAACCAAGTTAGCATGTATCATCAAACATGATACAATCAAGTGCACAAAAGTATATCATATATACAACTTGTGAACTCAAGTGAGAAAATCCATTTAAAAGTGAACCGATACTAGTTAATGCAAAGTAATATATCAAATATATAATTATACATTAAATCATTAAATCAACACTTGATTTAATGATCCTGTCATATCGCATATAACCGACTAGTATCTATAGTAACAACTTATCGAATCAACACTTGATCCGATAACCCGGCTATATCGCATATAACCGATCAATGTCACAAATCGTGAGAATCGAATACAGTATCACATACTGGTATCATTCTCGGTGCCGCACATATCTCATATGCGCTCCTATTTCGTTTCGCTTGAGTCAGGAAACCTCTGTGTAGGACTCTAAAGACTCGTCAATACGCCGGCAGCAGATGATGATCATATCAAGCACCCACAAGCCGCAAGTGGTCTGCTAAACGTAACGGCCACCCGGGTATTGAGCGATCAGAAGATCGACGAGCAAGCCCGCTCACACTCCAGTGAATCCAACCAGTAACACTACCGTACAGTCCGGTCTGATCGTCTGATATGTCGCATATCTCGCCTAGGGGTGGTAAACGTCAGACCCCAATAGCTCGATAAGTCGTGTCGATATGAGGTCTATAACAGTTCGAGAAACTACTGGTAACACTTACCAGTAAATCTCAGCAACCCTGGCCAAGGATTTCCGGTTATAGCCAATCGAACACAGCGCAACATCAACTCCCTATACCGGGGGAGACGAATCCCCTCCTATCGCTCATTGCCTCCATGTGATTCGGGACTGTACCCAAAAACCACCATTTTGCACGCCCTCTTGGACGTGGTAAGGTGAAAATCAAAGCACAGTGGGAACCACACAAGACTCTATGACGATCTCGGGTCAACAAACTACTCTGTACCAGTGTCACCAGAGAACTGCCATCTGACGTAAGGTATAATACCATCTGGGAGTTCTCGGCGAGTCCGTCCAGTGTACCCAGTCTCTACTGAGCACCCGTATATCTCCTCTGATGTCAAACACCAATGGATATGGGTTCATCCATCGCTCATCTGTATGGGTCGAAAAGGTGTACGCTAGTCTACTCTGGTATATCGATGCCCCGTCTCGATACACCTACGACTAGGGACCTTGAAGGATGTACTTATGGACTACCATGTCCCCACTAGTATGATCCATATCATAGTCCAGGTAGTCAAGTACACATCCTAAGGGCTTTACCAACATGTAACAGAGAGACAATCAGTATACACATTAAGGTAAAGAGTAACCGGATAGCATACTATCATGTCGAGCAAGAAAGTCCTCCCTATATATGTCCCAGCATCCACCACAATATACATCCTATGTATAGCAATGGCCTCTAGGGCATACATATAACTAACAATCTCCCACTTGCACTAGGGCCATCTGATAGTGATTAGCTCAAAAATATGAGTTTACCGCAATCAGAGACGGCGTCGCTTCGCAGCTAGCCGGTGAGTACGGGTCGATCCACAGAGACGGGTAAATTTCTTTAAAGTGATTTAACGAGTTGATTCTTTTTGTAGTTTTGGTAGGTTTATAAAAATCTAAAGACTAGATCTAATTAATTTAATTAAGAATCTTGCTAGGGTTAGGATTAGGGGAAGTTTTGGAAATTAAAGATTTTTCCTCACCGCTTTCAATACCTTCCTTTTTTAGATCTCTTAGATGTTAAGTTAATTATCAATAAAGTGGATACAAATCTTTTGGGAAGATGTTTCTTCCTCTAGATTTGTACCCTACCTTTGTTGATAATTATCCTAACCCTCACGGAAAACGCGCGGAACCGGCCCTTTATACTACGGTTCATCGTTACCTCGAAGGGTAGGATGCCGCAGGGAGCGGTTGTGCTCGTATGCGTGAAGTTCTTATTCATTAGGTGAAGGTGGCATTGAAAGGGGCGAGAGATTTCATCTCTCAACCCTTTCCCTAAGGCTAACCCTAACAAGCGAGGAGACTACTCGCTCATTAGGGGAAGAGAAGACATTAAAAGAATAAAAGAAGAACACTTACTAAAGGTGATGGCTCCCTCCAAACGATAAAGAACAGATCTGAATGTCACCTCAGAATTTCTGAATTTTATTTATTGAAAAGAGGCATGAGAAATTACAATGATTAGAGTCCTATTTATAGATAATAGGAAACCCTAGGTTACATTTTGATTCGCACATCTGTTTTTACAAAAATGCCCTCTAAGAAAACACCAAGTCAAAGATCCGCGCCGCCTCAGAATTTTGGAAAAAAATCTCGAACTCCGTGCACTATACGGCCGCGGAAGCGCGGCTCGAGGCCTGGTTTGGCCGCGCTTCCGCGGCCAAAATCTTGAATTGGGCTCTGGGCTTTTTGGGTTTGGTTCATTGACTTTTTGGGCTTCTGTTTATGTATGTTGTTTTCCATTTGGGCTTCTAGGTTAGTTCCAGATTTCCAGTGAACAATTCGCAATGGATTTTTAACCGTTCGTTTTGAGTCGATGTCTTGAATCTTGCTTTGTGAACTGATCTTTATGTAGATTCTCTGTTTGTTGGTTAAAGTCCACTTTTGCATTATCTTTTCATCGTTTTCACTGTTTCCTGTCCAAGAACCTGTAACCTGTAACATGTAGCAGACATGCGTCAAAAGCACCTGTTTTCATTGTAAAATGCATAAGAATGGGGAATATAAAATACAATATTATGTGATGAACAGATAGCAGTGGTTGTAGTATCTCATACTCAACCATCCCATAAAAATCTCTCTCTGGGAACAGGCCTTTGTGAGTGGATCCGCTGTGTTGTCCTCTGAATCTACTCTCCTAATCTCGATCACCCTGGAGATCAACTATCTCCATGATCAGGTGATGCTGCCTCAGAATACGCCTGGGTCACTGATGGGACGGGCGTTCCTTGGCATAAGCCACAACTCCATTGTCTCACAATGGTAGTAACGAAGTTCATCTCATGAACTAATATACACCCAAACAGCCTCTTTGGTAGCATCTTAAGTAGCGATGTATCCAGCCTTTATCATCTAGTATGTCACGGTATCTAGCTTGGAACTCTTCCAACATACCGTCCCTTTACTGAGGGTAAAGACAATGCCTGTGACTGACACTCAGTCGTCATTATCACCCTGGAACCTTTCCAGTGATTCTCCCCAGGATCAATTGATATGATCTCACTACATCTAGTGAGTATCCTAACTTCCATTTAGATCTATCTCATAGATCCAAAATCCAGGATTTAGTAGGTATCACTTTGATCCTAGATGGAGAATCATAGTGATAATCGGAGATTGATCGAGCGTAGCATAGGAAACTCTTTCCTTATCAAGAGTATGTCATCCACGTACTCTACGAGAATCGCCACCATACTCCCTACTGCCTTTTTATTTATACAAGGTTCATCTACCATTTTGATGATGTCAAACTCTTTGACTAATCCATCAAAACAGATGTTCCAACTCCGCGATGCTTGCTTTATCCTATAAAGCATCTTGCACACGTTTCCGCTGCTCCCACTGTCTACGAGACCCTCTGGCTGTGTACTTATAGACGCACTCTTCTAAAACATCATTTAGAAAAGCTATCATGACACCTAACCGCCAGATATCGTAGTCATGGTATGTAGCCGTAGCAAGTAGTATCTGGATGGACTTAAGCATAGATCCTTAGAAAAGGTTTCAACATAATCCACACCTGGTCTATGATGCAAACCTTTAACAAGTCTAGCTTTGAAAGTCTCAACTTTTCTATCTACACCAAGTAATCTTCTCAAGATATACTTGCTCCTGATGGGGATTTAACCCTTCAGATATAGCAACCAAAGTCCATACATTATTGGTGTACATGGATTCCATCTCAGATCACTAAGCATCCAGCCATTCTAACAGAGTCTTACTCCTGATGGCCAACTCAAAACTAGTTGGGTCATCATCTCATGATGCAGTCCTCGCTCCCACTGTCATAGAGAAACCGAAGTATCTCTCAGATGGGTGAGGAACCCTACTAGATCGGCGGAGAGGCTGAGGTTCGTTGGAATCTACTGAATCCTTTGGTTGTACCAAATCATCTGCTGTAGTTTGCATAGTTGGAACATTTCCAGTTCTACATAACAGACCTTGCCTCGAGCTTGTCCGGATTTTGCTTTTAGACATAGGCCGGACAACCCCAAATCTTAACTAGCTTAAGACAAGGGCTCTTCCCTTTCCATATCACATATGAAATGGTAGGCAACTGATTTGATTGGAACCCTATTCAATAGGTATGCAGCTTCTCAAGTGCATAACCCCCATAAGGAAATAGGCAACTCAGTAGTACTCATCATAGAGGACACCATATCAAATAGGGTGTATCTGCTCCGCCCCGATAGACCATCGTGCTATGGCTGTATACGGAGGAGTAATGCTGAGAGAGAATCTCACTCTCCTTTAGAATAATCCAGGATTTCCGTGCTCAAGTATTCTCCTCCTCGATCAAATCAAAGGACATAATACTTATACCCTTATTGGTTCTCTACTTCTAGTTTATATTCTGTGAATATCTCAAAAGGTTCGGACTTGTGTTTCAACAGGAACATAGGTCTGAATCTCGAAAGATCATCAGAGAATGTAATGAAGTAAAAAGAACCGTTCTTGGTATGTGTAGACTGGGGACCTTCATACATCAACATGTATCATCCCAAGAGTTCATTAACTCTTTCTCTGTTTCCAATAAACAGGGCTATGGTCATCTTATCTTTGTGACACGACTGGCAAGTTTCACAAGATGTAAATTCAAACTGATTTAAATATGCATTTACATGTAACTTCAGCTAGTCGGGTCTCATTGATATGACCTAGTCTACAATGCCTCAAGAAGGATTCGTTCATTTCTGAACTCTTCCTCTTGTGTGTGTTCTGTATACTAAGAACTGTAGTTTGATTTAGAACATCAACGCTTTTAGATAACGTGCCTGAACCGATCAACTTTTGATATAGGAAATGTTCAAAACATTATCCAACAATACAAAATTTTATCATTTCTTTACTAATAAAGAGACTGATATGATTTTGTATATCAGGTTCGGTATCTAATAACATTCGTTCAGAATCAATGTATTGGTAACACAGGGTGACAGTGACCAACAGACTTGGCTGCAACACTTGCCCCGTTTTCTGTCTCATGAAACTTATCACCCGTTCTCAGTTCTCTACCTATCTGTAGCCCTATGTAACAGATTACATATCTGGGATCCTGATCTAGTATCACATACCTAGGACGTAAAGAATATTGAGAAACAGTTCTGTGTAACGAACACACCCGAAGATGATGCATCATATGCACTTTCCTCGTTTGGGCGGCACGGGAAATCTGGTATTCCCCAATTTCCTGCTCTGTCTTATAACATTTATAAGTTGGAACGGGACCAACGTTCCCCAGCTCAGTATAACAACCGGGTTCGGTCAATAATCCGTATTATTATCTTGATTAAGGCGTGATATGGTCGCTACCTGGAGAGAGAGAGAAGAAAACACTCAGCGTGCGCTCTTGCAAGAATAGATTGGTTATTGTTTTATCTAATCAGGATGGCTCCCACTGCTTTTTATCAAATCTTCCTTCAAACCCTAAAAGGAAAGACTAGCCGGGATTAATTACACACTACAAGTTCGCCAATCTTTCAGCCAGCCCAGTGTCGGTACTTTGAGGGAGGTCCCCCGTGCTTTCGCACGAACCTAATTAATGTAAACCTCGTTTTCCCAGAGGCGTAACCTCGTTAACACCTTTCTAGACACCTACTTGATCGGCTAATTGTAATGTATAAAATTCTCCCAGGAGTAACAATTACTCGCAGTGGGTATCGGGATCCAACTATCTCATAGAAGGTATGCAATCTCATTGCAAATTTCAACACATGAAATTCCGGATAATATTTTGCCCCTAGCGTCCTATGACCTTGACAGAGGTCAACAAACCATAGGCTGCTAGTCAAGTTCAACCCGTCATTTCCTGATTGAAGTAAACCCACCCGCACGACCCTTGACAGAGGTCAACAAGGTCACACGACTACCCTAAATCAATCACATCATATGCTTATACAGATAAGCACTAATCAGCTACCGCACACTACGCCTTGACAGAGGTCAACAAACGTAGCACGAATACTAACCAGTACATATCTGAAATGACGGAGGGCTATGACAGGTTTTTCTGAAAACCTATTGCGTAATGAACTTGATATCGTTGTAGAATCAAATGATTTTAAAATGGAGTATTTTTGAAGCTTTTCTAGTTTTGCTAAAGGAGTCACTCCCGGTGAAGGGATCGTCGGTCCTTTCCTCGTTGAATGAGGTGCGGGATATATCATATATATCACTGTGCAAAGCAAAAACTCTTAAAAGCAATCAAAATACAAACCGAGTGTGTAGCATCTGCCAGTTATTGCTAAAGGAGTCATTCCCTGTGAAGGGATCTCGGTCATTTCCTCATCGAATAAGGTGCAGGATATATCACATATACCTCTGTGCAAAGCAAGAACTGTAGCTACCTGTTTTATTTTGAAATTCTATTCTACAACATCTTTAGGTTTCTTTTCTTTCATTAATCACATTAATGAAGTCCCATCATTTAAGTACCTAAACATCACAGATAAATACGACGTACACTTATGCCATCCGCATTCGCCTCGATGTCCCCTCGTGCACTGTTAGGTTAGGTAACTAACGGCAGAGCAGGGCAGGGCTAGCACGGGTGTAAAACATAAGTAACATCTATATAATATATCATATATACTATATAAAGTATCCATCACAGAACATCACATGATCACATCACAGATATCGCAGCAGAAGAATCATATGAAATATTGGATATACTAGGACGTCCGTGTTTTCAATACGAGCCAGTATAAAACACGGATTCCACGGTCGTGATGAATAGCAAACCCACACCCCTAGATCCCTACGAGAGCGGCAAGCAACCCTACCAATTCTAGAGTTAGCAAACCCGGACTCTACTCCTCGAGTTGGTCTCCCACTGGACTCCAGAACCCGGTTACTTGTGCTCTCCTCCTTGGGTCTATCCTAGTGCGGAGAAGTAAATAATATACAAACGGTGAGATCTTCCGCAACCTGGAAGCGCCCCAATAAAAGAATATTACATACAAGTTTTTACATGAATGAAAACGAAAAAGCACTCATCTCACATAAAAACCCCCGGCTATTCAAACACGACGATCCAATATAACATATCCAGCAACAAATAACATCGCATGTCATCAACGTAAGTAAACATGCGCATCTCAATTGTCATTGACATATAGCAACGAAACCGGCGATATCACATATTACACTTACGGTCACAGAAAAGAAAGTGTAAAACTACAACAGTTGGAATCCGCAACCACCTCAGACATCGCATGCCTGATCAAATGAATTCTTTAGACATCGCATGCCTAACAATTATAAATCCCGCATTTTAGTCTCAAAATCGAAAACTCTTTTCAATATTAAGTCGGGCAATTCAACAAGATTCCCGACATCTTGATCGAATGCTCGTCGCAAACTTCAGTAGA
Source organism: Agapanthus africanus (assembly GCA_030015575.1). Classification (NCBI taxonomy): domain Eukaryota; kingdom Viridiplantae; phylum Streptophyta; class Magnoliopsida; order Asparagales; family Amaryllidaceae; genus Agapanthus; species Agapanthus africanus. Next base: position 49,024,679 of record CM057351.1, on the reverse strand, counting down.
CGGCCGCACCCCCGATACCGTCGACGAAGTGCACCAAGGCGGAACACCGCTGCCGCGAGCACCTGAACGGATGCTTTCGGCGACGGGGTTCTCCTACAGTCACTTGGTCGGGGCTCTGGGATGTAGCTGTCTATTAAGTTTATCGGCGAGTATCCGCGTACACTACGTGATTACGACGGAATTTTGATCACATCAAAATTCCGTGGCAACCGATCAAGTGAGACTAAACTGCTATGTTTATAACATTCATTCAGTTATCTCATAACTGCTTGTGAATTCCAATTATTGTATCCCATTCCAGACAAATAGAAAATGTTAAACTTTCCGATCGAACAATCGAACACCCAAGTTTTCCCAATACAGATCAACACATGAAATAAGTTTTAAAAACATTCAGTTCATGCTTCAGTACCAACGGTCCAGCCGTAGAAGGGTCAAGCCAACGCCTCACATGTGGCACGCCGTACTGCCCCAAACCCGAAGGTTCAAAGGGAAGTTCATGACGGTCACATAATCGAGTTAAGGTTTGTTGTCTTCTAGAGGGTCCATTGCGTTACTTGCACTACTTAGAACGTCTTTAAATCTCGGAAAAATCCAACACTTGGAAATTTTCCGGCAGGGAAAAAGTTGGGTATTTATATCCGGTTGAACTTTTTAACATATTCAAGAATTATGCGGAAAGCCACATAGACAAAATTAGACAATCCGATCGAAACACCGAGTCCCCAATACAACCCAAAAAACTCAACTCTTGAGTTCAGAAAAAAAATATCCCAGGAAAACCAGCACTGCAAAATAGGAATTACTGTGCAAAATTCAATGGGAGAAAAGACAAAATGGCTGCGGAACAGCCGCATTAGCACGCTAATGCCGCGGTTCCGCCGCACTTTAGAAAGATCATTAGGTAATTTTTGCACCGTAATTCTTAGAATTTCCTGCTGAATTTTCTGCATATTTTTAATCTGGAAAAAACCCAATTTTTGGAAAAAGTCCAGAGAGCAAATTTGTGTTAGGGTTTCGGTTTAATCGGACTTCAAACTCCGTCTACGCATCGCCTAAGGCTCTAGCTAGGCTCTGATACCACTGTAGGTTCCTAGGCACTCCCAAGAGGTCTCACAAGGCATCAACTATGCCAATTTCAAAAATTAGAGGTGCCGAGAAACCCTAATACGGATCGTTGGCTAGAAGTTTAGGCGACAAATGAAACTAGTTTACAACTAAACTAAAAGAACGGAAATACAACCTTTGTAGATCCTTTTCTCCACTTCCATAGCTCCATGATGAAGTCCTCTCCGCTGTCTAAATCGAACCATGACTCTAGCATCGGCTTCATCGGAGAAAGAGCGGGCTAGATCATCGACGACGATGCCGAAGATGATCTACATCGAGGCATCACTAGATCAAGCTCCACCTTCACCAAGCCATGAAAACTTGTGAAGGAAACACCCTATACTACTTGGCAAGAGGTAGAGGATGAAGAAATAGGAAGTGGGTAGACTTTAGAATTGGATTTCTCACTCTTTTTCATCAATCACCATTGATGAAGCCAAGCTTCTTCAAGTGAAGAAGAAGAAGAAGAAAGAAAGAATATGATAAGTATTATTTAAAAAGAATAATCAAATGAATACTTATCATATCCTAACCTTAGTTAGGTGTAGAGAATAGACCATGGTTAGGTTTAATGGTTTAGGGTTAAGCATGAGACAAAATGGTCATGTAGTCAAAGCTTCATGAAGCTTCAACTACAAACAAAGAAAGCCACCATTTTCCTCTTCAATCTTTTCCAAAATGAAAAAAAATAAATAAATAAATAAGCAAATAAACAAAACCCTAAACATAAACTTAACCATGGTTTAATCTTACACTTAACCAAGTTAGCATGTATCATCAAACATGATACAATCAAGTGCACAAAAGTATATCATATATACAACTTGTGAACTCAAGTGAGAAAATCCATTTAAAAGTGAACCGATACTAGTTAATGCAAAGTAATATATCAAATATATAATTATACATTAAATCATTAAATCAACACTTGATTTAATGATCCGGTCATATCGCATATAACCGACTAGTATCTATAGTAACAACTTATCGAATCAACACTTGATCCGATAACCCGGCTATATCGCATATAACCGATCAATGTCACAAATCGCGAGAATCGAATACAGTATCACATACTGGTATCATTCTCGGTCCCGCACATATCTCATATGCGCTCCTATTTCGTTTCGCTTGAGCCAGGAAACCTCTGTGTAGGACTCTAAAGACTCGTCAATACGCCGGCAGCAGGTGATGATCATATCAAGCACCCACAAGCCGCAAGCGGTCTGCTAAACGTAACGGCCACCCGGGTATTAAGCGATCAGAAGATCGACGAGCAAGCCCGCTCACACTCCAGTGAATCCAACCAGTAACACTACCGTACAGTCCGGTCTGATCGTCTGATATGTCGCATATCTCGCCTAGGGGTGGTAAACGTCAAACCCCAATAGCTCGATAAGTCGTGTCGATATGAGGTCTATAACAGTTCAAGAAACTACTGGTAACACTTACCAGTAAATCTCAGCAACCCTGGCCAGGGATTTCCGGTTATAGCCAATCGAACACAGCGCAACATCAACTCCCTATACCGGGAGAGACGAATCCCCTCCTATCGCTCATTGCCTCCATGTGATTCGGGACTGTACCCAAAAACCACCGTTTTGCACGCCCTCTTGGACGTGGTAAGGTGGAAATCAAAGCACAGTGGGAACCACACAAGACTCTATGACGATCTCGGGTCAACAGACTACTCTGTACCAGTGTCACCAGAGAACTGCCAGGTATAATACCATCTGGGAGTTCTCGGCGAGTCCGTCCAGTGTACCCAGTCTCTACTGAGCACCCGTATATCTCCTCTGATGTCAAACACCGATGGATATGGGTTCATCCATCGCCCATCTGTATGGGTCGAAAAGGTGTACGCTAGTCTACTCTGGTATATCGATGCCCTGTCTCGATACACCTACGACTAGGGACCTGGAAGGATGTACTTATGGACTACCATGTCCCCACTAGTATGATCCACATCATAGTCCAGGTAGTCAAGTACACATCCTAAGGGCTTTACCAACATGTAACAGAGAGACAATCAGTATACACATTAAGGTAAAGAGTAACCGGATAGCATACTATCATGTCGAGCAAGAAAGTCCTCCCTATATATGTCCCAGCATCCACCACAGTATACATCCTATGTATAGCAATGGCCTCTAGGGCATACATATAACTAACATGGTCAAGTGTAGAGACTAAACTAGGGTTAGTGGGAATGGTTAGGGTTAAGCATGAGACAAAATGGTCACATAGTCAAAGCTTCATGAAGCTTCAATATACAACAAAGTTAGCCACCATTTTCTTTATGCTTTTCATTTTCCAAAAAAACAATAGATAAATAAATAAGTGAATAAAACAAAATCCTAACCATTATTATGTAACCATGGTTTGATCTTTACACAAAAACCCTAGCATACATGTATCATCAAACATGATACAATCAAGTGCACAAAAGTATATCACATATACAATGTGCACCTCCGAGTGAGAATATCCATTTAAAGTGAACCGATACTAGTTAATGCAAAGTAATATATCAAATATATAATTATACATTAAATCATTAAATCAACACTTGATTTAACGATCCGATCATATCGCATATAACCGACTAGTATCCGATGTATCGGCTTATCGAATCAACCCTCGATTCGATAACTAGGTTATATCGCATATAATCATTCGATACATTCATCGCGAGAATAGAATACGGTATCACATACACGCATTATTCTCGGTCCCGCACATATCTCATATGCGCTCCTATTTCATTTCGCTTGAGCCAGGAAACCTCTGTGTAGGACTCTAAAGACTCGTCAATACGCCGGCAGCAGGTGATGATCATATCAAACACCCACAAGCCGCAAGCGGTCTGCTAAATGTAACGGCCACCCGGGTATTGAGCGATCAGAAGATCGACGAGCAAGCCCGCTCATACTCCTGTGAATCCAACCAGTAACACTTACCGTACAGTCCGGTCTGTTCGTCTGATATGTCGCATATCTCGCCTAGGAGTGGTAAACGTCAGACCCCAGTAGCTCGATAAGTCATGTCGATATGAGGTCTATAACAATTCGAGAAACTACTGGTAACACTTACCAGTAAATCTCAGCAACCCTGGCCAGGGATTTCCGGTTATAGCCAATCGAACACAGCGCAACATCAACTCCCTATACCGGGAGAGATGAATCCCCTCCTATCGCTCATTGCCTCCATGTGACTCGGGACTGTACCCAAAAACCACCGTTTTGCACGTCCTCTTGGACGTGGTAAGATGGAAATCAAAGCACGGTGGGAACCACACAAGACTCTATGACGATCTCGGGTCAACAGATTACTCTGTACCAGTGTCACCAGAGAACTGCCATCTGACGTAAGGTATAATACCATCTGGGAGTTCTCGGCGAGTCCGTCCAGTGTACCCAGTCTCCACTGAGCACCCGTATATCATCTCTGATGTCAAACACCGATGGATATAGGATCATCCATCGCCCATCTGTATGGGTCGAGAAGGTATACGCTAGTCTACTCTCGTATATCGATGCCCCTTCTCGATACACCCACGACTAGGGACTTTGAAGGATGTACTTATGGACTACCCTGTCCCCACTAGTATAATCCGCATCATAGTCCAGGTAGTCAAGTACACATCCTAAGGGCTTTTCCAACATGTAACAGAGAGACATTCAGTATACACGTTAAGGTAAAGAGTAACCAGATAGCATACTATCATGTCGAGCAAGAAAGTCCTCCCTATATATGTCCCAGCATCCACTACAATATACATCCAATGTACAGTAATGGCCTCTAGGGCATACATATAACTAACAATCTCCCAATTGCACTAGGGTCATCTGATAGCAGTGGTTGTAGTATCTCATACTCAACCATCCCATAAAAATCTCTCTCTGGGAACAGGCCTTTGTGAGTGGATCCGCTGTGTTGTCCTCTGAATCTACTCTCCTAATCTCGATCACCCTGGAGATCAACTATCTCCATGATCAGGTGATGCTGCCTCAGAATACGCCTGGGTCACTGATGGGACGGGCGTTCCTTGGCATAAGCCACAACTCCATTGTCTCACAATGGTAGTAACGAAGTTCATCTCATGAACTAATATACACCCAAACAGCCTCTTTGGTAGCATCTTAAGTAGCGATGTATCCAGCCTTTATCATCTAATATGTCACGGTATCTAGCTTGGAACTCTTCCAACATACCGTCCCTTTACTGAGGGTAAAGACAATGCCTGTGACTGACACTCAGTCGTCATTATCACCCTGGAACACTTCCAGTGATTCTTCTCAGGATCAATTGATACCATCTCACTACAACTAGTGAGTATTCTATCATCCATTTAGATCTATCTCATAGGTCCAAAGCCCAGGATTTAGTAGGTATCACTTTGATCCTATGTGGAGAATCATTGTGATAGGCGGAGATTGATCGAGCGTAGCATAGAAAACTCTTTCCCTATCAAGAGTATGTCATCCACGTACTCTACGAGGATCATCACCATACTCCCTACTACCTTTTTGTATATACAAGGTTCATCTACCATTTTGATGATGTCAAACTCTTTGACTATTTCATCAAAACAGATGTTACAACTCCGCGATGCCTGCTTTTTCCTATAAAGCATCTTGCACATGTTTCCACTGCTCCCACTGTCTACGAGGCCCTCTGGCTGTGTACTTATAGACGCTCTCTTCTAAAATATCATTTAGAAAAGCTGTCATGACACCCAACCACCAGATATCGTAGTCATAGTATGTAGCCTTGGCAAGTAAGATCCGGATGGACTTAAGTATAGGTACTGGAAAAGGTTTCATCATTATCCATGCCTGGTCGATGACGAAAACCTTTAACAAGTCTAGCTTTGAAAGTCTCAACTTTTCCATCTACACCAAGTAATCTTCTCAAGATTTACTTACTCCTGATGGGGATTTAACCCTTCAGATATAGCAACTAAAGTCCATACTTTGTTGGTGTATAAGGATTCCATCTCAGATCACTAAGCATCCAGCCATTCTTATAGAGTCTTACTCCTGATGGCCAGCTCGAAACTAGTTGGGTCATCATCTCATGATGCCATCCTCGCTCCCACTGTCATAGAGAAACCAAAGTATCTCTCAGGTGGGTGAGGAACCCTACTAGATCGGCGGAGAGGCTGAGGTTCGTTGGTTTCTACTGAATCCTTCGGTTCTACCAAATCATCTGCTGTAGTTTGTATGGCTGGAACATTTCCAGTTCTACATAACAGATCTTGCCTCGAGCTTGTCCGGATTTTGCTTTTCACACATAGGCTGGACAACCCCAAATCTCAACTAACTTGAGAGATGGGCTCTTCCCTTATCATATCAAATATGAAGTGGTAGGCAACTGATTTGACTGGAACCCTATTCAATAGGTATGCAGCTTCTGAAGTGCATAACTCCCAAAAGGAAATAGGTAACTCAGTAGTACTCATCATAGAGGACACCATATCAAATAGGGTGTATCTGCTCCACCCCGATATACCATCGTGCAATGGTGTATACGGAGGAGTAATGCTGAGAGAGAATCTTATTCTCCTTTAGAATAATCCAGGAATTCCGTACTCAAGTATTCTCCTCCTCGATCACATCAAAGGACATAATACTTATACCCATATTTTGATTCTCTACTTATAACTTATATTCTGTGAATATCTCAAAAGGTTCGGACTTGTGTTTCAACAGGAACATATGTCTGAATCTTGAGAGATTATCAGAGAATGTAATGAAGTATAAAGAACCGGTCTTGGCATTTGTAGACAGGAGACCTTACATACATCAACATGTATCAATCCCAAGAGTTCACTAACTCTTTCTCTGTTTCCATTAAACAGAGCTCTGGTCATCTTATCTTTCTGACATGACTGGCAAGTTTCACAAGATGTAAATTCAAACTGATTTAAATATGCATCTACATGTAACTTCAGCTAGTCGGGTCACATTGATATGACCTAGTCTACAATGCCACAAGAAGGATTCGTTCATTTCTGAACTCTTCCTCTTTTTTGTGTTCAGTATACTAAGAACTGTAGTTTGATTTAGAACATCAATGCTTTTAGATAACGTGCCTGAACCGATCAACTTTTGATATAGGAAATGTTCAAAACATTATCTAACAATACAAAATTTTATCATTTCTTTACTAATAAAGAGACTGATATGATTTTGTATATCAGGTTCGGTATCTAATAACATTCGTTCAGAATCAATGTATTTGGAATACAGGGTGACAGTGACCAACAGACTTGGCTGCAACTCTTGCCCCGTTTTCTGCCTCATGAAACTTATCACCCGTTCTCAGTTCTCTACCTTTCTGTAGCCCTATGTAACAGATTACATATCTGGAATTCTGATCTGGTATCACATACCCAGGACGTAAAGGATACTGAGAAACAGTTCTCTGTATTGAACACACCCGAAGATGATGCATCAGCATGCACTCTCTTCATTTGGGTGGCACGGGAATTTTGGTAATTCCCAATTTCCTGCTCTGTCTTATAACAATTATAAGTTGGAGCGGGACCAACGTTCCCCAGCTCAGAATAACAAGCGGGTTCGGTCAAATATCCGTATTATTATCTTGATTAAGGCGTGATATGGTCGCTACCTGGAGAGAGAGAGAAGAAAACACTCAGCGTGCGCTCTTGCAAGAATAGATTGGTTATTATTTTATCTAATCAGGATGGCTCCCACTGCTTTTTATCAAATCTTCCTTCAAACCCAAAAAGGAAAGACTAGCCGGGATTAATTACACGCTACAAGTTCGCCAATCTTTCAGCCAGGCCAGTGTGGGTACTTTGAGGGAGGTCCCCCGTGCTTTCGCACGAACCTAATTACAGTAAACCTCGTTTTCCCATAGGCATAACCCCGTTGACACCTTTCTAGACACCTACTTGATCGGCTAATTGTAATGTGTAAAACTCTCCCAGGAGTAACAATTACTCGCAGCGGGTATCGAGATCCAACTATCTCATAGAAGGTATGCAATCTCATTGCAAATTTCAACACTTGAAATTCCCGATAATATTTTGCCCCTAGCGTCCTATGACCTTGACGGAGGTCAACAAAACATAGGCTACTAGTCAAGTTCAACCCGTCATTTCTTGATCGAATTAAACCCACCCGCACGATCCTTGACGGAGGTCAACAAGGCCGCACGACTACCCTAATCCAATCTGCATCATATGCATAAATAGATAAATACTAGTTAGCTACCGCACACTACGCCTTGACGGAGGTCAACAAACGTAGCACGAATACTAAATAGGACTTATCTGAAATGACGGAGGGCTACGACAGGTTTTTCTGAAAACCTATTGCATAATGAACTTGATATCGTTGTAGAATTAAATGATTTTGAAATGGAGTGCTTTTGAGGCTTTTCTAGTTTTGCTAAAGGAGTCACTCCCGGTGAAGGGATCGTCGGTCCTTTCCTCGTCGAATGAGGTGCGGGATATATCATATATATCACTGTGCAAAGCAAAAACTCTTAAAAGCAATCAAAAGACAAACCGAGTGTGTAGCATCTGCCAGTTATTGCTAAAGGAGTCACTCCCGGTGAAGGGATCTCGGTCCTTTCCTCATCGAATAAGGTGCAGGATATATCATATATACCGCTGTGCAAAGCAAGAACTGTAGCTACCTGTTTTATTTTGAAATTCGATTCTACAACATCTTAGGTTTCTTTTACTTTCATTAATCACATTAATGAAGTCCCATCATTTAAATACCTAAACATCACAGATAAATACGACGTACACTTATGCCATCCGCATTCGCCTCGATGTCCCCTCGTGCACAATTAGGTTAGGTAACTAATGACAGAGCGGGGCAGGGCTAGCGCTGGTGTAAAACATAAGTAACGTCTATATAATATATCATATATACTATATATACTATATACAGTATCCATCACAGAACATATCACATGATCACATCACAGATATCGCAGCAGAAGAATCATATGAAATATTGGATATACTAGGACGTCCGTGTTTTCAATACGAGCCAGTATAAAACACGGATTCCACGGTCGCGATGAATAGCCAAACCCACACCCCTAGACCCCTACGAGAGCGGCAAGCAACCCTGCCAATTCTAAAATTAGGAGACCAGGACTCGACTCCTCGAGTTGGTCTCCCACTGGACTCCAGAACCCGGTTACTTGTGCCCTCCTCCTTGGGTCTATCCTAGTGCGGAAAAGTAAATAATATACAAACGGTGACAACTTCCGCAACCTGGAAGTGCCCCAATAAAAGAATATTACATACAAGTTTTTACATGAATGAAAATGAAAAACACTCATCTCACATAAAAAACCCCGGCTATTCAAACACGACGATCCAATATAACATATCCAGCAACACATAACATCACATGTCATCAACGTAAGTAAATATGCGCATCCCAATTGTCGTTGACATATAGCAACGAAACCGGCGATATCACATATTACACTTACGGTCACAGAAAAGAAAGTGTAAAACTACAACAGTTGGAATTCGCAACCACCTCAGACATCGCATGCCTGACCAAATGAATTCCTTAGACATCGCATGCCTAAAAATTATAAACCCCGCATTTTAGTCTCATTATCGAAAACTCTTTTCAATATCAAGTAGGGCAATTCAACAAGATTCCCGACATCCTGATCGAATGCTCGTCGCAAACTTTAGAAGACGGCCGCACCCCCGATACCGTCGACAAAGTGCACCAAGGCGGAACACCGCTGCCGCGAGCACCCGAACGGACGCTTTCGGCGACGGGGTTCTCCTACAGTCACTTGGTCGGGGCTATGGAGTGAGGCTGTCTATTAAGTTTACCCGTCGAGTATCCGCGTACGCTACGTGATTGCGACGGACTTTTGATCGCATCAAAATTCCGTGGCAACCGATCAAGTGAGACTAAACTGCTATGTTTATAATATTCATTCAGTTATTGTTGGAGATAGTGCCCTCAGAGTCAATTATTGGATCACAGGCATGTGATTACAATGATTGAGGGAGGACCTATCCTCGTAGGACAGTCTTACTCGAGATGATAGTATGCTATCTGGTTTATCTTTATCATCGTGTACTGCTTTAGGTGACCTGACATGTCGCTATTACACGTTGATAGAGCCCCTAGGATTCTTGCTTGACGACCAGCAGTATGATGGCGATCATATACGTGGGAGCTGGGGTCTATAAGCACATCCTTAAAAGGTCCCTAGTCGTGGGAGTTTCGAGACTGGGCATCGATACTCCATTAGTAGACTAGTGTATACAGTCGAGACCCCGACGAGGGGCGGTGGCCGGTCTCACAAGCCACTGGTGTCAGTTGGTTCACCTAAGATGTATACAGGTGCTCATTGGGTTATGAGTACACCGGACAGGACTCGCCGGGAACCTGCTAGTTGGTCTTATACCAGATGTCAGATAGCAGTTCCCTGGTGACATGTGTACAGGTTAGTTCATCGACCTGAGATCGTCATTTGTCTCGTGTGAGTTCCCACTGTGCTTTGATTACTACCCCACCACGACTCAAAGGAGTCGTGCAAACAGGTTTTAGTTGGGTACAGTCCCGAGCCACATGGAGGCAGTGAGCGGATCTGCAGGGGTTCGTCTCTCCCGGTATTGGGGGTGAGGTCGCGCTGTGTCTAGGAGAGCCATTACGCAAAGCCTTCGGCCGAGGCAGGAGATTTACTGGTAGGTATTCCAGTAGTATCTCAGGGTGTTCTGGGCTACACTCCGACACGACTTGTACCGCCTTTGGGGGTCTGACTTTTACCAACCCCCTAGGCCCGACATGCGATGCTCATAGACGAACGGACCGGACTGTACGGATATTGTCACTGACAGGCTCAGTAGGGTGTCAGGATGAGTTCGCTCATCGACGTCCCTTTTGGTCAACAGCTGGTGGCCCGTCACGTATTGGCTTATACCTCTGACGTGCTAGTGGTTAAATCCACAGCCATAGTATTAACGAGTCTTTAGAGTCCACCACACTTTCAGTTACTCAAGCTTTCGGGCGAAACGCTGTAGAGGCCGTATGGAGATATGGCAGGGTCCGATCAGATACGTGCGGTATTGCACGGATCAGGATCGGACGGTTTGTACTAGTAGCCGTATAGGTATATGGCAGGGTTCGATCAGATACGTGCGGTATTGCATTGATCAGGATCGAACGGATATTACTAGCCGGCTTTGGTTTAAGCCGGTCCTAGTTTAGTACAGTGTAGATTTTGTCTCTTTTGCATTTGTATCCGGACGGAATACAGATGCGGGTGTGTATGCACAGTATCGGGGTTTTCCTGTAATTTATTACGGGACCAGTTTTCTGGAGTTGCCAGTTTGCATTCCGTTCCGGCCGGTTTTCCTTTGTTCTTTCCCGGCCGGACTTTCCCGATGGAGGGGGTTATTTGCAATTGTGCAAATAACACTTTGTGGAGGGGTTTATTGCAAAAGTATTGATTATGATAGCATCATTATCTTTTGCACCATCACTTGCATTAATGAGGGTATGGGTTTGATTAATGTGTGAAGCATGGTTGATGTTTCTTTGTCCCTTGATGTGGCCACCTTTTCTTCACTCCTACACTCACCTCCCTTCATGCTACATATTGTTTCATTCCCTCCACCTTTTAGAGGAGAGTTTTGGCCGGCCACTATGGTTGGGGATATGAGAGAAATTTGATTTTGGAGAGTGGCACAAAAATTTCTTCATCTCATTCTTCTAGTTTTGGAAAAATGAAAGCACCAATTTTCCTTAACCTTATTCCTCCATCAAAGGCAACAAACCCCAAAGTGAGACATGCACTCTACACTACACTTCCTACAGCAAATCTTGGACGCGTCGATTCGCCAGCTTCGCTCCCGAGTTGCCTCGGTATTGAGGTGGGAGCCCGTAAAAGCTACAGGCGATGTGGTGCCCTTTCCGACGAGGAGGAGACGGACGGAGATCCCGCCAGGAGATCGGAGTGGAGATGAAGACCGGAGGACTCGGATCAGTCGGTACATCTCAAACCCCATCTCTAGTTAGCTAGTATAGGTTAATGGTTTCGATCCGGGTATATTGTCCGCGGTAGCGCCAGTTTAAAAGATAAGAAAATTTTGATTCCGCATTTTGGCCTCGGATAGACAGCCGGGGCGCTGCCGTGGCGCAACATGGTATCAAAGCCACGCCATTAACCTTGCCTAGCTTGTTCTAATGCGTTTTGCTTATCCGATCGACCAAAATTCCAAAAACCTCATTTTTGTTCACATCAGTTTTCTGTTGGAATTTTTTGGTGTCTAAAAATTTTTCAGGTTGCATAAAAATGATGTGCTGAAAAAGATAAGGCTACTGTAGAAAAACGATAAAGTCATTCACTATTTGGAGCGCGGAACCGCGGCCAAAACCCCCTTTGGGCCGCGGTTCCGCCGCACTATGGTGAGTTGACTTGGTTGTTTTTCTTCAGTTGCTTTCTGGGCTTAAAATAGGGCTTTTGGGATATTAAATTTGGGCCCAGATCTTCTGTGACTGCTACAGTATTACTTGGGGGCCCACTTGTTAATTGTTTGATCGATCGGATATTTTTAAACACATTATTTCACAGTATTTACATTATATCTGCGACCGTGAATGTCACTTGATCGGTAAATCCCGTCTGACTGCTATAGCCCGGTTAGACGGATTTGCGAACGTGATTTTCACGTTGATGTTCTATGTTTATGCTGTGTTGTTGCGGATCGGTCGTGGGGGATAGCCTGGTTGCAATGCTAGTACTGTGTTGTTGTATTATGTACATTTGATATTGCGGGGCGAGCGTCCGACATGTGGACTGCCGTCACTGCCTGTTTGTATTATTCTTTTGGGGCACGACCTGGTTGCGGTCGATGTACCCGTTGTATGTATATTTTACTTTCTGTACTAGGATTGCCCCGCGGTGGGGTGCACGGATAGCCGGGTTCTGGAGGGCAACGGGCCCGCATCTCAGGGAATTGAGACGGAGGGGGCTTCAGTCCAGGATTGGCGGGCTATTCGCCGCACTCGTAGGGGGTACAGGTTGACCCAGGAGGGGTGCCCAAGTTACCGGATTCCGTGAAGTGCTAGGTGGTCCATTCACGTTGCTGAAGGGGGCTGCATCGCTTCGGGTTTTGGCGGGTGACTTGCCGCGCCCGTAGGGGTCTAGGATTTCATTGCACAGGCTATCCACACGACCAGGGGAACCTCGGGTTTCAGCAGCGGCTCTGTGAAACCCGGGGCTTCCAGATATCTGTATTGTTCTATGATGCTGTACATTTCTGTGATGTTGCATTTTATTCACGCCTTGAGCGAAATACTATATATTGGTATATATATTAGTAGATGTTGTATATGTTTTACATCCGCGCTAGTCCAGTCCCCGCTCTGCCGTTAGTTAGCTAACCTAACGGGTGATGACGGGACCCAGTGGCGAATGCGGATGGCATATACGTACGTCAGTATATTTTCGTTCTTTGTGGTGTGATCAATTGATGGGACTGCATTGATTCGGATCAATGCAAGATAAACAAACCTATTCTGATGTTGTTGGAACATTTTTCAAAAAGCTGTTATTGCAAGGATGTTCACTTTTGTTTTGCATCGTGGTATTCATTTGGAATATCCTGCTCCTCAGTCGACGAGGCAAGGGCCGAGATCCCTTCACCGGGAGTGACCCCTTGGACAGAAGTTTGCGTCAGGGCATTAACTTCACTATAGCCGATTACTTTTGCTTTGCATCGTGGTATTCAGTTGGAATATCCTGCACCTCATTCTACGGGGAAAGAGCCGAGATCCCTTCACCGGGAGTGACCTCTTTAGCGAAGGTTTTCGTCACTATATTTTTATAAAAGGCTATGCAGTTCCTTCAACGATATCAAGTTCATTACGTTAAAGGTTTTTCGCCAAAAACCATTCGTAGCCCTCCGTCATTTCTTATGGGTATTATTTAGTATTCGTGCTGCGTTTGTTGACTCCGTCAAGGCGTAGTGTACGGTAGCTAAGTGGTGCTTGTTTGTTGCATAAGTGGGATTGGTTAGGACAGTCATGCGGCCTTGTTGACTCCGTCAAAGGCACGTACGGGTGGGTTTAATGCAATCCAGATAATGACGGGTTGAACTTGACTAGGACTCTTTGATTTGTTGACTCCGTCAAGGTCACTTGAGTCCTAGGGGTAAAAACATCACATCGGGAGTTTCAAAAGAACTGAAACTTGCCAGTCATGCGCATACCTTCTGGAGTGTGGTGACTTGAGTGGATTCCGTCAAGTTATCATGCGATGATAGTTGGATCCCGATTCCCACTGATGAGTTGGTTTACTCCTCGGGTGATCCCGACTAATTCTTCTTTCAGGTTTGGAGGAGAATTTGAGGTACAGTGGGAGGTTTCCAGATTAGACAAAGTGATAACCATTCTGATCTAGGCTAGAGTGCACGCTGAGTGTTTCTTTTCTCTCTCTCTGGCAGCGACCATTGACCCGACCCTGGACTATGACTCAGTGACCAAGTTGACCGAACCTTCTTAACACTGGCTTTTGGATTGTCAGAGTTGCAGACCTCATTGCCACTCCTACTTTTACCCTTTTCTCCAGGACACCCCGCATTACTGCGAACGTCCACTTCCATTGGACAAAACCATCGTATGGTTATATACGAACTCGAAAGACTTCGAGGATGGTTTCTGGTTCTGGAGAAAACGAATAGGATTATTCAGTTGTCTTTTTCCTTTTACCTTCTCTCAGGTTGCGAGTACTCCTTGGTTTAGGAGATAGTACACCTATTACGCAAATTGGATAGTCTTCTTCCAAACCTTAGGCTGGTGCCGACCGGTAGGGAATGAAGAAAACCAATTAGCATAACGATGGTGTGCAGAAGGTATTAAGTTAAGACAAAGCAAGGGATTAGTAGGAGGGCAAAGTAAATTGCAACTGATATTCACGACCAAACCAAGTATTTCTTCGCCAATCCTAAATCACCTTTGTATTTCTCCAGGACACTCCGTATCACTACGAAGATCCACAGTTTATTGGATACTCCATCGTATGGTTATATACGAACTCGAAGGAACTAGTTCCAGTTCGGGGATGGATTCTGGTTCAGGAGAAATAGGAATAAAGTACATTCAGGTGTCTTTTATCTTCACCTTCTCTCGCGTTGCGAGTGCTCCTAGGATTAGGACAGTACACCCTTTATGCTTTTTGGATAGTCTTCTTCCAAACCATAGGCTGGTGCCGAACGGTAGGGAAGGAAGAAAACCATTTGGCCTAAAGGGGTGTGCAGACGGTATTGACTAAAGACATATAAAGGGATTTGGACAGGTGGCAAAGAATTATACGGTTATAGTTGTGAATCTGGATAATGGTAGAGGCATTACTAGGAATACCAGGATTCTCCACAGAAACATTTCAATGTTTCATTTTCACTGTGTAATGTTAAAAGAAAACTGATTTCCCGATTAGATACTTACTCCAGGGTATGTATTTACCAGGTATGATTCTCACATCTGTATGGTTTTACAGATGATGAGTGGGAGTAAGTTATTGGGAATTGGGTGATCATCCTCATTATATCGGGATTCGTTGTAATCGGTGATATTTGAGGAGATCACCTGGGCTGTTTGCCGGTCGGCAAATATTTGGTTTTGAATATCCGCTGTTGTGCACCAATTTCAAATTGATATATCTGTACGTCTATTTTCATAGAGTGAGATATACCTTTTGATATTATGTCGATGACATTTACCTATATCAGTGGATGGTTAGGTAAGGAGCATTGAACAGCGGTGTAATTCTTCTTAACCATAAGTACAGTTTTCAACCTACGACGCACAGTGAAAGAGTTGTTAGACTCAGCGGACTTATACAGAGTATTGTATGTTGTCCAGTGTCCATTAGGACAGAGGGGTTGGTCCTCATACTATATTCTGTTTACTTTTAACTTCTCTAGTTCTTAGACATGTGTTTCGTAGAAACACAGGGTCTAAGTTTTGAGGAGTTATAGGTATTTGAATAGAGTAGAAAACCAGGTGTAGCAAGTATCGGGATTCTTCAAAGTGATCGAAGATGCAGATACTTGTGTATGGTATTCAGTTGATAGTAATGATAAAGTGAAATTGCTTCTCTTTCAGGTTACTCATAATTGGAAGCATTCCTAAGTTGAGTAACGCTGATCGGCCTCCTTCCATTTAGTTGACATGCACTGGAGACAGCTGCATGATTTGAATCTGGTTCAATTAAATCAGTGCCTCTGGTTCTATATTGGATATAGAACAGTTCATATCTTAACGATGTTAAGGTACGGGGAGTTGTCCGGCTTATGCTTAAAACCAGACTCCGGATACCTCAAGGCACGTTTCTGTAATGGCTGTTTGTGGGTTGACCCAGGCTATGACGAGGGTTGATTTTCTACCATCTGGCAGATCAATAAAAATATTGTTCTAGACTCGCCACAGTTTTATTAAAAATGGATTTTTTCAAAAACAGCAGTGGGAGTATGGTAGAACTGGAAGTGATTCCAGAACCGCAAACGATTACTGAAGATTTGATAAGGAACCTAAAGATTCAATCTGATTTGACATTCCATTGGCCACTCCGCAGATAAGGTGGGTAACTTCAGGCACCCGAGAGGTACTCCGGTAGCCTCAAGGACGGTGACAAGGGAAGTTCTTGTTTACCCACACTTGCCATTGTTGTTGTTCCAGGCTGCGAGACCCGGCAGGAGGATGAGTATAGCGTCGTTCTAAACTAGCTTTAGAAGTGCACGTCTATATGACTCTGGCAGAGGGTTGTCGCAGTCAGTGGGAGCAGCGGAAGCATTGGTGGACTTCATGCTTATGTCTATTTATAGACTAAAGCAGATATAGCGGAGTTAGATCATCTGTTTCTGATGTGACAGTCATGGGTTTGACGTCATCAGAATAGGGGATGGATCTGATGAGAAGGTAGTAGGAAGTGATATTCTTATACTACGATCGGTTATACTTTGGTCGTCACACAGTGTTTTCTCCACATGGGACTTGGACATTATATCAGACATACTGGTTACTAGATCTATGGTTTTAGATCTAGATTTGGGTGGTTTCCCAATCAGGGTACTTTGACAGCATTCTAAGAGTATTTAGAATGGACGACTCCTGACATGGTAGTGTACCTGCAGGTAATGGAGTCACCCTCTCTAAAGGTGTCTTATAGACTAAAGTAGAGAGGGATGTGCATGATTGGCAGATCACTTGCTTAGGCAATTGAGTCAATCATGAAATGTCAAGTACCACACCAGATGTTGTTCTTGCACTAGATGCAATAAGTTGATATTGATCCAATCCTGGAGGAACAGTCGGAAGCAGTTTTAGAACATAAGTGAATGTTCTAGGGATATGATAACGGCTGCCTCCTTTAGGAGACGGTTATCACTCCAGGCTTCCAAGGTGACATGGACGACAAGGAGGTTGTCAGAGTTATAGTTTTCCCTCTGACGAGGGACAGTATTTTGGACAGGTGGTCCAAGGCAATACTGAGGGAGGCATGGCGCAGGATACTGATTAAGTTCAGTTGTTGATACAGTCTAAGAAGTTTGGATTTGGAGTTCATTTATGAACTAGGTCCCATCAGCCATCCAGACATTCCAAGACAGGTATTGCTCATTTCGGGAGATGGCTTTCTCCGCGAACTTGAGATATAGAGAGACATAGAAAGAAACATCACAGCGGATCCACTCACAGAGGCTATTCCTCGAACGCAATAATTTCGCAAACGAGCTTTGTGAGACTGACTAGTAGAGGAATTGGGTGTTCGGTATCACACGGGCTGTGAGTATGCGATATCGCAATAATTAGCCTTGAGTGCAAGTGGGAGATTGTTGGAGATAGTGCCCTCAGAGTCAATTATTGGATCACAGGCACGTGATTACAATGATTGAGGGAGGACCTATCCTCGTAGGACAGTCTTACTCGAGATGATAGTATGCTATCTGGTTTATCTTTATCATCGTGTACTGCTTTAGGTGACCTGACATGTCGCTATTACACGTTGATAGAGCCCCTAGGATTCTTGCTTGATGACCAGCAGTATGATGGCGATCATATACGTGGGAGCTGGGATCTATAAGCACATCCTTAAAAGGTCCCTAGTCGTGGGAGTTTCGAGACTGGGCATCGATACTCCATTAGTAGACTAGTGTATACAGTCGAGACCCCGACGAGGGGCGGTGGCCGGTCTCACAAGCCACTGGTGTCAGTTGGTTCACCTAAGATGTATACAGGTGCTCATTGGGTTATGAGTACACCGGACAGGACTCGCCGGGAACCTGCTAGTTGGTCTTATACCAGATGTCAGATAGCAGTTCCCTGGTGACATGTGTACAGGTTAGTTCATCGACCTGAGATCGTCATTTGTCTCGTGTGAGTTCCCACTGTGCTTTGATTACTACCCCACCACGGCTCAAAGGAGTCGTGCAAACAGGTTTTAGTTGGGTACAGTCCCGAGCCACATGGAGGCAGTGAGCGGATCTGCAGGGGTTCGTCTCTCCCGGTATTGGGGGTGAGGTCGCGCTGTGTCTAGGAGAGCCATTACGCAAAGCCCTCGGCCGAGGCAGGAGATTTACTAGTAGGTATTCCAGTAGTATCTCAGGGTGTTCTGGGCTACACTCCGACACGACATGTACCGCCTTTGGGGGTCTGACTTTTACCAACCCCCTAGGCCCGACATGCGATGCTCATAGACGAACGGACCGGACTGTACGGATATTGTCACTGACAGGCTCAGTAGGGTGTCAGGATGAGTTCGCTCATCGACGTCCCTTTTGGTCAATAGCTGGTGGCCCGTCACGTATTGGCTTATACCTCTGACGTGCTAGTGGTTAAATCCACAGCCATAGTATTGACGAGTCTTAAGAGTCCACCACACTTTCAGTTACTCAAGCTTTCGGGCGAAACGCTGTAGAGGCCGTATGGAGATATGGCAGGGTCCGATCAGATACGTGCGGTATTGCACGGATCAGGATCGGACGGTTTGTACTAGTAGCCGTATAGGTATATGGAAGGGTTCGATCAGATACGTGCGGTATTGCACGGATCAGGATCGAACGGATATTACTAGCCGGCTTTGGTTTAAGCCGGTCCTAGTTTAGTACAGTGTAGATTTTGTCTCTTTTGCATTTGTATCCGGACGGAATACAGATGCGGGTGTGTATGCACAGTATCGGGGTTTTCCTGTAATTTATTACGGGACCAGTTTTCTGGAGTTGCCAGTTTGCATTCCGTTCCGGCCGGTTTTCCTTTGTTCTTTCCCGGCCGGACTTTTCCGATGGAGGGGGTTATTTGCAATTGTGCAAATAACACTTTGTGGAGGGGTTTATTGCAAAAGTATTGATTATGATAGCATCATTATCTTTTGCACCATCACTTGCATTAATGAGGGTATGGGTTTGATTAATGCATGGTTGATGTTTCTTTGTCTCTTGATGTGGTCACCTTTTCTTCACTCCTACACTCACCTCCCTTCATGCTACATATTGTTTCATTCCCTCCACCTTTTAGAGGAGAGTTTTGGCCGGCCACTATGGTTGGGGATATGAGAGAAATTTGATTTTGGAGAGTGGCACAAAAATTTCTTCATCTCATTCTTCTAGTTTTGGAAAAATGAAAGCACCAATTTTCCTTAACCTTATTCCTCCATCAAAGGCAACAAACCCCAAAGTGAGACATGCACTCTACACTACACTTCCTACAGCAAATCTTGGACTCGTCGATTCGCCAGCTTCGCGCCCGAGTTGCCTCGGTATTGAGGTGGGAGCCCGTAAAAGCTACAGGCGATGTGGTGCCCTTTCCGACGAGGAGGAGACGGACGGAGATCCCGCGAGGAGATCGGAGTGGAGATGAAGACCGGAGGACTCGGATCAGTCGGTACATCTCAAACCCCATCTCTAGTTAGCTAGTATAGGTTAATGGTTTCGATCCGGGTATATTGTCCGCGGTAGCGCCAGTTTAAAAGATAAGAAAATTTTGATTCCGCATTTTGGCCTTGGATAGACGGCCGGGGCGCTGCCGTGGCGCAACAGTTATCTCATAATTTTTTGTGAATTCCAATTATTGTATCCCGTTCCAGATAATTAGAAAATGTTAAACTTTCCGATCGAACTTTTTAACATATTCAAAAATTATCCGAAAGCCACATAGACAAAATCAGATAATCCGATCGAACATACGAATCCCCAAAACAACCCAGAAAATTCAAATCTTGAATAAATATTAAAAATTCCCAGAAAATCCAGCTCTTGAATAAATATTAAAAATTCCCAGAAAATCCAACACCAGAAAAGAGGAATTACTGTGCAAAAATAGGAAGCTGACGTCATCATACGGCCGCGGAACCGCCGCAGAAGTCAAGCTTCTGCCGCAGTTCCGCCGCACTTTGGTGGATTCATGGGTATGGGCTTCACAGTAATTCTTACAATTCCCTGCTAATTTTTCTGCATATTTTTAATATCGAAAAACTCCAGATTTTGGAAAAAGTCCAGAGAGCATGTTTGTGTTAGGGTTTCGGGTTCGTTCGGGTTTCAAACTTCGTCTACGCATCGCCTAAGGCTCTAGCTAGACTCTGATACCACTGTAGGGTTCCTAGGCACTCTCAAGAGGTCTCACAAGGCATCAACCATGCCAATTTCAAATTTTACGGGTGCCGAGAAACCCTAATACGGATCGTTAACTAGATATTTAGGCGAAAAAGAAACTAGTTAACAACTTAACTAAATGGTAAACGGAAATACAACCTTTGTAAATCCGGTGCTCCACCTCCATAGCTCCGTGATGATGTCTCCTTGCTGCGATCATTGGATCCCGGGCTCTAGTGTCGGCTTCATCGGAGAATGGACGGGCTAGGTCATCGACTACAACGCCGACGATGATCTACGTCGAGGCATCACTAGATCAAGCTCCACCTTCACCAAGTCATGAAAACTTGTGAAGGAAACACCCTATACTACTTAGCAAGAGGTAGAGGATGAAAAAATAGAAAGTGGGTTCGCTTTAGATTTCGATTTCTCACCCTTTTTCATCAATCACCATTGATGAAGTCAAGGTTCTTCATCTTGAAGAAGAAGAAGAAGATGATGATAATATGATAAGTTTTAAGTAAAATGAAAAATAATAATAATACTTATCATCTACCAACCATGGTCAAGTGTAGAGACTAAACTAGGGTTAGTGGGAATGGTTAGGGTTAAGCATGAGACAAAATGGTCACATAGTCAAAGCTTCATGATGCTTCAATATACAACAAAGTTAGCAACCATTTTCTTTATGCTTTTCATTTTCCAAAAAAACAATAGATAAATAAATAAGTGAATAAAACAAAACCCTAACCATTATCATGTAACCATGGTTTGATCTTTACACAAAAACCCTAGCATACATGTATCATCAAACATGATACAATCAAGTGCACAAAAGTATATCACATTTACAATGTGCACATCCGAGTGAGAATATCCATTTAAAGTGAACCGATACTAGTTAATGCAAAGTAATATATCAAATATATAATTATACATTAAATCATTAAATCAACACTTGATTTAACGATCCGGTCATATCGCATATAACCGACTAGTATCCGATGTATCGGCTTATCGAATCAACCCTCGATTCGATAACTAGGTTATATCGCATATAACCATTCGATACATTCATCGCGAGAATAGAATACGGTATCACATACACGCATTATTCTCGGTCCCGCACATATCTCATATGCGCTCCTATTTCGTTTCGCTTGAGCCAGGAAACCTCTGTGTAGGACTCTAAAGACTCGTCAATACGCCGGCAGCAGGTGATGATCATATCAAACACCCACAAGCCGCAAGCGGTCTGCTAAACGTAACGGCCACCCGGGTATTGAGCGATCAGAAGATCGACGAGCAAGCCCGCTCATACTCCTGTGAATCCAACCAGTAACACTTACCGTACAGTCCGGTCTGTTCGTCTGATATGTCGCATATCTTGCCTAAGGGTGGTAAACGTCAGACCCCAGTAGCTCGATAAGTCGTGTCGATATGAGGTCTATAACAATTCGAGAAACTACTGGTAACACTTACCAGTAAATCTCAGCAACCCTGGCCAGGGATTTCCGGTTATAGCCAATCGAACACAGCGCAACATCAACTCCCTATACCGGGAGAGACGAATCCCCTCCTATCGCTCATTGCCTCCATGTGCCTCGGGACTGTACCCAAAAACCACCGTTTTGCACGCCCTCTTGGACGTGGTAAGATGGAAATCAAAGCACAGTGGGAACCACACAAGACTCTATGACGATCTCGGGTCAACAGACTACTCTGTACCAGTGTCACCAGAGAACTGCCATCTGACGTAAGGTATAATACCATCTGGGAGTTCTCGGCGAGTCCGTCCAGTGTACCCAGTCTCCACTGAGCACCCGTATATTTTCTCTGATGTCAAACACCGATGGATATAGGATCATCCATCGCCCATCTGTATGGGTCGAGAAGGTATACGCTAGTCTACTCTGGTATATCGATGCCCCGTCTCGATACACCCACGACTAGGGACTTTGAAGGATGTACTTATGGACTACCCTGTCCCCACTAGTATGATCCGCATCATAGTCCAGATAGTCAAGTACACATCCTAAGGGCTTTACCAACATGTAACAGAGAGACATTCAGTATACACGTTAAGGTAAAGAGTAACCAGATAGCATACTATCATGTCGAGCAAGAAAGTCCTCCCTATATATGTCCCAGCATCCACTACAATATACATCCAATGTACAGTAATGGCCTCTAGGGCATACATATAACTAACACATATGACAGGGAACGTCGGGTCTCATTTGCGGCTCAAGTGAAAGCCGAGGCTCCAGGATTATCCACCACTTTATGTTGCTTGGCTGAGATTCTGAGATGTTACTTTATATCATGCGTGGGACGAATGTTATATATATTTATATATATACTAGTAGATATTGTATATGTTTTACACCCGTGCTAGTCCAGCCCCCACTCTGTCGTTAGTTAAGTAACCAAACGGGTGATGATGGGGCCCAGTGGAGAATGCAGGTGGTATATACGTATATCATATTTTTCGTTCTTTTCTGGTATGATTAATTGATGTGACTATGTTGATTCTGATCAATGCAAAGATAAAAAAAACCTATTTGATGTTGTTGGAACCAAGTTTTTTAAAAACTGACATTACAGACGTTCTCTTTTGCTTTGCACAGTGGTATTCGGTTATGAATATCCAACACCTCATTCGACGAGGCAAGGACCGAGATCCCTTCATCGGGAGTGACCCCTTGGGCAGAAATTTGCGTCAGCGTAATAACATCACTATAGTCGATTATTTTTTCTTTTCATCGTGGTATTCGGTTTAGAATATCCTGCACCTCATTCGACGAAAAAAGAGCCGAGATCCTTCACTGAGAGTGACCTCTTTAGCAAAAGTTTTCGCCACTATACATTTGTAAAACCACTCGGTTCCTTCAATGATATCAAGTTCATTACGTGAAAGGTTTTTCGCCAAAAACCAGCCGTAACCCTCCGTCATTTCAGATAAGTATTGCTTAGAATTCACGCTACGTTTGTCGTTGATATTCGCCGAGGCATAGTGTGCGGTAGCTCTGTAATGCTTTTCTGTCGCATGGACATGTGGATTAGTTAGGATGGTCGTACGACTTTGTTGATTATTCATAAAGGGTCGTGCAGGTCAGTTTAACGCAATCAAGATAATGACGGATTGAACTTGACTAGGACCTTTTGATTTGTTGATTATTTATCAAGGTCACTTGGGTCCTAGGAGTAAAAATCACATCGGGAGTTTCAAACATACAGGAACTTGCCAGGCATGCGCATACCTTCAGGAGTGTAGTAACTTGAGTGGATTCCATCAAGTTATCATGCGATGATAGTTGGATCTCGATTCCCACTGATGAGTTGGTTTACTCCTCGGGTGATTTTAGATGATCCTGACAATTCTTCTTTTGGGTTTGGAGGAGAATTCGAGGAAACAGTGGGAGACATCCTGATTAGATAAAGTGATTAACCATTCTGATCTAGGTTAGATTGCACGCTGAGTGTTTCTTTTCTTTCTCTCTCTGGCAGCGACCATGGCCCAACCCTAGACAATAACTCATGAACTAAGTTAACCGAACCTTCTTAAAACACTTTGGCTATTGGATTGTCATAATCAGAGAAATCATTGCCGCTCCTATATTACCCTTTGCATTTCTCCAGAACATTCTGTATTACTACAAAGATCCCCTTTTATTGGATATGACCATCGTATAGTTACATACGAACTCGAAGAAACTTGTTTCAGATTCGAGGATGGTTTCCGGTTCTGGAGAAATTGAATAGGATTATTCAGCTGTCATTGCCCTTTTACCTTCTCTCAGGTTGTGAGGGATCCTGGTATTAGGAGAGTACACCTATTACGCTTATTGGATAGTCTAACCATAGGCAGGTGCCAAACAGTAGGGAAGGAAGAAAACCAATTAGCCTAAGTATGGTGTACAGAAAGTAATAAGTGAAGACAAATAAAGGGATTAGAAAGAAGGCAAAGTAAATTTCGACTGCTATCTTTCACGATGAAGCCGCGTATATCATCGTCACTCCTACTTCACCTTTGCATTTCTCCGGTTCAGGAGAAATAGAATAAGGATTATTTAGTCGTCTTTTATCATTACCTTCTCTCAGGTTGCGAGGGCTCCTAGGATTAGGAGAGTACACCTATTACGCTTATTGGATAGTCTTCTTCCAAACCATACGCTGGTGCCGAACGGTAGGGAAGGAAGAAAACCATTTAGCCTAAGGGTTGTGTATAGAAGGTAATGAGTAAAGACAAATAAAGGGATTTGGAGAGATGGAAAGGAAATATAAGGTTACAGTCATGAATATGGATAATGGAAGAGGCATTACTAGGAATACCCGGCTACCCCTTCGAAACATTTTCATGTTTCAGTTTCACTATGCGTTGTTAATTGAAAACTGATTTCCCAATTAGATCCTTGCTCCAGGATATGTATTTACCAGGTTTGATTCTCACATCTGTATGGTTTTACAGATGATGAATGGGAGTAAGTTATTAGGAATTAGGTGATTATATCCTCATTATATCGAAATTCATTGTAATTGGTGATATTTGAGGAAATCGCCTAGGGTTTTGCCTAACGGCAAATATTTGGTTTTGAATATCCGTTGTTGTGCACCAATTTCAAACTGATATATCTCTACGTTTATTTGATAATGTGAGATATAACTTTTTGAAATTATGTCCATGACATTTACCTATATCAGTTGATGATTGGGTAAGGAGCATTCAACAGCGGTGTAATTCTTCTTAACCATAGTACAGTTTTCAGCCTACGACGCAAAAGGTTTGAGTTATTCAATTCAGGTGACTTATACAAAGTATTGTATGTTTTCCAGTGTCCATTAGGACATAGGGGTTGGTACTTGATTGAATTTATTTTGCGTATGCGCTTTTTAAAAGATGAATCAAAAATATTTGTTAACCGCAATCAAGAACGGCGTCTCTTGGTAGCTAGCCGGTGAGTACGGGTCGGTCCACAGGGATGTTGTGTATTTCCTAATTTGGTCTAACGAGTTAATTCCAAATGGTGTGGATGGATTATCACTAAAAACTAAACTGATTTAAACTAGGATTAGAATCTTGCTAGGGTTAGGTTTAGGTTATGTTTGGAAATTAAAGATTTCCTCACCACTTTCAATGCCCTAATTTAGATATCATTAGGTGTTATGGTAATAATTAATAAGAAGGATTAGTACCATCGGGAAGAAACTAGGTTTCTTCCTCTAGGTTCTTGTCCTTCCTTTCTTAATTCTTACCCTAACCTCCATGGAAAACATACGCAACCGGTCGTTTATACTACGGTATCACCGTTACCTCGTGGGGTAAGGTGTCGTAGGGAACGGTGTGTGTATGT
This sequence comes from Agapanthus africanus, assembly GCA_030015575.1. Classification (NCBI taxonomy): domain Eukaryota; kingdom Viridiplantae; phylum Streptophyta; class Magnoliopsida; order Asparagales; family Amaryllidaceae; genus Agapanthus; species Agapanthus africanus. The sequence goes on along the minus strand of CM057351.1, from coordinate 48,998,600 downwards.
ATGCATGGAATCCTATTAATTATATGTGATGGGCAAGAAAGGGGTGAGAGATTTTCATCTCTCAAACCTTCCCTATTCCTAACCCTAACAAGTGAGGAATTACTCACTCATTAGGGAATTGATGAACATGTTCTAACTATCTAACTAGGGCAGATAATAAAAATTATACTAAGGCAGAATGAAAATTAACTAGGGCAATGAAATAAAAAACCTTACTTTATTTGATGGCTCTCTCCAAACATTTACACCGAATTAGAAAATTCTGAATAGATGAAATAAAAAGCGGCATACCTCAAAAAAAGGTTTAGGATTTCTATTTATAGAACATAGAAACCCTAGGGTTACATTCGATTCACGTCTGCATTTATAATTTTACCCCCTAAGAAACCTAGTCAACGCACCGCCACGCCGCCACAGAAATTTCCACCGACCCGGGCTCAACACGGCCAAGGAACCGCGGCCAAGTGCCATGTTTGGCCGCGGATCCACGGCAAAAAAGGAGGCTTGTTGTCTGCTTTTTGCCGTGCTGCTTCTGGTTGCATGTGTCTTCCTGTTTTTTCAGTCGGTTCTTCAGAATGTCTTCTAGTTTTCTTTCAGTTTTTCTCAGTGCATAATGTCGTGGACTTTTACAGTTTGCTTCGTGTCGAAGTCTTGAACCTTGCGTTGCCTTTGTGCTTTATGATCTTGTTCATTGATCTTCATTATCCCTCAAAATGTAGGCTTGATCAAGATTCCACCATTTATCGGTCGTAGTCTCACTTTTGTATCATCTTTTCATCAATTTCACTGTTTTTTCCGAGAACCTGTAACCTGCAACTATGTTGCAGACATGAATCAGAAGCACCTGTTTATTTGTAAAATGAATAAGAATGGAGAATAAAATAATGCAAAATTATGGTATGAACAAAGACCCCCAAACTTATCTTTTGCTCGTCCTCGAGCAAACCTAGTTTTATTCTCGAAAAAGACCTAGCCTCACTTTCGCAAGGAAATGTGATTGCACTGAGCTCGTGCAACAAGACGTTAAACCTCTAGGTGTCCCTAGTAAGAGTGTTGTCTCCTGATGGTTTTCAGCGGATATTACCCACAAAATCCTATCAATTAGGCATATTGACTTTTATTCTTCAATTAGGTTTTCCAACAAGGAATTCTATTATCTTCGACTCATAAATTATCCACCCGTATTCTTCATGCTTCCATATCATTTAACTTAAGATTGCATATGTTCTGTAGATTTATTTAGCTTTCAGCATCTTTTAAGTTTTTCTTCTATGGTTTCATCTCAACTTAGAAATTTCTATCATCTCTACTAAAAATATAAGCCCTATCTTTCATTCCTATCTCTCATCTCTACTAAAGATATAAGCCCCAATCATGTACCCCTACGTGTGTGTATGAATCACCCCTACACTTGGAAATTCAATTCAAGCTCTTATACTCTTGTCCATCGTCCAAAGTATTTTTAGTTGGTGAACTTTTAGATGAAATTACTCACACATCCTTCATGCGACCGTTAATACTTCTTGAGGTACCAACGACCGATTACAAAATGTGTTTGCACATTAAAGCGTAATTCCTAATCTTGTAACACCTAAGGCTTTAGCAGTGACTCCCAAACCAGTTGGTCTAAGGCACTAGGTGATAAAGCATCCTCGCTAAATATTTTTTCTATTTATGCAGCCTTAAGTAATTACAAAAACCAGTGTTCATTTTTTATCTCTTTATTCACACTTTTATTTTTATTTTATTTTCCTTCATACTAAGGACTTTAGACAAGAGCATTTCAAGGTCTCTTCTACTATTCCAAGTTTCAACATTCGTGTTTGTGCAAGATGTAGGGTATATATTTTCAGAATTTAGACTTAACCTTAGGGATTATTTTTCAGACTTACATTTTAATAAAAACATCAATACTCTTCCCTTGTTTTAACATAGCCCAAGAAGTGAACTCAAAATTTGCCTATTTCTAAGCAAGGACATATATTTTCTACCGTTAAATTTTAAGAAAGGTTATTTTTAGGGTTTTTTTAATTTACTAAGTCTAAAATCTAGTTGTTCCTAGCTAGTTAACCTATTTGGCAAACTCAAGTCAATTATGGCCAAAATTGAATTTTTCAATTTTTATAATTTAAATTTTTTCAATTTTTATGGGTTTTAAAATAAGTATGCAAATGCAAAAATATACACATGAATGCGAAGGAAGAATTCTTACCGAGCACACCCCCAAACTTAAACTTGACCGTGTCCTCACTGTCAGGCTACACCAAAAGGGTCAAAATGGCCGGTATTCCCCTGTTTATTTTTTTATATTTTTTTATTGTTAACAGAAAAACAAAACAAAAAAATATATATACAAAAAGGTCCCCCCCCAAACTTAAGTGAAACGGTGTTTCCACTGTTTAAACGTTAAAGTTCAGAGTTAGGGAGGAGAAAAATCAAACTATACAAGGCCATACACATGACAAAGGTTAGCACCAACCATTAAAAAAATTTATCGTTACAATGGTAGGGTTGGTGGAAGAATGGAGTGTAGAGAAAGGAGATGAGAAACACACGAGACCGTGTAGAAAGAAATGTAGAATATGGTCTCGGTATATTAGGAGAAGAATGGCGGAAAAGAGAAAGAAGTGTAGTACGAACTTGAGGGCGTGAATAAATTAGCGCAAATTGTGATGACCGATGTGTTAAAAGCGATTGTGCTAATCTATCAACCCGTCGAGAAATGGGGTCAAATCCCTCAAGATTTGCGAGAAAACATGGGTACGTTGAACTTGGTAAACCATCCAATGGAAGTGTAATCGATTCTTGCGCGGTCGAAACGATGGAAAAGACGAAGGGGGGTGATTTGGGGATAGTCTTATTCTCACCTAAGAAAACTGTCTCGAACTTGAAGGATTCCATCAATGGTTCGAAATGACTGTAAGTAACCGAGTCTGATGGTTCAACTATCTCATCTGAAAATTCAAAGGACTCAAACTCGGGCGGTGAGTCTTCAAAATCGTCCGAAAAAGTGAAATACTCGTAATCGTTATCGGCTGTGAGAACTGTGTCAGATTCAAAGAGGAACGCACTAGTGGCGTCAAAACTGCTGTGATCGAACAGAAATTTTTCAAGCTCACAGTCCTCAACCAAGATCTCTTGCGTGGTCGGAACGATTGGAAGGATGAGAGGGGCTGATTTAGGAAGTATAACAGTTAAAGGTTCAGGAGGATGAATTGGAAAATCTGAATCATCAAACAAAAATTTCATCCTCAATACTATCCTCAATACTCTCCTCAATACTATCTTCATAATTCTCCTAAAAAGTTATCCCATCCATAAAATTATCATCAAAATCAAGACGCATATGAAGTTCGGGAGAAACCTTTAATGACTCAGGATGATGAGGTGGAGAGAAAAATTCAGTCAAATCTGCGGGTTCATCATCCAAAATATTCCCTGCGTCAATATCCTCAATCAAGTGAAAATCAATTTTTTTGGACACCTCATCAAAAGCATTGATATTTATCAATTCAGGTTCTAAATTGGAGGTGTAGAGGTCGAAAGGATTGGTGATGGTTTCACTCGAAAGGGACCCTTCACAATCTGGCAAATCAAGCACTACAAAATCGCACAACTCATTAAAAGTTTTATTTTCAACTGGTGAATCATTTGGGACACTTGATAGACATTCAAAACCGGAGTTGTGGGATTCAATTGGTGATGGGTAGGTTTGATTTGGAAGGGTGCACAGCTTACTCTCTCCACTCAAATTCTCAATCTGTCCAACCGCCTTATCATATATTGGAATTTTTGGAGCTAGTTGGAAACTAGCTATCGGTTCACTAGGTTGTCTTGATGACTTAAGGGCGGCAATGGACGCATCCAAATTCCTCATTTGTTTGTTTGTCGCTACAATATAAGCTTCCTACGATTGCTCCAGACTAGACATGGGTTGTGAAAAAAAAAATTTGGATTATGGAAACTCCCAAATGGCTGTGTAGAAGCAATGTCTAGGGAAGGTGCGAAAGTCGGGTAGGATTGGTAGGAATTGAATGGTTGGACAGGAGTAGGATCAACATTTGGATAATAAGGTGAATGGACTTGTTGATCCCAAGAACTGGAAGTGTTGAAAGGAGTGAAAGATCGGTTACGAAATTGTTCAATATGTTCAACAATAGACATGCGTTTCGGAGTTACAACAGGACTCGAAAAAGGAGTATCAACGTAAGAAGGTGGTGAAGGTTGAAATGGTTGATACAAAGTGGATTGCGAAGTCGAACTGTTTCTCCTAGACGCTTCTATTCGATCTTTCAAAGAAATTTTGGGCATGGAGGGGTCGTCCGTAATTCGACCAAAACAATTCGCGTATGAAGCAATGTTTGGATGAGGGTACCAAAGTTCGGCAAAAGTTTTGGGAGGTAGGGTACCCATGATGTAAGAAGGAGAAGAAAAAGAATGTGGGGTGCACGGATTTCTTAGCGACAAGTTGCAAGTTTTTGTAAAAAAAAATTTCCTTTTTTTGTTTTTTTTATGAGGAGCTTTTTTGCAAAATGATTTTTAATAAAAGGCTTAGACACACGTTCAATCAATCACAAATACACAATCAAGCTTAGATCTAGGGTTACCTAGGTCAGCTAGATAGCTCCTAACTGTACCAATGGGCAAGAAGTAGGACCTCAAACCGCCTCTTCACCGCCAATTGTGGCCAGGTAAGCACAAGTAGGGAAAGGAGGGATCCGCTCACGAATCACCGTGAGACAGGCCTTTTAAAGTTACCTTTCACTACCTATCTAGCCTAGGCACCACAAAGTCAGGTTAGGATCAACGGTCGATGCCTACAACTATTCCTTTGTCCTATTGAGCGCGAAGTCCTTAGGGCCGAGTCTAATCTTCTTTAATTAATTGATGGTCAATGCAGTATGCCTTATGTGATTTTTGGGGTCCTGGGAAGGGTGATGAAATCCCCACCCAATCTGGATTGGTGTTCAAGCCCCTTAAAGTCAATTAAATTATGCAAAGCAGTAAACAATCACTTGCAAACAATTTTTTTAGCGCGGCGCAAAGAATCCTACACAAGATCAATTATTGGAAGGGGGAGAGATTTTTAGCGCAAAGAATCCTGGAGGAAATTTTTACAGAGGAGATATCAGGGGTTGCAGATAAGGAGAAAAGAAGCTCACAGAGAGTTTTTTAGGTGATGACGTCACCACCCTGCGGTGGAAGCGCGACCAAAGGGCGCTTTCGGCGGCGGAAACGCGGTGGAGGCGGCAGTTCAGTTCCCGAGATTTCTTGTGCTCCTCTGGTCTGATTTTTCTCTGCTTTTCAGATCTGCCGTTTTCTATTTTGCTTTCTAGATTTTTCCAGATCCGAACTCGTTCGTCGATCCTGCAAAATTCAAAAGAAAAATAGCCTTCACAAAATAACAAGATGATAAAAAAATTTATAATTTTTTATTTTTCAATTTTTTATGAGTTTTATGATTTTATATTAACCCGAAATTGCAAAAAGAAAATACTATGCCATCCCCGGCAACGGCGCCATTTGATTGAATTGATTTTTGCGTGCTTGCGCTTTTAAAAGAATAATCAAAAATATTTGTTAACCGCAATCAAGAACGGCGTCCCTTGGTAGCTAGCCAGTGAGTATGAGTCGGTCCACAGGGATGTTGTGTATTTCCTAATTTGGTCTAACGAGTTAATTCCAAACGGTATGGATGGATTATCACTAAAAACTAAACCGATTTAAACTAGGATTAGAATATTGCTAGGGTTAGGTTTAGGTTAAGTTTGGAAATTAAAGATTTCTTCATCGCTTTCAATGCCCTAATTTAGATCTCTTTAGGTGTTATGGTAATAATTAATAAAGGAGATTAGTACCATCGGGAAGAAACTAGGTTTCTTTCTCTAGGTTCTTGTCCTTCCTTTCTTAATTCTTACCCTAACCTCCATTGAAAACATACGCAATCGGTCGTTTATACTACGGTATCACCGTTACCTCGTGGGGTAAGGTGCCGTAGGGAACGGTGTGTGTATGTATGCATGGAATCCTACTAATTATATGTGATGGGCAAGAAAGGGGTGAGAGATTTTCATCTCTCAAACCTTCCCTATTCCTAACCCTAACAAGTGAGGAATTAGTCACTCATTAGGAAATTAATGAACATGTTCTAACTATCTAAATAGGGCAGATAATAAAAATTATACTAAGGCAGAATGAAAATTAACTAGGGCAATGAAATAAAAAACCTTATTTTATTTGATGGCTCTCTCCAAACATTTACACCAAATTAGAAAATTCTGAATAGATGAAATAAAAATAGGCATACCTCAAAAAGAGGTTTAGGATTTCTATTTATAGAACATAGAAACCCTAGGGTTACATTCGATTCACGTCTGCATTTATAATTTTACCCCTAAGAAACCTAGTCAACGCACCGCCACGCCGCCACAGAAATTTCCACCGACCCGGGCTCAACACGGCCGTGGAACCGCGGCCAAGTGCCATGTTTGGCCGCGGATCCGCGGCCAAAAAGGAGGCTTGTTGTCTGCTTTTTGCTGTGCTGCTTCTGGTTGCATTTGTCTTCCTGTTTCTTCGGTTGGTTCTTCGGAATGTCTTCTAGTTTTCTTCCATTTTTTCTCAGTACATAATGTCGTGGACTTTTACAGTTTACTTCGTGTCGAAGTCTTGAACCTTGCGCTGCCTTTGTGCTTTGTGAACTTGTTCATTGATCTTCATTATCCCTCAAAATGTAGGCTTGATCAAGATTCCACCATTTATCGGTCGTAGTCTCACTTTTGTATCATCTTTTCATCAATTTCACTGTTTTTTTTTCCGAGAACCTGTAACCTGCAACTATGTAGCAGACATGGATCAAAAACACCTGTTTATTTATAAAATGAATAAGAATGGAGAATAAAATAATGCAAAATTATGGTATGAACAGTACGCGTACTATATTCTGTTTATTTTTTAATTCTCCAGTTTTAGACAAGTATTTCATAGAAATGCAAGGTCCAAGTTTTGAGAAGTTATAGGTACGTGAATAAAGTAGAGAACCATGTGTTTCAACTATCAGGATTCCTCAAGCTGATTGAAAATGTAGATACTTTTATTTGGTATTCAGTTGATAGTAATGGTTTTGAGAACTTGCTTCTCTTTCAGATTACTCATATTTGGTTTCACTCCTAGTTGAGTAATACTGATGGGCCTCCTTCCATTTAGTTGATGTGCACTGGAGACAGCTGCATAATTTGAATCTGGATCCAATTAAATCAGCACCTCTATTTCTATATTGTATATAGAAAGTTCATATCTTAACGATGTTAAGGTATATGGATTTGTCCGGCTTATGATTAAAACCAGACTCCGGATAAACTCAAGGCACGTTTCAGTAATGGCTGTTTGTGGGTTATCCCGGGCTATGACGAGGGTTGACTTTCTACCATCTGGAAGATCAATAGTGATATTGTTCTTGACTCGCCACCAATTTTAGTAAAATGGATTCATTTCAGAAAACATTAGTGCGAGTATGGTAGAACTGGAAGTAATTTCAGAACAACAAACGATTACTGAAAATTTAATAGAACTTAAAAATTCAATTGGATTTGACATTCCATTAGCCACTCCACAAATATGGTGGGTAACCTCAGGCGCCCAAGAGGTACTTCGGTATCCTCAAAGACGGTGACAGTGAGGTTCTTCTTTACCCAAACTTACCATTACTGCTGTTCTAGACTATGAGACCCTGCAGGAGGATGAGCATAACATCGTTCTAAACTAGCTTTAGAAGTGCACGTGTATTTGACTCTGCCAGAGGGTTATTGTAGTCAGTGGGAGCAGCGGAAGCATAGTGGATAAGTAGCTTGTGTCTATTTATAGACTAAAGCAAGTATAGCGAAGATAGATCATCTATTTTTTATATGAAAGTCATAGGCTTTGACTTCATCAAAACAGAAGATGGATCTGTTAAGAAGGTGGTAGGGTGTGATGTCCTGCTATTTGGATGACATGCACTTTATAGGAAGTGAAATTCCTATACTATGATCGGTTATACTGTGGTTGTCACACAGTGGTTTCTCTACATAGGATATGGATATTATATCAGGTATTTTGGTTACTAGATCTATGGTTTTAGATCTAGATTTGGGTTGTTTCCCAATCTGGGTACTTTGACACTATTTTAAAGGTGTTTTAAAATGGACGACTGCTGGAATGGTGGTGTACCTGCAGGTGATCGAGTCACCCTCTCTAAAGGATGTCTTTCAGACTAAAGGAGAGAGGGATTTGCATGATTGGCATATCACTTATTTAGGCAATTGAGTCAATCATGAGATGTCAAGTACCACACCAGATATTGTTTTTGCACTAGATGCAATAATTTTATATATTGATCTAATCCTGGAGAAACGTTGGGAAGCAGTTTATGAACATAAGTGGATGTTCTAGGGATTTAGTAACGGCAGCCTCTTTCGGGAGACGGTTATCATTCCAGGCTTCCAAGGTGACCTGGATGACAGAGCAACTGTCAGAGTTATAGTTTTCCCTCTTTTAAGGGGTAGTAATTTGGACACGTGGTCCAAGCGGATACTGAGGAAGGCATAGCGTAGGATACTGATTAAATTCAGTGGACGATACAGTCTAAGAAGTTTGCTGGATTTAGAGTTCATTTATGAACTACGTCCCATCAGATATCCAGACATATTCTAAGACAGGTATTGCTCATTTCGGAAGATAGCTTTCTCCGCGAAGTTGAGATAAAGAGAGATACAGAAAGAAATACTGGAGCGGATCCACTCACTGAGGCTATTTCTCGAACGCAATAGTTTCACAAACGAGATTTGTGAGACTGATTAGTAGTGAAGTTGGGTGCTCGTTATCACACGGGTTGTGAGTATGCGACATCGCAATAATTAGCCTTAAGTGCAAGTGGGAGATTGTTGGCTATAGTGCCCTCAAGTCAATTATTGGATCACAGGCACACGATTGCGATGATTGAGAGAGGACCTATATGGATAGAACAGTCTTACCCAAGATGATAGTATGCTATCTGGTTTATCTTTATCATCATGTACATGCTTCAGGTGGCATTACAGATCACTATTACATGTTGATAGAGCCCATAGGATTCTTGCTTGACTACCTGTAGTATGGCGATCATATACGTGAGAGCTGGGTGGTCTATAAGCACATCCTTAAATGTCCCTAATCATGGGAGTTTTGAGACTGGGTATCGATACTCCAGAGTAGACTAGTGTATACTGATCGAGACCCGACGAGGGGCGGTGGCCGGTCTCATAAGCCATTGGTGTCAGTTTGTTCACCTAAGATGTATACAGGTGCTCATTGGGTTATGAGTACACCGGACGGACTCGCGGGAACATGCTAGTTGGTATTAAACATATTGTCAGATAGCAGTTCCCATGTGACATGTGTACAGGTTAGTCTATCGACCTAAGATCGTTATTTGTCTCGTGTGAGTTCCCACTGTGCTTTGATTACTACCCTACCACGAATCAAAGGAGTCGTGCAAACAGGTTTTACTTGGGTACAGTCCTGAGCCACATGGAGGCAGTGAGCGGATTGTCAGGGATTTCGTCTCCCCCGGTATTAGGGGTTGATGTCGCGTTATGCACGGGTGGCCATCACCAGAAATCCTTGGCAAAGATAGTTGAGAATTACTGATCCAGGATCGACAGTTTCTCATATGGTGATGGGTTTCATGCCAACACTAAATATCGCGTTATTAGAGGTCTGACTTTATCCACCCCCTAGACTCGATATGTGATACTCATAGACGAACGGACCAGACTGTACGGATATTGTTACTGTTAGGCTCAGCAGGCGTTTCTGGATGAGTTTGCTCGTTGGCCTCCCTTTCGCTCAATACCTGGGTAGCCGTTACGTATAGCTAGTGCCGCTAACGTGCTTGTGGTTAAACTCACTGTCAGCATATTGACGAGTCTTTAGAGTCCATCATAGAGGGTTTCCCTGCTTCGGGCGAAACGATGTAGAGACTGTATGGTTTTACGGCAGGGTTTGATCATATACGTGCACTTATGCACGGATCATGATTCGGACGGATAATACTAGTGGGCTTTGGTTTAAGCCGGATCCTAGTATTATATTATTGGATTATTTTCGTCTCGTTGTATACGTATTCTGCCGGAATACGGATGTGAGTATGTATATACAGATGAGGGGTATTCTTGTAATTCTTTATAAAATTATTTTTTAGAAGTTTCCATTTCTTATTGTATTAAACATTTAGGTTAAATGTTTATTAAAGTGGAGAGTGTGAGTCATTGTTTTAGCATTTATTCATGCATGTTCACTTGGTGACTCATGGTGATGAGTCAAGTAGTGACTCATGGTGGCATGATGAGTTTCTTGTTTGTATTGTGAGATATTTGTGGTGAGCCATGAGATATTTATTCTTTAGCTATTTTCTTTAGTTGCTAGCATGCTTGATAAAAAGCTCACAACAAATAGCTCACAACACTAAAGATTTCTTCACTTAGATTTTCTTTGCCTCACACTCTCCTCTCATGGCATCTTCTTCTACCTCCACCCTAATTGTCTCATGTGTTGAGAAACCTAGGGTGTATTGAGACAAACTAATCCTACACACTCTTTACTTCACCTTGGCTATCTAGTGTAGTGAACTAGATACTCGAGTTGCCTCGGATTTGAGGTTGGAGCTCGATTCATAGACACTCGGGTGGATCATCTTCGATGGGGGGAGACCGGAGATCAAACTTGATCAAGGAAGCCGCAAGGAGCTAGGGAAGAAAGTTGAAGACCGAAGGACACGGATCAATTCGGTATAATCACTCTAACCCTATGCATGTTTTTTGTTATCTAGGGGTTATGGGTCGATCCGTAGACTAGGGTTCCGTTAGCGCTGGTTTTTGAAAATTTTTGTTCCGCATTTATTCTCGGTTTGATGGTCGGGGCGCTTCCATTACCCAATAGTCGAGTTTGGTGGGTTGTCGGTGTGTTAAGTGAGAAGGCAAGAACGGGAGGAGTAGCAGAGAGAGAGAGAGAGACGAGGGAGAGAGAGTGAAGTAGAGAGGGAGAACGAGGGATCGTCGGGGAGTTTGTCGGCGATGAGGGCGTGGTCGTCGCTGCCGTTGAGGAGAGACGTTGGAGGAGTGTGGGTCATGGGGTGAGCGTGGGTCATGAGGAAGTGGGCACGGCCGTCGCGGCGTGGGCGTGAGGAGCGGGAGAAAGTTGGGAAAAAGGGCGTGAAGAAAAGAAACGAGGGAGAAGAAGAAGAGGGGTGAGTGGGTCAGGTTGGATTAGGTCAGGTAAGGAGTTGGATTGTGGGCTGGGGTTGATTAGGAAAATAATTTGGGAGAAATAAAAAGGGTTAGGGTTTGGGTTTAGGTTAGAAAAATATAAGAATTACGGAAAATAAAAAGGGTTAGGGTTTTATGTTTTAAACAAAAAAAAATCGATTAGGTTAAAATGGAGGAATTATTTAGGATATTAATAGAAAGTATGTGAAATAAAATAAAAATAGTTAGGAATAGGAAAATTTAATTTTTAAATTTTTATTATAGGAAAATTTTGGAGAAAACATTTACTCATAAATACGGAACATATTCACAACGGAACTGGGTATTCCATCATACCCCACTTATATAAAATTTCGTCCTCGAAATTTAAAATACGATACGCTATAAAATGTAATACGAAAGCAACAAGAAAAATCAAATATTACTATATAGCGGTTTACGCAAAAGCAACTAGATGGGCATCAGATATTTATATATATAAGAAATAGAGCGGTTAAAAGGAACAGTCACACATAAGGAAATAACTACTAGTAGTGATAAACTATATAGACACACACACACACACACACACACACACACACACAAACACACACACAAATACAATTAAAGTAGAATAACAATAATACAATTAAAGTAGAATGACAATAATAAACAATAATGAAGGATTGGTCGATAGGCCTTAAGCTCCGAAACTACATTAGTATGATTACAATTCAGGCAATTATAAAATAGCTTAAGAACATTCATACAGGAAAATACAAAAGTAAATAAAACAAAATAGTATATGCGATGTAAGTTTGCCCTATTGAAAAGGTGAAGAATGGAAAAGCATTTAAAATAAGTAAAACGAAAGTAGTTAATAATATGCAATTTTTTTGATATACACATGTTCATATCAGAATATTGCATTATAATATCGCCCATTCTTAATCATAATACAAATAAATAGGTGCTTTTGATCCATGTCTGCTAAGTAGTTGCAGGTTACAGGTTCTCAGAACAATTCAGTGAAATTCATGAAAAGACATTACAAAAGTGAGACTACGACCAACAATAGATGAATCCGTATGATGCCGTCTAACAGTTCAAGTGCACAAAGAAAAAGGGCAGCACAAGATTCAAGACTTCAACGCGAAGCTTACGGTAAAAGTCCACAAATTCTGCACTGTTGGAAATCTGGAAGAAAGTATAAAAGATTCTGAGGAACCAAGTGAAGAAAACAGAAGGAAAAAACAACTTGAAGCATCCCTAAAGAACTGAGTCCAAGAGCTCACCATATGGCCGCGGAACCGTGGCCAAACATAGCATTCTGCCGCGGATCCGCGGCCGTGCAGTGCACGTGTCGGTGCACGTGTCGGTAGGTGTCGGTGCTTTGACCCGGCTTTCTTAGGGTAGTCTTGTAATTTCAAATATGGATCAGATGTAAACCCTAGGTTTCTCCTATCTATAAATAGGAAAAGCAGAAGCTTAATTAGGCGTGCCTCTTTTTGGTGTGCCTCTTTGGAGGATGCATCTTTTTAATTTTTCTAGATTAAATTTTATTCCATTGTAATCGTTGAAGATGTGTCAATAAAAGTAAGTTTTTTATCTTGCAATTTTTCATTTGAATTTAATTTCTGCAATTTTATTATCTGTCTTTTATTATCAGCAAATTAGGTCATTAAATTAAAACTATAAAAATGACTTTTGTCGCAACTTTCTTAATGAGTGAGTAGTTCCTCACTTGTTAGGGTTAGGATTGGGTAGGTTTGAGAGATGGAAATCTCTCACTCCTTTCTTACTCATATAATATTTTAATTAGGACTATATTTAAATCAAGCACACACCGCACACTACGGCACCCTATCCTACGGGATAGCGGTGATTCCCTAGTTAGACCGGTTGTAGTTGATTTACATAGAGATTAGGGCTAAGAGTTAAGAAAGGACGGACAAGGACCAAAAGAAAGAAACGAAGTTTCTTCCTAGTCGTGCTAATCCCCTTTGTTGACTATTACCCTGACACCTATGTTCTTAATTAAGGCAAAGGAAGCAATGGGTAGAGTTATTTTTTCAAACTAACCTAATCCGAACCCTAGTAAGGCTTTAAATCAAATTAAATTCAATCTTAGATTTTTAAATCAAAACCTACCAAAAATAGGACTTAACTCGTAAGAACTTAAAGAAAGAACACGTTTTTCCTGTGGACCGATCCGTACTCAACCGGCTAGCTACCAAACGACACCGTTATTGATTGCGGTATATTCTTAATTTTGATTTTAAAATGCACGTACGCAAAAGAAAACCAATCAAATGGCGCCGTTACCGGAGATCACGGTAGTTATTTTCTTTTTGTAATTTCAGGTTAATTGAAATTGAAGAAAATTATAAAAACTGAAAAAATAAAAATTCATAAAAAAAATTCATCTTGTTCTTTTTGATTGGTTTTTGTGCGACTTGTGCAGGAACAGAAGACGGAAAGATTCAGATCTGGAAAAAGCCCAGTGAACAAATCAACAAACAGAAGATCTGAACAGACAGAGGAGAAATACAACAGAAAACAGAAAAAAAAATTGACGGCCTGATCCAACAGAACCACCGCGGAACCGTGGCTAAAGGAGGTGTTTGACCGTGGAACCGCGGTCAAATTGCTTACGTCAGCATCCCATTTTTTTTGTGAGTATTTCTTCTCTTCTCTTCTACCCTTTGTACTCCTCTGAAAAATTTTCATGCAGGGTTCTTTATGCAAAACTTCTTCTTCCTCTCCAATAAATCAATTTTGTACAGGATTCTTTGCGCCACAAATAAAAATTTAAAAAAAAAAATTTTGGCAAGTGTTTTAGATTCTGTGTGTTTACTGCTTTGCATTTTTTAAACGGAAATTAAGGGGCTATAACACCAATATAGATTGGGTGGGGATTTTATTACCCTTCTTAAGACCCCAGAAATCACAAAAAGCATATGCATCAACCCTCGAGTTAATTAAAAAATATCTAGACTCAGCCAATTAAGGACCGTCGCGCTCATTAGTACAGAGGAAGGTTGTAGGCATTCAGTCGTTTATCTAAACCTGATTTTGTGGTGCCTAGACTAGAAAAGTGGGAAAGGTAATTTTAAAAGGCTCATCTCACAGTGATTCATGAGCGGATCCCTCCTTTCTTTACTTATGCTTACCTGGCCACAATTGGCGGTGAAGAGGCGATTTGAGGGATATCTCACAACTTGCCCTTTGGACCAATTAGGAGCAGTCTAGTTGACTTAAGTGACCCTAGCTCTAGGCTTGATTGTGCATGTTTAAATTGTGATTGCTTGAAAGTGTGTCGTAGTTCCGTACAAAATATTTTGCAAAACTCTTTATAAAAAAACCACAAAACAAAATTTTTACAAAAAACTTGCCATTTGTCGCTAGAAATCCATTGCACCCAATTTTCACCCACATTTTCACCATTGACGTTTTCTTACCCCCGCATTCTACGTTTGACTACACTACACCTCATTTAGTGTATGTCCGGTTGGACTAGGGACACTAACGCCCGTTTAGTCCGTGTTTCGTTAGTCCCTACTGACGACGAGTTCGACTCCAAAGTCGAAATTCTCTCCACTTCTTTACCTTCATCTTCACATTCATCATCTTCTAAGGAGCTGTCGGGATTCAATCCTAACAACCCTTTACCTACTTCGGGACTGATTCCACCTCAACTGGATGCGAATAATCTACAACACCCTCCTGTTGAAGCGCCCCAGCGAATCGCGCTCCAGGATCTTTTCTATCCAACCCGCACCGCACTTCCTACTTGTCTTTCACTTCCGCCGGCTAATGGAGATAATTTCAAAATTAAGCCCCACTTCATCAATATGTTGCCCAAATTTCACGGGATGGAATCCGAAGATGCCTATATCTTCATTAACAAATTCCAGAATGTTTGTGCAATGATGAAGACCACCCAACTTTCCGATGATTCTATAAGACCACGAGTCATTCCCTTCACTTTATCTAACCTAGCTGAAAAGTGGCTATATAGTACAGCATCGCATTCCATAAAAAGTTGGGAAGAGTTTGTTAAGGCTTTGCTTAAAAAGTTTTACCCACATCATAAGACCGCGAGAATTCGTAATGAAATTAACCAATTTTCCCAGCTTCCTTCCGAACCTTTTTGGAAGTGTTTCGAACGATTTAAAGACCTTCTTGTTCAGTGCCCTCATCACGGTATTGAAAGATGGCAACTTTGCCAAACTTTATATGAAGGACTGAATCCAGCAACTAAGCAGTTGCTGGAAACCATTTGTTAAGGTCATTCTTTTACCAAATCTGACGAGGAAGCTTGGCAATTTCTCGACGATCTTGCTGAACAAACGCTTTAGTGGGAAAGCACTAGACAGACCGCTTCGTCCACTTCATCCGGTCAGTCTAGGATAGGTGTTCATCAACTTGACATGTCAATTGCAATGAAAGCCGAAATGGCTGCAATTACACGTAAATTAGAAGCAGTTGAGAGCAAATTCTCATCGCCTTCTCCTGCCTCCGCTTTACCCGCTCGCACTATATGCGCTTGTTGTTCGGATCCGTCCCATTTGATTGAAGAGTGTCCTTACAACCCACCTGCTCAAGGACAGGATCAAATCAATGCTGCCTTTCAGCAGAAGCAAAGAAATGATCCATACTCTTCAACTTACAATCCTGGTTGGAGGAACCACCAAATTTTGCTTGGAATCAAAATCAACAAAAATTCCAAGACAATAACAATTTTCAAAGGCCTCTTCCACAACAAAAAGCCCCTCCACAAACTCAATATCAGCAACCTTTCCAACCCCAACCCTACCAAAATCAAATGAACAATTTTGCACCAAACAACTCTTTTCCTCAAAACAATTTTGTTCAGCCGAATAACGATAAGGTTTCCTCGCTAGAACGAAGTCTGGATGCGTTTTTAAAACAATCTACTCAATCCTCTGCAAACATCCAATCTTCCATTCAGTCTTTGGTGCAACACACCGCATCACATGGGCAAAGTATCAAAACCATTGAAGCCCAAATTGCACAACGGAATGCTGCTTTAAGTGAGTGAGAGAAAGAGAAGCTTCCATCTCTACCACTGCCAAATCCTAGTCACACACAAAATGCACATGTTGCTCATAAATAAAAAAATCATAATGTGAGTGCCATGACTACATTGAGATCTGGAAGGACGTTGCACAACAATGTTGGCATTGATGATGACACCCCAGCCGCCGATTCTTCTTCATCTTCATCTTCTTTGTCAGAGCATGTACTTCATTCTTCACAAGACTCTAATTCTTCTACTAATTCGAACGGACCCACATCTCACTCCATGAAAACACCAACACTAGGATCCGTTCCAACTCCGCAATCTACTCCACAAACATTGGACTCAAAAAAATTTCAAAATATTCCATTTCCAAACTGGTTGAGATCCAATAAACAAACTCCGCAAATGGAGAAGGTTGTGGAGTTATTTATACAGGTTAGCATTAACATACCTCTCTTGGATGCAATCCAACAAGTCCCTTCTTACGCTAAAATCTTGAAGGGCTTGTGCACCAAGAAGAGGAAATCATAGGTACCTAAGAAAGTTTTCTTGGCTGGTATAGTAAGTGATGCTCTTATCCAACCTTTACCTCAAAAACGCAAGGACCCTGGCTGTCCTACAATTTCAATAACTATTAGGGATAAGAACATCAACCGCGCACTTTTAGATCTTGGTACCAGTGTTAATCTGCTTCCTTATTCACTATATGAATAGTTAGGCGCTGGAGAGCTGAAACCCATACATTGTACTCTCCAAATGGCCGACCGATCCATCACCCATCCTAGGGGTGAGTTAGAGGATGTGTTGATTAAAGTAGAGGACTTCATATTCCCCGTTGATTTCATTGTTATGGACACACAGCCTGTAGCTAACCCCCGGAATCAAATTCCGGTGATACTCGGTCGACCATTCCTTGCGACTTCTAACGCGGTGATCAATTGTCGAAATGGTTCGATGAACCTATCTTTTGGAAATATGACAATTGAGCTCAACATTTTTAAGTTGGGGAATCAGCATTCCGAACCTAATGCTAATATACTTAACGTTTGCTCGATCCAAAAGATCACCCACGAGGACTGTGAGTTCGAAAAATTTCTGTTCGATCACAACAATTTTGACGCCAATAGTGCGTTCCTCCTCGAATCTGACACTGCTTTCACACCCGATAATGATTATGAGTGTTTCACTTTCACGAACGATTTTGAAGAATCACCACCCGAGTTCGAATCCTTTGAATTTTTGGATGAGTTAGCTGAACCATCCGACTCGGTTGCGTACACTCGTTTTGAACCTCTATTCGAATCCTTCAAGTTTGAGACAATTTCACCGATTTTACCTTCAATTGTTTCGCCTCCAACACTCGAACTCAAGTTATTGCCGTCTCACCTTAAATACGCTTACTTAGGTGAGAATGAGACCCTTCCTATTATCATCTCTGCTTCTCTAGCCCCCGAGCAAGAGAAAGCTCTTTTAACGGTCTTACAAAACAATCGGCAAGCTTTTGGCTGGACTATGGCGGACATCAAGGGGATCAGTCTCCTAATAGTTGAACATCATATTCATATGATGGATGATGCCAAGCCAGCAAGGGATCCATGAAGACAACTCAACCCAATAATGAAGGAGGCTGTTAAAAAGGAGATTGTAAAATGTCTTGATAGTGGTATCATTTACCCTATCTCTGATAGCCAGTGGGTTAGCCCCATTCACGTTATCCCAAAGAAATCGGGCATAACGGTCATAACTAATGAGGTGAATGAGTTAATACCTACTCGCACCCAAACTGAGTAGCGAGTTTGCATCGATTATAGAAAACTCAACGCCGCGACACGGAAAGACCACTTTCCATTACCTTTTATTGACCAAATGCTAGAACGATTGGCTGGGCATGAATTTTACTGCTTTTTGGATGGCTACTCCGGCTATAATCAAGTTCCCATCGCCGAAAAGGACCAAGACAAGACCACATTCACTTGTCCTTTCGGTACGTTTGCTTACCGTCGCATGCCCTTTGGGTTATGCAATGCACCTGCTACCTTTCAGCGGTGTATGATGGGTATTTTGTCAGACATGGTGGAAAAATTCTTGGAGATTTTCATGGATAATTTCTCCATTTTCGGGGACTCCTTTGATGAGTGTTTGCTACATTTAGACGCAATTCTTACCCGATGTAAGGATAAGAATCTTACTTTAAATTAGGAGAAGTGCTACTTTATGGTACAAGAAGGTATTGTCTTAGAACATATCATCTCGCAAAATGGCATTGAGGTAGATAAAGCTAAGATTGAAGTCATTTCCAATCGTCCTCCTCCTAAGTGCGTCCGAGACATTCGAGCCTTCCTTGTCCATGCCGGTTTCTATAGACGGTTCATCAAGGATTTTAGCAAGATAGCTAGACCCCTGACTCTTTTGGTTGCCAAGGACACCACTTTTGATTTCGACTCAAGCTGTATGAAGGTGTTCGAGTCATTGAAAAACTCACTTACTTCCGCTCCCATTCTTTCATCTCCTGACTGGACGCATCCATTTGAGATTATATACGATGCATCTGATTCGCCATTGGTGCTGTCCTTGGACAGCACATCAATAAGATACTGCATGTGATTTATTACGCTAGCCGAACCTTGAACGAGGCCCAATTAAATTACACAACAACTGAGAAGGAATTCTTAGCTGTTGTATTTACATTAGAAAAGTTCAAGCCCTATTTAATCGGCTCTCCCAGTCATCGTTTACACTGACCACTCAGCTCTTCGCCATCTTTTCGCGAAGAAGGACGCTAAATCTCGGCCGATACGTTGGATTCTCTTACTACAAGAGTTTGACCTTGTCATCAGAGACAAGAAGATGCGAAAACGTAGTCGCCGACCACCTTTCACGCCTCCCTTCTTCGCCTACACTTCAAATTCCTATAAAAGACATTTTTCCAGATGAGCAGCTCTTAGATGTGTCATGTGAACCTTGATTCGCAGATATTGTGAATTATTTGGCCACCGGACTTATACCAAATGAATGGTCGAATCAAGACAGACACCGAATTCTATCCCAAGTAAAACATTTTTACTGGGATGAACCATATCTATTCAAATACTGTCCCGAACAAATTATTCGTCGGTGTGTCCCCGACAATGAGTTCAAGAGCATGCTGTCATTTTACCACGATCAAGCGTGTGGCGGGCATTTTAGCCCTAAAAAGACAGCCGAAAAGATCTTGCAGTGTGGCTTCTACTGGCCACAACTTTTTAAAGACGCACATGATTACTGTAAGACATGCTCCCGGTACCAACACTTGGGCCGGATATCTAGAAGAAATGAAATGTCGTTCCAACCAATATTGGTTGTTGAAATTTTTGATGTTTAGGGGATAGATTTTATGGGACCGTTTCCTAACTCTTTTGGGAACGTGTATATTCTCTTCGCTGTTGACTATGTTTCAAAGTGGGCCGAGGCTGTGCCCAGCCGGACTAATGAAAACAAGCTTGTCGTTAAATTTCTCAAAGAAAATATTTTTTCTCGATTTGGGCATCCCCGCGCAATTATCAGCGATAATGGATCTCATTTTTGTAATAGGACTTTCGAGTCCTTAATGCGGAAATATTCCATTACTCACAAGCTGTCAATGCCCTATCATCCCCAAACATGTGGGCAAGCCGAGATTTCAAATCGGCAAATTAAACATATATTGGAGAAAACGGTTTCCAAAAATCGTAAAGATTGGTCGTCAAAACTTATTAATGCTCTTTGGGCATTTAGAACTGCCTATAAGAACGATCTTGGTATGTCTCCATATAGGCTTGTTTATGGAAAGGCTTTCCACCTTCCAGTTGAAATTGAGCATAGATCATTTTGGGCAATAAAAGAGTTGAATCTATCTCTAGGAGATGCGGGCAGTAATAGAAAGCTGCAGTTGAACGCACTGAACGAGCTTCGGGATGAAGCTTACGAGAACGCAATAATCGTCAAAAACCGAACGAAGGTGTTCCACGATAAACACCTTATGCGCAAAACATTCAAACCTGATCAACAGGTTTTACTTTACGATACTCGGTTACATTTCCATCCCGGCAAGCTCAGATCTTGATGGGAAAGGCCATTTTTGGTACGCACCGTATATCCGCATGGTGCAGTTGATCTAGAAAATCCGGAGGACGGTTCGCTATTTAAAATGAACGGACATAGACTTAAACCGTTCCTCACTGTGGACCCTTCGGAGGAGCTCCTGCTTTTACAGGAGACGATTTACATTGACTAATCTTTCTCTATCTACCCCTAAATTTCGATTAGCTAGCCAAAACACTATTTCAAATAAGTTTGGGGGTATGTATAACTTGTAATTATATAAAAACAAAATAAAAATAATAAAGAAATTTAAAATAAAAAAATTTGGGGTATTTTTGTAAATTTTCAGTTCTAATAAAAAAAATAATAAAAATTTTTATTTATAAATAATTTCCTCTTTTCAAGAGGGCTTTTTTGCAAATAACCAAAACATTCCCCACCTATAAATAGAACCCGACCCCTCTCTATTTTTATCAAACCCTAAAATAATTCCTATCAGAAAACCTTAGCCGCCGCAGCAGCCAGAGCAGAGAGATCTCCCCATCGCGCCGCCCTTCAGCCGCACGAACCCCTATTCGGCCGCGCTTCCGCCGCTCCATGGTGTCGTCTCCCTCTGAAAAATTCAGAGGTGGTTCGATCTCTAAACTCTTCTCTGTTAAGTTATAAATTTTGCAATTTTCATTCTTTGTGATGGCACAACCCTCCAATTTGAGAGAGACTTTTCACAAATATTTGCACACACAATCTACGGTAGCTATTTCGGTGAAGAGATCCGGAGGCGAGGGTGGAATTTCTTAAATTTTAATCATCCAAACTCCTTCGCTCTTCCAGATCTCGTCACACGATTTTATGAATGCATGGAAGACGGATGCCTGTCACAACACGGATATATTAGGCTTATTTGGGGTGATAGGGAAATCATTATCGATAGGGACTTCATCTATGAAGTCACCTTAATTCCTAGGCTACCGACCCATGACCAACCCCTCCAATTCGAGGATTATTTACCCTTGATGGGTGATGACTGTTCGAGGGAGCCACGTAAGGGCATCCAAGCTAGAACCCTCTTTGCAAATGTATTGACTGTGTGCCGTTAGGTACAAAATAACATTTTTGGTACTTCACACAATACTACCTTTTTCACACCATCTCTTCATATCGTGCATATCTTAATGACTAGGAACCCCAGTATGATATGTACACGGTATTTCTTAATTCAATTGGTGCTGGCAAAAGGGCTTCCAATCACCTATGCCTTATGTCAGTGACACAACTGTGTCGCTATTTCCTCCCTGTGGAGGAATTTGAGTTTTACATGCATGGAGCTATCCCCATTAGGCCTCTTATTGAGGGTGTATTGATCAGTCGAAAATATTGCATTTTTAACACATCAATTTCCCTACTCTTTGTAATCATCTAAAGGTGTTTAGTATAAATATAGCACATATTAGCAATTTGTCTACCAAAATATCAAATAACATATGTTATACATTATAACCAGCATTTTGAGGGAAATTGTGTGTTTATTATTGCACGCATGATCTTTTGTGAATCAACACTTGTCTCGAGATTATGTGCAGGAAATTCTCCAGGTTAAAGAGCCGGAACTGCTAAAAGTGCTGAAAAAATACATCAAGTCCAAGATTTGTGATCTGGCAGTAAACACGAAAGAATAAAAAGATTCAAAGCATCCCATGAAATGCCAAAAAGCCAACATATAACAGCCCAGAAACTTCATGCAGTAACTCACCAACATGGCCGCGGATCCACGGCCGAGTTGGCCGATCCGCCGCGGATCCGCGGCTATGGTGGCTCTTCATTTTGCCAAATTCCTCCATATGGCTTCTTGTAACGGCCTCGGCTTCTAGAAGACTCCCAAAGAGCACATGGCTTTATCCAGAAGGCCCGTCCTAACAACCTTCTTCTAGAATATTCCTTGTAACAACCTCATTCTAGAATATTCCCTCTAACAAACTCATTCTAGAAGGCTATCTCTAACAACCTAGCTTTGGAGGGAAGATTCAAATGAGGTGGTTATAAAAAGATATCTAGATCTAGAATTGGGAGGTTGTTGAATTTGGAGGGAAATCATTTTGAGTGGTAAAAGAATTATAGTGAGATCCAAATCAATTCTAAATCAAATTGAGTGACACAATTTGATACAAATCAAGATCCACCGAGTGTCGAGCCAAAGCAAGCCTTCAACGAGCCTTTTGAAGCGACACCGATCTTCATCCGAGCAAGAGATCCACGATGATCCGCTACTCAAGAAGACGATGCGAAGCTAGTTTCGACGATTGAGTTCTCTCCTCAAAATCTTATAATCTTTGAGTGAATTGTAACGAAACGTTGATTTATAAAATGTGAAAATTCTTGATCTTGCTTTTCTTTACATTTGATCATTATGAAGAGTTATCAATTCTTGATTGTTTTCTTTTTCATGATGTTTGAGTGAAAACTCCGCTTGTGGAGGAATCAAGAAAATAGGTAGATGATGATGATGATTAAATTCTTGAATGATTCTTAAGTCTTATGAGTTTTGTAAACTTTAGAAAATTGAATCATCGACAACCTAATTTGAGCGAGATGCTTTCTTAAATGTTTTCGCTCCAAATTAGAAATCAACGATCGATGATTGAATTTCCTAAAAGCTAGAATTTGAATGCTAATCAACAAAAGGACAAGGGATAGAAAAAGAAACCCTAGTTTCTTTAATAGATCCATAATCCTCGTTGATGATCATCGATCTAGCAACAAATCATCGATAGATAAGAATTTTTAATCATAAGTATTCATCATCACTATCAATTGGATCGATTCCTACAAGTCTCTTTACAAATCTTGATAATTCATTCGATTTGGACATCTTCTTGAACTTTATTGATTCTTGATTTTAGATCTAGTTTTTTATGATTCTTGAAACTAAATTTCACAAATCTTGAATCAATTTTCTTGCAATTTTCTTTTATCTTTTCATTTTGACTCATCTAAAACAAAATCGATTAAAACACATATCTTAGTGGACGATCCATACTCATTAGCGCGCTACATCGACGCCATTAATTGATTGCGGTATAAATTTCTTTGGTTGTGAAACATTCTAAACACGACACGGAAACGATCAATCAAATGGCGCCGTTGCTGGGGATGTGTGCTATTTTGTTCGCTTTTTTTATTTGAGTTGAAAAATTATTATTCCATCAGAATTTTTAGATCAAATTTGCATCAAGTGCTTAACGATTAGTTGTGAATTTTTGCGAGGGAATCTGGAATCATTGTAGCAGTGCGATCAAGATTCAGAGAAGTTCTGTAAATTCCAGAGGAGTACCGAAGCTACAAAAAAATTTTGAAAGCCTAACCCCTCCTTCCCACCGCGGATCCGCGGCCAACAGTAGGTTTTTGCAGCGGTTCCGCCGCCATTTAGGCGCTTCACTATTCCAAATTTCTTAGGTATCTCTCTGACTTTCTTATCTCCTCTCTGATCTTCTCTATTAACCATTTTCTGCAGGATTCTTTGCAAAATTCGCAGCGCCGCTAAAAGAAAAATTGTTGCGTATTTTGATCTTGGTTGTTTGCATATTTTAATATGGAAATTAAGGGGCAAAGACCAAATTCAAATTAGGTGGGGAGTTCATTGCCCTTCCTAAGCTCCAAAAATCACAAAACTTGCATCCGCATCACCCTCATTAACTAAAAAAATCTAGACAAGACTCTAAGGACCGTCGCGCTCACTTAGGACAGAAGGAGGTTGTAGGTAATCTATTGCTTATCCGCGTTTCTTTTGTGGTGTCTAAGGAAAGTGTGTCTAAGGAAAGTGGTTACTTAATTAGGCTCACTACTTACGTAGTAGAGAACCTCCCACTTACCTGGCACTTACCTGGCCACAGAAGGGATAAAAAGGCAGTAGAGGATTTATCCTGCGATTTGTCTTCTAGAAGTCTAGGAGCGGTCTAGTGACTTGACCTAGGTGACCATTAGATCTAGGGTGGTGTGTGCATTGTTTGTGATTTGATTTTTCAAAACCCGTATTTTTTTTCAAAACAAACAACAACCAACTTTTCCTCTAATTATCACCAACGCTGCCACTTATGCTACAACCGTTTAGCATATGTTAGGCTGGACATGGGATTCCATTTCCCGTCTTGTCCGCGTTTCTTTTATCGACCCCAGAGTCAGTAATTCTTCGTCTTCTTTCCCACCACCCACCACGACCGCGATGGACGGATATCCATCAAACATTAACACCGCTCTGCCACCGCCCGCAGGTGCACAGAATCCTCCACGCATTTCTCTCCAAGAGAGATGCTATCCTACATGTGTTCCCCTTCCCACCTGTCTTTCTATACCACCAGCCAATGGGGACAATTTCGAAATTAAACCCCAATTCATCAAACTTTTACCCAAATTTCACGAGCTCGAGTCTGAAGATGCATACGTTTTTATCACCAAATTTGAAAACGTATGTGCTTTGATGGGTAATTCACAACTGTCTGTGGATGCTATGTGTTTACGTCTTCTCCCATTCACTTTGTGCGACTTAGCCGAGAAATGGCTTTACAACACACCCGCACATTCTATTTCAAAATGGGATTAATTTGTTGTAGCATTCCGTAAGAAATTTTATCCCAATCATAAGACTGCCCGTGTTCGGAGCGAAATCTTCAAATTTACCCAACTTCCCAATGAACTATTTTGGAAATGCTTTGAACGGTTCAAGGATCTTCTTTTACAATGCCCCCATCAACGAATCCCTAGATGGGATCTATATCGAATTCTTTATGAGGGTATTGATTTCACGACTAAACAGATACTTGATACCATGTGTCATTGCCAATTCCTATCTAAAGATGATGGTGAATCTTGGAAATATCTAGAAGATTTAGCTCAAAACACTTTACAATGGGAAAGTGTTAGACAACCATTTTCTAAGGATGATATCAATCAGCTCGATGTTTCCATCATAATGAGAGCCGAAATGGCCGCAATGCAAAGGAAACTCGATGCTCTAGAAAACAAGTTCTCCTCAGCCTCCCTAAACCAATACACACTTCCCAAAACCGTGTGTGGCTGCTGTTCAAACCCATCATATTTGACGGAAGAGTGTCCTTTGAATATACCGTTTCAAGGTCACACTAATGCTGCATTTCAGTAAAGACCTGAAAACGATCCTTCTTCTTCCTCATATAATCAAGATTGGAGAAATCACCCTGATCTTTCTTGGATCCAACACCAAACTCAATACACGGATCCAAACGAAAATAACTTTCAATGGGTCCCTCCACAGCAACAGCAACCACTACCAATGAGTCAGCACCCCTACCAACCACAAAATTTTCAAAACCCGGCCAACAACTTTGACCCTTTTTCTGCCGGAACCAATAACACCTCTTCACTCGCACAAACCATGAATTTGTTTCTGAAAAATTTTATGCAATTTACGGAAAATTTTCAGTCTTCCGTCGATAAAATCCAGAAAAACTTTCACTCCCAAAGTGAGAGTATTAAATTGATGGAAGCATAAATTGCCCGTATAAATGCAGCAATGAGTGCTAGAGAGAAAGGGAATCTTCCATCTCAACCCCTACCTGATCCTGGACCTTCACATTACACTAATATGGATGCACTTACCACATTTAGATCTGTAAGAGTGCTAGACAATCATGTGGGTGAATAAATTGATAATGATGAATTAATCATTAACACCTCGGCTTCCACTTCCACTTCCACTCCCACTCCCACTTCTACTTCTTACCCTATTTCGTCCAATTTACCTTCTTCTTCTTCCGAGCCTATTCTCCGTTTTCCCAAAGGCTCGAACCCTCCGCCCACTTCATCCTTTCCACCCCCACAAACTTCTCCACAAATGTTGGACCCAACATTTATTGATAAATCTCCATTTCCAGACAGATTGAGGCCCAACAAACCTAATGCCCAAATGGAGAAGATTGTGGACATATTTAAAGAAGTTAACATCAACATCCCTCTCCTAAATGCTATACAACAAGTTCTATCCTATGCGAAAATTCTTAAGAACTTGTGCACTAAGAAGAGGAAGACTCAAGTGCCTAAAAAAGTTTTTATGTCGAGTACTGTAGACACGGCTTTTCCCCAACAATTACCACGGAAACGTAAGGACCCTGGCTGTCCTACTATTTCTATTTCTATTGGGGATAAACACATTAACCGTGCTTTACTTGACCTTGGCGCTAGTGTTAACTTGCATCCATATTCAGTCTATGAGCAACTAGATATCGGAGTGTTAAAGCCCTCAAACATAACTCTCCAGATGGCTGACCGATCAATCTCCAAACCTAGGGGTGAACTTGAGGATGTGTTGATAAAAATTGGGGAATTTGTATTCCCTGTGGACTTTATTGTTTTTGATACACAGCCTGCAGTGAACCCACGGAACCAAATTTCGGTGATTCTAGGTCGTCCCTTTTTGGCTACTTCCAACGCTGTAATCAACTGTAAAAACGGCTCTATGAACCTATCTTTTGGGAATAGGTCAATTGAGCTCAACATTTACAAGTTGGGAAGTCAACCCTCCGATCCTCATGCTCGAGTATGTTCTGTCGAATTAATGGATGTCGACAGCAGCGAATTTGATCAGCTTCACGATACAGATCCAGACTTCCTTTATACGTTGTTGTTTGACCCAGATATATATCATATACATACGGACCCTTCTTTCGAGTTGTCCAGGTCAACATCTAACGTCGATTATGAACCTTTTCTAGAGTCAGAGTATCATCCTGTTCTTTCAAATGACATTATTCTTCGGGATATTGATGAAAGCTTCGCTGATAGACTTGCATTCTTAGCAAACACGGGTGTTAAGATGAATCATCTCCAAAACAAAAAAATTGAACCTCCACCCCTTCTTCTTGACAATCACGAGAATGCGAGTAATCCATCACAATCACTGTGTCGTCTCTCCAAAACGAGACGCAAACCCTCTCCTTCACACCACTTAACTCTTCCCCAATTCTTCTTGGCTCTTTTCAACTTGTTCTTCCACCAACCAGTGCACTACACGGATAAAATCTTCGAATGGTTGGTGTTGACTTTCGGTCTTTGCAAAGCCTTGCATTGACCAATAATTTTGACCCCCTCTTGTGATTTTAAAAGATTAACATTGTTTAACTCAAGTTTAAGAGGGTATATTTTTGGCTCTTGAAAATAACTGTTGTCCTCAATATTGTGAGCCAAAATAAGTTTGGGGGGAGGATTTTCACTTTAATATATTTTGCCCCCGTTAATAAATGTCTTCCCAAGCTTACATGTTTTTGAGGTTTAGCAGAAGACAACAGTGAGGACACTGTTCAAAACAAGTTTGGGGGAGGTTTGTGCTTATTTACGCATCATTTTGCATCATACTTTGCATAAGCACAAAACATGTAAAAAGAAAAAATGAAAAAAAAAATTTGTAAATAAATAAGATAATAAAAGATTAGATAGTAAAAAATTACATTCAAAGGATTGGAAAAATTTAAGAAAACCAAGAAAATTAGAAGTTTTCTTAAATGAAACTTGTAATAAGTAGTTATGAGCCATTGTCCCAAGGGTTAGTAAGATGAAAGAAGTCACTAATCTGAGGATAAAAATAAGTCTGAAAAATAGTTCCTATTCTGGAAGCCAAACATTTGAACGTTGATACCCTACTATACGCACTTACACACGTCTTGAAACTCGGAATAGTAGAGGATACCTTAAAATGCTCTTGTCTAAAAGCCAAAGTATGAAGGAAATAAAAAAATATGAATGAAAATATAAAATGGTGAAGAAAAATGAACACTGGTTTTGTTATCGCCAAGGCAGCAATAAAAAAATATAGCGAGGGTGCTTCATCACCTAGTGCCTTAGACCAACTGGTTTGGGAGTCAATGTTAAGCCTTAGGTGGTGCAAGACGAGGAAAATATTAATACACCTAATAAGCAAGCACATGAGTAATCGGTCGATTAGTACCTCAAGAAGTATTAACGGTCGCATGAAAAATGTGTGAGCAATTCCATCTAAATATTCATCAATTAAAAAGTACTGAGGTCGATGGACAAGAGTATGATAGCTTGAATTGAATTCTCCGAGTGTAGGAATGTTTTTTACATACACGTAGGGGTATATAATCGATGTTTGGAAGAAAGATAGGAATAAAGAATAAGACGATGTTTTATTGAGAGATGATGTGATTTCTAACATTTTTTCATGACTATTAAGATAGGGCTCATGACAACCGAAAAACTAGTATAGTTGGAAACTCTAATTTTCAAAGTTTTTCTTTTACAATTCTTATCTTTACATGTAACTTTCACGGTCTTCCTTTTATTATGGGATTTTGTGGGTGCAATCCGCTGAAAACCCTCAGGAGATAACACTCCTCTTACTAGGGACACCTAGAGGTTTAAAGACTTGTTGCACGTGCTCAGTGCAATCGTGTTGCCTACGAAAGTGTGCTAGTTAGTTTTTCTTTTTCTTATATTTTCTCCTTCTTTCTAATAAGACAAGTTTGCTCGAGACGACCAAAATTAAGTTTGGGGGAATTTGATCGGTCGAAAATATTGCATTTTTAGCACATCAATTTCCCCACTCTTTGCAATCATCTAAAGGTGTTTGGTATAAATATAGAATATATTAGCAATTTGTCTGCCAAAATATCAAATAACATGTGTTATACATTATAACCAGCATTTTGAGGAAAATTGTGTGTTTATTATTGCACGCATGATCTTTTGTGAGTCAACACTTGTCTCGAGATTATGTGCAGGAAATTCTCTAGGTAAAAGAGCCGGAACTGCTAAAAGTGCTGATAAAATACATCAAGTCCAAGACTTATGATCTGGCAGTAAACAAGAAAGAATAAAAAGATTCAAAGCATCCCATGAAATGCCAAAATGCCAACATATAACAGCCCAGAAACTTCATGCAGTAACTCACCAACATGGCCGTGGATCTGCGGCCGAGTTGGCCAATCTGCCGCGGATCTGTGGCTATGGTGGCTCTTCATTTTGCCAAATTCCTCCACGTGGCTTCTTGTAACGGCCTCAGCTTCTAGAAAACTCCTAAAGAGCACGTGGCTTTATCCAGAAGGCTCGGCCTAACAACCTTCTTCTAGAATATTCCTTGTAACAACCTCATTCTAGAATATTCCCTCTAACAAACTCATTCTAGAAGGCTCTCTCTAACAACCTAGCTTTGGAGAGAAGATTCAAATGAGGTAGTTATAAAAAGAGATCTAGATCTAGAATTGGGAGGTTGTTGAATTTGGAGGGAAATCATTTTGAGTGGTAAAAGAATTATAGTGAGATCCAAATCAATTCTAAATCAAATTGAGTGACACAATTTGATACAAATCAAGATCCACCGAGTACCGAGCCAAAGAAAGCCTTCAACGAGCCTTTTGAAGCGACGCCGATCTTCATCCGAGCAAGAGATCCACGACAATCTGCGACTCAAGAAGATGATGCGAAGCTAGTTTCGACGATTAAGTTCTCTCCTCAAAATCTTATGCTCTTTGAGTGAATTGTAACGAAACGTTGATTTATAAATGGTGAAAATTCTTGATCTTTCTTTTCTTTACATTTAATTATTATGAAGAGTTATCAATTCTTGATTGTTTTCTTTTTCATGATTTTTGAGTGAAAACTCCGCTTATGGAAGAATCGAGAAAATAGGTAGATGATAATGATTAAATTCTTGAACGATTCTTAAGTCTTATGAGTTTTGTAAACTTTGGGAAATTGAATCATCGACAACCTAATTTGAGCGAGATGCTTTCTTGAATGTTTTCGCTCCAAATTAGAGATCAACGATCGATGATTGAATTTCCTAGAGGTTAGAATTTGAATGCTAATCAACGAAAGGACAAGGGATAGAAGGAGAAACCCTAGTTTCTTCAATAGATCCCTAATCCTCGTTGATCATCATCCATCTAGCAACAAATCATCGATAGATAAGAATTTGTAATCATAAGTACTCATCATCACTATCAATTGGATCGATTCCTACAAGCCTCTTTACAAATCTTGATTATTCATTCGATTTGGACATCTTCTTGAACTTTATTGATTCGTGATTTTAGATCTAGTTCTTTATGATTCTTGAAACTAAATTTCACAAATCTTGAATCAATTTTCTTGCAATTTTCTTTTATCTTTTCATTTTGACTCATTTAAAACAAAATCGATCAAAACACACATCTCAGTGGACGATCCGTACTCATTAACGCGCTACATCGACGCCGTTAATTGATTGCGGTATAAATTTCTTTGGTTGTGAAACATTCTAAACACGACACGGAAACGATCAATCATGTATCCACACCCTATACCCGCTTAAATTATGTATAGACGCGAATAGAACTGGTCGAGCATGTACCCGCCAGGATACCCAGCTCCAGCTCGACCGCTAGCGGGGAAGAACTTACCCCGGCAGCACATGCACATTTACTTAGAAAGCCACTAGGAGGATAGACAGATTGATTGGGATGGTGACCAGCCTGGATCACCGAGTGACGGAAATGGAGCATAGCGTGTCTACCCTGCTAGCGAGAGAGGAACGTTCCCGTTCACGTTCATGGGGACGGCGAGGTCATGAGCAGTGAGGGCACTACTTTTGGTAAGTTTGGGGAAGGAGGTGGTTTGTAAATAGTTATCATTGCGTTGCATATTTTTATTTTTGTATATATTTTTTTTTCTTTGCATATTTAATTCTGCATTGCATCTTTATAAAAAAATTATAAAAATTAAAACATGAAAATAAAAAAAATTAAAAATCAAATCAAATGAAAAATTGAAAAATTTTAAAAATTATAAAAATTGAAAAATTCAATTTTGGCCATATTTGACTTAAGTTTAACAAGACGGTTAACTAGTTAGGAAAAACTAGATCCTAAACTTAGTAAATTAAAAATCCTAAAAATAACATTTCTTAAAGTTTAACTGTAGAAAATATATGTCCTTATAGTTTATTCAGAAATAAGCAAATTTTGAGTTCAGTTCTTGGGCTAAGTCAAAATAAGAGAAGAGTATTGAAATTTTTATTGAAGTGTAAGTTTGAAAAATAATTCCAAACCTTTAGTCTAAATTCTGAAAATATATACGCTACAACTCGCACATACACGCACCTTGAAACTTGGGATAATAGAGGATACCTTGAAATGCTCTTGTCAAAAATCCTTAGTATGAGAAAAAATTAAAGTATAAGTGTGAAATAAGAGATATAAAAAAATGAACACTGATTTTGTAATTACTTAAGGCTGCGTAAAATGAAAAAATATATAGCGAGGGTGCTTTATCACCCAGTGCCTTAGACCAACTGGTTTGGGAGTCACTGCTAAAACCTTAGGTATTACAACATGAGGAATTACGCCTAAATGCGCGAACACATTTTTAATCGGTCGTTAGTACCTCAAGAAGTATTAACGGTCGCATGAAGAATGTGTGAGCAATTTCATCTAAAATTCACCAACTAAAAGTAGTTTGGACGATGGACAAGAGTATGATAGCTTGAATTGAATTTCCAAGTGTAGGGGTGATACATACACACACGTAGGGGTATATGATTGGGGTTTTGATGAAAGATAGGAATGAAAGATAGGGCTTATATTTTCAGTAGAGATGATAAAAATTCCTAAGTTGAGATGGAACCTTAGAAGGAAAATTCAAAAGATACTAAAACCTAAATAAATTTATAGAACATATACGATCTTAAGTTAAATGATAAGTGAGTATGAAAAATACGGGTTGATGATTTCTAAGTTGAAGATAATAGAATTTCTTTCTAGAATACCGAATTGAAGAATGAAAGTCAACATGCTAAATTGATCGGATTTTTGTGGGTAGTGTCCGTTGAAAACCCTCAGAAGACAACACTCCTCCTAATAGGGACACCTAGAGGTTTAACGGTTTGTTGCACGAGCTCAGTGCAATCGAGATTCCCTGCTAAAGTGAGGTTAGGATTTTTCGAGAATAAATTGGCTTTGCTCGGGACGAGCAAAAGATAAGTTTGGGGTATTTGTTCATATCAGAATATTGCATTATTATATCACCCATTCTAAATCATAATACAAATAAATAGGTGCTTTTGATCCATGTCTGCTAAATAGTTGCAGATTACAAATTCTCATAACAATTCAATGAAATTCATGAAAAGACATTACAAAAGTGAGACTACGAATCCGTATGATGCCGCCTAACAGTTCAAGTGCACAAAGCAAAAAGGCAGCACAAGATTCAATACTTCAATGCGAAGCTTACGGTAAAAGTCCACAAATTCTGCACCGTTGAAAATCTGGAAGAAAGTAGAAAAGATTCTAAGAAACCAAGTGAAGAAAACAGAAGGAAAAAGCAACTTGAAGCATCCCTAAAGAACTGAGTCCAAGAGCTCACCATATGGCGGCGGAACCGCGGCCAAATATGGCATTCTGCCGCGGATCCGTGGTCATGCAGTGCACGCGTCGGTACACGTGTCGGTGGGTGTCGGTGCTTTGACCCGGCTTTCTTAAGGTAGTCTTGTAATTTCAAATGTGAATCAGATATAAACCCTAAGCTTTCTCCTATCTATAAATAGGAAAACCAGAAGCCTAATTAGGCGTGCCCCTTTTTGGTGTGCCTCTTTGGAGGATGCCTCTTTTAAATTTTTCTAGATTAAATTTTATTCCATTGTAATCGATGAAGAGGTGTCAATAAAAGTAAGTTTTTTTTATCTTGCAATTTTCCATTTGAATTTAATTTCTGCAATTTTATTATCTGTCTTTTATTATTAGCAAATTAGGTCATTAAATTAAAACTATAAAAATGAATTTTGTCGTAACTTTCCTAATGAGAGAGTAGTTCCTCACTTGTTAGGGTTAGGATTGGGTAGGTTTGAGAGATGGAAATCTCTCACTCCTTTCTTGCCCATATAATATTTTAATTAGGACTCTATTTGAATCAAACACGCACCGCTCACTACGGCACCCTATCCTACGAGATAGCGGTGATTCCCTAGTTAGACCGGTTGTGGTTGATTTACATAGAGGTTAGGGCTAAGAGTTAAGAAAGGACGGACAAGGACCAAAAGAAAGAAACGAAGTTTCTTCCTAGTCGTGCTAATCCCCTTTGTTGACTATTACCCTAACACCTATGTTCTTAATTAAGGCAAAGGAAGCAGTGAGTAGAGTATTTTTCCAAACTAACCTAATCCTAACCCTAGTAAGGCTTTAAATCAAATTAAATTCAATCTTAGATTTTTAAATCAAAACCTACCAAAAATTGGACTTAACTCGTAAGAACTTAAAGAAAGAACACGTTTTCCCTGTGGACCGACCCGTACTCAACCGGCTAGCTACCAAGCGACACCGTTATTGATTGCGGTATATTCTTAATTTTGATTTTAAAACGCACGTACGCAAAAGACAACCAATCAACACCAAATAAAGAAAACTAAATTTCGAATAACAAATGCCACTGAATGTAATTACATTAATAGGAAAAATAATATTAGTAACGTATAAAAGACTAGCCAGAGCATGGATTACAGTAGAGTATGGCCTAATCGAAAAGAAGTCGGGAATGCGGTGCTTTAATTAGAATGTTGAAGAGACTAGGGTCAGGTTACTACAAGGTTTAAGGATGAAGTAAGAGTAATGAATCTGAGGAGGGGAAGAAATTATTGGGGAAGGGAAATAGTCAATGCATCATGCAGATCAATACTCAAAAGATTTGAGTACTCAGAAGAAAAAAAATTCCCCTGAAAAATTTAAACAAAGCATACTCGAAAGATAAAAGTGGCCCTAAGCTATACATAGATTTACTTGGCCAGAAGAAAAAAAGATAAGTCACGTCAGTCGTGATTGTGGAAGTTCAACAGGTTATGATAAGCTCTCGCACTAAGATAGGGGCGTCCATTCCCATAGCGCCTCGCAGGGATTGCTACTGGAGGTTCTTCCACCTCGAATTCCTCCTCACTCGAGGTTTCATTCTCTGACTCTTTTTCGGCTGAGGCCTCGTTTTCGGGCTCTTTCCCCATGAGGGTTTCTTCTCCTGGTCCTTCTTCCTCTGCGGGAGCTTCCTCATCGGGGTCCTCTTCCATGTGATTCACTTCTTCTGGATCTTCTTCCACTGGATCATCTTCAGGATCTTCCTCCATCGGGACTTCTTCGGGGTCCTCTTCTTCATTGTTAGAGTCACTGATCATGTCGACTTCTGGAGCTGCGTCTGCAACTTCTTCGTCCTCGGGATCGCTGTTGTTGAAAATAACCTTTGGGTCATCGACCTCGTCATCTGAACTCATCAGCATGCAGTCCAAGGAAACGCAGGACCGAGTGTCCTCATCGAAAGGCGGCGCTGCTCCAGGATTAGCCATGGCCTGAAAAGAGAGAGTCATGATCAGATAGTGGAACACAAAAAAAAAATAACTAAAGATATGGAGCACGTGGAAAATATACGGTAGGTAAGGAATGTAAAATAAAAATTTTGAATAATGATGCAGTAAGTAGTATAAGGAAGTGAGTGGAAAGGGAACTATATAAATCATAACTCACATATTTTTCCATTTAAACCAAGGGGTCCAACAAGAATACAAAGTTCAGACGACAAGAAACAATTACTAAATAAAATAACAAGGTCTTTATTGAAAGTAGGAAGGGTGATAATTCTGCGTTGATGTCTAGACCGTTGCGATCTCGTC
Source organism: Agapanthus africanus (assembly GCA_030015575.1). Classification (NCBI taxonomy): domain Eukaryota; kingdom Viridiplantae; phylum Streptophyta; class Magnoliopsida; order Asparagales; family Amaryllidaceae; genus Agapanthus; species Agapanthus africanus. Next base: position 48,963,568 of record CM057351.1, on the reverse strand, counting down.
AAACGAGTTTGAATCCTATGCTGGGTCCGTACTATCCTCAAAACTCGAAATACGAAACAACTAAGTTACTCAGCAGAAGTGGAAAGTGTTGATGAATATCCTCCTTGTAGCTCTTTTCTTCGAGGGCAACTATTGATAAGATGCTCGTTGGATCTACAAATCAAGCACTGCCCTTTAGCCCTGCGACAGCCCCTCTAAAGGTGTCCTAGTCTCTTGCAATAACCACAGCATTGGGTTCTCCGCTGCTTCTGTTGCTGAGAAACAAATGGGCGCTTCATCTGCACTCCACCTCTTCTTTTAACAGGGATTCCTCTACGATTGGGGGTCCCGCTAGTACTTGAGCCATTTTCCTTCTTAGTCCTTCAGCTAAGAGATCGTTTGTTCGCTCTTGGGCTTCCATCAAACCTTGCAGCACACCCAAAATCTCGGCGGTCTGACTTTGGGTAGTGGAGGAGGACGGAGAGTTGTTGAAAGTCATGGTCCTGAAATAACAAATTTTAGGACGGCATAAGGTATAAGATATAAGAATCAAAATAAGATATAGAATAGACAACATAACAAGAATATATGGTGAGGTGAAACTCAAACGAGTGGAAATCAAATATAGAACTCCAAGTCAATCAAGCAGAGTGCTATCTTGTAACTATGCTGCAGTTCATAGTTACAATCAAATAGATCTACTAAGTCACCCAAAACACTAGCGGATGGAGTCAAAATGTAGCTTGACAAACTGTAGGGATCCTAGTCAAGGATAACCAGTTTGCAATCTAGACCGAATAGGCTATTTAAATTGTCAAGCCGTACTCGGAAACTGCAATCCCAATCTAAACCCGGCGCTTTGATACCAACAAAACCATGTTACGTCCCGCTTCCCAAAATACGGAATACGAGGGGTGACAAAGCCAGCCATGCTCCTACGGTCGAAGAAATATCCTGCCGTAGTCACACTTCGGCTTCTAACACTATGTGATAATCAGTAATCATAGCACAGGTAATGAGAAAATACAGTCACTAATTCTATCAAAACAGTATAATACTAACCAGATAGAGTACAAAGAAAACATAGCACTGGTATCGCTGATCTTGTTGGATATAGTGCCCTCAAACTCAATTATTGGATCACAGGTACGTGATTACAATGATTGAGGCAGGACCTATACCGATATGACAGTCTTGCTCGAGATGATAGTATGATATCTGGTTTGTCTTTATCATCGTATACATGCTTTAGTTCACTATTGCATGATAATAGTGCCCATAGGATTCTTGCTTGACTACCAGCAGTATGATGGCGATCATATACGTGGGAGCTGGGATTTGTAAGCACATCCTTAAAGTGTCCCTAGTCGTGGGAGTTTCGAGACAGGGCATCGATACTCCAGAGTAGACTAGTGTATACAGTCGAGACCCCGACGAGGGGCGGTGGCCGGTCTTACAAGCCACTGGTGTCAGTTGGATCACCTAAGATGTATACAGGTGCTCATTGGGTTATGAGTACACCGGACAGGACTCGCCGGGAACATGCTAGTTGGTATTATACATATCGTCAAATAGCAGTTCCCTGGTGACATGTGTACAGGTTAGTTTGTCAACCTGAGATCGTCATTTGTCTCGTGTAAGCTCCCACTGTGCTTTGATTTCTACCCTACCACGCTCAAAGGAGACATGCAAACAGGTTTTTTTTGGGTACAGTCCCGAGCCACATGGAGGCAGTGAGCGGATCGTTGGGGATTCGTCTCTCCCGATATTGGGGGTTGATGTCGCACAGTGCACGGGTGGCCATCACTAGAAATCCTCGGCCGAGGTAGTGGAGAATTACTGATTTGGATCAGTAGTTTCTCAGGTGGTGATGGGCTTCATACCGACACGAATTATCGCGTTATTAAGGGTTTGACTTTATCCACCCCCCTACACTCGATATGCGATACTCTTTAAATGAACGGACCGGACTGTACGGATATTGTCACTGTCAGGCTCGGTAGGGTTTATGGATGAGTTCGCTCATCAGCTTCCCTTTCAATCAATACATTGGCAACCGTTACGTACAGCTTGTACCTCTGACGTGCTAGTGGTTATACCCAGTGCCAGTGTGTTGATGAGTCATTAGAGTCCCCCACAGACAGTTTCCCAAGTTCGGGCGAAACGCAGTAGAGGCCGTATGGGTTTATGGCAAGGTTCGGAAAATGCACGTGCGTTTACGCACGTGTCATATTTCGGGCAGATAATACCGGTAGGCTTTAGTTTAAGCCGGATTCGAGTGTTATACTGTGTAGATATAATATCTTTGTCTCGGTTACATTTGTATTCGGTCGTAATACAAATGCGGGTATGTTTATACTGTTACGGGGTTATCCTGAAATTCGTTTCAGGATCACTTTTTGAAGTTGCCAGTTTCCAGTTTTCTATCACCCGTATTTAACATTCGGTTAAATGCGGATTTATCTTTTCTTCATTGGGTGAGTCATGAGGTGAGTCATGATTCTAGAAGGTTCTAGTGTGGTGACTAGGTTCATGAATCATTCATTTGCATTAATGGTTTTGATGACTAGATTAAGTGAATCATTCTTTTCCTTTAATGCTTTTTGTTCTTGTTAAAGATATTTGATTAAGATCTTTTCCTTTAGAGTCACCACTTTGCTCCTACACTCACCTCCCCCCTCATCAAAAGTGGCCGGCCCCCTCTTGATAGGATTATGTTTTTGTTGATTTGAAAAAGATGCAAGTATTTTGGTTCATGGAAATTAGTATACTCTACTTCTCATTTTCACCCGATCCAAAAAGCAACTTCATTAACCGTTCGTCCATAGCTTTGGACGTAACGAGATAAAGTGTTCTACTCATTCTCTACATCAATCTTGGTCATCTCTTTTAGCAAACTTGATGATCGAGTTGCCTCGGTTCAGAGGCGGGAGTCCGTTTAAAGATCCGTCGACGTGGTGCCACCTGGACGAAAAGACTGGAGATTCAGGAGATCGGAGCAGCCGCAACAAAGCGTGGGATGATGGTTGGAGACCGAAGGACTCGGATCGTTCGGTATAACATTTCTACCCACTTTGTAGTTTGTTGGTTTAGCTTTAATGGCAGATCCGGGTTATAGTACGCGATAGCGCCAGTTGTAAAAGTTTTTGTTCCGCATTTGGTATCTGTTAGACGGCCGGGGCGCTACCGTGTACTTACAGTGGTATCAGAACCTCACCATTAATCTTTACTAACTTGTGCTAACGCGTTTAATATATCGATCGAACGGATTTTCAAAAAACTACAATTTTCTGTTCAAACTTTCTGTCGATTTTAAATCAAGCCTAAAAATTATTTTGAGCATCTCAAAAAATCAAGCAGGGTTTTTTAAGAACACTGGAGAAAATTGGCTCTGTGATCTCTCTATACGGCTGCGGATCCGCGGCCCAAGCTAAGGTTTGGCCGCGAATCCGCCGCCGCATTAGGAGATCAATTAGCCAATTTTCTACAGTAGCTTCTACACAGGAAATTGTGGTTTTTGGTATATTTCTTTTGGGCCCAGATTTTATTACTGTACAGCAGATGTACGTGGGGCCCACTTTGGGAAGTTTTGTCGATCGAAATTTTAAACTTGGTAGTATGCAGTATTTACATTATATCTCCGACCGGGAATGTCATTCGAGCGGTAAATTGCGTCTAATTGCTATAGATCTTTTAGACGGATTTGCGAACGTGACATTCGCGTTGATGTTCTGTGTTGTGCTGTGATGTTGCGGATATGTCGTGGTGGATAGCAGTGTGCAATGGTAGTGCAATTTGGATTTATTTGTACTTTTGATATTGCGGGGCGAGCGTCCAACATGTGGACTGCCGTCACTGCCTGTTTGTATAATATTCTTTTGGGGCACGACCGGGCTGAGGTCGATGTACCCGTTGTACATATTTTTATTTCTGTACTAGGTTTACCCCGCGACGTAGTGCACGGATAGCCGGGTTCTGGAGGGCAACGGGTCCGTATCTCATGGCTTTGAGAGGAAGAGCGGCCTCACTCTAGAATTGGCAGACTATTCGCCGCACTCGTAGGGGGTACAGGTTGACCCAAGGTGGGGTGCTCAAGTTATCGGATTCCGTGAAGTGCCGGGTGGTCCATTCATTTTGCTGTAGGGGGCTACCTCACTTCAGGTTTTGGCGGGTAACTTGCCGCACCCGTAGGGGTCTAGGTTTCATTGCACAGGCTATCCACATGACCAGGGGAACGTCGGGTTTCAGTAGCAGCTCTGTGAAACCCGGGGATCCTAGATTATCTGTATTGTTCTGTGATGCTTATTACTTTTCTGTAATGTTGCATATTATCACGCCTGGAGCGATTATTGTATATTGGTATATATACTATTAGATGTTGTATATGTTTTACACCCGCGCTAGTCCAGTCCCCGCTCTGTCGTTAGTTAAGTAACCTAAAGGGTGATGACGGGACCCAGTGGCGACTGTGGATGGCATATACGTACATTATATTTTTGTTCTTTTCTGGTGTGATTGATTGATGGGACTGCATTGATTCTTATCAATGTAAGGATAAAACAAACCTATATTTGATGTTGTTGGAACAAATTTTAAAAGGAGTTATTACAAAGATGTTTCCTTTTGTTTTGCATAGCGGTATTCAGTTGGAATATCCAGCACCTCATTCGACGAGGGAAGGGCCGAGATCCCTTCACCGGGAGTGACCCCTTGGGCAGAAGTTTACGTCAGGGTAATAACTTCACTATAGTCGATTACAAGTTGCTTTGCATAGCGGTATTCAGTTAGAATATCCTGCACCTCATTCCACGAGGAAAGAGCCGAGATCCCTTCACCGGGAGTGACCTCTTTAGCAAAGGTTTTTCGCCACTATATTTTTTATAAAAAGCTATCAAGTTCCTTCAGCGAGATCAAGTTCATTACGTTAAAGATTTTTCGCCAAAAACCAGCCGTAGCCCTCCGTCTTTTCTTATGGATAGTCAGTAGTATTCAAGCTATGTTTGTTGGCCAAAGTCAAGGCATAGTGTTTGGTAGCTGCTGAATATTCATCTGTTGCATAGATAGATGCGTTGGTTTGGGACAGTCGTATTACCTTGTTGGCCAAAGTCAAGGTTATGTACGGGTGGGTTCAAATTAACCTGGATAATGACGGGTAGAACTTAATATGTGACTTATGATTTGTTGGCCAAAGTCAAGGTCATAAGAGCATGAGGTAAAAATCATATCGGGAGTTTCAAACATACAAGAAACTTGCCAGGCATGCGCATACCTTCTGGAGTGTGATAATTTTAGTGTCTTCCATCAAGTTATCATGCGATGATAGTTGGGTCCCGATTCCCACTGATGAGTTAGTTTACTCTTCGGGTGATCCCGACTAATTCTTCTTTCAGGTTTGGAGGAGAATTTGAGATTACAGTGGGAGGTTTCCTGATTAGATAAAGTGATAACCATTCTGATCTAGGTTAGAGTGCACGCAGAGTGTTTCTTTTCTCTCTCTCTTTCGCAGTGACCATTGACCGACCATAGACTATGACTCAGTGACCAAGTTGACCGAACCTTCTTAAAATACTGGCCTTTGGATTGTCTTAGTTGCATAAGTCATTGCCGCTCCTTCTTTTACCCTTTGCATTTCTCAGAACACCCCGTATTACTACAGACATCCACTTCCATTGGATAGATCCATCGTATGGTTATATACGAACTCGAAGGACTACTTCGAGGATGGATCCAGATTCAGGAGAAATAGAATTGGTTTATTCAGTTGTCTTTTATTATCACCTTCTCTCAGGTTGCGAGGGCTCCTTAGTTTAGGAGAGTACACCTATTACGCTTATTGGATAGTCTTATTCCAAACCATAGGCTGGTGCCGAAAGGTAGGGAATGAAGAAAACCAACTAGCCTAAGTAGGGTGTACAGAAGGTAATAACTAAAGACAAAATAAAGGGATTAGAAAGAGGGCAAAGTAAATTGCGAATGTTATCATTCATGACCAAACCTCGTACTTCATCGCCACTCCTATTTCACCTTTGCTTTTTTCCCCAGTTCGGGAGAAATAGAATAAGGTATTATTCAGTTGTCTTTTATCATCAGCTTCTCTCAAGTTGCGAGTACTCCTAGGATTAGGAGAGTACACCTATTATGCTTACTGGATAGTCTTCTTCCAAACCATAGGCTGGTGCCGAACGGTAGGGAAGGAAGAAAACCATTTAGCCTAACGATGGTGTACAGAAGGTAATGAATAAAGACAAATAAAGCAATTTGGAGAGATGGCAATGAAATATACGGTTAAAGTCATGAATTGGATTATGGAAGAGGCATTACTAGGAATACCAGGATACCCCTACGAAACATTTTCATGTTTCAGTGCATTGTTAAAGGAAAACTGATTTCCCGATTAGATACTTACTCCAGTGTATGTATTTACCGGGTATGATTCTCACATCTGTATAGTTTTATAGATGATGAGTGGGAGTAAGTCAATTGGGAATTAGGTAATCATCCTCATTATATCGGAATTCGTTGTAATTGGTGATATTTGAGGAAATCACCTGGGTACAGTTTTCAACCTACGATGCACAGGTTTTGAGTTATTCAACTCAGTGGACTTATACAGAGTATTATAAATTGTCCAGTGTTCATCAGGACAAAGGGGCTGGTCCTCGTACTCTGTTCTGTTTACTTGTAACTTCTCTAGTTTTTAGACAAGTGTTTCGTAGAAATACAACGTCTAAGTTTTGAGAAGTTGTGGGTATAAAAATAAAGTAGAGAACCAGATGTCGCAAGTATCAGGATTCTTCAAAGAGATAGAAGATGTAGATACTTGTGATTGGTATTCAGTTGATAATAATGGTTTTGAGAAACTTGTTTCTCTTTCAGGTTACTCATAATTAGATATATTCCTAAGCTGAGTAATGTTGTTTAGCCTTTCTCCATTGATTTGATATGCACTGGAAACAGCTGCATGATTAGAATCTGGTTCCAATTAAATAAGTGCCAAAGTTTCTATATTGGATATAGAATGGTTCATATCTTAACGATGTTAAGGTACGGGAAGTTGTCCAGCTTATGCTTAAAACCAGACACTGGATAACTCAAAGCACGTTTCTGTAATGACAGTTTGTGGGTTGACCCTGGCTTTGACAAGGGTTGACTTTCTACCATCTGGAAGATCAATAGTGATATTGTTCTTGACTCGCCACAGTTTTAGTAAAATGGATTTTTTTCAGAAAACAGTAGTGGGAGTATGGTAGAACTGGAAGTGGTTCCAGAACCGCAAACGATTACGGAAAATTTAATAGGACCTATATATTCAATCAGGTTTGACATTCGAATAGCCACTCCACAGATATGGTGGGTAACCTCAGACAACCGAGAGGTACTCCGGTAGCCTCAAGGACGGTGATAGGGAGGTTCTTAGCTACCCAGACTTGACACTACTGTTGTTCCAGGCTATGAGACCCGGCAGGAGGTTAAGTATAGCATCGTTCTAAACTAGTTTTAGAAGTGTACGTATATATTATTCTGCCAGAGGGTTGTCGTAGTCAGTGGGAGCAGCGGAAGCATAGTGGGCAAGTAGCTTATGTCTATTTATAGGCTTGAGCAGATATAGCGGAGATAAGATCATCTATTTTTGATATGAAAGTCATGGGTTTGACTTCATCAGAATAGGGGATGGATCTGTTAAGAAGGTAGTAGGGTGTGATGTCCTGGTATTTGGATGACATACACAGAGTAGGAAGTAAAATTCATATACTACGATCGGTTGTACTGTGGTTGTCATACAGTTGTTTCTTCACAAAGGACATGGATATAATATCTGACATTCTGGTTACTAGATCTATGGTTTTAGATCTAGATTTGGGTAGTTTCTCAATATGGGTACTTTGACAGTATTCTAATAGTATTATAGAATAGATGACTCCTGACATGGTAGTGTACCTGCAGGTGATGGAGTCACCTTCTCTAAAGGTGTCTTACAGACTAAAGGGGAAAGGGATGTGCATGATTGGCAGATCACTTGCTTAGGCAATTGAGTCAATCGTGAAATGTCAAGTACCACACCAGATGTTGTTTTTGCACTAAATGCAATAAGTTTATATTAATCCAATCCTGAAGAAACATAAGGAAGCAGTTTTAGAACATAAGTGCAAGTTCTACGGATTTGATGACGGCAGCCTCCTTCGGGAGACGGTTATCATTCCAGGCTTCAAAGGTGACATGGATGACAGAGTAATTGTTAGAGTTATAGTTTTCCCTCTGACGAGGGACAGTATTATGGACAGGTGGTCCAAGAGGATACTGTGGCAGGCATGGTGCTGGATACTGATTAGGTTCAGTTATCGATACAGTCTAAGAAGTTTGGATTTGGAGTTCATTTATGAACTAGGTCCCATCAGATATTCAGACATATTCTAAAACAAGTATTACTCGATTCGGGAGATGGCTTTCTCTGCGAACTTGAGATTAAGAGAGACATAGAAAGAAACATCAGGGCGGATCCACTCACTGAGGCTATTTCTCGAACACAAAAGTTTTACAAACTAGCTTTGTGAAACTGATTAGTAGAGGAGTTGGGTGTTCGGTATCACCCGGGCTGTGAGTATGCGACATCGCAATAATTAACCTTAAGTGCAAGTGGGAGATTGTTGTATATAGTGCCCTCAAAGTCAATTATTGGATCGCAGGTACGTGATTGCAATGATTGAGGTAGGACCTATACCGATATGACAGTCTTGCTCGAGATGATAGTATGCTATCTGGTTTTTCTTTATCATCGTATACATGCTTTAATTCAATATTGCATGATGATAGAGCCCATAGGATTCTTACTTGACTACCAGCAGTATGATGGCGATCATATACGTGGGAGCTGGGGTTTGTAAGCACATCCTTAAAGTGTCCCTAGTCGTGGGAGTTTCGAGACAGGGTATCGATACTCCAGAGTAGACTAGTGTATACAGTCGAGACCCCGATGAGGGGCGGTGGCTGGTCTCACAAGTCACTGGTGTCAGTTGGATTACCTAAGATGTATACAGGTGCTCATTGGGTTATGAGTACACCGGACAGGACTCGCCGGGAACATGCTAGTTGGTATTATACATATCGTCAGATAGCAGTTCCCTGGTGACATGTGTACAGATTAGTTTGTCGACCTGAGATCGTCATTTGTCTCGTGTGAGTTCCTACTGTGCTTTGATTTCTACCCTACCACTCTCAAATGAGACGTGCAAACAGGTATTTTTTGGGTACAGTCCCGAGCCACATGGAGGCAGTGAGCGGATCGTCGGGGATTCGTCTCTCCCGGTATTGGGGGTTGATGTCGCACAGTGCACGGGTGGCCATCACTAGAAATCCTCGGCCGAGGTAGTGGAGAATTACTGATTTGGATCAGTAGTTTCTCAGGTGGTGATGGGCTTCATACCGACACAAATTATCGTGTTATTAGGGGTCTGACTTTATCCACCCTCTAGACTCGATATGCGATACTCTTTAGACGAACGGACCGGACTATACGGATATTGTCACTATCAGGCTCAGTAGGGTTTATGGATGAGTTCGCTCATCAGCTTCCCTTCCAATCAATACATAGGCAACCGTTACGTACAGCTTGTACCTCTGACGTGCTAGTGATTATACCCAGTGCCAGTGTGTTGATGAGTCATTAGAATCCCCCACAGACAGTTTCCCAAGTTCGGGCGAAACGCTGTAGAGGCCGTATGGGTTTATGGCAAGGTTCGGAAAATGCACGTGCGTTTACGCATGTGTCATATTTCGGGCAGATAATACTGGTAGGCTTTAGTTTAAGCCGGATCCGAGTATTATACTGTGTAGATATAATATCTTTGTCTCGGTTACATTTGAATTCGGTCGTAATACAAATGCGGGTATGTTTATACTGTTACGGGGTTATCCTGAAATTCGTTTTAGGATCACTTTTGGAAGTTGCCAATTTCCAGTTTTCTATCACCCGTATTTAACATTCGGTTAAAGGATTTATCTTTTCTTTATTGGGTGAGTTATGAGGTGAGTCGTGATTCTAGAAGGTTCTAGTGTGGTGACTAGGTTCATGAATCATTCATTTGCATTAATGGTTTTGATGACTAGGTTAAGTGAGTCATTCTTTTCCTTTAATGCTTTTTGTTCTTGTTAAGGATATCTGATTAAGATCTTTTCCTTTAGAGTCACCACTTTGCTCCTACACTCATCTCCCCCCTCATCAAAAGTGGCCGGCCCCCTCTTGATAGGATTATGTTTTTGTTGATTTGAAAAAGATGCAAGTATTTTGGTTCATGGAAATTAGTATACTCTACTTCTCATTTTCACCCGATGCAAAAGGCAACTTCATTAACCGTTCGTCCATAACTTTGGATGTAACGACAAAGTGTTCTACTCATTCTCTACATCAATCTTGGTCATCTCTTTTAGCAAACTTGATGATCGAGTTGCCTCGGTTCAGAGGCGGGAGCCCGTTTAGAGATCCGTCGATATGGTGCCATCTGGACGAGAAGACTGGAGATTCAGGAGATCGGAGTAACCGCAACAAAGCGTGGGATGATGGTTGAAGACCGAAGCACTCGGATCGTTCGGTATAACATTTCTACCCACTTTTTAGTTTGTTAGTTTAGCTTTAATGGCAGATCCGGATTATAGTACGCGATAGCGCCAGTTGTAAAAGTTTTTGTTCCGCATTTGGCATCTGTTAGACGGCCGGGGTGCTACCGTGTACTTACAGATCTAGATGTTCATGATATGCTCTAGATAAGGCAGGTCCTGATCCGAGCTCGCTCCACTTCTCACTCTGAGCATGCATACTCAGGTCGTCAGAGAGATACAATAGCAATATATATATATATATATATATAAATTCATATGTAAACACGTACAATGATGATGAACATGAAACAGTACACATGGAGTGATGACATGATCATAAAGTAACCAGTACAGGTAAACAATAAAGCAGGTATATCGAATCAGTGATCAATGCAATGTCCATGTCACTAAACCTACCAGTCTCTAAGTCTCACTGTCCAGGTCGCTATACCTATCGTCAGTCAAAGTGTGAGCGTAAACCACCGCAGGAGTATTCCCAACCTAAGGGTAGGCCCCATGGGCAAGGAAACACAGGCCCGAATCACGCTCGCTAATAATCAGTAACACATCCATACAACTCCCAAAAACGCTATATATGCCGGCAGTGGGACTCCCGAGATTTCGTTGATTGAACTCACACTCAAACTACCCCCACACCCACGGTCTACATCAATCACCGACCATGAACACAAATACTAGTCGCTCCATGACAAGTCTACGCGAGAACTGGAGACAGAATCTCTATCAAGCATGTCTCGACAGGTATCCAAGATAAATGGACAGTACTCGAAGTCTTACCTATGACACTAATATGCGTGCTTCTACAACTGTCCCATTCCAGTTATAGTTACACCTATATATGACCCATAGGCGTCGACAATGTAATAATTTAATGGGTTCCGCTGATTATGTACAAGTATGTGTGTCACTTCACTTATTCATCCACGCTTTTACACTAACGTACTTGCCACAATCCAATCACTAATATTTATCACTTGGTAATGTAACACAGTCACTGTAAGTCGATGTACAACACCCCACGAGTTGCGGGGAGGCGGAAATATGAAAAACAATCAAGTTCTTTGGATTAACATCGACTAACCGAAGAATCTTTGCTAAACTATAACTAACATATACATAGGAGTTCTTAACTACTATGAAAGAGATTATACCTAGTGAACCTAGTCCTTCGTCTTTTCGTTATCAACCTCCTCCTCGGCCTCCTCTACGTAATAGATGATCCACCCGAAAGCTTCTATTCCAAGCTTCACCTCTAAACTTGAGGTAACTAGGTTTCTTTAGTTGCTAATCAAAGGCACCTAGGTGATATAGAGAGAGGTTATGGATTAATTAGTCTATCTAATTCTTGATCTTAACACATGAGAGGGGAGGATTAGGGTTTGAAGAGAGAGAGCTTGAGGAGAGAGAAGGTGAGCAAGAGAATGAGAATGATATAATGATCTCTCTTGAATATATGAAGCATAATGATTTAACTAAATAAAATGATTAATCATCATGCTTCATTTATTCATATGAGTGATTCATCTATATAAGTCATTAACCATTTAATGATGCATTAATGACATGGATGAATCACACAAATGAGTCACTAAATCATTTAATGCTTATGCCACCTAAACCCCCAAGTTATCATCATTCTATAAGCTTCCCGCCAAATTACGAGAACGCCCCTCCTATCCGTGAAAACACGGAAAAAATTTAGACTAGATAAATCCAATAACCCGATACTAGAATCTGGCTTAAACCAAAGCCGGCTAGTAAAAACTGTCCGAACGTCGTACGTGCGTTTAAACACGTATGCGTCCGAACCCTTGTCGTAAAACCATACGACCTCTATATCGTTTCGCCTGGAGCAGGGAAACTCTCTGTGTGGGACTCTAAAGACTCGACTACTACGTTGGCAGTGGGTTTAACCACAGACCGCAAGCGGTACTAGCTGTACGTAACAGTCCCCAAGTAGATGTCGATAAGAAGGCTGATGAGGAAACCCATCTGAACTCCTACTGAGCCTGATGTGACAATCTCTGTATAGTCCGGTCTGTTCGTCTAAGACTATCGCATATCGGACCTAGGGGCGGCAAGCGTCAGTCCCCTAATAGCGGTATAAGTCATGTCGGAGTGAAGCCCATTACACCTTGAGAAACTAATGGAACCTACCAGTAAATCTCGCTTGCCCTGGCCAGGGACTTTGCGTAATAGCTCTCTGACACAGCGCTATATCAACTCCCAATACTGGGAGAGACGAATCCTGTCTAACCGCCACTGCCTCCAAGTGCTCGGGACTGCACCCAACTGCTACCTGTTTGCATGACTCCTTTGAGCCATGGTAGGGTAGCAATCTAAGAATAGTGGGACACACTCGAGGCGAAGTAGCAGTGTCAAGTCTGCGGACTATGCTGTACTCATGTCACCTGGGAACTGTTAACTGACGACGGGTATAATACCAACCAACAGTTCCCCGCGAGTCCTGTCCGGTGTACCCGTAACCCAACGAGCACCTGTATACTATCTCCAGTACGACGTACTGACGGCTGTGGGACAGACCATCTCCCCAACTGGGATAAGAAGCGTACACACTAGTCTACTCCGGTGTATCGATGCCCTGTCTCGATAATCCTACGACTAGGGACCTGGAAAAGGATGTGCTTGTAGACTACCCAGCCCCCACTAGTGTGACTGCCATCACAACGCTGGTAGTCAAGCAAGATCGTAAGGGCTCTATCAATACGTATACTTACATATTAAGATAGAAAAAACCAAGTAGCATACTACCATGTTTAGCAAGACTGTTATATAACTGTGAATATCCCAAGCTTCCATTAAGTAATATACAAACTAGTATGATACAATAATGGCCCCTAGGGTATATACACTAATAATCTCCCACTTGCACTAGGGCCATGTACTGGCATATCGAAGACCGATGATCTCGAGTAGCCTCTCGAACTGAATCTGAGGTAGGGCCTTTGTGAATGGATCAGCAATGTTCTCTTCAGTAGCAACTCTCCGGACCTCGATCTCCCGGCGATCTATGATCTCCCTGATCAGGTGATACCACCTTAAGATGTGTCTGGACTTCTGATGGGACCTTGGTTCCTTTGCTAAAGCTATAGCTCCGTTGTTGTCGCAATACAGAGGTATTGGATCAACAATGGTAGGAACCACTTGAAGTTCTGTTAGGAACTTCTTCATCCAGACCGCTTCTTTTGCGGCATCGCAAGCAGCAATATACTCCGCTTCCATCGTCGAGTCAGCAATAGTGTCCTTCTTGGAACTCTTCCAGCATACCGCCCCTCTATTAAGGGTAAAGACATAACCTGACATGGACTTGGAATCGTCCTTATTACTCTGGAAGCCGGAATCAGCAAAGGCCTCCATCTTGAGGTCTCTTCCGCCGTAAACCAAGAACATCTCCTTAGTCCTTCTCAGGTACTTGAGAATGTTCTTTACTGCTATCCAGTGCTTCTCCCCTGGATCTGACTGATACCGGCTTACCACGCTCAGTGCGTAAGCTACATCTGTTCTGGTGCACAATATCGCATACATTATAGAGCCTACCGCAGAAGCGTAGGGTATAATCGACATGCGATCCCTTTCCAAATCAGTCTTGGGAGACATCTCTTTGGATAGGGTGATTCCGTGACAAGCCGGTAGATTACCGCGCTTAGAATCTTCCATACTGAATCTTTTTAGTATAGTGTTGATATACCTGGATTGCGAAAGTCCCAACATCCTCTTGGATCTATCACGATAGATCCGGATCCCCAGAATGTAAGAGGCATCACCCAGGTCTTTCATGGAGAACCTGTGTGACAAGAATCCTTTGACAGATTGTAGCATAAGAATGTCATTTCCTATCAATAGAATGTCATCCACGTACAAGACGAGGAATACGACAGTTCATGCTACAACTTTACTATATATACATGGTTCATCTGGATTTTTGATAAAGTCATATTCTTTAACCATTTCATCAAAACAGATGTTCCAGCTCCGCGATGCCTGCTTTAGTCCATAAATGGACTTAAGCAACTTGCATACTTTCCCGCTGCTCCCACTCTGATTGAAACCTTCTGGCTAATCCATATAAACGTACTCTTCTAAATTACCATTCAGAAAAGCCGTCTTTACGTCCATATGCTAGATTTCATAATCATGGAAGGCGGCAATAGCAAGAAGGACCCGAATGGATTTGAGCATAGCCACTGGAGAAAAAGTTTCGTCATAGTCCAAACCAGGTCTTAGACGAAAACCCTTTGCAACAAGTCTAGCTTTATAGGTTTCCACCTATCCATCCACACCAATCTTTTTCTTGAAGATCCATTTGCATCCTATGGGTTTTACCCCATCTGGAAGAAAGTCCAAAGTCTATACTTTATTGGTGTACATGGACTCCATCTCGGTCCGCATTGCATCTAGCCATCGTACCGAGTCGCCGCTCTGGATGGCCTGCTGGAAGCTAGTAGGTTCATCATCATCAATGATGCAATCCTCTCCATCCCCATCTATGAGAAAACGGTAATATCTCTCAGGCGGATGAGACGGCCTACTACTCCTGCGGAGGGGTGCGGGAATGTCCTGTTCTTCTTGAACTACTGGTTCTACCAAACTTTCAGTAGTAGTTTGTGGTTCTAGAATTTCTTCCAGTTCTATTTCGCTCCCACTTATTTCCTTTCTAAAAACTGATATTCTAGAAAATGGGCATTACGAGAAACAAAAACCTTTTGTTCCTCTACGTAATAGAATAGATACCCCTTGGAGTTCTTTAGATATCCTACAAACTTACACTGTACTGATCATGCCTCGAGCTTGTCCACATGCTGCTTTTTAAAAAAAGCTGGACATCCCCATATCTTCAGATACTGAAGATAGGGTTTCTTCCCACTCCACATCTGATATGGCGTGGTAGGCACAGTCTTGGTAAGAACCATGTTCAAAAGATATGCCGCTGATTCTAGCGCATAACCCCAGAAAGATCGCGGTAACTCAGCATTACTCATCATGGAACGTACCATATCCAATAGGGTTCGATTCCGTCTTTCCGATACACCGTTATGCTGTGGAGTATATGGAGGAGTAAGCTGAGAGAAAATTCCTTTCTCTTTTAGGTAACCTAGGAACTCGGCACTTAAGTATTCACCATCTCGATCAGATCTTAGTGTCTTGATACTTTTGCCGGTTTGGTTTTCTACTTCATTCTTATACTCCTGGAATTTCTCAAAAGTCTCGGATTTATGTTTCATCAGATAAATGAATCCTTACCTTGAGTAATCATCCGTAAAAGTAATGAAATAGGAAAAACCACCTCTTGCATGTGTAGACAGTGGACCACATACATTGCTGTGTATGAGTCCTAAGAGCTCGCTCGCTCTTACTCTATGTCCAGTGAATAGAGTCTTAGTCATCTTTCCTTTGAGACATGATTGACAAGTGTCATAAGATTGATATTCGAACGGATCCAAATATCCTTCTCTATGTAACTTAGTTAACCTTGTCTCATTGATGTGACCTAGTGTACAATGCCATAAGAAAACCTTATTTAAATCTGGAGACTTTCTTTTTAGTATGTTCTGGACATTGAAAATATGTAGTTGGTTTAAGACATATATACCGTTATCCAGTGTACCGGACCCAATCAAAGTATGATTAAGGTGGATGTTAACAACATCACTTACAAACGTGAAATCATAACCTTTATTTGATAACAAGAAAACTGATATGATATTACACGTTAAGCTAGGTACACAAAAACAGTTATGTAAAACCAAAATGTGTCAACTCGTCAATCCCAGGTGATAATCCCCTAAGGACATAGCTCCCACGCTAGCTCCGTTAGCAACCATCAGGGTCATATCACCATCCTTCAGCACTCTACGGTTTCTCAGTGCCTGCAATGAATTGCATATATGAGATCCTGATCCGGTATCCAATACCCAGGAAGTAGAGTTGATTGACAAACAATTCTCAATTTCAAACACACCTGAAGTCGAAGCCACAGCTTGTTTCGGTCCCTGGTTCTTGGCGTTCCACGCCTTGCAATCTTTCTTCCAGTACCCTTTCCTATGACAATAGAAGCACTCATCCTGGGCCACTACTGGCACTGCAATCTTTTTCTTTCCCTTCTCTCCCACCTTACTAACACCTCCTCTAGGTTTGGTGGCGGCCTTCTTCTTCTTTCCTTTGGCCCTAGCCTTGGACCCGGAAGAAGAAGCACCGCTAACAAACATAGCGGGTGTTTCCCTAGCCTTCTGCAAGGTGCCCTCTGCACTCCTCAACATGTTAAGGAGTTCTAGAAGTTCAACTTATTTTCTTTGAATGTTGAAATTCAGAATAAACTGGGCGTAGGTGGAAGGAAGGGACTGGAGAATCAAGTCTGTATAGAGCTCATTATCTAAAGTCGTCCCAAGGTCTGCGAGCTCTTCAATATAGCCAATCATCTTTAGGACATGTTCTCCTACCGATGATCCGACGGCCAACCTCGCTCGAAACAAGTTCTTTGAGGTCTCGTATCTTGCTATACGAGATTGCTCTCCATAAAGTTCCTTTGTATGGAGAAATATGGCATCTAGATCCATATCCTTGTGCCTCCTCTGATGTTCATTATTCATCGAGGCAAGCACGATGCACTTAGCCTTCGCGCAATCTAAATCCCAGGTTTTTCGGATTTCCTTATCCGCGTTACTGGATTTGGGACCTGGGACAGCAGGTGCCTTAGCGGTGAGGACATACCCCAATTTGTCATAGGTCAAAGCCATTTTGACATTCCGCAGCCAATCATTATAGTTTGGCCATGTCAGTATATTTTTTTCTAAAAGTAACTTAAGTCCAGTCATTTTCAGGGTCGCTGCAAGTAAGAGAGAGAGAAGAAACACTTTAGTATGATACTCTTGCAAGTTTAGAGTGGTTTTTAATTTATCTAAATTGGATGGCTCCCACTGTTTCTCGAATTCTTCCTCAAACCATAAAAGAAGAATTAGCCAGGACTATTCTCACCGTACAATACTTGCTTAACCGTTCAGCCAGGCCAGTGTCGATATTTCGAGAGAGGTTTTCCAACGCTTTCGCGAAGTTCCTTAATTAAATAACCTCTTTTCTCTGGGGACGTAGCCCCGCTGACACCTTTCTCGGCACCTACTTGGTTTATAGCATTGATCGTTAAGTGACGAATCACCTGATGAGTAGCATATACTCACAGTAGGATCGGGATCCAAATATCATCGTATCATAATGTTGAAGGAATCCTACCAACATTCATCAAACTCCAAATGGTATGCATCTCTTTGCAAATTTCAGTTTCTTTAGAAATTCCCGATATAAATTTTTGCCCCATGCTCTTATGACCTTGACGTTGGTCAAAATGTCATAAGTCACACGTCAAGTTTTACCTATCATTATCTTGTTAATTTGAACCCATCCGTACATATCCTTGATGTTGGCCAAAATGATAATACGACTGTCCCAAACTAACTCATCTATCTATGCAACAAATGAATACCCAGCAGCTACCAAACACTATGCCTTGGCATTGGTCAAAATACATAGATTGAATATTACTGAATACCCAAATGAAATGACGGAGGGCTACGAATGGTTTTGGCGAAACCGTGAACGTAGTGAACTTAATATGACCGAAGGAACCTGATAGCTTTTAAAAGGAGTGGTTAAAGCTCCGCAATTAAAAATATCCTCTGTTTTAAAATAACCGAGTGGTTTCTTTTAAATTGTTCCAACAATTCAATTTTGGTTTATTTTCTTTGCATTAATAATAATGCGTCCCATCATTAACCTATCATTGCAGAAAACAACAAAAATACAACGTCCTCTTATGCCATCCGCATTCGCCACTGGGTCCCGTCATCACCCGTTAGGTTACTTAACTAACGACAGAGCGGGGGCTGGGCTAGCGTGGGTGTAAAACATAAATGACGTCTAAATAGCTATCATATATAGATATTGTACATTCTTCAGACGCAATAATAGGCATTCCAGATCACAGATGAACATTATTGGATATGTAAGCAATCTGCGTTTCTTTTGAGCCTGCAACGAAAGACGGATTACACAGTTGTGATGAATAGCCATTACCCCACCCTAGACCCCTACGGGTACGGAAAACTACCCGCCAAGTACCCGAAGTGAAACGGTCTCCCTTAACAACGTGAGTAGGCCACTAAACACTTCAAAGTACTCGGTAGTTTGTGCACCCCACCTTGGGTCTATCCTAGGAGCAAAAACAGTAAAATGAAATAATACAACGGTGGCTACAACCGCAACCTGGATGTGCCCCGCAAAATAATATTACAACATATTACAGTTACATCGAATGAATGAATATAATACCCATCTCAAACCCCGGCTAATCATCACAATGATCCAATCAAGTTCACAATCACAAACAGTTAAAATCATTACAGAAATGTGCAACCCCCTGGCAACCGACATACTAGCAGTCAGGGGAGGTTTACGAACACATTATACAGTTCACAGATATAATCTTATTAGCCAAATATCGTATAATTTCGATCGAGCAAACACATTAGATTCTACTCCGAAACTTCTCTGTGCACCTGAGACTTGAGCAGAAAATAAACATTCCAGAAAATACAAAAACATCACAGAAGAGTTACTGGGTTAAACTTGGCTGAATCGGCTTCAACTCGGCCGCGGATCCGCGGCGGATCAGTGGGATCGGCCGAGGTTCCGTGGCGATTTGGCCGATTCATGAACCCATTTTTCTCCAGTAATCTTAAAATTCCCTGCTTGTATTTTTAGAGGTCCCTGAAAAATTTTTAGGGTCTGTTTTAAAATCGACAGAAACATAGTAATTTTGATGTTTTTTCCGGTTCGTTTTGCGTTCGAAATTCCTACGACTTTGATAATGAGTTAATTATTCTTTATTGAGGCTCTGATACCACTGTAAGTCGATGTACAACACCCCACGAGTTGCGGGGAGGCGGAAATATGAAAAACAATCAAGTTCTTTGGATTAACATCGACTAACCGAAGAATCTTTGCTAAACTATAACTAACATATACATAGGAGTTCTTAACTACAATGAAAAGAGATATACCTAGTGAACCTAGTCCTTCGTCTTTTCATTATCAACCTCCTCCTCGGCCTCCTCTACGTAATAGACGATCCACCCGAGAGCTTCTATTCCAAGCTTCACCTCTAAACTTGAGGTAACTAGGTTTCTTTAGTTTTTAATCAAAGGCACCTAGGTGATATAGAGAGAGGTTATGGATTAATTAGTCTATCTAATCCTTGATCTCAACACATGAGAGGGGAGGATTAGGATTTGAAGAGAGAGAGCTTGAGGAGAGAGAAGGTGAGCAAGAGAATGAGAATGAGATAATGATCTCTCTTGAATATATGAAGCATAATGATTTAACAAAATAAAATAAATAAAATGATTAATCATCATGCTCCATTTATTCATATGAGTGATTCATCTACATGAGTCATTAACCATTTAATGATGCATTAATGACATGGATGAATCACACAAATGGGTCACTAAATCATTTAATGCCTATGCCACCTAAACCCCCAAGTCATCATCCTTCTAGAAACTTCCCGCCAAATTACGAGAACGCCCCTCCTATCCGTGAAAACACGAAAAAACTTTAGACTGTATAAATCCAATAACCCGATACTAGAATCTGGCTTAAACCAAATCCGGCTAGTAAAAACTGTCCGAACGTCGTACATGCGTTTGAACACGTATGCGTCCGAACTCTTGTTGTAAAACCATACGACCTCTATATCGTTTCGTCTGGAGCAGGGAAACTCTCTGTGTGGGACTCTAAAGACTCGACTACTACACTGGCAGTGGATTTAACCACAGACCGCAAATGGTACTAGCTGTACGTAATGGTCCCCAGGTAGATGTCGATAAGAAGGCCGATGAGCAAACCAATCCGAACTCCTACTGAGCCTGTTGTGACAATCTCCGTACAGTCCAGTCTGTTCGTCTAAGACTATCGCATATCGGGCCTAGGGGGCGGCAAGCGTCAGTCCCCTAATAGCGGTATAAGTCGTGTCGGAATGAAGCCCATTACACCTTGAGAAACTACTGGAACCTACCAGTAAATCTCGCTTGCTGTGGCCAGGGACTTTACGTAATGGCTCTCTGACACAGCGCGATATCAATTCCCAATATCCAGAGAGACGAATCCTGTCTAACCGCCACTGTCTCCAAGTGCTCGGGACTGCACCCAACTGCTACCTGTTTGCACGACTCCTTTGAGCCGTGGTAGGGTAGCAATCTAAGAACAGTGGGACACACTCGAGGCGAAGTAGCAGTGTCAAGTCTGCGGACTATGCTGTACTCATGTCACCTGGGAACTGTTAACTGACGACGGGTATAATACCAACCAACAGTTCCCCGCGAGTCCTGTCCGGTGTACCCGTAACCCAACGAGCACCTGTATACTATCTCCAGTACGACGTACTGACGGCTGTGGGACAGACCATCTCCCCAACTGGGATGAGAAGCGTACACACTAGTCTATTCCGGAGTATCGATGCCCTGTCTCGATAATCCTACGACTAGGGACCTGGAAAAGGATGTGCTTGTAGACTACCCAACCCCCACTAGTGTGACTGCCATCACAACGCTGGTAGTCAAGCAAGATCCTAAGGGCCTTATCAATACGTATACTTACATATTAAGATAGAAAAAACCAAGTAGCATACTACCATGTTTAACAAGACTGTTATATAACTGTGAATATCCCAAGCTTCCATTAAGTAATATACAAACTAGTATGATACAATAATGGCCCCTAGGGCATATACACTAACAGTCACTAGGTTATCAATGTTTATGACCACTATTCAAATGAGGATATAACCGCTATATGATATGATGAGAATGCAATTAATTATAATACGAATAAAATATAGTAGCCAGTGTCATACTACTTCAAAAATTTACTATAAATCACACGTGCAGAATTAAGCAAAATAATATAAAAGGGGTAAGTAGTATGTTTAATTATCTGTCTATAAAAATTGGTTTCGCGTCAATTGGGTTTCAGGTTTGCTAGTTATGGTCATTTCATTTGAAGTGTTTACCGCTGGAAATCCAATTTCTGAACTGGAAGTCCGTTTCGTAACATGTTTTACTCCTAGTTTGGAGCATAATTAGGTGATACTACAGTTCGATAATATTTAGGTTTATCGGTCAAGTTTCCAACGCAGTAGACGGGTTGATAATATCCTCTTTTTCTGGGAGTTATACATTATCTAAGATCGGGATCTGCATTCTGTCCCTGCTTGGGACAGCAGTATGTACTGATGGTTTAAAATGTGATTAAAATAGCAAACGGTGGTAAAAACGGATGAAACCACTTTCAATAGTTAGCTAACAGATTTATATTCTCTACAGTATAGGGTTACGCATAATACCATTTTCACACGGAAATATAAATGTATTTCCAATCAGGTGTTGGCAAGCAGTGCTGCTATGGACTGCAGTCCAGAGCCACACTCCCGAACATTTTCCGTCACCGTTATAAAATAGAAACAAAATATAATTTATATAAGGTTCTATTTTATCGAGTTTTCTTCGATACGAGCCCTCGAACACCACATTCCGGTGTGTAACCAATTTACTATGATTTTCACAAAATGCAGGTATAGAAATTTTCAGATTCGACAGATATAAATGGGGATGACATTTCACAGTGTTAAAGTCCGTATTTTCAGGCCAACTCTTAACAAAGTATTTGTTATCACTAGGATAATCTGTTATGATTAAATTTCGTCATTTTAAGAGGGCTTTTGGATTATGGTTTGTATCGAACACTTATATTAACGTTTGATTCGCAATCGAAATGAATATACTATAGTATGTAGCAAGTATTTGAACTTGCCTGAAGATGATCAGAGACATGACCGCGATGACGACGCTGACAGCAATGGAGGAAACGCAAGCAGCAGCAGCGACAGTAACGAGCCTCGTCTCAGCTCTGGCCTGAGCTTATGTCGTGGCTTCGGCGTGGCGTGAGCTTGGCCCCGATGATGGAGACGAGGCTTTAAGACCCGGAGTTAGACGGTGGCTGACGACGCAGGGACGAGGCACCGGAAGTGCTGGTACGGCTTGGACAGTGAACTGGAGCTTGGGTCGTGGAGGCAAGGTCGAGGTGGAGATGGGTTTTGAGGAGGCTCGGGACTCAGAGGTGGAGGCGGTGCTGGTGGCTCGTCAGCGGCGAGAAAATGTCAGCGGTCCAGGGACGGCCTCGACAATATGGGGAGCTCGGGTGCAAGGGGTGTGCAGGCGAGGCTAGGGCTCTGGTTTGGGTTCGGTTGAGGGTGATGGTGGTGATGAAGGGAAGAGTGGAGAGAGGTGGGGTTGAGGAAGAGATGGGCGAGGAGACGATGACGGCGGTGGGGGTCGACGGATGTGAGGCAATGGGCTTTCTTGGATCGTCGGGGTGTTGGGTTTGCTGCCAGAAATGGAAGAGTGGTGAGGTGAGGAAGGAAGCGGAGGAAAAGAAGAGAAGGGGGTGGTAGCGGAAGTGATTGAGGTTGCGGCGATGAGGTCGGCGGAGGAGGAAGCGATGGTGATGATGTTGGAATTCGTCGAGTTTGGTGGGTTGTCGGTCTGTTGAGTGAGAGAGCGAGAACTAGAGGAGTAGAAGAGAGAGAGAGAGAGAGAGAGAGAGAGAGAGACGAGGGAGAGAGAACGAAGTAGAGAGGGAGAATGAGGGATCGTCAGGGAGTTTGTTGGCGACGAGGGCGTGGTCGTCGCGGCCGTTAGGAAGAGACGTTGGAGGAGTGCGGGTTGTGGGGCGAACGTGGGTCGTGGGGAAGTGGGCGCGGCGTGGTTGGGGGTCTCGTGGCATGGGCGCAAGGAGCAGGAGAACATTGGGAAAAAAGGCGGGAAGAAAAGAAACAAGGGAGAAGAAAAAGAGGCGTGAGCGGGTAGGGTCGGGTCGGGTAGGTTAGGAGTTTGGTTGTAGGCTGGGGTAGATTAGGAAAATAATTTGGGAGAAATAAAAAGGATTAGGGTTTGGGTTTAGCTTAGAAAAATATAGAAATTAGGGAAAATAAAAAGGGTTAAGGTTTTAAGTATAAAACCAAAAAAAAAAAATCGGTTAGGATAAAATGGAGGAATTATTTAGGAGATTTATAGAAAGTATATGAAATAAAATGAAAATTGTTGGGAATAGGAAAAATGATTTTTTAAATTTTTATTATAGGAAAATTTTGGGGAAAACATTTACTCATAAATACGGAAAATATTCACAACAGAACTGAGTATTACACTATAGCTTCACTTGATCTTATGAAATGAAATAACTTACTAATCAAACTTACAAGAATGATTAGTGAGGATATAGATTATTATTGCTTACTAATTTTTCTTCTTTTTTCTTTTTTTTCCCTCACTTTTGAAAAACTCGAGAGAGAGAGAGAGAGAGATATGAAGATGATGAGAATGACTTGCAAAAACTAATGAGATTAAAATATTAGCCATATTTATGATTCTAAGTAAAACAAAAATGAGTCATGGTTTCTACACACAACTAAAGAAAATGACTCAATTTTCCTAAAAAATTAAATAAGTAAATCCTTTAATCTCATCTTGTATTCAATGCAATTCTCATACATACAACAATCATGTATTTGCTAAACTTGTGTGTGCATCACATACACACAACACTCATGTAGCAGCTAACTTGATACTTATATTTATATGAAATATAAATACATTTAAAGAGAAGAAATAATAAATTGATTACGATATTAGTTTAATATATATCTATATCATATATAAATATATATCTAACTATTAAATCAACACTTGATTTAATAATGAAGTTATATCATATATATACCAGCTAATATCATTAAACACCCGATTAAAATACGTGTATCACATACACATGCTTAATCGAACTTCTGTTAAATCCAAAATAATTAGGAATATAAAGGTAACATCACCAACTTCTGTTAACACCGTTAGAAAACTCTAAATACTGTGGTATTTAAGTGCTGTAATAAAAACATTGTGTATTATTTTGTAAAATGGATGAAATATTATGGTATTATTAAGCAATTAATCCATTTCAAAATTGAAGATCCAGGCGGACATAATTATAAGAGAGATGAAGACGGCATTAAAATAGAGATGAACCTATAATTATTATTAATTGCTTACTCAAGAATCAACTATAAAGAAGAGATTTCTTTATAAAGAAAAACCAAAAGTAAAGAAAAGAAAAGAAAAGATTCCCCTCATCTAAATTACACGAATTTTAAAAAAAAAGTTAATAAAAACTCGGTACACGTAAAATTGTTCACCACAATCCAAATCCAAATCCAAATCAAATAAGAGTAATAAGAAAATGACATACTCTCATGGCTCTTTTATCCAAAAGTAGTATATATATATGCTTGTTTGGGTAGCAATTAGGTTATGTTAAAGCCGATCTCTTTTTTAGTAGTATTGATGTTGTGCGAATGTATATAAAACGAGAGAAATTTCAGTGGTTTTTTCTCTGTATTCCGACATTTCAAAGCTGCAAAATTGCATGATTTAAATCATTCTGAATGTATTCAAGGTGAGACTATATATCGGTTTTCTTGAAAAGATATGTATCATGTTTACAATGGCTCCTTTGACATTTAAAAAAATTTGCTTAACTTTATAAATGGGGCATTCAATTAATGTTGTTCATATATGATAATCCAAATAAAAAAATGGAAAAACATTTTTTAATTGACTTTAGAAGAATATGTTATTTAAGGATTCAAACCTATAACCTTAAACCTGTAAATACCAAAAGGACCAAAGAGTCTTTTATTTTTATATTTTGAAATCAACACTTTTTACGGATAAACTTGTGAATCTCTTTTATTGGAGAAGAAATTGGTACTAACAGAGCTTAACCCCAATTGGTAAAAAAACAAAGATTTGAAGTACAGTAAGAATTATGATAAAGAGGTGACAACAAATATTGAACTAAGAATGGAACATTGATTTAACTCGTCTTTATTTTTATTTAAAAGAAAATAATTAAAAAACAAAAAGAGAAAAAAAATGTAAAAGATTCTTCATTAATCCCAGCGCACTAAACCCTATATCTTTCCTCTTTATTTTTACCCTAGCTGCATCAACCCTTTTGGAGAGAGAGAGAGAGAGAGAGAGAGAGAGAGAGTTTAGAGAATGGAAGCACCAAGAAAGCTCTTGTTGGCAACCAAACTCATTATTGAAGAAGCAGTAGGAGAAGATCAAGATCCACGGGAATTCCTCCAGAAGAAGCTTCACCAACCCCTCCACATTTTGCAGCACATCTGGGTGCTCTTCATCGGAAAGCTGAACCAGATATTGCCACCACCTGAGATCAGATCTGAGGCTTTACACCACTGGGCCCGTGTCGGGCTCACACGGGTGCTCCCCGTTTTCCTTATTCTGCTCTTCCTCTACTACTGCGGCAGCAGCTGCTGCAAGACTGTACGTGTTTTAGGTCTTGGGGCTGGGAATATGATGAAGGCGCCGGGGAGAGCAGGAGTGGTGATTCTGAGGTCGGCGTTTGAGGCGAACCCCGCGGGCTACTTCGCCAATCTTCGGGCCTGATAATCACTCTGACACGTATCTTAAGCACTCATCGTTTTCTACATATATAATATTTTGTCATTTCTTCTTTTTTTTTGCGACAAATAGTTACTCCGAACTTAGTTAGCAGTAATTAAGTTGAGAAAACCGATCTTTCAACTTGTCTACTTGCACAAGTCTCTAACATCGGAGTGTGTGTCTATATATATATATATATATATATATATATATATATATATATATATATCTCGGTGTATGGAAAAGAGGACTTTAGGGTGTTTATCAAGTTTAAGTTAATTTGTGAAATTTGGCTAAATTATCAAGTAGTCTTGTACTCAATTATGTTGCTCTGGACCTAGTTTGCCAAATTTAGTTGATTTTTTATGTGGTTTTTGCTTAATTTACTTGATTCATTTAGTATGAAGTTCTGTGTTAAATATATATGTTTCTTGTTAAGAAGGTTTGTGGATTTCTTTTAACTAATTAACTCTAATATCAGAGTCTAATATATATATTCTATATATTTTTTGTCCAAGTGAGAAGTAGGGGAAATCCCTACTCCAATAAATATATTAACTAGGGGAGTTAAATTACTTGCTTGTTGTTACGACAAACCGTAAAGTAATACAAAAAGAATAGAGAGAAGAGCAACAATTAGAACGAATAGAACACGAATTTAACGAGGTTTCTTCATAGGTACGAGGTGAAATAGAAGCACTGCTGAAATTAGAAGTTGAGGTTACAGCAATGGTAGAGGAACTTTCAAACTCTAATCCCAAGCACATCTCAATCTTGCATAAAAGAAGCAAAAGATGGCTGCTTTATTCCTCAAAAAAGATATCATGAATTTCCACACATAAAATTCTTAAGTATATAAGATATGTATGGTTTTTTAAATACTTGCGTCTCAAATAAGTTCCTTCATATTCTTGCAGCTTAAATAAGGTCTTAACAGAGGAGAACCCCCCACCCCCACCCCCACCCCCACCACCCACACACACCCCCACACCCAAATAGAAAAAAATGGACACCCCAAGCTAGGTCGTAGGCATCAGGCGAGGGTGTCCTATGAGGGTGCTTTCCAGGGAGAAATTCAAAGTGTTTGATTCTTCCAAACCCTTAGTCCACAACATCGGCTCGTTCTTCAGGCTCAGCATAAAACATGACTGGAATTTCATGTGCTATACCATAGAGCTCGACAAGTAGAACAATACGACTTGATCATAAATAATATGGATATAGATCATATAATTCAAGACGCACATAACAAATCTCCACATTGCTTTGAATTTTTCACTTTTGCGGCAAATACAATCACGAAGCAATAAATAAATGATAAAAAGAAGCAAACAAATAAACGGAAGTTAATAAAATAGAGAACAAACTAAAACACACAAGATTTATGTAGAAAACCCTTGCGGGAAAAACCACAGATGAAAGAGAAGCACTTTACTAATGGAACAAATAAGAGAATTACAATGGTGGATGAACTCACACAAAATCCCTCTTAAAACCTCAGCCTCCTCTCTTTCCAGTTTAACAAAGGGTTCTCCTTAATTTGGGTTACAAAATACAATTTATAGTATAAGGCAAATAGAGTAAAAATCGAATTTCCCAAAACACCTAGAATTCAGCCCAAAAGTCGACAGACTTCTTGAGCTGGCTTACTATCTTCTTGAGCCGGCTCACAACTTGCCTAGACAATGAATTCTTCTCTATCTCCAAGAGACGTCTCAACACTTCGTTGAAATGGCTCATAAGGTGTCTGGAAATCATATTTCTTCTCTGCATTTATAAGACGGCTCATGAAAAGTATGAGCCAACTCAACTTCTGGAGATCGAGAATATAAGGCAAACTCAACAAATCTCAACCTTACCTCGTATTCGCTATAAAACTCCTCCATAATATTAGTAATAGCTCTACCTTCTCTATAAAACCCCTAAAGGGCTCAATGAGTGCGACATACTCTAATTAAATTCAAGCAATAATCAAACTTAACAAACGAAAGAGATTTAGTCAACATTTCGGTCGAATTATCCGTTATGCCAAACTTCTTTACGATCATCTCTTCATCTTCAACGATTTCCTGAACATACCAATACCGAACGTCGATGTGTTTGTTCTGTCATGATGCATCTGGTCCATTGTCAAATAAATCGCACTTTAGCTATCACAATAGACTATCATGATATCCTTTTCGATTCCGGGTTTCAAAAATAATCCCTTCAACCAAATTACTTTCTTAACGGTCTCAACAACAGGCATATACTCTGCCTCTGTCTTAAATAACTCAACCGTAAACTGTAACGAAATACACTAACTAATAGCACATCATCTTAAAGTGAATACATAGCCGGTGATCGACCTTCTCCGGTCGAGATCACCTACATAGTCAGAATCACTGAAACCAACCAAATTGTCGCTGTTCCTTCTAAACTTCAACCCCAGATCAGAAGTACATCGTAGGTACATTAAAATCCAATTCACGGTTTGCCAATGGCCTTTACCAGGAGATGCCATATAATGACTAACAACACCGACTGCATGTGAAATGTCGGGTCGGAGTTATACAATGGCATGCATAATGCCACCCACCGCACTTGAATAAGAAACATGCGACATATACTGAATTTCTTCCTTAATTTGTGATGATAAATGAGATGAAAGTTTAAAATGAGCTGCAAAAAGGGTAGTTACAGATTTAGCGTCGGCCATGCTAAAACGCTCCAGAACTTTCTCAACGTATCACCATTGAGACAAGTAAAGTTTACCTTTCGTGCGATCGCGCCTAATTTCCATACCAATAATTTTTTTGGCTGCTCTCAAATCTTTGATCTCGAACTTGTCTTTCAACTGTTTCTTAAGCTTCTGAATATCAACCATATATCTTGCTGCTATCAACATATTATTAACATAAAGTAACAAGTATATGAAAGAACTATCAGTGAGTTTCTTGCAATAAACACAATTGTCGTTCTTACTTCTCATAAACTTAATATCTCTTATGAAGGAATCAAATTTCTTGTACCAATATCTAGGTGACTACTTTAAACCATAGGGAAACTCCTCTAACAAACAAACGTGGTTTTCCTTACCTTCAATTTAAAAACCTTCGAGTTGTTGCATGTTGATCTTTTCTATCTAATCACCATACAAGAAAGCGGTCTTAATATCGAGCTGCTCAAACTCTAAATCCTTCATAGCTACCAAATTAAGCTTGACACGAATAGATGTGTGTTTTACAACTGGAGAAAATACTTCATTGAAGTCCACTCTCTTAGCTTGTGAATAGCCTTTAGCTACCAATCATGCTTTATATCAAGTATCTGCAACTCTTTGATCTCCTTCCTTCTTTTTGAAAACCCATTTATAGCCAACTACTTTCTTTCCTTCTTCGGGCTTAACGAGCTTTCATATTTGGTTTTTGTGAAGAGACTCAATCTCTTCATTCATAGAGACTAGCTAACAAGCTAACTCATTAGAAGAGATAGCTTCTTGATAATTCGTAGGCTTGCTACTATCAACTGTCTCTGCAATGGACAACGCATACACTACTAAATCATCCTAATTATATCTCTATGGTATTCTAATGTCTTTTTGTTTTCGGTTTCGAGCGAGTAGATATTGCTCATCTTGGGACTGATTTTCACCAGACGATAGTGAAGGAGAGATCTTCTGAGAACCAAAGCTTTCACCAACCTCAAATTCAATGACCGGCTCGTCCTTCCTTGTATCTTCTTGAATTGGAGATTCCACGTTCTTCGGATTCAACATAGCAGACTCGTCAAAAATGACATATCTACTAATCATAAACTTTGGCGACTTAGGATTTAAACACTACAACCTATAACTTTTGACCCCGATGGTATAACCAAGAAAAATGCATTTCTTCTCTTGAAGATCTAACTTGCCTTCACGACAATGCGTATATGTGGGACAACCAAATACTTTAACTGTAGAATAATAGGCGTGCTTCCCAAACTTTACTTGCTCTGGTGTTTTACTACCGAGTGTTGTATGAGGTAATCAATTCACAACAAGGCATGTCGTGTTCATCGCTTCTACCCAAAACTCCTCTCTGAGCCCTGCATTAGATAACATGCACCGAGATTCATCCAAAAGAGTCCGGTTCATGCACTCTGCGACTCTATTTTGCTGTGGTGCGTGGACAACGATCTGATACCAAACGATACCTTCATATTGAACCTTTCACAATTAGATCGACATTTTGAAGGCTGTGAGGGGTACCATGGTTCAAACCCACCAAAAAGTGGGCTCGGATCATGGCGGACCTGAGAGTACCATAATGGTGCTCTCGGTGTTCACCTTCCTTCGAGAGCACCAATTGGTGTTCCCGAGTGAAGGTGGTCCCCCCTACCTTCCATAACACCTCTAACATTATATTGAACCCTTTAATTAACCCCAGGCACGGCAAAAAATACTAAAAATAAATGGTTTTTGAAATACACAAAGAACAGTTTTTAATGTGCATCGTAAAATAAATTTAAGGATTCATTTCACCACGAAAACACGTTGTGGTCATTGGACCAGCTCTGATACCACTGAAAGTTCGCTATACTCTCTACAATAAGGTTTATAATATGACAGAAGCGATAATTTTAAAAATCTAAAGAGCAACTATAAGCAAATATAAGATCATGAACAACAATTACAACATGCAACAAAACTAGTGGGCGAATTCTACAAGTTTAAGGAGACCACAAACTTTGTAGTTGTTGGATATAGTGCCCTCAGAGTCAATTATTGGATCACAGGCACGTGATTGCAATGATTGAGGAAGGACCTATGCCGGTAGGACAGTCTTACTCAAGATGATAGTATGCTATCTGGTTTATCTTTATCATCGTGTACTGCTTTAGGTGACCTTACAGGTCACTATTGCGCATTGATAGAGCCCCTAGGATTCTTGATTGACTGCCATCAGTATGAGGGCGATCATATACGTGGGAGCTGGGGTCTATAAGCATATCCTTAAAAGGTCCCTAGTCGTGGGAGTTTCGAGACAGGGCATCGATACTCCAGAGTAGACTAGTGTATACAGTCGAGACCCCGACGAGGGGCAGTGGCCGGTCTCACAAGCCACTGGTGTCAGTTGGTTCACCTAAGAAGTATACATGTGCTCATTGGGTTATGAGTACACCGGACAGGACTCGCCGGGAATCTGCTAGTTGGTCTTATACCAGACGTCAGATACCAGTTCCTTGGTGACTGTTCACATCATAATATTGTATTATTATATTCCCCATTCTTATTCCTTTTATAAATAAACAGGTGCTTTTGACGCATGTCTGCTACATATTACAGGTTACAGGTTCTTGGACAGGAAAACAGTGAAAATGATGAAAAGACGATGCAAAAGTGGACTTTGACCAACAAACAGAAGACTCTTGATCAAGCCTACATCAAAGATAAAGTTCACAATGAACAAGGCAACGCAAGGTCCAAGAATACAAAGCGAACGGTTAAAAAATCCATTGCAAATTGTTTACTGAAAATCTGGAACCAATGTAGAAGCCCAATTGACAAAAGAACCAAAGAACCAGAAGCCCAAAAAGATCTAGAACATAACCCAAAAGTTTCAGAAACCAAGCTTGTCAAAGGGCCGCGGAACCGTGGCCCAAGCCCACCAATACCGCGGTTCCGCGGCCAGATGAAGCCCAGAGGAAAAATAGTTTTTACCATAATTTGGGTGCTGCGCTGACTAGTCAACCTAAGGGCTATTTTTGTAATTTCATACTTGCGAATCAAATGTAACCTAGGGTTTCCTATTCTCTATAAATAGGAACTCTAAAGATTGTATTTTCTTATGCCTCCTTTTAATAATAAATTTCAGAATTCTTTATGGAGAGCATCGGTGCCTCTTTTCAATTCATGAATTCAGATCTGACAACCTGCGTTGATGTTTGGAGAGAGCCATCTGTAAGTAGTTTTATTTAATTGCTCTAATTTAGATTTTAATTCTTTGCCCTAGGTAGATTTAATTTATTGCCGTAGATAATTGTTTAGAGTTAGTTTTGGGGAAGGCTTTTGAGAGATGAGATCTCTCATCCCTTTCTTACCCATTATATATTTACAATAGGACTCCATGCATACACGCATACACCGCGCCCTACGGCACCCTACGGCATCCTACCCCTCGAGGTAGCGGTGATACCGTAGTATAAAGGCCCGATTGCGCGTGTTTTCTATGGAGGTTAGGGTAAGGATCGATAAAGGAAGGACAAGAACCTAGAGGAAGGAACACCTTCCCGAATGGATCTAATCTCTTTTATTGATAATTACCATAACTCCTCTTAGATTCTAAATTGGGTATAGAAAGCGTTGAGATTTACTTGCATTTCCAAACCATCCCTAAACCTAACCCTAGCAAGACTAGATCTAGATAATCGTAGTATAGAATAATTAGGTTTTTAGATTTAATAATCAATCCGAACACCCTTCGGAATTAACTCGTTAGCGCGACTAGGAGATTCACAAAATCCCTGTAGACCGACCCGTACTCACCGGCTAGCTGCAAAGCGACGCCGTTGTTGCTTGCGGTTTAGAATTATTTTTGATATACAAGCTAAATGGCGCCATTGCCTGGGATGGCGTAGTTTTTCCTTTTTGCAATTTTGGGTTAATCTTAATAAAATTAAAAAAAATCATAAAAATCTAAAAATCATAAAAATATATCAATTGTTATTTTTTTGGAAAGGATACTTTGTTGTTTGAATTTTGCAGGATATACAAACGGAGACGGATCTGGAAATATTCAGAAATCGAAACAGCAAACAAAAGATCAAAACAGAAGGGTATTTCAACAACAGAGCAACTGCAAAAATTTGGTGAACTGGTCGATCCAGTAGACCGCGGATCCGCCGCAAAAACCTACCTAATACCGCGGAACCGCGGCCTTCTAGTCAAATTAGAGCGTCAGAAAATTTCTAGGGACTCGCGCCGACTACCACACCGCGGAACCGCGGTGGGAACCAAGTTTTGCCGCGGAAGGGCGGCTCCACAGTGACATCATCTGACTATCTTTGCTCTGTAAGCCACCTCTGTTCCTCCTCTTTAATTTTTGAAATATCTTTTCTGAAAATTCCTGCAAGATTCCGTGAGCTATAAAATATATTCTCTTCCATATAACAAATCTTGTGCAGGATTTTTGCGCCTCGTTTAAAATAGAAATTTATTGCAAGTAATTTTTTTTTGTTGCATATATTTTCTCGAATATCTTTTTGCAACAATTTTTTCCAAATAAAGAGAAAAAGAAAAAAAAAGGGAAAATTTTTATGAGAAAACTTGCAAACTTTTGCCGCAAATAAATCCTTGCACCACCACCCATCTTTCTTTTTTTCACATTTTCTTCTAACATGGGTACCACACATAATAAATCACTTGCCGAACATTGGTATCCCGAACCTAATTTTGCGTCGTACGTCAATTTGTCCGGTCAATTTAAAGACGATCCTTCCATGCCTAAAATATCTTTAAAAGATCAAATAGAAGCTCTAGGAGAAACAGTTCGACTTTTCAACCCACTTTGTGTCAACTAAGTCAACCTTTACCACCTCCATATGTTGACACCAATTTTTCGAGTCCTTCTGTCACTCCTAAGCCGATGTCCATTGCTGAGCATATTGCTCAATCTCGCAGCCGATCTTTCACCCCTCTCCACTCATCTAGTTCTAGGGGCCCGCACGATTATTCACCTTTTTATCCACATGTTGACCCTACCCTTGCCCAACCACCCACTTCCTACCAGTCCTACCCGACCTTCCCACCTTCACTAGACACTGCTTCTACACAGCCTGTTAGGAGTTTTGCATATCCACCCGATTTCGAATCTTTTACCGAAATCCCCTACCACCCAAGTCTAGTTTGGAAGAGTCGTTGCAGGCGTATATCGCAGCAACAAACAAAATGGTTAGGAATGTGGAAGCGTCCATGGCCGCCCATATGCAACCTGCTGAACCGGTAGCTAGTTTCCCGCTAGCTTCAAATTTTTCAATGTATAAGGAGGCGGTTGGACAAAGTGAGAATGTGAGAGGATTTCTAAATCAAACCTACCCATACCCAATTGAATCCAACAACTCCAATTTTCAAACATGTGTCCAAAATGATGAGTTGTGTGATTTCGTAGTGCTTGATTTGCCAGATTGTGAAGAACTCCCTTCGAGGGAAACCACACTTAATCCTTTCAATCTTTACACCTCCCATCTAGAACCTAAGTCGATAAATATCCATGCTTTTGATGAGGTGTCTAAGAAAATTGATTTTCACTTGATTGAGGATATAGACGCCGGGAATATTTCGGATGATGAACCTGTCGATTTGATTGAAATTTTAAGTCCAACTCATCATCCCGAGTCATTAGATGTTTCTCCTGAACCTCATATACATCTTGATTTTGATGATAATGGCATGGATGAGTTGAATTTTGAGGAGAATTATAAGGAAAGTATTGAGGAGAGTTTTGAGGATAATATTAAGGTTGAATCATTTTTGTTTGATGTGTCTGATTTTCCAATTCATCCTCCTGAACCTTTAACTATTATATCACTCTCCCTCCTTTCCATCGTTCCGACCACGCTTGAAGACTGTGAGCTTAAAAAATTTTCCTTTGAATCTGACACTATTATCACAGATGATAACACTTACGAGTTTTTCACTTTTTCGGACGATGTTGATGACTCACCGCCCGAGTTTGAGTCCTTTACATTTTCAGATGAGTTAATTGAACCATCAGACTCAGTTGTTTACAGTAGTTTCGAACCATTAATGGAATCTTTCAAGTTCGAGACAGTTTACTACGGTGAGAATGATACTATCCCTAATTCACTCCCTTTCGTCCTTCCTATTGTTCCGACCGTACAAGAGACCATTACGCTTTCATCTCCAATACCAAGTTCGGCGTACCCATGTTTTCTTGCGAATCTTGAGGGATTTGACCCCATTTCTCGACGGGTTGATAAGTTAGCGCAATCGCTTTTAACACATCGGTCATCACAAATTGCGCTAATTTATTCACTCGATTTACACCCTCAAGATCGTACTCCACTTCTTTCTTCTTTCCGCCATTCTTCTCCCCCACCGAGACCATATTCTCTTCTTCCCATTCGGTCTCGTGTGTTTCTCATTTATTTTCTTTCCACTTCATTCTTTCACCAACCCTACCATTACCACGATAAGATCTTTGAGTGGTTGGTGCTAACCTTTGGCTTGTGTAAGGCCAAGCTTAAGTTTTGGGGGAACCTTTGTATATATGTATATATATCTTTTGTTTTCTTTTTCTATAAAAAAATAACAAAAAAATTTCAAAACAATAAAAAAAATAAAAATTTGTAAACAAATAAACAGGAGAGTGCCGACATTTTGACCCTCTTGGTGTAGCATGACAGTGAGGACACTGTCAAGTTTAAGTTTGGGGGTATGCTCGGTACGTCTTCTTCCTTCGCATTCATTTGTACGTATTTTGCATTTGCATACTTATTTGAAAACCCATAAAAATTTGAAAATTTCAAAAATTATAAAAATTATTGTATTCGATTTTGGCTAATTAACTTGAGTTTGACAGATAAGTTGACTAGCTAGGAACAACTAGATCTTTGACGTAGTAAATTAAAAACCCTAAAGTTAACCTTTCTTAAAGTTTAGCGGTAGAAAGTATATGTCTTTATAGTTTATTTAGAAATAGGAAAATTTTGGGTTCACTTAAGGAAAGGTATTGATGTTCTTATTAGAGTATAAGTTTGAAAAATAGTTCCTAACTTAAGTCTAGATTCTGAAAATGTATACCCTACAAATTGCACAATCACGCACCTCGAAACTTGGAATAGTAGAGGAGATCTTGAAATGCTCTTGTCTAAAGTCATTAGTACGAAGAAAATAAAAGAAAAAAAAGTGAATAAAGAAAAAAAAATGAACACTGGTTTTTGTGATTACTTAAGGCTGCAAAAATAGAAAAATATTTAGCGAGGGTGCTTCATCACCTAGTGCCTTAGACCAACTGGTTTGGGAGTCACTGCTAAAAAGCCTTGGGTGTTACAAGACTAGGAATTACGCTTTAAAGTTCAAACGCATTTTGTAATCGGTCGTTGGTACCTCAAGAAGTATTAACAGTCGCATGAAGGATGTGTAAGCAAAATTCATTTAAAAATTCACCAATTAATAAGTACTTTGGACAATGGACGAGAGTATGATTACTTGATTTGAATTTCCAAGTGTAGGGGTGATTTAAACACACACGTAGGGATATGTGATTGGAGTTTAGATGAGAGAAAGGAGTGAAGAATAGAACTTGTATTTTTAGTAGAGTTGATAAAAATTCCTAAGTGGAGATGGAACCCTAGAAGAAAAACTTAAGAGATACCGAAAGCTAAGTAGGTCTGCAGAACATATATAATCTTAAATTATATGATGAAGAAGTGTGAAGAATATGGGTGGATAATTTACGAGTCGGCGATAATTGAATTCCTTGTTAGAAACCCTAATTGGAGAATTAAAGTTAATGGGCCGAATTGATAGGATTTTGTGGGTAGTATCCGCTGAAAACCCTCATGAGACAACACTCCTCCTATTAGGGACACCTAGAGGTTTAACGGGTTGTTGCACGAGCTCAGTGCAATCGCGTTTCCCTGCGAAAGTGCGGTTAGGTTTTTGTAGAGAATAAAAAATAAGTTTGCTCGAGAACGAGCAAAAGATAAGTTTGGGGGTATTTGTTCACACCATAATATTGTATTATTGTATTGCCCATTCTTATTCGTTTTATAAATAAACAGGTGCTTTTGACGCATGTCTGCTACATATTACAGGTTACAGGTTCTTGGAGCGAAAACAGTGAAAACGATGAAAAGACGATGCAAAAGTGGACTTTGACCAACAAACAGAAGACTCTTGATCAAGCCTACATCAAAGATAAAATTCACAAAGTACAAGGCAATGCAAGGTCCAAGATTACAAAGCGAACGGTTAAAAGTCCACCGTAATTATTCACTGGAGATCTGGAAAAAATATAGAAGCTATTTTAATAAAAGAACTAAATAATAAGGAAGCCCAAAGACAGAAGAGCACACAAAGGAAATTTCAAGGTCCAATACTTCCTTTTAGAGAGACAGAGACATAAAATTTTACCAAAACTTGAAGTCTACTTTGACTAGGTCTTCCTAAGGATATTTTGGTAAATGTAGACGTGCGAATCAATTGTAACCTAGGGTTTCCTATCCTCTATAAATAGGAACTTTAAATCATTGTAAAGGCTATGCCTCCCTTCATTAATAAATTTCAGAATTCTTTTGGAGAGTATCAAGTTGTAAGTTCTTTATTTTCTGCCCTAGGTTAATTTTCTATTCTTGCCCTAGTTAAATTTAATTCTTTGCCCTAGTTAATCTTTTATTCTCTGCCCTAGATAGATGTTTTTAAATTCCCTAATGAGTGAGTAGTCTCCTCGCTTGTTAGGGTTAGATCTGGGGAAGGTTTGAGAGACGAAGATCTCTCATCCCCTTTCTTGCCCGTCATATATTTTCATAGGACTTCATGCATACATGCACATACCGCTCCCTACAGCACCCTATCCATCGAGGTAGCGGTGATACCGTAGTATAAAGGCCCGGTTGTGATGATTTTCCATGGAGGTTAGGGTAAGGATTTCTAAAGGAAGGACAAGAACCTAGAGGAAGAAACATCCTTCCAAATGGTTCTAATCCCTTTTATTAATAATTACCATAACATCTAATTAGATCTTCATATGGGTATAGAAAGCGGTGAGATTTATTGACTTTCCAAACTTAACATAGACCTAACCCTAGCAAGATTTAAATATAGATTAATTTAGTTTTTAGATTTAATAATCAATCCGGCTCCTATCGGAATTAACTCGTAAGAGCGATTAGGAAATTCACAACATCCCTGTGGACCGACCCGTACTCACCGGCTAGCTGCAAAGCGACACCGTTCTTGATTGCGGTTAATAGATAGTTTTTGAGATCAATCAGTGACATGTGTACAGGTTAGTTCATCGACCTGAGATCGTCATTTGTCTCGTGTGAGTTCCCACTGTGCTTTGATTACTATCCTACCACGCTCAAAGGAGACGTGCAAACAGGTTTTAGTTGGGTACAGTCCCGAGCCACATGGAGGCAGTGAGCGGATCTTCAGGGGTTCGTCTCTCCCGGTATTGGGGGTGAGGTCGCGCTGTGTCTAGGAGAGCCATTACACGAAGTCCTTGGCCAAGGCAGGAGATTTACTGGTAGGTATTCCAGTAATATCTTAGGGTGTTCTGGGCTACACTCCGATACGACTTGTACCGCTTTTGGGGGTCTGACTTTTACCAACCCCCTAGGCCCGCCATACGATGCTCATAGATGAACGGACCGGACTGTACGGATATTGTCACTGACAGGCTCAATAGGGTGTCAGCATGAGTTCGCTCACAGACGTCCCTCTTGGTCAATACCTGATAGCCCGTTACGTATGGCTAATACCTCTGACGTGCTAGTGGTTAAATCCACAACCAAAGTGTTGACGAGTCTTTAGAGTCCCCCACAGACCGTTTTCTCAAGTTTCGGGCGAAACTCTGTAGAGGCCGTATGGAGATATGGCAGGGTTCGATCAGATACGTGCGGTATTGCACGGATCATAATCGGATTGAAAATACTAGCGGACTTTGGTTAAGCCGGATCCTAGTATTGTACAGTGTGGATTTTGTCTCTTTGCATTTGTGTTCAGTGGGAATACAAATGCGGGCATGTATATGCAGTCGCGGGGTTTTCCTGTAATTTATTACGGGATCGGTTTTCTGAAGTTGCCAGTTTGCATTCCGTTTTGGCCAGTTTTCCTTTGTTCCTTCTCGGCCGGACTTTTTTTGATGGGAGGGGCTAATTTATAATTGTGCAAATTGGCTAAGTGTAGGGGGTTTCTTGTAATTGTGTGGCTTCATGATAGTTCTTTCATCATGAGATTCTTTTTGAGTCTCTTCCTTTGCATTAATGGTGATTGGTTATGAAATGAGTTGATTTGGATTTGTGTGTGACATATATTTCTTGTGATCATACATTTTCTTTGGCCTTTTTTTTCCTCATCCTATTATTCATTGGCCAGCCACTTTGAGAGAGAGGAGAGGTTTTCATTTTTGTATGAGGGAAAAATTTTCATCTCATTCTATGCTTGAAAAATGAGAGCTCCATTCTTTTTCAAAGATCATTTCTCCACCTCCATCCATACAAGGCAACTTCAACCCCAATAGAGACATAGCTTACTACACTTAGTCTACAGCATTCCTTGGGCACGTCGGCTCGCCAACTTCGTGCCCGAGTTGCCTCGGTTCAGAGGTGGGAGCCCGTAAAAGAACCCGGCGTTGTGGTGCCCGTTCCGACGAGGAGCTGAAGACCGGAGATTCCGCGAGGAGATCGGAATGGAGGCCGAAAACTGAAGGACACGGATCGCTCGGTATAGCTTCCTTCCCATTTTCTAGTTTGCTAGAGTTAGGTTAATGGCCCGATCCGGGATTTTAGTGCGCGGTGGTGCCGGTTTCTAGTTTTTAGAAAAGTTTCGTTTCTGCATCCGGCGTCGGATTGATGCCCGGGGCGCCGCCGTGCACTTACACTGGTTTCAGAGCCACGCCATTAAGCTAGTCTAGCTTGGTCTAACATGTTTACATTTTCGATCGGACAAAAATCCAAAAACCGCGATTTCAAAGCATCAGTTTTCTGTCGAATTATTTTTGGCTCTAAAAATTTTTCAGTACATTGCAGAAAGACATGCAGGAAATTCTAAGACATCTGTGAAAAAATGGTAGTGTGACACTGTAGCTTGACCGCGGAACCGCGGAAAAAACCACGTTACGGCCGCGGTTCTGCCGCAGCACAGTGCCTTCACTGCACCAGTTTTGCACAGTGATCTTTGTACAGGGAAATTGGGGTTTTCGAATGTTCTATTTGGGCCCAGACTTTCTTTGAGTGCTACAGTAGTGCTTGGGGCCCACTTCGGTAAATTTGATCGATCGAAAATTTTAAACATGTTAGTTCACAGTATTTACATTATATCTGCGACCGTGAATGTCATTTGATCGGTAAATCCTGTCTAACTGCTATAGCCCTTTTAGACGGATTTGCGAACGTGACATTTACGTTGATGTTCTGTGTTGTGCTGTGATATTGCGGATTGGTCCTAGGGATAGCCTGAATGCAATGGTAGTACAGTTTGGTTTATTATGTACATTTGATATTGCGGGGTGAGCGTCCAACATGTGGACTGCCGTTACTTCCTGTTTGTATATTATTCTTTTGGGGCACGACCGGGCTGAGGTCGATGTACCCATTGTATATATTTTACTTTCTGTACTAGGATTACCCCGCGGAGGGGTGCACGGATAGCCGGGTTCTAAAGGGCAACGAGCCCGCATCTCATGGCGTTGAGACGGAGGGGGCTTTACTCTAGAATTGGCGAGCTATTCGCCGCACTCGTAGGGGGTACAGGTTGACCCAAGGAGGGGTGCCCAAGTTACCGGATTCCGTGAAGTGCTGGGTGGTCCATTCACATTGCTGAAGGGGGCTGCCTCGATTCAGATTTTGGCGGGTAACTTGCCACGCCCCTAGGGGTCTAGGATTTCATTGCACAGGCTATCCATACGACCAGGGGAATGTCGGGTTTCAGTAGCGGCTCTATGAAACCCGGGGATCCCAGATATCTGTACTGTTCTGTGATGCTTATTACATTTCTGTGATGTTGCATTTTATCACGCCTTGAGCGAATATTATATATTGATATATATACTAGTAGATGTTGTATATGTTTTGCATCCGCGCTAGTCCATTCCCCGCTCTGTCGTTAGTTAAGTAACCTAACGGGTGATGACGGGACCCAGTGGCGAATGCGAATGGCATATATGTACATCATTATTTTCGTTCTTTTGTGGTGTGATCAATTGATGGGACTGCGTTGATTCGGATCAATGCAAGCTAAACAAACCTATTCTGATGTTGTTGGAACATTTTTTAAAAAGCTGTTATTGCAAGGACGTACTCTTTTGTTTTGCACAGTGGTATTCGGTTATGAATATCCATCACCTCAGTCAACGAGGCAAGGGCCGAGATCCCTTCACCAGGAGTGACCCCTTGGACAGAAGTTTGCGTCAGAGCAATAACTTCACTATAGTCGATTACTTTTGCTTTGCATCGTGGTATTCAGTTGGAATATCCTGCACATCATTCCACGGGGAAAGAGCCGAGATCCCTTCATCGGGAGTGACCTCTTTAGCAAAGGTTTTCGTCACTATATTGTTATAAAGCTATCCAGTTCCTTCAACGATATCAAGTTCATTACGTTAAAGGTTTTCTTCAGAAACCATTCGTAGCCCTCCGTCATTTCAGACGGGTTGCACGTAGTATTCATGCTATGTTTGTTGACCTTCGTCAAGGTATAGTGTATGGTAGCTGCTTGTTACCTTTCTGTTGCATAGATAGATGCGTTGGTTTGGGACAGTCGTATAGCCTTGTTGAACTTCGTCAAGGGCTTGTACGGGTGGGTTCAAATTAACCTGGACAATGACAGGTAGAACTTGACATGTGACTTATGATTTGTTGACCTTCGTCAAGGTCATAAGAGCATGGGGCAGAAATCACATCGGGAGTTTCTAAAGAAACTGAAACTTGCCAGATATGCGCATACCTTCTGGAGTGTGATAACGTGAGCGGATTCCGTCACGTTATCATGCGATGATAGTTGGATCCCGATTCCCACTGATGAGTTGGTTTACTCCCCGGGTGATCCCGACTAATTCTTCTTTCAGGTTTGAGGAAGAATTTGACGATACAGTGGGAGGTTTCCTGATTAGATAAATTGATAACCATTCTGATCCAGGTTAGAGTGCACGCTGAGTGTTTCTTTTCTCTCTCTCTTTGGCAGCGACCATGACCCGACCCTAGACTATGACTCAGTGACCAAAATTAACCGAACCTTCTTAAACACTGGCTTTTGG
The DNA here is from genome assembly GCA_030015575.1 of Agapanthus africanus. NCBI lineage: Eukaryota > Viridiplantae > Streptophyta > Magnoliopsida > Asparagales > Amaryllidaceae > Agapanthus > Agapanthus africanus. The sequence goes on along the minus strand of CM057351.1, from coordinate 48,921,426 downwards.
ATTGTCAGAGTTGCAAACCTCATTGCCACTCCTACTTTTACCCTTTTCTCCAGGACACCCCGTATTACTACGAACATCCACTTCCATTGGATAAAACCATCGTATGGTTATATATGAACTCGAAGGAATTTATTCGAGGATGGTTTCCGGTTCTGGAGAAAACGAATAGGACTATTCAGTCGTCTTTTCCTTTTACCTTCTTTCAGGTTGCGAGTACTCCTTGGTTTAGGAGATAGTACACCTATTACGCAAATTGGATAGTCTTCTTCCAAACCTTAGGCTGGTACCGAACGGTGGGGAATGAAAAAAACCAATTAGCATAACGATGGTGTACAGAAGGTGTTAAGTAAAGACATATCAAGAGATTAGTAAGAGGGCAAAGTAAATTGCGACTGCTATTCACGACCAAACCAAGTATTTCTTCGCCAATCCTAAATCACCTTTGTATTTCTCCAGGACACTCCGTATCACTACGAAGATCCACAGTTTATTGGATACTCCATCGTATGGTTATATACGAACTCGAAAGGAACTTGTTCCAGTTCGGGGATGGATTCTGGTTCTGGAGAAATAGGAATAAGGTTTATTCGGTTGTCTTTTATCTTCACCTTCTCTCGCATTGCGAGTGCTCCTAGGATTGGGACAGTACACCCATTATGCTTATTGGATAGTCTTCTTCCAAACCATAGGCTGGTGCCGAACGGTAGGGAAGGAAGAAAACCGTTTAGCCTAAGAGGGTGTACAGAAGGTAATGACTAAAGACATATAAAGGGATTTGGAGAGATGGTAAAGAAATATACGGTTACAGTTGTGAATCTGGATAATGGAAGAGGCATTACTAGGAATACCCGGATACTCCTACGAAATATTTTAATGTTTCAGTTTCACTTGTACTATTAAAAGAAAACTGATTTCCCAATTAGACACTTGCTCCAGGGTATGTATTTACCAGGTTTGATTCTCACATCTGTATAGTTTTACAGATGATGAGTGGGAGTAAATTATTGGGAATTAGGTGATCATCCTCATTATATCGGAATTCGTTGTAATTGGTGATATTTGAGGAAATCGCGTGGGTTGTTTGCCGGACGGCAAATATTTGGTTTTGAATATCTGTTGTTATGCACCAATTTCAAATTGATATATCTTTACGTCTAGTTTTATAGAGTGAGATATACCTTTTTGAAATTATGTCTATGACATTTACCTATATCAGTGGATGGTTAGGTGATGAGCATTAAACAGCGGTATAATTCTTCATAACCATAGTACAGTTTTCAACCTACAATACACAGGGAATGAGTTATTAGACTCAAGGGACTTATACAAAGTATTGTATGTTGTCCAGTGTCCATGAGGACAGAGGGGTTGGTACTCGTACTATATTCTGTTTACTTGTGACTTCTCTAGTTCTTAGACATGTGTTTCGTAGAAATGCAAGGTCTAAGTTTGAGAAGTTATAGGTATAAGAGTAAAGTAGAGAACCAGATATTGCAAGCATCGGGATTCTTCAAGAAGATCGAACATGTAGATACTTGTGCATGGTATTCAGTTGATAGTAATGATTAAGAGAAACTTATTTCTCCTTCAAGTTACTCATAATTGGAAGTACTCCTAAGTTGAGTAATGCCGATCGGCCTCTCTCCATTTAGTTGACATGCACTGGAGACAGCTGCATGATTTGAATCTGGTTCAATTAAATCAGTACCTCTGTTCTATATTGGATATAGAACAGTTCATATCTTGACATTGTTAAGGTACAGGGAGTTGTCCAGCTTATGCTTAAAACCAGACTCTGGATAACTCAAGGCACGTTTCTGTAATGGCTATTTGTGGGTTGACCCAAGCTATGACGAGGGTTGACTTTCTACCATCTGGAAGATCAATAGTGATATTGTTCTTGACTCGCCACGGTTTTTAATAAAAATAGATTTTTTTCAGAAAACAGTAGTGGGGGTATGGTAGAACTGGAAGTGATTCCAGAACCGCAAACGATTACTGAAGATTTGATAAGAACCTAAAGTTTCAATCTGGCTTGACATTCCATTGGCCACTCCACGGACATGATGGGTAACCTTAGGCACTCGAGAGGTACTCCGGTAGCCTTAAGGACGGTGACAGGGAGGTTCTTGTTTACCCAGACTTGCCATTGCTGTTGTTCCAGGCTATGAGACCCGGCAGGAGGATAAGTATAGCGCTTTAGAAGTGTACGTCTATATGACTCTGCCAGAGGGTTGTCGTAGTCAGTGGGAGCAGCGGAAGCATAGTGGACAAGCGACTTATGTCTATTTATAAACTAAAGCAGATACAGCGGAGATAGATCATCTATTTCTGATGTGACAGTCATAGGTTTGACTTCATCAGAATAAGGGATGGATCTGTTAAGAAGGTAGTAGGGTGTGATGTCCTGGTATTTGGATGACATACACAGAGTAGGAAATGATATTTCTATACTACAATCGGTTATACTTTGGTTGTCACACAGTGGTTTCTCCACATAGGAATTGGATATTATATCATACATTCTGGTTACTAGATCTATGGTTTTAGATCTAAATTTGGGAAGTGTCCCAATCAGGGTACTTAGACAGCATTCTATAAATATTTAGAATGGACGACTCCTGGCACGGTAGTGTACCTGCTGGTGATGGAGTCACCCTCTCTAAAGCTGTCTTACAGACTAAAAGGGAGAGGGATGTGCATGATTGGCAGATCATTTGCTTAGGTAATTGAGTCAATCATGATATGTCAAGTACCACACCAGATGTTGTTTTTGCAGTAGGTGCAATAAGTTGATATTGATCCAATTCTGGAGAAACATTCGGAAGCAGTTTTAGAACATAAGTGGATGTTCTAGGGATATGATAACGTCAGCCTCATTCAGGTGACGGTTATCATTCCAGGCTTCCAAGGTGACATGGATGACAGAGGTTGTCAGAGTTATAGTTTTCCCTCTGACGAGGGGCAATATTTGGACAGGTGGTCTAGGTGGATACTGAGGGAGGCATGGCGCAGGATACTGATTAAGTTCAGTTGACGATACAGTCTAAGAAGTTTGGATTTGGAGTTCATTTATGAGCTAGGTCCCATCAGACATCCAGAAACATTCTAAGACAGGTATTGCTCATTTCGGGATATGGCTTTCTCCGCGAACTTGAGATATAGAGAGACATAGAAAGAAACATCTGAGCGGATCCACTCACTGAGGCTATTTCTCGAATGCAATAGTTTCGCAAACGGGCTTTGTGAGACTGATTAGTAGAGGAGTTGGGTGTTCGGTATCACACGGGCTGTGAGTATGCGACATCGCAATAATTAGCCTTGAGTACAAGTGGGAGATTGTTGGATATAGTGCCCTCAGAGTCAATTATTGGATCACAGGCGCGTGATTGCAATGATTAAGGGAGGACCTATGCCGGTAGAACAGTCTTACTCAAGATGATAGTATGCTATCTGGTTTATCTTTATCATCGTGTACTGTTTTAGCTGACCTTACAGGTCACTATTGCGCGTTGATAGAACCCCTAGGATTCTTGCTTGACTGCCAGCAGTATGAGAGCGATCATATATGTGGGAGCTGAGGTCTATAAGCACATCCTTAAAAGGTCCCTAGTCGTGGGAGTTTCGAGACAGGGTATCGATACTCCAGAGTAGACTAGTGTATACAGTCGAGACCTTGACGAGGGGCGGTGGCCGTCTCACAAGCCACTGGTGTCAGTTGGTTCACCTATGATGTATACAGGTGCTCATTGGGTTATGAGTACACCGGACAGGACTCGCCGGGAACCTGCTAGTTGGTCTTATACTAGACGTCAAATAGCAGTTCCCTGGTGACATGTGTACAGGTTAGTTCATCGACCTGAGATCGTCATTTGTCTCGTATGAGTTCCCACCGTGCTTTGATTACTACCCTACCATGCTCAAAGGAGACGTGCAAACAGGTTTTAGTTGGGTACAGTCCCGAGCCATATGGAGGCAGTGAGCGGATCTTCAGGGGTTCGTCTCTCCCGGTATTGGGGGTGAGGTCGCGCTGTGTCTAGGAGAGCCATTACATGAAGTCCTTGGCCAAGGCAGGAGATTTACTGGTATGTATTCCAGTAGTATCTCTGGGTGTTCTGGGCTACACTCCGACACGACTTGTACCTCTTTTGGGGGTCTGACTTTTACCAACCCCCTAGGCCCGCCATGCGATACTCATAGACGAACGGACCGGACTGTACGGATATTGTCACTGACAGGCTCAGTAGGGTGTCAGCATGAGTTCGCTCACAGAAGTCCCTTTTGGTCAATACCTGGTAGCCCGTTATGTATGGCTAATATCTCTGACGTGCTAGTGGTTAAATCCACAACCAAGATGTTGACAAGTCTTTAGAGTCCCCCACAGACCGTTTTCTCAAGTTTCGGGTGAAACGCTGTAGAGTCCATATGGAGATATGGCAGGGTTCGATCAGATACGTGCGGTATTGCACGGATCATGATCGGACGAAAAATACTAGCGGGCTTTGGTTTAAGCCGGATCCTAGTATTGTACAGTGTGGATTTTATCTCTTTGCATTTGTGTTTAGTGGGAATACAAATGCGGGCATGTATATGCAGTCGCGGGGTTTTCCTGTAATTTATTACGGGATAGGTTTTCTGAAGTTGCCAGTTTGCATTCCGTTTCGGCCAGTTTTCCTTTGTTCCTTCTCGGCCGGACTTTTTTTGATGGGAGGGGCTAATTTGAAATTGTACAAATTAGCTAAGTGGAGGGGGTTTCTTGTAATTGTGTGGCTTCATGATAGTTCTTTCATCATGAGATTCTTTTTGAGTCTCTTCCTTTGCATTAATGGTGATTGGTTATGAAAGGAGTTGATTTGGATTTATGTGTGACATATATTTCTTGTGATCGTACATTTTCTTTGGCCTTTTTTTTTTCCTCATCCTATTATTCATTGGCCGGCCACATTGAGAGAGAGGAGAGGTTTTCATTTTTGTATGAGGGAAAAATTTTCATCTCATTTTATGCTTGAAAAATGAGAGCTCCATTCTTTTTCAAAGATCATTTTTCCACCTCCATCCATATAAGGCAACTTCAACCCCAATAGAGACATATCTTACTACACATAGTCTACAGCATTCCTTGGATACGTAGGCTCGCCAATTTCGTGCCCGAGTTGCCTCGGTTCAGAGATGGGAGCCCGTAAAAGAACCCGGCGTTGTGGTGCCCGTTCTGACGAGGAGCTGAAGACCGGAGATTCCGTGAGGAGATCGGAGCGGAGGCCGAAGACCGAAGGACACGGATTGCTCGGTGTAGCTTCCTTCCCATTTTCTAGTTTGCTAGAGTTAGGTTAATGGCCCGATCCGGGATTTTAGTGCGCGGTGGTGCCGGTTTCTAGTTTTTAGAAAAGTTTCGTTTCCGCATTCCGACGTCGGATTGACGCCCGGGACGCCGCCGTGCACTTACAGTAGTATCTTCAAGTGCTCCACATTTGTGTTGGATTCCTTGTAGACTTCACGAAGTCTGGAACAAATTTACTCGGTGATCTCCTTACCGAAAATGATCCATCTTAAGACAACTCCATCACAAACTATAGCGTCACTTGATCTTATCAAAATGAAATAACTCACTAATCAAACTTGCTAGAAATTAATAGTGAGGATATAGATTATTATTACTCACTAAGTTTTCTTCTCTTTTCTTTTTTTTCCTCACTTTTGAAAAACGAGAGAGAGAGAAAAAAAAATGAAGATGATGAGAATGGCTTGCAAAAACTAATGAGATTAAAATATTAGACATATTTATGATTCTAAGTAAAACAAGAATGAGTCATGGTTTCTGCACACAACTAAAGAAAATGAGTCGGTCTTTTTCCTAAAAAAATAAATAAGTAAATCCTTTAATCTCATCTTGTATTCAATGCAATTCTCATACACAAAACAATCTTGTATTAGCTAAACTTATGTGTGCATCACATACACACAACACTCATATATAAGCTAACATGATACTTATATTTATATCAAATATAAATACATTTAAAGAGAAGAAATAATAAAATGAGCATGATATTAGTTTAATATATATCTATATCATATTTGAATATATATCTAACTATTAAATCAACACTTAATTTAATAATCCAGTTATATCATATATATACCGGCTAATAACATTAAACACCCGATTAAAATATGTGTATCAATACACATGCTTAATCGAACTTCTGTTAAATCGAAAATAATTAGGAATATAAAGGTAACATCACCAACTTCTATTAACACCGTTAGAAAACTTTAAATACTGAGGTATTTAAGTGCTGGAATAAAAACATTGTGTATTATTCTGCAAAATGGATGAAATATTATTTGTTATTGAGCAATTAATCCATTTCAAAATTGAAGATCCCGGCAGACATCATTATAATAGAGATGAAGACGGCATTAAAATAGAGATGAACCGTACAATTATTATTAATTGCTTACTCAATAAGCAACTAAAAAGAAGAGATTCCTTTATAAAGAAAAACGAAAAGTAAAGAAAAGAAAAGATTCCCCTCATCTAAATTACACGAATTAAAAAAAAAAGTTAATAAAAACTAGGCAGACTCTGTAAACTTGTTCACCACAATCCAAATCCAAATCAAATAAGAGTAATAAGAAAATGACATACTCTCTTGGCTCTTTTATCCAAAAGTAGTATAAATATGCTTGTTTCGGTAGCAATTAGGTTATGTTAAAGCCTCTCTCTTTTTAAGTAGTATTGATGCGGTGCAAATGTATATAGAATGAGAGAAATTTCACTGTTTTTTTCTCTGTATTCCGACTTTTCAAAACTGCAAAATTGTATAAATTAAATCATTCTGAATGTATTCAAGGTGTGACTATATATAGCTTTTCTTGGAAAGATGAGTATCAGGTTTATATTGGCTCCTTTGACATTTAAAAAAATTTGCTTAACTTTGTAAATGGTGCATTCAATTAATGTTGTTCATATATGATAATCCAAATAAAAAAAGGAAAAACTTTTTTTAATTGACTTTACAATAATATGTTATTTAAGGATTCAAACCTATAATCTTAAAGCTGTAAATACCAAAAGGACCAAAGAGTCTTTTATCTTTAATTTTGAAATCAATCATTTTTAGGGATCAAACTTGTGATCTCTTCCATTGAAGCAGAAATTGGTACCAACGGAGCTTAAGCCCAATTGGTAAAAATCCAAAAAGTTAAAGTGGGTAAGAATTATGATAAAGAGGTCACAACAAATATTGAAGTAAGAATGGAACATTGATATAACTCATCTTTATAATTTTTAAATGAAAATAATTAAAAAACAAAAGGGAAAAAAAGAGAGTAAAAGATTCTTTATTAATCCCAGCGCACTAAACCCTATATCTTTCCTCTTTATTTTTACCCTAGCTGTATCAACCCTTTGGGAGCAAGAGAGAGAGAGAGAGAGAGAGAGAGAGTAAATTGCTTACTCCAGAAGCAACTAAAATGAAGAGATTCCTTTATAAAAACGAAAAGTAAAGAAAAGAAAAGAAAAGATTCCCCTCATCTAAATTACACGAATTTATATATAAAAAAAAAAGTTAATAAAAACTAGGTACACTCTGTAAAATTGTTCACCACAACCCAAATCCAAATCAAATATTAAGAGTAATAAGAAAATGACATGCTCTCCCGGCTCTTTTATCCAAAAATAGTATATATATGCTTGTTTCGGTAGCAATTAGGTTATGTTAAAGCCGATCTATTTTTCAGTAGTATTGATGTGGTGTGAATGTATATAAAACAAGAGAGAAATTTCAGTGGTTTTTCCTCTGTATTCTGACTTTTCAACACTGCAAACTTGCATGAATTAAATCATTTTGAATGTATTTAAGGTGTGACTATAGATTTTCTTCAAAAGATGTGTATCACGGTTTATACTGGCTCCTTAGACATTTAAAAAAAATTTGCTCAACTTTACTAATGGGGCAATCAATTTAAAGTTGTTCATCTATGATAATCCAAATAAAAAAGGAAAAACTTTTTTTAACTGAATTTATTAAAATATGTTATTTAAGGATTCAAACCTATAATCTTAAATCTGTAATTACCAAAAGGACCAAAAGGTTTTTTATTTTATTTTTTTGAAATCAACCCTTTTACGGATCAAACTTGGGATCTGTTCTATTGGAGTAGACATCGGTACCAACGGCGCTAAGCGGTTTGTGAAAACAAAAGAGCTGATGTACAGTAAGTAAGAATTATGGTAAGGAGCTCACAAGAAATATTGAAGTAAGAATGGAACATTGATTTAACTCATCAATATTTTTTTAATGAAAATAATTAAAAAACAAAAAGGAAAAAAAAAGAATAAAAGATTCTCCACTAATCCCTACACAGTAAACCCTATCTTTCCTCTTTATTTTTAGCCCTATATCAAACACTTTTGCTCTCAACAAAAGAGGGGGGCGCGCGCGCGCAGAGAGAGAGAGAGTTTAGAAAATGGAAGCACCAAGAAAGCTCTTGTTGGCAACCAAACTCATTATTGAAGAAGCAGTAGGAGAAGATCAAGATCCACGGGAATTCCTCCAGAAGAAGCTTCACCAACCCCTCCACATTTTGCAGCACATCTGGGTGCTCTTCATCGGAAAGCTGAACCAGATATTGCCACCACCTGAGATCAGATCTGAGGCTTTACACCACTTGGCCCGTGTCGGGCTCACACGGGTGCTCCCCGTTTTCCTCATTCTGCTCTTCCTCTACTACTGCGGCAGCTGCTGCTGCAAGACTGTACGTGTTTTAGGTCTTGGGGCTGGGAATATGATGAAGGCGCCGGGGAGAGCAGGAGTGGTGATTCTGAGGTCGGCGTTTGAGGCGAACCCCGCGGGCTACTTCGCCAATCTTCGGGCCTGATAATCGCTCTGACACGTATCTTAAGCACTCATCGTTTTCTACATATATAATATTTTGTCATTTCTTTTTTTTTTTTGCGACAAATAGTTACTCCGAACTTAGTTAGCAGTAATTAAGTTGAGAAAACCGATCGATCTTTCAACATGTCTACTTGCAAGTCTCTAAGATCAGAGTATCTATATATCTGTGTATGATAAAAAGGATGTTAGGGTGTGTATCAAGTTTAAGTTAATTTGTGAAATTTGGCTAAATAATCAAGTAGTCTTGTACTCAATTATGTTGCTCTGGACCTAGTTTGCTAAATTTAGTTGATATTTTAAGTGAATTTTTAATGTGGTTTTTGCTGAATTTACTTGATTCATTTAGTATGAAGTTCTGTGTTAAATCTATATGTTTCTTGTTAAGAAGGTTTGTGGATTTCTTTTAACTAATTAACTCTAATATCAGAGTCTAATATATATATTCTATATATTTTTTGTCCAAGTAAGAAATAGGGGAAATCCCTACTCCAATAAATATATTAACTATGGGAGTTAAATTACTTGCTTGTTGTTACGACAAACCGTAAAGTAATACGAAAAGAATAGAGAGAAGAGCAACAATCAGAACGACAGAACACGAATTTAACGAGGTTTCGTCATACGTCCTCAGGAGAAATAGATGCACTGCTATTATTTGAAGTTGAGGTTACATCAATGGTGGAGGAACTTTAAGACTAATCCCAAATACATCTCAATCTTGAATAAAAGAAGCAGAAGGTTGCTGCTTTATTTCTCAAAAAAGATATCATAAATTTCCACACCTAAAATTCTAAAGTATATAAGATATATATGGTTTTTAAATACTTGCGTCTCAAATAATGTCCTTCATATATGCTTCCACTTTAAATAAGGTCTTAACAAGGGTGACTTTCCATCCGGGCATCCTTAAATAAGGGCTTTATTAACATGTATCAATAAAATAGTAAAATAGAACAAATGTACAAATTAAAATAAAGAGTAACCAGATAGCATACTATCATGTAAAGCAAGAATGTAACAAGAAACATATATATTTTGTAACAAGAAGCATATATATATATATATATACATATATATATATAGTCCAACTAAGAAGTAGGGGAAATCCCTACTCTAATAAATATGTCAACTAGGGATATTAAATTACTTACATGATGTTATGCAACAATCAGAACAACAGAACATGAATTTAATGATGTTTCGTCATACGTCCTCGGGTGAAATAGATGCACTGCTTTTATTTGAAGTTGAGGTTACATCGATGGTGGAGGAACTTTAAGATTCTAATCCCAAATACATCTCAATCTCGCATAAAATAAGCAAAAGGTTGCTGCTTTATTCCTCAAAAAAGCTATCATAAATTTCCACACCTAAAATTCTAAAGCATATAAGATATATATGGTTTTTAAATACTTGTGTCTCAAATAAGGTCCTTCATATATGCTTCCACCTTAAATAAGGTATTAACAAGGATGACTTCCCATCCGCGAATCCTCAAATAAGGGCTTTATTAAAATATATCAATGAAATATTAAATTAGAACAAATATAAAAATTAAAATAAAGAGTAACCAGATAACATACTATCATGTAAAACAAGAATGTCATATATATATATATATATATATATATATATATATATATATATATATATATATATATATATATATATAAGGTTAATGGAGGAAAGGTACCATAGGAGAGAATTTCCTCCTATGACGTCCGAAAAATGCACCCTCCATAATTTTTCCGACGATCGGCATACATCACCTTTATCTTTATCATCTAAGATGTGCATACACCAAATTTCTTGTGATCATACCATTTTTTTACCGTTGATTTAGTTGGTGCAAAATTAATAGTTTACCGACAATAGAACATTTTACATTACTAATTCAACGGTGAAAAAGTGGTGGAATCACATGAAATTTGGTGTATGCACATATTAGATGATAACGATGATGATGATGGATACTGATCGTCGGAAAAAATGGTGGAGGTTGTATCTTTTCGACGCCATAGGAGGAAATCCCCTCATATGGCCTTTTCACTACTACAAAGAAGGGTTGCCCCTACGGATATATCCGTAGGTGCAACCCACTGCCCCTACGGTTATATACGTAGGGGCGAAAAAATACCCCGTAGGTGCAAAGGCCGCAGGTGCAAGTCGAGGCCCTGAACTTATCTCTACGGTTAAATTTTTGCCCCTACGGATATATATGTAGGTCTAGTTTCCCCTACGGATTAAGCCGTAGGGTATAAGATTTTATATTATTTACGGTTTATTTTAATAAATTACTTAGATCTACGGCTATAGCCGTAGGGGCATGTACTACCCCCTACGGATATACTCGTAGGTACTTTTCCGTAGGGGGACAAATTCAGGATTCCTGTTATGTGCCCCTACGGATAACGCCGTAGGGGAATGTCAGTGGCCCCTACGGATATCTCCGTAGGGGGATTCCCAAACACCTGGCACTGACATCTGGGGGAAATATCAGTTACTACTGATATTTAGCCCCTACGGATATATCCGTAGGGGTAACGTGTAGGCCTACGGATTAATCCGTAGGTACATATTGTCTGAAATTTTTTTCAAAAATGTCGTGCTTGATTTTTTCCCGCCCTGTGCACAATAATGTATACATCAATCAAATCATATATTGCAGTATTCATAATCACATCTCACGCATATATATAATATACAAAAGAAACACAAAAACTGAATATGATATAAATACAAACCAATATGAATATCGTTTCAAAATGTAGTACAATGTGTATGATATAAATAAATACATGTTTCAAAAAAAAAGAACCAAAAATCTACCCTAGCTCGGTCCAGCTCGGTCCTGATCCTCGGTCAATAAACTCTGCAATTCGTCGCGAGCGGGAGTCTGAGTGGGCGGTGGAGCTACAGGAGCTGTCTGCGGAACCGCAGCCGAAGGAGATGCGTGTGGAGGCTCGGCCGATCTACCCTGTCGCGTCTGGATATAACTTGTGTAAGAAGCGTGTAAGAACTGTTTATTATTCGAATTCGTATCATTATTAAGTTATTTCGAAACCCTGTTTGGATATCTAGTTTGGAAAAGCGTTGTTTATTTCAATTACATATGTATGTATGATTAATAAAACATAAGTCTACAACCAAATAAGCTCAGGCTATGTACTGATATTGGATATGTTGATATCTATAATATGACATTATATTTTACTATTAAGTAGTATACATACCAGCATCCCATTCAACTCCTGAACGGTGGCCTTCAAGCACTCCTGTTCCTGCTGGATACGTCGCTAACTGGAGACGGAGGAAGTAACCACCGGGGTGGAGTCCAACCTCATATGGGCCCTGCTAGAGCCCAGTCCTCGGCCTATCTCCAAACCTCCGTGGTGCCGTCCGTGTGCGGCGTCCAGGACTGGGGTCAGCAGCCTCGAATGTTGCCTTCCCCCTAGCAACTGTCAGAACATTATATTTAGCACATACTGGTCTATAAAATTGACAAGAAATACCAAAATCAACAAATTCAAAGCCTTACCTACAGAGATAGAAGATGTGCTCCTCTGGTATCTGCATGTATCAAAATTTGAATAATATTAATTAATTTCAGTTCATACATACTAACAAGGTAAACTCGCATATAGCGCTGCTTACACATATGACAGGGAGTGAACAAGCTCTTGTAGATCATCCGGCGCAAATCTAATCTCATCAAGCAGCCCATGATAATGAGTTGGACGACTAAGAGCAAAAGAAATGTGTGTATATTTATGATATAGCATTCTAAATCAATATACATGCCCTATATAATATATAAACATACCTGGAGGAACGGGAGTGACCTCTGTCCCTGATATGGACGCATCACCACCAGCTAGACAATCAAACATTGACAATATAAGTAATTTTGACATAAACATGCATGGATATCTATAATATTACATTCAAAATGGATATTAGAGAGCGCACCTGCAGTGAGAAGTGGTAAAAGTATCACCCAACTAGAGTGTAATTTACAGAATCAGTTGAGACTCTTAAAAGTCATAGAAGAACCCGACCTGCACAAATCTGATGTATGCTTTCCATTGGACACTAAGAAGTCTCTAAAGGGAAAAGCCTATGTGAAAGCCATCATTAGTTCATATCAGAAGATTGATGCTGAAATAGAGAACGAGAAATGTCATTTTTTTCTTCTTCTGCCACATTACTGTCTTCTCCTTCTGCCACATTACTGTCTTCTCCTTCTTATGATGTGCGCGTGCAAATTCAATGACTATATTGAGAATATGGATTAATAGTGGGTAGGAAAAGTATTTCTCAAATGGCTTTTGCGTCTTAAAACCATAAACTACTAAGTAATGACATACATAATTTTTTTAGTATAAAGGTTGTTATTTTAAGTTTTCCCTTATAGAGATATGATCTAACTGCATCTATCAACTATAAGTGTGCAGAAAATTATGATAAGAAATCATAAGAAAGGGTCGTACCCATGCATAACTTTGAATCTACATACCAAATCATGCAAAAGCATGCACTTATTGTCACCTTGCCTTAGAATATAAAATATCTTGGAAGACTATAAGCGAGCATTTAAATCTCGATAGCTTTTGACTTCAACATATATTTTTCTCAAGTACCATGAAATATACTTGCTCCGTATAAACCTTTTTCAGGAAGATGGATTAATAATGACAAATTATCCATTGTGGCTCACTAGGTTAGCATTTTCTCTTCTATTGACCATCTTTCTAATCAGCTTGGTAAATTTATTCGGAACCGGCTGCGAATCATTAAAAGACATGCATAAGAAAGAGAACTAAAATACAGATATATAGCATACCGATACATCGAAACTTCATAGTTGCGATGGCAATCCAGAGATATTTATTTCTACACACGTGGTGCGCGTGCGAATGCGTCAGGCATCATGGACAAATATTTCAGAACATGGAAAGTATTATTCGTATAAAGTAATTAAACTTTTAAACACCTTGGGTAGATATTTTCTTAGTTGATGCAATCATATCATGAGGACTAAATTTAAGCTATTATACATATGCTTATGTATTTTTCTAACCTAAAATATCACACACACAGAGAGAGAGAGAGAGAGAGAGAACACCTGGTAGGTAAATAAATCAGGTAGCAGGATCCTGAAGAAATAGAGTCCATAGCATTGCTCATCATCATCATCCATGATCCCTTTGATAATATTTTTTCAAAGGGATCACGGATGATGATGATGAGCAATGCTATGGACTCCATTTCTTCAGGATCCTGCTACCTAATTTCTCTATCTACCTGGTGTTCTCCCCCTCTCTCTCTCTCTGTGTGTGTGTGATATATTAGATTAGAAAAATACATAAGCATATGTATAATAGCTTAAATTTAGTCATCATGATATGATTGCATCAACTAAGAAAATATCTACCCAAGGTGTTTAAAAGTTTTAATTACTTTATATGAATAATACTTTCCATGTTCTGAAATATTTGTCCATGATGCCTGACGCATTCGCACGCGCACCACGTGTGTAGAAATAAATATCTCTGGATTGCCATCGCAACTATGAAGTTTCGATGTATCGGTATGCTATATATCTGTATTTTAGTTCTCTTTCTTATGCATGTCTTTTAATGATTCGCAGCCGGTTCCGAATAAATTTACCAAGCTGATTAGAAAGATGGTCAATAGAAGAGAAAATGCTAACCTAGTGAGCCACAATGGATAATTTGTCATTATTAATCCATCTTCCTGAAAACGGTTTATACGGAGCAAGTATATTTCATGGTACTTGAGAAAAATATATGTTGAAGTCAAAAGCTATCGAGATTTAAATGCTCGCTTATAGTCTTCCAAGATATTTTATATTCTAAGGCAAGGTGACAATAAGTGCATGCTTTTGCATGATTTGGTATATAGATTCAAAGTTATGCATGGCTACGACCCTTTCTTATGATTTCTTATCATAATTTTCTGCACACTTATAGTTGATAGATGCAGTGAGATCATATCTCTATAAGGGAAAACTTAAAATAACAACCTTTATACTAAAAAAATTATGTATGTCATTACTTAGTAGTTTATGGTTTTAAGACGCAAAAGCCATTTGAGAAATACTTTTCCTACCCACTATTAATCCATATTCTCAATATAGTCATTGAATTTGCACGCGCACATCATAAGAAGGAGAAGACAGTAATGTGGCAGAAGGAGAAGACAGTAATGTGGCGGAAGAAGAAAAAAATGACATTTCTCGTTCTCTGTTTCAGCATCAATCTTCTGATATGAACTAATGATGGCTTTCACATAGGCTTTTCCCATTAGAGACTTCTTAGTGTCCAATGGAAAGCATACATCAGATTTGTGCAGGTCGGGTTCTTCTATGACTTTTAAGAGTCTCAACTGATTCTGTAAATTACACCCTAGTTGGGTGATACTTTTACCACTTCTCACTGCAGGTGCGCTCTCTAATATCCATTTTGAATGTAAGTATCGATATTCAAAATGGATATTAGAGAGCGCACCTGCAGTGAGAAGTGGTAAAAGTATCACCCAACTAGGGTGTAATTTACAGAATCAGTTGAGACTCTTAAAAGTCATAGAAGAACTCGACCTGCACAAATCTGATGTATGCTTTCCATTGGACACTAAGAAGTCTCTAATGGGAAAAGCCTATGTGAAAGCCATCATTAGTTCATATCAGAAGATTGATGCTGAAACAGAGAACGAGAAATGTCATTTTTTTCTTCTTCCGCCACATTACTGTCTTCTCCTTCTGCCACATTACTGTCTTCTCCTTCTTATTATGTGCGCGTGCAAATTCAATGACTATATTGAGAATATGGATTAATAGTGGGTAGAAAAAGTATTTCTCAAATGTCTTTTGCGTCTTAAAACCATAAACTACTAAGTAATGGCATACATAATTTTTTTAGTATAAAAGTTGTTATTTTAAGTGCGCGTGCAAATTCAATGAAAGTTAGATTTGAGGATACCCATGTATGAGTTGTATTCTATATATGTGTGTTTCGATTTATTTAATTAGTTTGTGATCCACATCATTTGATTCGTTGCTTGAGGCATCAATATAGGCACAAATATCGGCGACGAGGAACTCGACGCGGAAGAACGAGGGCAGTGGCGGGCTGAGAAAGGAGGGCGCGCGGTGGCGACGAAGAGAAAATTGGAGACGCGGGAACGAGAGAAAATTTTGGGAACGAGAGGGAAAGATATCGAGGCGTATATTGGTATCGATGGGAATATGAAGGTTTCATATTATCATCGAGTATCATATATTGGTTTTAACCTGAATATCTTGAGTCGCTCTCTAATTATGCGTTTGTTGTGCATTCGTGTTGTATGTGTAACATGATTTTAAACCATTGAGATCAAGATTGATAGAACTGATCATCCTACATTGCAATAGCATTCATCGACCAAAAATAGATTGCGGTCTGGATATGGCATATTGGCAGATGTTACCTATATGCATAAATCTTATGTCTAATGACCATAAGATTGTCGGAGACAGTTTTGATGTTTTGTGGGTTTGGTTTTATACTTGGGACAATCCAATGTTGACACACATACATAAATAACAAATTAAAGTAAACTAACTAAGAGGCATGTTTGAGTTTTATACTGGGATCACAAATAGCATGATGGCTGCAAACAGGTTGCTTGAATACTTGCAGACAATCCAATGTTGCCTCGCCATTTCTATAAATTTTAAACTCCTTGGAAAATTATCATCACTCAGGATTACTTTAGGGCCAGTTTGGCTGCTTCTTGCTTGTGATTCAACATTCAGCTTTTTGTTGATTTGGAACTCAGAGAGTGTTGCAAAACAAATCCAAAACTAAATAAACCTCAAACTAGCTACAGAGAAGGCAAACAGCAAACCCTATGAAGTTTGGCTTTCAAAGGTTTTCCCACTAAAATACACTTAGATGCAGCACTTTAAGGAAGCTTGCAGCAATATAAAAACTTTTAGGTAGTTTAGTGAAAAACTGCAGTGCTTCAAGATTGTTTAAGTTTTATATGTGCTTAAGCTGTCATACAGAAATTATCGTTGCAAAAATGTTCGCAACCCTAGCTTTTCCAGCAACGATACTGGAATACGAGCCTCAGATATGCCAGCTTAGGAATCAAAATAAGAAAGAGATTTGGGGTTATCCTAAGTCCAAAGTCAAACGGGCTCGAGAAATATATAAACCCAAAAAAATGACTGCATAAAGATCTCATAAAGATGAAAAGGATGTTATGCAAGCTCTGAACAAATCTTGAACGGAACTTTCACAAGAATTTACAATACCCGACCAGAATCCAATCCTGAGTTTGATGAAGCTTCAGGCCTTCAGCTTCCCCACAGAAAATAGTTAGGGCAAACCCTTTGCAAAACCATAGCTTTCATGCAGAGATGACGCTCAGAACATGCCAGCTTCCAAACACATTGAATAATACATAATCTCCCATACTCTCTCTCTCTCAATCAGACAGTTTATATTTGGATTTGAATTTAGGAAAAGAAATAAGATGGCTACAAACCAGCTTGCCTCGCCAATCTCATAACTATAAAGCTCATAAAAGTGGAAGCTTGAGGGCAAGCCATCATCGCCTCCATTCAATTGAAGCCAAATCATCCACAAAAAATAGAAATAAATATAATAATTGATCGATAGGCAAAATTGCAAGAAACCTATTCAGATTTTTGCATGAAAAAATAAGAGATGTAAATTAAGTAAAAGATTACCAAATGAAATTATCCCATCACTTGAACCCCCTCTCAAGACATTTTAGCAAAAATTCCCCCAGTAATTTTCTTCGGTTTAACCGTTTTATATCATAGAAGAAAGATAAATTTCAAATGTATATACATGCATACACACACACACATCATATACACAGTTTTTGAATGTTGCCAGAATTTCAACGGTAATTCTAGATTTTTCCAAACTCTGAAGGCTTCACAAAAATTTTAAATACAGATAATAATATGATTGAAGAGATCAATCACCAATTTTTTAATGAGGATCAACTGAAACCCCAAACAGAGCAAGCAAATTACAAAGATCCCAAAACCCCGCGTGGCCCAGCCCCAGCCCCAGCCCCCAGCCCCAGCCCCAGCCCCCAGCCCCAGCCCAACCCTAACCCCAGCGTGGCCAGCTAAACCCCAACACCAACCCTAAGGCAAACCCTAACCCCAGCCCCACCCCAGCAGCAGCCGAACCCCAACCCTAACCCTACCCTGACCCCGACCCCGACCGCGACCGCGACCAGCTAAACCCCAACACCAACCCTAAGGCAAACCCTAACCCCAGCCCCACCCCAGCAGCAGCCGAACCCCAACCCTAACCCTACCCTGACCCCGACCCCGACCGCGATCGTGACCGCGACCCCTGCCCAACCCCAACTCGCGCGCAACCCCAGACCCAGCCATGAACCCTAAGCCCAAAATAATCCAAAAATTCTTTAATTTACCTCGAGATTTACTCACCTGAACGGCTGCTGCTGGGGCTGGGGCGACGACCTGAACCGCGGTGGCGACAAGAACTGCGGTGGCGACGAAACCGGCGGTGGCGACGAGGAGAACGACGGTGGCGACGACGGCGTGGCGATTTGGGGATTTTTCTCGAGCCAGATCGAGAGAGAGAGAGAGAAAGTGAGCGTAGGCGATCGGTCTGGGGTCTTAATAAATCGATATTTACTTGTCCCTACGGATATACCCGTAGGTCCTTTGTTTGCGCCACCGTAGGGGCAAATACCAAATTAAGAATTAATTTTTTAATTCTTGAACGTCAGTGCCCGTAGGGGCAACCCTTTAGCCCTACGGAGTAATCCGTAGGGCCAAGTAAAATCTGCCCCAACGGATAATTCCATCCGTAGGGGCAACCCCCTATTTTACTAGTGTTTCCCTCCATTATTCTATATGTGTGTGTGTGTGTGTGTGTGTGTGTGTGTCTCAGCATCCACTATAATATACAATAATGGTCTTTATGGCATACATATCACTAAAAATTATTAGCTGGCGATTGGGAAGTGGCGACTTCCGGATGATGGCCAGATGCCAGATATCCAGGTTGGATTTCATGCACTTCAGCAAATTATGGAATTCGCTGAGTTCTCCTAAAGGGGTAAAACCCATTAGGAGCAAATATATGTTTTGAGATCAGTGCAGGTGGAAAAGTAGAAACCTTATAAGGCGAAACTTGTAGTAAAGAGTTTTCATCAAATACCCACTGTAGATTGTGATGAAACTTTTTTTCAATGTCTGTGCTAAAATCCATATTGATATGATTTGCCATTGTTGCTATTCATGACTATGAAATTTGATAGGTGGATAACTATAACGTTTTTCTAAATGGGAAATTAGTAGCGCATGTGTATATGATTCTTTCAGAGGATTTTCGTAGTCAGTGGGAGTAGCGGAAGGTGTGAAAATTGCTTATGTTTATTTATTAACTAAAGTGAGCATTGCGGAGGTGGATCATCTGTTTTGATGTGACAGTTAAGATATTTGGATTCATTAAAATAACAGATGAATCTAGTAAGAAGAATGTAGGGAGTATTGACCAGATATTTGGATGACATACTCCTAATAGGAAGTGATCCTATACTGCAATTGGTTAAACTGTGGTTGTCATAAAAGTTTCTCCATATAGGATCTGAATAATATATCAAAAATTCTGGTAACTAGATCTATGTAGCTAGACTTAGATTTGGAAAGTGTCCCAATTTGGGTAGTTGGACACCATTCTAAAGGATTTTAAAATGAAGGACTCCTGACGTGGGGTGTACCTGCAAGTGATGGAGTCACCCTCTCTAAAAAAAACGTCTTCTAAATTGATGAGGAGAGAGACTTGCATGAATGACATACCAATTGCTTTACTAATTGGATCAATCATGCAGTGTAAAGTATCAGACCAGAAATTGCTTTTGCACTTAGTGCGGTAAGCAGATATTAATTCTGGAGGAACAAAAGGAAGCCGTGAAGAACATGTCAGGATATTCTTAGGATGCGGTAATGGCTACTTCCTTCAGGAGGCGATTAACGGTTCTTGCTTCTAAGGTGACCTGGATGACAGAGTAGCTGTCAGTTATAAATTTATCTTCTTCTGAGGAGCAATATGATGGATGGAGTTCCAAACAGAATACTAAGGTAGACATGGCGCGGATTGCTGATTATGATCAGCGGATGATACAACACAAGAAGTTTTTTGGGTAAAATTGTTCATTTATGAACTTGGTCCAATCAGGTATCCATACAAATTCTAAACTAGGGTATCGCTCAGTTTGGGAGATATTTTTGATCTCCGCGAAGTCGAGATATAGAAAGAAAAAGATAGAAGTATTGTAGCGGATCCACTCACTGAGGCAATTTTTTGAACGCATGAGCTGTTAGTAGAGAAGTTGGGAATTCGGTAGCATACGAGATATGGGTATGCGATACCGCAATAATTGGCCTTGAGTGCAAATGGAAGATTGTTGGAAATAGCGTCCTTAAGACAATTATTGTAATCGAAAGTTGACGATTATGATAATTGAAGGAGAACCTATACAGGCAGAATAGTCTTACTCGATATGATAGTATACTATTTGGTTTGTCTTTATTATTGATGTGTATAGGTTTTATTCATTATTACGTGTCGCTAATACATAATGATAAAGCCCGTAGGATTTTTGCTTTACTACCAGAGTTATGATGGCGATCATACTTGTGAGAGCTATGTAGTCCATAAGCACATTCTGAAATGTCCCTTGTCGTGCGAGTATCGAGACTGGGCATCGATATTCCATAATAGACCGGTGTATACATTTTTAGACCCCGACGAGGGCGGTGGCAGGTCTCATAGTCATTGGTGTGTTGCACCTAAGATTGTATAAAGGTGCTCACTAGAGGTGAGTACATCGGACGGACTCGTCGAGAACTTCTAGATGGTACTATACCTATCGCCAGATAGCAGTTCTTAATCGACATGAGTATAGGTAGTCTGTTGACTTGAGATCTGTAAGTCTACGGTAGCGCCCCGGCCGTCTGTCCGAGGCCAAAATGCGGAAACAAAAACTTTTCTTTAACTAGAAACCAGCGCTACCGTGGACTATAATCCCGGATCGGACCATTAACCTACTACTAGCTAACTAGAGAAAGGGTAGAGAGCTATACCGAGCGATCCGTGTCCTTCGGTCTTCGGCCACCATCCTGATCTCCTCGCGGCATCTCCGATCTCGATCTCCTCGTCGGAAAGGGCACCACATCACCGAGTTTTTTTACGGGCTCCCACATCTGAACCGAGGCAACTCGGACACGAAGTTGGAAAGCCGACGTGTCCAAAATTGCTGTAGACTGAGTGTACAACGCTATGTCTCAACGGTTAATGAAGTTGCTATTTTTGGAGTGGAGAAGGAGATGAGCTTTGAAATGGAGCTATATCATTTTTGTGCAAGCAAATGAGATACAAATCCCATCCCAAAAATTTGGACAGCCCCCTCTCATTGTGTGGCCGACCATGATATGGAGGAGGGAAAAAGGCCAATGAAAATGTAATCATCACAAAGAAAAAGAGTCACCTCAATAATCATATCAATCCACTCACAAATCCCATTTCAAAAGCAAGTGATGATGAACCAAACGAAGTCAAAGGATGCTAGAACCATCATGAGCCCTCCACCACAAAACACCCTCCATTTTGCTAATTTGCACATTTGCAAATAAGCCCCTCCATGGAAAATTCAGCCAAGGAAAGAAAGAAAGGAAAATGGCCGAAACGGAATACAAACTGGCAACTTCAAAAAGTGATCCGGTAATAAATTACAGGAAAACCCCGCGACTGTATATACATACCTGCATTTGTATTCCGACCGAATACAAATGCAATGAGACAAAATCTACACTGTGTAATACTAGGATCCGGCTTAAACCAAAGCCCGCTAGTATTATCCGTCCGAAACACTACACGTGCACAAGTGCACGCGTACGTTCGAACCCTGCAATAAATCCATACGGCCTCTACAGCGTTTCGTCCGATACTTGAGAAACTGTCTGTGGAGGACTCTAAAAACTCGTCAATACTTTGGCTGCGGATTTAACCACTAGCACGTCAGAGGTATTAGCCATACGTAACGGGCTACCAGGTATTAACCAAAAGGGAAGTCGATGAGTGAACTCATCCTGACACCCTATTGAGCCTGTCAGTGACAATATCTGTACAGTCCGGTCCGTTCGTCTATGAGCATCGCATGTCGGGCCTAGGGTGTTGGTAAAAGTCAGACCCCCAAAAGCGGTACAAGTCGTGTCGGAGTATAGCCCAGAACACCCTGAGATACTACCGGAATGCCTACTAGTAAATCTCCTGTCTTGGCCAAGGACTTCGTGAATGGCTCTCCTAGACACAGCGCGATCTCACCCCCAATACTGGGAGAGACGAACCCCTGCCGATCCGTTCACTGCCGCCATGTGGCTCGGGACTGTACCCAACTAAAAGCTGTTTGCACGACTCCTTTGAGCCGTGGTAGGGTAGTAATCAAAGTACAGTGGGAACTCACACGAGACAAATGACGATCTCAGGTCGATGAACTAACCTGTACATATGTCACCAGGGAACTGCTATCTGACATCAGGTATAATACCAACTAGCATGTTCCCGGCGAGTCCTGTTCAGTGTACTCATAACCCAATGAGCACCTGTATACATCTTAGGTGAACCAACTGACACCAGTGGCTTGTGAGACCGGCCACCGCCCCTCGTCGGGGTCTCGACTGTATACACTAGTCTACTCTGGAGTATCGATGCCCTGTCTCGAAAACTCCCACGACTAGGGACCTTTTAAGGATGTGCTTATAGACCCCAGCTCCCACGTATATGATAGCCATCATACTGCTGGCTGTCAAGCAGGAATCCTAAGGGCTCTATCAACGCGCAATAGTGACCTGTAAGGTCACCTAAAGCAGTACACGATGATAAAGATAAACCAGATAGCATACTATCATCTTGAGTAAGACTGTCCTACCGGTATATGTCCTCCCTCAATCATTGCAATCACGTGCCTGTGATCCAATAATTGACTCTGAGGGCACTATATCCAACAATCTCCCACTTGCACTCAAGGCTAATTATTGCGATGTCGCATACTCACAGCCCGTGTGATACCGAACACCCAACTCCTCTACTATTCAGTTTCACAAAACCCGTTTGTGAAACTATTGCGTTCGAGTAATAGCCTCAGTGAGTGGATCCGCCCTGATGTTTCTTTCTATGTCTCTCTTTGTCTCAAGTTCGCGGAGAAAGCTATCTCCCGAAATGAGCAATACCTGTCTTAGAATATGTCTGGATGTCTGATGGGACCTAGTTCATAAATGAACTCCAAATCCAAACTTCTTAGACTGTATCGTCAACTGAACTTAATCAGTATCCTGCGCCATGCCTCCCTCTATATTCGCCTGGACCACCTGTCCAAAATACTGCCCCTCGTCAGAGGGAAAACTATAACTCTGACAGCCACCCTGTCATCCAGGTCATCTTGGAAGCCTGGAATGATAACTGTCTCCTAAAAGAGGCTGTTGTTATCATATCCCTAGAACATCCACTTATATTCTAAAACTGCTTTCTAATGTTTCTCCAGGATTGGATTAATATCAACTTATTGCATCTACTGCAAAAACAACATCTGGTGTGGTACTTGACATCTCATGATTGACTCAATTGCTTAAGCAAGTGATCTGCCAATCATGCACATCCCTCTTCCCTTTAGTCTGTAAGACACCTTTAGAGAGGGTGACTCCATTACCTGCAGGTATACTACCGTGCCAGGAGTCGTCCATTCTAAAACACCTTTAGAATGCTGTCTAAGTACCCAAATTGGGAAACTACCCAAATCTAGATCTAGAACCATAGATCCAGTAACCAGGATGTCTGATATAATATCCAAGTCCCATGTGGAGAAACCACTGTGTGATAACCAAAGTATAACCGACCGTATTATAGGAATCTCACTTCCTACTCTGTGTATGTCATCCAAATACCAGGACATCACACCCTATTACCTTCTTAACAGATCCATCTCCTATTCTGATGAAGTCAAATCTATGACTGTCACATCAGAAATAGATGATCTATCTCCGCTATTTCTGCTTTAGTCTATAAATAGACATAAGCCACTTGTCCACTATGCTTCCGCTGCTCCCACTGACTACGACAACCCTCTGGTAGAGTCATATACATGTGCACTTCTAAAGCCAGTTTAGAACGATGCTATACTCATCCTCCTGCCGGGTCTCATAGCCTAGAACAACAGTAGTGTCAAGTCTGGGTAAACAAGAACCTCCTTGTCACCATCTTTGAGCATACCGAAGTACCTCTCGAGTGCCTGAGGTTACCCACTATATCCGCGGAGTGGCTAATGGAATGTCAAACCAGATCGAATCTTTAGGTTCTTATCAAATTTTCAGTAATCGTTTGCGGTTCTGGAATCACTTCCAGTTCTACCATACTCCCACTACTGTTTTCTGAAAAAATCCATTTTTATCAAAACTGTGGCGAGTCAAGAACAATATCACTATTGATCTTCCAGATGGTAGAAAGTCAACCCTCGTCATAGCCTAGGTCAACCCACAAATAGCCATTTCAGAAACGTGCCTTGAGTTATCCAGAGTCTGGTTTTAAGCATAAGCCGGACAACTCCCCGTACCTTAACATCGTTAAGATATGAACCGTTCTATATGCAATATAAAAACAGAGACACTGATTTAATTGGAACCAGATTCAAATCATGCAACTGTCTCCAGTGCATGTCAACTAAATGGAGAGAGGCCGATCAGTATTACTCAACTTAGGAGTGCTTCAAATTATGAGTAACCTAAAAGAGAATCAAGTTCTCAAAACCATTACTATCAACTGAATACCATCCACAAGTATCTACATCTTCGATCACCTTGAAGAATCCTGATGCTTGCAACGCCTGGTTCTCTACTTTATTCATATACCTATAACTTCTCAAAACTTGGACCTTGTGTTTCTACGAAACACTTATCTAAAAACTAGAGAAGTCATAAGTAAACCGAATATAGTACGAGGACCAGCCCCTCTATCCTAATCGACATTGGACAATATACAATACTCTGTATAAGTCCCCTGAGTTTAATAACTCATTCCCTGTGTGTCGTAGGTTGAAAACTGTACTTATGGCTAAGAAGAATTACACCGCTGTTTAATGCTCCTTACCTAACCATCCACTGATATAGGTAAATGTCATGGACATAATTTCAAAAACGTATATCTCACTCTATAAAATTAGACATACAGATATATCAATTTGAAATTGGTGCATAACAGCGGATATTCAAAACCAAATATTTGCCGTTCGGCAAACAACTAAGGCGACTTCCTCAAATATCACCAATTACAACGAATCCCGATATAATGAGGATGATCACCCAATTCCCAATAACTTACTCCCACTCATCATCTGTAAAACCATACAGATGTGAGAATCAAACCTGGTAAATACATACCCTGGAGCAAGGACTAATTGGGAAATCAGTTTTCTATTAACAATGCACAGTGAAACTAAAACATGAATATGTTTCAAAAGGGTATCCAGGTATTCCTAGTAATGCCTCTTTCATTATCAGATTTACATCTGTAACCGTATATTTCTTTGCCATCTCTCCAAATCCCTTTATATGTCTTTAGTTGTTACCTTCTGTACACCATCATTAGGCTAAATGGTTTTCTTCCTTCCCTACCGTTCGGCACCAGCCTATGGTTTGGATGAAAACTATCCAATAAGCGTAATAGGTGTACTGTCCTAATCCTAGGAGTACTCGCAACGTGAGAGAAGGTAAAGATAAAAGACACCTGAATAAACCTTATTCCTATTTCTCCTGAATCGGAATCCATTCCCGAACTGGAATAAGTTCCTTTCGAGTTCGTATATAACCATACGATGGAATATCCAAATAACTGTGTAGCTTCTAGTGATACGGAGTGTTCTGGAGAAATACAAAGGTAAAAAAGGAGTGGCGATGAAATACTTGGTTTGGTTGTGAATAGCAGTCCCAGTTTACTTTGCCCTCTTTCTAATCCCTTTATTTGTCTTAACTTATTACCTTCTGTACACCACACTTAGGCTAATCGGCTTTCTTCATTCCCTACCGTTCAGCACCTGCCTATGGTTAGGAAGAAGACTATCCAATAAGCGTAATAGGTGTACCGTCCTAATCCAAGGAACACTCGTAACCTGAGAGAAGGTAAAAGGAAAAGACAACTGAATAGTCCTATTCGTTTTCTCCAGAACCAGAAACCATCCTCGAATATGGAACAAGTTCCTTCGAGTTCGTATATAACCATACGATGGTTTTATCCAAAGGAATTGGATGTTCGTAGTAATACGGGATGTTCTGGAGAAAAGGGTAAAAGTAGGAGTGGCAATGAGGTATGCAACTCTGACAATCCAAAAGCCAGTGTTTAAGAAGGTTCGGTTAATTTTGGTCACTGAGTCATAGTCAAGGGTCGGGCCATGGTCGCTGCCAAAGAGAGAGAGAAAAGAAACACTCAGCGTGCACTCTAACCTAGATCAGAATGGTTGTCACTTTATCTAATCAGGAAACCTCCCACTGTAACGTCAAATTCTCCTCCAAACCTGAACGAAGAATTATCGGGATCACCCGAGGAGTAAACCGACTCATCAGTGGGAATCGGGATCCAACTATCATCGCATGATAACGTGATGGAATCCACTCACGTTATCACACTCCAGAAGGTATGCGCATATCTGGCAAGTTTCAGTTTCTTTAGAAACCCCCGATGTGATTTTTACCCCATGCTCTTATGATCTTGACGAAGGTCAACAAATCATAAGTCACATGTCAAGTTCTACCCGTCATTGTCCAGGTTAATTTGAATCCACCTGTACAAGCCCTTGACGAAGGCCAACAAGGCTATACGACTGTCCCAAACCAACGCATCTATCTATGCAGCAGAAAGGTAACAAGCAGCTACCATTCACTATGCCTTGACGAAGGCCAACAAACATAGCATGAATACTACGTGCTACCCGTCTGAAATGACGGAGGGCTACGAATGGTTTTTGGCGAAAAACCTTTAACGTAATGAACTTGATATCGTTGATGGAACCGGATAGCTTTTTATAAAAATATAGTGGCGAAAACCTTTGCTAAAGAGGTCACTCCCGGTGAAGGGATCTCGGCTCTTTCCCCGTAGAATGAGGTGCAGGATATTCCAACTGAATACCACGATGCAAAGCAAAAGTAATCGACTATAGTGAAGTTATTGCCCTGACGCAAACTTCTGTCCAAGGGGTCACTCCCGGTGAAGGGATCTCGGCCCTTGCCTCGTCGACTGAGGTGCTGGATATTCATAACCGAATACCACTGTGCAAAACAAAAGAGAACGTCCTTACAATAACAACTTTTTGAAAAATGTTCCAACAACACCAAACAGGTTTGTTTAGCTTGCATTGATCCGAATCAATGCAGTCCCATCAATTGATCACACCAATAAAGAACGAAAATACGATGTACGTATATGCCATCCGCATTCGCCACTGGGTCCCGTCATCACCCGTTAGGTTACTTAACTAACGACAGAGCGGGGACTGGAAGAGCGCGGGTGTAAAACATATACAACATCTACTAGTATATATATCAATATATAATAATTGCTCAAGGCGTGATACAATGCAACATCACAGAACTGTAATAAGCATCACAGAACAATACAGATATTTGGGATCCCTGGGTTTCATAGAGCCTCTACTGAAACCCGACATTCCCCTGGTCGTGTGGATAGCCTATGCAATGAAATGCTAGACCCTTACGGGCGCGGCAAATTACCCGCCAAAACCTAAAATGAGGCAGCCCCCTTCAACAAAGTGAATGGACCACCCAGCACTTCATGGAATCCGGTAACTTGAGCACCCCTCCTTGGGTCAACTTGTACCCTCTACGAGTGCGGCGAATAGCCCGCCAATTCTAGAGTGAAGTCCCCTCCGTCTCAAAGCCATGAGATGCGGGCCCGTTGCCCTCTAGAACCCGTCTATCCGTGCACCCCACCGCGGGGTAATCCTAGTACAGAAAGTAAAATATACAACGAGTACATCGACCTCAGCCCGGTCGTGCCCCAAAGGAATAATATACAAAAAGGCAGTAACGGCAGTCCACATGTCGGATGCTCACCCCGCAATATCAAATGTACATATACAACCAAACTGTACTAACATTGCATCCAGGCTATCCACCACGACAAATCTGCAACATCACAGCACAATACAGAACATCAATGTGAATGTCACGTTCGCAAATCCGTCTAAAAGGGCTATAGCAGGTAGACAGGATTTACCGATCAAGTGGCATTCACGGTCGCAGATATAATGTAAATACTATGAACTAACATGTTTAAAATTTTCGATCAACAAAAATTCCCGAAGCGGGCCCCAAGTACAATACTCAGTACACAAAATAAATCTGGGCCCAAACAGAATATACCAAAACCCGCTTTTTCATATCAGAGAGCTACTGTAGAAATTTGGTACTGTGAAGTCACTGTTCAGCGGTGGAACCGCGGCCAAAATGGGGTTATGGTCGCGGTTCCGCGACGCTACAGTAATATCATGGTACCAAATTTTTGCAGTGTTCTCTTAAAACCCTGCACGTATTTCTGCAACATACCAAATAATTTTTTGACAACTAAAAAATTTCGACAGAAACTGATGCTTGAAAATGCGGTTTTTGGAATTTTTGTTCGATCGAAATTCTAAACACGTTAGAGCAAGCTAGTAAAGGTTAATGGCGTGGCTCTGATACCATGTAAGTCTACGGTAGCACCCCGGCTGTCTGTCCGAGGCCAAAATGCGGAAACAAAAACTTTTCTTTAACTAGAAACCAGCGCTACCGCGGACTATAATTCCGGATCGGACCATTAACCTACTACTAGCTAACTAGAGAAAGGGTAGAGAGCTATACCGAGCGATCCGTGTCCTTCGGTCTTCGGCCACCATCCCGATCTCCTCGCGGTTTCTCCGGTCTCGATCTCCTCGTCGGAAAGGGCACCACATCACCGAGTCTTTTTACGGGCTCCCACCTCTGAACCGAGGCAACTCGGACACGAAGTTGGCAAGCCAACGTGTCCAAGATTGCTGTAGTCTGAGTGTACAACGCTATGTCTCAACGGTTAATGAAGTTGCTATTTTTGGAGTGGAGAAGGAGATGAGCTTTGAAATGGAGCTATATCATTTTTGTGCAAGCAAATGAGATACAAATCCCACCCCAAAAATTTGGACAGCCCCCTCTCATTGTGTGGCCGACCATGATATGGAGGAGGGAAAAAGGCCAATGAAAATGTAATCATCACAATGAAAAAGAGTCACCTCAATAATCATATCAATCCACTCACAAATCCCATCTCAAAAGCAAGTGATGATGAACCAAAAGAAGTCAAAGGATGCTAGAACCATCATGAGCCCTCCACCACAAAAACACCCTCCATTTTGCTAATTTGCACATTTGCAAATAAGCCCCTCCATGGAAAATTCAGCCAAGGAAAGAAAGAAAGGAAAATGGCCGAAACGGAATACAAACTGGCAACTTCAAAAAGTGATCCGGTAATAAATTACAGGAAAACCCCGCGACTGTATATACATACCTGCATTTGTATTCCGGCTGAATACAGATGCAATGAGACAAAATCTATACTGTGTAATACTAGGATCCGGCTTAAACCAAAGCCCGCTAGTATTATCTGTCCGAAACACTACACGTGCACAAGTCCACGCGTACGTTCGAACTCTGCCATAAATCCATACGGCCTCTACAGCGTTTCGCCCGAAACTTGAGAAACTGTCTGTGGGGGACTCTAAAGACTCGTTAATACTTTGGCTGTGGATTTAACCACTAGCACGTCAGAGGTATTAGCCGTACGTAACGGGCTACCAGGTATTGACTAAAAGGGAAGTCGATGAGCGAACTCATCCTGACACCCTACTGAGCCTATCAGTGATAATATCCGTACAGTCCGGTCCGTTCGTCTATGAGCATCGCATTTCGGACTTAGGGGGTTGGTAAAAGTCAGACCCCCAAAAGCGGTACAAGTCGTGTCGGAGTATAGCCCAGAAAACCCTGAGATACTACTGGAATACCTACCAGTAAATCTCCTGCCTTGGCCAAGGACTTCGTGTAATGGCTCTCCTAGACACAGCGCGATCTCACCCCCAATACCGGGAGAGACGAACCCCTGCCGATCTGCTCACTGCCTCCATGTGGCTCGGGACTGTACCCAACTAAAAGCTGTTTGCACGACTCCTTTGAGCCGTGGTAGGGTAGTAATCAAAGTACAGTGGGAACTCACACGAGACAAATGACGATCTCAGGTCGATGAACTAACCTGTACACCTGTCACCAGGGAACTGCTATCTGACATCAGGTATAATACCAACTAGCATGTTCCCGGCGAGTCCTGTCCGGTGTACTCATAACCCAATGAGCACCTGTATACATCTTAGGTGAACCAACTGACACCAGTGGCTTGTGAGACCGGCCACCGCCCCTCGTCTGGGTCTCGACTGTATACACCAGTCTACTCTGGAGTATCGATGCCCTGTCTCGAAAACTCCTATGACTAGGGACCTTTTAAGAATGTGCTTATAGACCCCACCTCCATGTATATGATCGCTATCATACTGCTGGCCGTCAAGCAAGAATCCTAAGGGCTCTATCAACGCGCAATAGTGACCTGTAAGGTCACCTAAAGCAGTACACGATGATAAAGATAAACCAGATAGCATACTATCATCTTGAGTAAGACTGTCCTACCGGTATATGTCCTCCGTCAATCATTGCAATCACGTGCTTGTGATCCAATAATTGACTCTGAGGGCACTATATCCAACAAGATCGTCATTTTTCTCGTGTGAGTTCCTACTGTACTTAGATTACTTCCCTTTCATGGCTCTACTGATTCGTGCAAACAGATTTTAGTTGGGTACAGTCCCGAGTCATATGGAGGTAGTGAATGATCGTCAGGGATTCGTCTCTCTCGGTATAGAGAGTTGGTGTCGCGCTATGTTCGGTTGACCATCATCATAAGTCCCTGGCTAGAGTGGATGAGATTTACTGATTGAAGATCAGTAGTTTCTCGATTTGGTAATAGGCTTGATACTGACACGACTTATTGGGTTAATAGAGGTCTGACGTTATCCACTCCCTAGACCTGGTATGCGATACTCTTAGATGAAGAGACTGACTGTACGGAGATTGTCACTTACAGGCTCAGTAGGGTACGGGTGGGTTTGCTCATCGACCTTCTTTTCGTTCAATATCTGGGTAGCCGTTACTTACAGCTAATACAACTGCCGTGCTTGTGGTTAAACCCACTGTCAGTATATTGTCGAGTTTTTAGAGTTCCATACAGAGGGTTTCCCGGTTTAGGTGAAACGATATAGTATGTGCGTATTTTGATACATGTTCATATCAGAATTTTGCATTATTATATTCCCCATTCTTAATCATATTACAAATAAATATGTGCTTTTGATCCATGTCTGCTACATAGTTGCAGGTTACAGGTTCTCAGAACAATACAGTGAAATTCAAGAAGAGACGCTACAAATGTGAGACTACGACCAAAAAATAGATGAATCTGTATGATGTCACCTACAGTTTAAGGAACAAACGAAGATCAGTGAACAGTTCAATGCACAAAGCATAAGGGCAGCACAAGATTCAAGACTTCAACGCGAAGCTTACGGTAAAAGTCCACAATATTCTGCACTGTGGAAATCTGGAAGAAAATAGAAGATATTCTGAAGAACCAAGTGAAGAAAACAGAAGGAAATAACAATATGAAGCAACACTGAGAAGTTGAGCCAGAGAGCCTACCAAACGGCCACGGAACCGCGGCCAAATAGGGCATTCCGCTGCGGATCCGCGGCCGTGCGTCGCACGTGTCGGCGCGTGTCGGTGCGTGTCGGTGGAGTCGGTGCATTGACCCGATTTTCTTAGGGTATTTTTGTAATTCTAGATATGGATCAGATGTAAACCCTAGGGTTTCTATTATCTATAAATAGGAATCCTATAGCTCTTTTTGGAGCATGCCTCTTTTTACTTTCCTAGATTAAAATTTTCATTCCTTGTAATTGTCAAAGAGTGCATCAATAAAAAGTAAGTTTTTTTTTTATCTTGAATTTGTTATTTGCAATTTTTATTTTTCTGCAATCTTTTTATCTGCCGTAGTTATTTTCCGCACTTTAATTAGATTATTAAAAATCATAAAAATGAATTCCTTTGTTAATTCTCTAATGAGTGAGTAGTTCCTCACTTGTTAGGGTTAGGTTTGGGGAAGGTTTGAGAGATAAAATCTCTCACCCCTTTCTTGCCCGTTCAATATTTTAAAGTAGGACTCTATGCAAACAATCGCACACCGCTCACTATGGCACCCTATCCTACGAGGTAGCGGTGATTCCCTAGTTAAAGACCGGTTGTATTTGATTTCCATAGAGGTTAGGGCTAAGAGTTAAGAAAGGACGGACAAGGACCAAAGGGAATAAACCTAGTTTCTTCCCGGTCGTGCTAATCCCCTTTGTTAACTATTACCTTAACACCTAAAGTTCTTAATTAGGGCAAAGAAAGCGGTGAGAATAATTGACTTTCCAAACTAACCTAATCCTAACCCTAGCAAGGTTTTAATCCTAGTTAATTTCAACCTTAGTTTTTATAGAAAATCAAAACCTACCACAAATAGGAATTGATTCGTTAGAACAACTAGAAAATACACGTTTTCCCTGTGGAACGACCCGTACTCAACCGGCTAGCTACCAAGCGACACCGTTCTTGATTGCGGTTAATTCTTTGATTTCAAAACGCACGCACGCAAAATCTACCAATCAAATGGCACCGTTGCCGGGGATAACGGTAGTTATTTTCTTCTTGTAATTTCGGGTTAATTAAAAAAGTTAAAAAAATCATAAAAACTGAAAAATATAAAAAAATATAAAAAAATTATCATCTTGTTATTTTTTGAAGGATTTTCGTGTGAATTGTGCAGGATCGAAGAGAAGAACAGATTCAGATCTGGAAAAATCTAGTAAGCAAAACAGCAAACAGCAAATCTGAACAAACAGAGGATAACCACAACAGCGAAACAGAAAAAGTTTGGGGGCCTGAATCAATTGTTCAACCGCGGAACCGCCGAAAAATTGTGCTTTTGACCGCGCTTCCGCCGCACCTTGCTGACGTCAGCCCTCTGAATTTCTCTGTAAGCATTCTTTTCCTCTCTTCTGCCCTCTGTAGTCCTCTAAAAAATTTTCCTGCAGGGTTCTTTGCGCAAAATTTCTCCCCCTTCTCCAATAACTTGATCTTGTGTAGAATTCTTTGCGCCGCAATAAAAAAATTTTTGGCAAGTGTTTTGGATTTTTGTGTGTTTACTGCTTTGCATTTTTAAAATGGACTTT
This sequence comes from Agapanthus africanus, assembly GCA_030015575.1. Lineage (NCBI taxonomy): Eukaryota > Viridiplantae > Streptophyta > Magnoliopsida > Asparagales > Amaryllidaceae > Agapanthus > Agapanthus africanus. Next base: position 48,888,058 of record CM057351.1, on the reverse strand, counting down.
TAAGGGGCTATAACACCAATCCAGATTGGGTGGGGATTTCATTACCCTTCCTAGGACCCTAAAAATCACAAAAAGCATTTTGCGTCAACCTTCGAGTTAAGTAAAAAAATATTAGACTCAAGTAATAAGGACAGTCGTGCTTATTAGGACAAAGGAAAGGTTGTAGGTATCGATCGTTTATCTAAACCAGACTTTGTGGTGCCTAGGCTAGACAAGCGGGAAAAGTAATTTTAAAAGGCCCGTCTCACGGTGATTTGTGAGCGGATCTCTCTTTTCTTTACTTGTGCTTACCTGGCCACAATTAACGGTGAAGAGGCGATTTGAGGATCTCACAACTTGCCCTTTAGAACAGTTAGGACCAGTCTAGTTAACTTAGGAGACCCTAGCTCTAGGCTTGATTGTGCATATTGTGATTGCTTGAAAGTGTGTCTAAGCTCCTTATAAAAATCTTTTTGCAAAAACTCTTTATATAAGAAAAAACCACGAAATAAATTTTTTTACAAAAACTTGCCAATTTGTCGCTAGAAATCCATTGCACCCCACTTTCTCTCATTGACGTTTTCTTACCCCCACCTTCTGTTTTTACCTTTTTACTACACTACACCTCGACAGTGTATATCCAGTTGGACTAGAGACACTAGCGCCCATTTAGTCCGTGTCTCGTTAGTGCCGACTGACGACGCTTTCGACTCCGAAGTCGAAATTCCATCCACTTCTTTACCTTCATCTTCATATTCATCATCTTCTAAGGAGATGTCGGGATTCAATCCTAACAACCCCTTACCTACGGGACTGATTCCACCTCCACTGGGTGCGAATAACCCACCACACCCTCCTGTCGAAGCGCCCCAACGAATCGCGCTCCAGGATCTTTTCTATCCCATCCGCACCACACTTCCTACTTGTCTTTTATTTCCACCGGCTAATGGGGATAACTTTGAAATTAAACCCCACATCATCAATATGTTGCCCAAATTTCACGGGCTGGAATCCGAAGATGCCTACATCTTCATTAACAAATTCCAGAATGTTTGCGCAATGATGAAGACCACACAACTTTCTGATGATGCTATAAGGCTACGTGTTATTCCATTCACCTTATGTGACCTAGCTGAAAAATGGTTATATAGCACGGCATCACACTCTATAAAAAATTGGGAAGAGTTTGTTAAGGCTTTTCTAAAAAAGTTTTACCCACATCACAAGACCGCGAGAATTCGTAACGAAATTATTCAATTTTCCCAGCTTCCTTCCGAACCTTTTTGGAAGTGTTTTGAAAGATTTAAGGACCTCCTTGTTCAGTGCCCTCACCACGGTATCAAGAATTAGCAACTTTGCCAAACTTTATACGAAAGATTGAACCCAGAAACTAAGCAGTTGTTGGAAACCATTTGTTAAAGTCACTTTCTTACAAAATTAAGCGAGGAAGCTTGGCAATTTCTCGACGATCTTGCTGAACAAACACTTCAGTGGGAAAGCACTAAGACCACTTCATCTACTTCATAAGGTCAGTCTAGGGCAGGCATACATCAATATGTTAATTGCAATGAAGGCCGAAATGGCTGCACTCACGAAAAAACTAGAAGCAATTGAGAGTAAATTCTCATCGCCTTCTCCTGCCCCTGCTTTACCCCCATGCACTGTTTGCGCTTGTTGTTTGGATCCGTCCCATCTAACTGAAGAGTGTCCTTACAACCCACCTGTTCAAGGACAAGATCAAGTTAATGCTGCCTTTCAGTAAAGACAAAGAAATAATCCATACTCTTCAAATTACAATCCTGGTTGGAGGAGCCACCCAAATTTTTCTTGGAATCAAAATCAACAACAATTCCAAGGCAATAACAACTTTCAATGGCCTCCTCCACAACAACAAGCCCCTCAACAAACTCAATATCAGCAACCTTTCCAACCCCAACCTTACCAAAAACAAATGAACAATTTTGTACCAAAAAACTCTTATCCTCAAAACAGTTTTGTTCAGCCGAATAACGATAAGGTTTCCTTACTAGAACAAAGTTTGGATGCGTTTTTAAAACAATCTACGCAATCCTCAGCCAGCATCCAATCGTCCGTTCAGTCTTTGGTGCAACATACTGCTTCACATGATCAAAGCATCAAAAAAATTGTAGCCTAAATTGCACAACTGAATGCTGCGTTAAGCGAGCGAGAAAAGGGTAAACTTCTATCTCAACCACTGCCAAATCCCGGTCACACACAAAATACATATGTTGCTCATGAACAACAAAATCATAATGTGAGTGCCGTGACTACATTGAGATTTGGAAAGGTATTGCACAAAAACGTTGGCGATAATGACACCCCGGTCGCCGCTTCTTCTTTATCTTCTTCAGAGCCTATTCTTCATTCTTCACAAAGCTCTACTTCTTCTAATTCGAACGGACCCACATCTCACTCCACGAAAACACCAACACTGGGATCCATTCCAACTCTGCAATCTACTCCACAAACATTGGACTCAACAAATTTTAAAAATATTCCATTTCCAAACAGGTTGAGATCCAATAAACCTACTCCCCAAATGAAGAAGATTGTGGAGTTATTCAAACAGATTAGCATTAACATACCTCTCTTGGATGCAATCCTGTTGCGCCACTGCAGCGCCCCGGCCGTCTATCCGAGGCCAAAATGCGGAATCAAAATTTTCTTAACTTTTAAACCGGCGCTACCGCGGGCAATATACCCGGATCGTAACCATTAACCGATACTAGCTAACAAGAGAAAGGGTGAGAGATATACCGAGTGATCCGAGTCCTCCGGTCTTCTCGTCATCGTCCCGATCTCCCGCGGAAACTCCGGTCGTCGCCTCCTTACCGGAAGGGCACCACATCGTCTGTATCTTTTACGGGCTCCCACCTCAATACCGAGGCAACTCGGGCGCGAAGTTGGCTAGCCGACGCGCCCAAGATTTGCTGTAGAAGTAGTGTAGAGTCTATGTCTCTTTAGAGTAGTGAAGTTGCCATTGGTGATGGAGGAATAAGGTTAAGGAAAAATGGTGCTTTCATTTTTCCAAAAACTAGAAGAATGAGATGATGAAATGTGTGCTACAACAAAGTGGAAATTTCTCTCATTTCCAACCATAGTGGCCGGCCTCTACTAAATGAGGAATGGTGGTGGAGTGTGAACAAAATGCAAGAGGGAGGTGAGTGTAGTAAAAGGTGGAGGGTGACCACAACCAAAACATCAACCATGCTTACACCTTAATCAACCCATACCCATTCAAATCACAATTAATGCAAGTGATGGTGGAAAAAAAAAGATGCCATCATAATCTCTCATCTCACAAATAAACCCTCCACAAAATGTTATTTGCACAATTGCAAATAACCCCCTCCATCGGAAAAGTCCGGCCGGGAAAGAACAAAGGAAAACCGGCCGGAACGGAATGCAAACTGGCAACTCCAGAAAACTGGTCCCGTAATAAATTACAGGAAAACCCCGATACTGTGCATACACACCCGCATCTCTATTCCGTCCGGATACAAATGCAAAGAGACAAAAACTACATTGTACTAAACTAGGATCCGGCTTAAACCAAAGCCGGCTAGTAATGTCCGTCCGATCCTGATTCGTGCAATACCGCACGTATCAGATCGAACCCTGCCATATAACTATATGGCCACTAGTACAAAACTGTCCGATCCTGATCCGTGCAATACCGCACGTATCTGATCGGACCCTGCCATATCTCCATACGGCCTCTACAGCGTTTCGCCCGAAAGCTTGAGTAACTGAAAGTGTGGTGGACTCTAAAGACTCGTCAATACTATGGCTGTGGATTTAACCACTAGCACGTCAGAGGTATTAGCCAATACGTGACGGGCCACCAGCTATTGACCAAAAGGGACGTCGATGAGCGAACTCATCCTGATACCCTACTGAGCCTGTCAGTGACAATATCCGTACAGTCCGGTCCGTTCGTCTATGAGCATCGCATGGCGGGCCTAGGGGGTTGGTAAAAGTCAGACCCCCAAAGGCGGTACAAGTCGTGTCGGAGTGAAGCCCAGAACACCCTGAGATACTACTGGAATACCTACCAGTAAATCTCCTGCCTCGGCCGAGGGCTTTGTGTAATGGCTCTCCTAGACACAGCGCGACCTCACCCCCAATACCGGGAGAGACGAACCCCTGCAGATCCGCTCACTTCCGCCATGTGGCTCGGGACTGTACCCAACTAAAACCTGTTTGCACGACTCCTTTGAGCCGTGGTAGGGTAGTAATCAAAGCACAGTGGGAACTCACACGAGACAAATAACGATCTCAGGTCGATGAACTAACCTGTACACATGTCACCTGGGAACTGCTATCTGACGTCTGGTATAATCCCAACTAGCAGGTTCCCGGCGAGTCCTGTCCGGTGTACTCATAACCCAATGAGCACCTGTATACATCTTAGGTGAACCAACTGACACCAGTGGCTTGTGAGACCGGCCACCGCCCCTCGTCGGGGTCTCGACTGTATACACTAGTCTACTCTGGAGAATCGATGCCCTATCTTGAAACTCCCACGACTAGGGACCTTTTAAGGATGTGCTTATAGACCACCAGCTCTCACGTATATGATCGCCATCATACTGCCGGCAGTCAAGCAAGAATCCTAGGGGCTCTATCAGCGTGTAATAGCGACCTGTAAGGTCACCTAAAGCAGTACACGATGATAAAGGTAAACCAGATAGCATACTATCATCTCGAGTAAGACTGTTCTACCGGGATAGGTCCTCCCTCAATCATTGCAATCACGTGCCTGTGATCCAATAATTGACTCTGAGGGCACTATCTCCAACAATCTCCCACTTGCACTCAAGGCTAATTATTGCGATGTCGCATACTCACAGCCCGTGTGATACCGAACACCCAACTCCTCTACTAGTCAGTCGCACAAAGCCTGTTTGCGAAACTATTGCGTTCGAGGAAAAGCCTCAGTGAGTGGATCCGCCTAGATGTTTCTTTCTATGTCTCTCTATATCTCAAGTTCGCGAAGAAAATCATCTCCCGAAATGAGCAATACCTGTCTTAGAGTATGTCTGGATATCTGATGGGACCTAGCTCATAAATGAACTCCAAATCCAAACTTCTTAGACTGTATCGATAACTGAACTTAATCAGTACCCAGCGCCATGCCTCCCTCAGTATCGCCTTGGACCACCTGTCCAAAATACTGCCTCTCGTCAGAAGGAGAAACTATAACTCTGACAGCCACTCTGCCATCCATGTCACCTTGGAAGCCTGGAATGATAACCGTCTCCTAAAAGAGGCTGTCGTTATCACATCCCTAGAACATCAACTTATGTTCTAAAACTGCTTCCGACTGTTTCTCCAGGATTGGATTAATATCAACTTATTGCACCTACTGCAAGAACAACATCTGGTATGGTACTTGACATCTCATGATTGACTCAATTGCCTAAGCAAGTGATCTGTCAATCATGCGTATCCCTCTCCCCTTTAGTCTGTAAGACACCTTTAGAGAGGGTGACTCCATCACCTGTAGGTACACTACCATGCCAGGAGTCGTCCATTCTAAATACTTATAGAATGCTGTCAAGGTACCCAGATTAGGAAACCACCCAAATCTAGATCTAAAACCATAGATCTAGTAACCAGAATGTCTGATATAATGTCCAAGTCCCTTGTGGAGAAACCACTGTGTGACGACCAAAGTATAACCGATCGTAGTATAGGAGTTTCCTTTCCTACTCTGTGTATGTCATCCAAAACCAGGACATCACACCCTACTACCTTCTTAACAGATCCATCCCCTATTCCGATGACGTCAAACCTATGACTGTCACATCAGAAATAGATGATCTATCTCCGCTATATCTGCTTTAGTCTATAGACATAAGCCTGATGTCCACCAATGCTTCCGCTGCTCCCACTGACTACGACAACCCTCTGGCAGAGTCATATAGACGTGCACTTCTAAAGCTAGTTTAGAACGACGCTATACTCATCCTCCTGCCGGGTCTCGCAGCCTGGAACAATAACAATGGCAAGTGTGGATAAACAAGAACTTCCCTGTCACCGTCCTTGAGGCTACCGGAGTACCTCTCGGGTGCCTGAAGTTACCCACCTTATCTGCGGAGTGGCCAATGGAATGTCAAATCAGATTGAATCTTTAGGTTCCTTATCAAATCTTCAGTAATCGTTTGCGGTTCTGGAATCGCTTCCAGTTCTACCATACTCCCACTACTGTTTTCTGAAAAATAACCATTTCCTTTTAAAATGTGGCGAGTTAAGAACAATATCACTATTGATCTTCCATATGGTAGAAAATCAACCCTCGTCATAGCCTGGGTCAACCCACAAACAGCCATTACAGAAACGTGCCTTGAGTTGTCCAGTGTCTGGTTTTAATCATAAGCCGGACAACTCCCCGTACCTTAACAATGTTAAGATATGAACTGTACTATATCCAATATAGAACCAGAGGCACTGATTTAATTGAACCAGATTCAAATCATGCAGCTGTCTCCAGTGCATGTCAACTAAATGGAGAGAGGCCGATCAGCGTTACTCAACTTAGGAATGCTTCCAATTATGAGTAATCTGAAAGAGAAGCAATTTCTCTTTATCATTACTATCAACTGAATACCATACACAAGTATCTACATCTTCGATCACCTTGAAGAATCCCGATACTTGCTACACCTGGTTCTCTACTCTATTCAAATACCTATAACTCCTCAAAACTTAGACCCTGTGTTTCTACGAAACACATGTCTAAGAACTAGAGAAGTTAAAAGTAAACAGAATATAGTATGAGGACCAACCCCTCTGTCCTAATGGACACTGGACAACATACAATACTCTGTATAAGTCCGCTGAGTCTAACTCTTTCACTGTGTGTCGTAGGTTGAAAACTGTACTTATGGTTAAGAAGAATTACACCGCTGTTTAATGCTCCTTACCTAACCATCAACTGATATAGGTAAATGTCATCGACATAATATCAAAAGGTATATCTCACTCTATGAAAATAGACGTACAGATATATCAATTTGAAATTGGTGCATAACAACGGATATTCAAAACCAAATATTTGCCGACCGGCAAACAACCCAGGTGGCTTCCTCAAATATCACCAATTACAACGAATCCCGATATAATGAGGATGGTCACCTAATTCCCAATAACTTACTCCCACTCATCATCTGTAAAACCATACAGATGTGAGAATCATACCTGGTAAATACATACCCTGGAGTAAGTATCTTATCGGGAAATCAGTTTTCTTTTAACATTACACAGTGAAACTGAAACATTGAAATGTTTCGGTGGGGTATTCCGGTATTCTTAGTAATGCCTCTTCCATTATCCAGATTCACAATTATAACCATATAATTCTTTGCCACCTCTCCAAATCCCTTTATATGTCTTTAGTCATTACTTTCTGCACACCCCTTTAGGCCAATTGGTTTTCTTCCTTCCCTACCGTTCGGCACCAGCCTATGGTTTGGAAGAAGACTATCCAATAAGCATAATGGGTGTACTGTCCTAATCCTAGGAGCACTCGCAATGCGAGAGAGGGTGAAGACAAAAGACAACCGAATAAACCTTATTCCTATTTCTCCTGGACCAGAATCCATCCCCGAACTGGAACAAGTTCTTTTCGAGTTCGTATATAACCATACGATGGAGTATCCAAAAACTTGGGATCTTCGTAGCGATACGGAGTGTCCTGGAGAAATACAAAGGTGATTTAGGATTGGCGAAGAAATACTCGGTTTGGTCGTGAATGGCAGTCGCAATTTACTTTGCCCTCTTACTAATCCCTTTCTTTGTCTTAACTTAATACATTCTGCACACCATCGTTATGCTAATTGGTTTTCTTCATTCCCCACCGTTCGGCACCAGCCTAAGGTTTGGAAGAAGACTATCCAATTTGCATAATAGGTGTACTATCTCTTAAACCAAGGAGTACTCGCAATGAGAGAAGGTGAAAAGAAAAGACAACTGAATAATCCTATTCGTTTTCTCCAGAACCAGAAACCATCCTCGAAGTCGTTCGAGTTCGTATATAACCATACGATGGTTTTGTCCAATGGAAGTGGACGTTCGTAGTAATACGGGGTGTCTTGGAGAAAAGGGTAAAAGTAGGAGTGGCAATGAGGTTTGCAACTCTGACAATCCAAAAGCCAGTGTCAAGAAGGTTCGGTCAACTTGGTCACTGAGTCATAGTCTAGGGTCGGGTCAATGGTCGCTGCCAAAGAGAGAGAGAAAAGAAACACTCAGCGTGCACTCTAACCTAGATCAGAATGGTTATCACTTTATCTAATCTGGAAACCTCCCACTGTATCTCAAATTCTCCTCCAAACCTGAAAGAAGAATTAGTCGGGGTCACCCGAGGAGTAAACCAACTCATCAGTGGGAATCGGGATCCAACTATCATCGCATGATAACTTGACGGAATCCACTCAAGTCACCACACTCCAGAAGGTATGCGCATATATGGCAAGTTTCAGTTCTTTTGAAACTCCCGATGTAGGTTTTTACCCCTAGGACTCAAGTGACCTTGACGGAGTCAACAAATCAAAGAGTCCTAGTCAAGTTCAACCCGTCATTATCTGGATTGCATTAAACCCACCCGTACGTGCCCTTCACGGAGTCAACAAGGCCGCACGACTGTCCTAACCAATCCCACTTATGCAACAAACAAGCACCACTTAGCTACCGTACACTACGCCTTGACGGAGTCAACAAACGCAGCACGAATACTAAATAATACCCATAAGAAATGACGGAGGGCTACGAATGGTTTTTGGCGAAAAACCTTTAACGTAATGAACTTGATATCGTTGAAGGAACTGCATAGCCTTTTATAAAAATATAGTGATGAAAAACCTTTGCTAAAGAGGTCACTCCCGGTGAAGGGATCTCGGCTCTTTCCCCGTAGAATGAGGTGCAGGATATTCCAACTGAATACCACGATGCAAAGCAAAAGTAATCGGCTATAGTGAAGTTAATACCCTGACGCAAACTTCTGTCCAAGGGGTCACTCCCGGTGAAGGGATCTCGGCCCTTGCCTCGTCGACTGAGGAGCAGGATATTCCAAATGAATACCACGATGCAAAACAAAAGTGAACGTCCTTGCAATAACAGCTTTTTGAAAAATGTTCCAACAACATCAGAATAGGTTTGTTTAGCTTGCATTGATCTGAATCAACGCAGTCCCATCAATTGATCACACCACAAAGAACGAAAATATACTGATGTACATATATGCCATCCGCATTCTCCACTGGGTCCCGTCATTACCCGTTAGGTTAGCTAACTAACGACAGAGCTGGGACTGGACTAGCGCGGATGTAAAACATATACAACATCTACTAATATATATACCAATATATTATATTTCGCTCAAGGCGTGAATAAAATGCAACATCACAGAAATGTACAGCATCACAGAACAATACAGATATCTGGGATCCCCGGGTTTCACAGAGCCACTACTGAAACCCGACGTTCCCGTGGTCGTGTGGATAGCCTGTGCAATGAAATCCTAGACCCCTACGGGCGCGGCAAGTCACCCACCAAAACCTAAAGCGAGGCAGCCCCCTTCAGCACCGTGAATGGACCACCCAGCACTTCACGGAATCCGGTAACTTGGGCACCCCTCCTGGGTCAACCTGTACCCCCTACGAGTGCGGCGAATAGCCCGCCAATTCCAGACTGAAGCCCCTTCCGTCTCAATGCCCTGAGATACGGGCCCGTTGCCCTCTAGAACCCGGCTATCCGTGCACCCCTCCGCGGGGTAATCCTAGTACAGAAAGTAAAATATACATACAACGGGTACATCGACCGCAACCAGGTCGTGCCCCAAAAGAATAATACAAACAGGCAGTGACGGCAGTCCACATGTCGGACGCTCGCCCCGCAATATCAAATGTACATAATACAACAACACTGTACTGGTATTGCATCCAGGCTATCCCCCACGACCGATCCGCAACATCACAGCAAAATCACAGAACATCAACGTGAAAGTCACGTTCGCAAATCCGTCTAACCGGGCTATAGCAGTTAGACCGGATTTACCGATCGAGTGACATTCACGGTCGCAGATATAATGTAAATACTGTGAAATAATGTGTTTAAAATATCCGATTGATCAAAAATTAACAAGTGGGCTCCCAAACAATACTGTAGCACTCACAGAAAATATGGGCCCAATATTAATATTCCAAAACCCCTAAAATTAGCCCAGAAGCCCACTGGAGAAATTGGACACAGTGAGGACACCAATGTGCGGCGGAACCGCGGCCCAAGGGGGGATTTGTCCGCGGTTCCGCGCTTCAGTCGTCGACTGACTGTGTCGAACTTTCCCAGTAGTCTTAGAATTTCCAGTACATTAGTTTTTTACAACCTGAAAAATTTTTGGAGACCAAAAAATTTCAACAGAAAACTGATGTGAACAAAAATGCAAGTTTTGGAATTTTGGTCGATCGGAAATGCAAAACACATTAGAACAAGCTAGACAAGGTTAATGGCGTGGCTCTGATACCATGTTGCGCCACGGCAGCGCCCCGGCCGTCTATCCGAGGCCAAAATGCGGAATCAAAATTTTCTTAACTTTTAAACTGGCGCTACCGCGGGCAATATACCCGGATCGTAACCATTAACCGATACTCGCTAACAAGAGAAAGGGTGAGAGATATACCGAGTGATCCGAGTCCTCCGGTCTTCTCGTCATCGTCCCGATCTCCCGCGGAAACTCCGGTCGTCCCCTCCTTGCCGGAAGGGCACCACATCGTCTGTATCTTTTACGGGCTCCCACCTCAATACCGAGGCAACTCGGGCGCGAAGTTGGCTAGCCGACGCGCCCAAGATTTGCTGTAGAAGTAGTGTAGAGTCTATGTCTCTTTGGTGTAGTGAAGTTGCCATTGGTGATGGAGGAATAAGGTTAAGGAAAAATGGTGCTTTCATTTTTCCAAAAACTAGAAGAATGAGATGATGAAATGTGTGCTACAACAAAGTGGAAATTTCTCTCATTTCCAACCATAGTGGCCGGCCTCTACTAAATGAGGAATGGTGGTGGAGTGTGAACAAAATGCAAGAGGGAGGTGAGTGTAGTAAAAGGTGGAGGGTGACCACAACCAAAACATCAACCATGCTTACACCTTAATCAACCCATACCCATTCAAATCACAATTAATGAAAGTGATGGTGGAAAAGAAAAGATGCCATCATAATCTCTCATCTCACAAATAAACCCTCCAAAAAATGTTATTTGCACAATTGCAAATAACCCCCTCCATCGGAAAAGTCCGGCCGGGAAAGAACAAAGGAAAACCGGCCGGAACGGAATGCAAACTGGCAACTCCAGAAAACTGGTCCCGTAATAAATTACAGGAAAACCCCGATACTGTGCATACACACCCGCATCTGTATTCCGTCCGGATACAAATGCAAAGAGACAAAAACTACATTGTACTAAACTAGGATCCGGCTTAAACCAAAGCCGGCTAGTAATGTCCGTCCGATCCTGATCCGTGCAATACCGCACGTATCAGATCGAACCCTGTCATATAACTATATGGCCACTAGTACAAAACTGTCCGATCCTGATCCGTGCAATACCGCACGTATCTGATCGGACCCTGCCATATCTCCATACGGCCTCTACAGCGTTTCGCCCGAAAGCTTGAGTAACTGAAAGTGTGGTGGACTCTAAAGACTCGTCAATACTATGGCTGTGGATTTAACCACTAGCACGTCAGAGGTATTAGCCAATACGTGACGGGCCACCAGCTATTGACCAAAAGGGACGTCGATGAGCGAACTCATCCTGACACCCTACTGAGCCTGTCAGTGACAATATCCGTACAGTCCGGTCCGTTCGTCTATGAGCATCGCATGGCGGGCCTAGGGGGTTGGTAAAAGTAAGACCCCCAAAGGCGGTACAAGTCGTGTCGGAGTGAAGCCCAGAACACCCTGAGATACTACTGGAATACCTACCAGTAAATCTCCTGCCTCGGCCGAGGGCTTTGTGTAATGGCTCTCCTAGACACAGCGCGACCTTACCCCCAATACCCGGAGAGACGAACCCCTGCAGATCCGCTCACTGCCGCCATGTGGCTCGGGACTGTACCCAACTAAAACCTGTTTGCACGACTCCTTTGAGCCGTGGTAGGGTAGTAATCAAAGCACAGTGGGAACTCACACGAAACAAATGACGATCTCAGGTCGATGAACTAACCTGTACACATGTCACCTGGGAACTGCTATCTGACGTCTGGTATAATCCCAACTAGCAGGTTCCCGGCGAGTCCTGTCCGGTGTACTCATAATCCAATGAGCACCTGTATACATCTTAGGTGAACCAACTGACACCAGTGGCTTGTGAGACCGGGCACCGCCCCTCGTCGGGGTCTCGACTGTATACACTAGTCTACTCTGGAGAATCGATGCCCTGTCTTGAAACTCCCACGACTAGGGACCTTTTAAGGATGTGCTTATAGACCACCAGCTCTCACGTATATGATCGCCATCATACTGCCGGCAGTCAAGAAAGAATCCTAGGGGCTCTATCAGCGTGTAATAGCGACCTGTAAGGTCACCTAAAGCAGTACACGATGATAAAGGTAAACCAGATAGCATACTATCATCTCGAGTAAGACTGTTCTACCGGGATAGGCGCTCCCTCAATCATTGGAATCACGTGCCTGTGATCCAATAATTGACTCTGAGGGCACTATCTCCAACAAATCCAACAAGTCCCCTCTTACGCTAAAATCTTAAAGGACTAATGCACCAAGAAGAGGAAATCACAGGTACCTAAGAAAGTTTTCTTGGTTAGTGCGGTAAGTGATCCTCTTACACAACCTTTACCCTAAAAACATAAGGACCCTGGCTGTCTTACAATTTCAATAACAATTGGGGATAAGAACATCAATCGCGCACTTTTAGATCTTGGTGCTAGTGTTAATTTGCTTTCCTATTCAGTATATGAACAATTAGGCGTTGGAGAGCTAAAACCCACACATTGTACTCTCCAAATGGCCGACCGATCCATCTCCCATCCTAGGGGTGAGTTAGAGGATGTGTTAATTAAAGTAGGGGACTTCATTTTCCCCATTAATTTCATTGTTATGGACACACAGCCTGTGGCTAACCCCCGGAGTCAAATTCCGGTGATACTCGGTCGACCATTCCTTGCGAAATCTAATGCGGTGATCAATTGTCGAAATGGTTCGATGAACATATCTTTCGGAAATATGACAATTGAACTCAACATTTTTAAGTTGGAGAATCAGCCCTCCGAGCCTAATGCTAGTATACTTGATTTTTCCTCAATCTAAGAGATCACGCAGGAGGACTGTGAGCTCGAAAATTTTTTGTTCGATCACAGCAGTTTTGACGCCACTAGTGCGTTCCTCCTTGATTCTGACACAGCTTTTACATCCGATAATGATTACGAGTGTTTCACTTTTTTGGATGATTTTGAAGACTCACCACCCTATTTTGAGTCCTTTGAATTTTTGGATGAGTTAGCTGAACCATCCGACTCGGTTGCGTACACTCGCTTTGAACCATTGATGGAATCATTCGAGTTCGAGACAGTTTCACCAATTTTACCTTCAATTGTTTCACCTCCAAAACTCGAACTCAAGCTATTGCCGTCTCACCTTAAATATGCTTACTTAGGTGAGAATGAGACCCTTCCTGTTATTATATCGGCATCTCTAGCCCTCGAGCAAGAGAAAGCCCTTTTAATGGTCTTACAAAATAACCGGCAAGCTTTTGGCTGGATTATGGCGGACATCAAGGGGATTAGTCCCCTCATAGTTGAACATCATATATATATGATGGATGATGCCAAGCCAGTAAGGGATCCACAGAGATGCCTCAACCCCATAATGAAGGAGCCTGTTAAAAAGGAGATTGTAAAATGACTATATAGTGGTATCATTTACCCTATCTCTGATAGCCAGTGGGTTAGCCCCATTCACGTTGTCCCAAAGAAATCGGGCATAACGGTCATAACTAATGTGGCGAATGAATTAATACCTACTCTCACCCAAACTGGGTGGCGAGTTTGCATCGATTATAGAAAACTCAACGCCGCGACACGGAAAGACCACTTTCCGTTACCTTTTATTAACCAAATGCTAGAACGATTGGCTGGGCATGAATTTTACTGCTTTTTGGATGGCTACTCCGGCTATAATCAAGTTCCCATCACCGAAAAGGATCAAGACAAGACCACATTTACTTGTCCTTTCGGTACATTCACTTACCGTCGCATACCCTTTGGGTTATGCAATGCGCCTACTACTCTCCAGCGGTGTATGATGGGCATCTTTTCAGACATGGTGGAAAAATTTTTGGAGATTTTTATGGATGATTTCTCCATTTTCGGCAACTCCTTTGATGAGTGTTTGCTACACTTAGACGCGGTTCTTACCCGTTGTAGGGATAAGAACCTCACTTTTAATTGGGAGAAGTGCTACTTTATGGTACGAGAGGGTATTGTCTTAGGTCATATCATCTCGCAAAACGATATTGAGGTTGATAAAGATAAAATTGAAGTCATTTCCAATCTTCCTCCTCCCAAGTGCGTCAAAGACATCCGAGCCTTCCTTGGCCATGCCGGTTTTTATAGACTGTTCATCAAGGATTTTAGCAAGATAGCTAGACCCTTGACTCTTTTGTTGGCCAAGGACACAACTTTTGATTTTGACTCAAGCTGCATGAAGGCATTCGAGTCATTGAAACACTCACTTATTTCTGCGCCCATTCTTTCATCTCCCGACTGGACGCACCCATTTGAAATTATGTGCGATGCATCTGATTTCGCCATTGGCGCTGTCCTTGGACAACACATAAATAAGACGCCGCACGTAATTTATTACGCTAGCCGAACATTAAACGAGGCCCAATTGAATTACACAACAACTGAAAATGAATTCTTAGCCGTTGTGTTTGCACTAGAAAAATTCAGGCCCTATTTAATCGGCTCTCCAGTCATAGTTTACATGGACCACTCAGCTCTTCGCCATCTTTTCGCGAAGAAGGATGCTAAATCTCGGCTAATACGTTGGATTCTCTTGCTACAAGAGTTTGACCTTGTCATTAGAGACAAGAGAGGATGTGAAAACGTAGTCGCCGACCACCTTTCACGACTCCCATCTTCGCCTACACTTCAAATTCCTATCAAAGATGTTTTTCCCGATGAGCAGCTCTTAACCGTGTCATGCGAATCTTGGTTTGCTGATATCGTAAATTATTTGGCCACCGGACTGATACCAAACGATTGGTCGAATCAGGACAGACTCCGATTCTTGTCCCAAGTAGAACAATTTTACTGGGATGAACCGTATCTCTTTAAATACTGTTCCGACCAAATCATTCGTCGGTGTGTCCCTGACAACGAGTTTAAGAGTGTGCTGTCATTCTGCCATGATCAAGCGTGTGGCGGGCATTTTGGCCCCAAAAAGACAGCAGAAAAAATCTTGCAGTGTGGCTTCTACTGGCCACGGCTTTTTAAAGATGCATACGAATACTGCAAGACATGCTCCCGGTGCCAACACTTGGGCCGGATATCTCGGAGAAATGAAATGCCACTCCAACCAATTTTGGTTGTTGAAATTTTTGATATTTGGGGAATAGATTTCATGGGATCATTTCCCAACTCTTTTGGGAACATGTATATTCTACTTGCTGTTGACTATGTTTCAAAATGGGTCGAGGCTGTGCCCAGCCGATCTAATGACAACAAGGTTGTCGTTAGATTTCTCAAAGAAAATATTTTTTCACGATTTGGGCATCCTCGTGTGATTATCAGTGATAATGGATCTCACTTTTGTAATAGGACTTTTGAGTCCTTAATGCGTAAATACTCCATTACTCACGAACTGTCAACGCCATATCATCCCCAAACTTGTGGACAAGCCGAGATTTCGAATCGGCAGATTAAACAAATATTGGAGAAAACGGTTTCCAAAAATCGTAAAGATTGGTCATCAAAACTGATTGATGCACTATGGGCATTCCGTACTGTCTATAAGACCGATCTTGGCATGTCTCTATACAAGCTTGTTTATGGGAAGGCTTGCCACATTCCAGATGAAATAGAGCACAAGGCATTTTGGACAATTAAAGAGCTGAACCTATCTTTGGGAGATGCGGGCAGCAGTAGAAAGCTGCAGATGAATGAATTGGACGAGCTGCGGGATGACGCCTATGAGAACGCAGTAGTCAATAAAAACCGAATGAAGGTGTTCCACGACAAACACCTTATGCGCAAGAATTTCACACCTGGTCAACAGGTTTTGCTTTACGATACTCGGTTACATTTCCACGACAAACCGAACGAAGGTTTTAAATACTTGCATCTCAAATGAGATCCTTCATATTCTTGCAGCTTACCCATTAAAAAAAAAAAGGACACCCATGGCTACGTCGTAGGCATCAGGCTAGGGTGTCCTATGAGGGTGCTCTCCAGGAAGAAATTCAGTGTTTGATTCTTCCAATTCACTACTACAATAATGAGTTACCCCTACGGATTTAGCCGTAGGTGTAAGTCTACGGTAGTGCCCCGGCCGTCTAACAGACGCCAAATGCGGAACAAAAACTTTTTGATTGGTGCTATCGCATACTATAACCCGGATCTGCCATTAAAGCTAAACTAACAAACTACAAAGTGGGTAGAAATGTTATACCGAACGATCCGAGTCCTTCGGTCTTCAACCATCATCCCACGCTTCGTTGTGGCTGCTCCGATCTCCTGAATCTCCAGTATTCTCGTCCAGGTGGTACCACGTCGACGGATCTTTAAACGGGCTCCCGCCTCTGAACCGAGGCAACTCGATCATCAAGTTTGCTAAAAGAGATGACTAAGATTGATGTAGAGAATGAGTAGAACACTTTGTCTCGTTACGTCCAAAGTTATGGACGAACGGTTAATGAAGTTGCCTTTTGGATCGGGTAAATGAAAAATTGATCACTTCTAATTTCTATATACCAAAGCTATCATAATCTTTTTCCTCTCAAGCAACCATGATCCTTCTCTCAAGAGGGGCCGGCCACTTATAAAGGAGGGGGAGGTGAGTGTAGGAACAAAGGAGGTAACCACAACATTAATGAAAGAGAATGAGTCATTTAGACACCTTGCATTATCATTAATGCACTAATGAATCATCTAACCTAGTCATGCTATCATTAAATGAAAAATTAATGCAAACAATGAATTAACAACACCTCACCATCGTAGTCATCATCTAGAAGCTTCCACACACATGACTCACCCTATGACTCACCCAAGTGACGAAAATATAAATCCGTATTTAACCGAATGTTTAATACGGCCGATAGAAAACTGGAAACTGGCAACTTTCAAAAGCGATCCTGAAACGAATTTTAGGATAACCCCGTAACAGTATAAACATACCCGCATTTGTATTACGACCGAATACAAATGCAACTGAGACAAAGATATTATATCTACACAGTATAATACTCGGATCCGGCTTAAACCAAAGCCTACCAGTATTATCTGCCCGAAATATGACACGTGCGTAAACGCACGTGCATTTTCCGAACCCTGCCATAAAACCATACGGCCTTTACAACGTTTCGTCCGAACTTGGGAAACTGTGTGTGGGGGACTCTAATGACTCATCAACACGCTGGCACTGGGTATAACCACTAGCACGTCAGAGGTACAAGCTGTACGTAACGGTTGCCTATGTATTGATTGGAAGGGAAGCTGACACTGAGCCTGACAGTAACAATATCCGTACAGTCCGGTCCGTTCTTCTAAGAGTATCGCATATCGAGTCTAGGGGGGTGGATAAAGTCAGACCCCTAATAACGCGATAATTCATGTCGGTATGAAGCCCATCACCTCCTGAGAAATTACTGATCCAAATCAGTAATTCTCTACTACCTCGGCCGAGGATTTCTAGTGATGGCCACCTGTGCACGGTGCGACATCAACCCCCAATACTGGGAGAGACGAATCCCCGACGATCCGCTCACTGCCTCCATGTGGCTCGGGACTGTACCCAACTAAAACCTGTTTGCATGTGTCCTTTGAGCATGGTAGGGTAGTAATCAAAGCACAGTGGGAACTCACACGAGACAAATGACGATCTTAGGTCGACAAAATAACCTGTACACATGTCACCAGGGAACTGCTATCTGATGATATATATAATACCAACTAGCATGTTCCCGGCGAGTCCTGTCCGGTGTACTCATAACGCAATGAGCACCTGTATACATCTTAGGTGAACCAACTGACACTAATGGCTTGTGAGACCGGCCATCACCCCTCATCGGGGTCTCGACTGTATACACTAGTCTACTCTGGAGTATCGATGCCCTGTCTCGAAAACTCCTACGACTAGGGACACTTTTAAGGATGTGCTTACAGACCCCAGCTCCTACGTATATGATCGCCATCATACTGCTGGCAGTCAAGCAAGAATCTTATGGGCTCTATCAACATGTAATAGAGAACTAAAGTATGTAAACGATGATAAAGAAAAACCAGATAGTATACTATCATCTCGAGCAAGACTTTCATATCGGTATAGGTCCTCCCTCAATCATTGCAATCACGTACCTGCGATCCAATAATTGACTTTGAGGGCACTATATCCAACAATCTCCCACTTGCACTTAAGGCTAATTATTACGATGTCGCATACTCACAGCCCGTGTGATACCGAACATCCAACTCCTCTACTAATCAGTTTCACAAAGCCTAGCCTCAGTGAGTGGATCCGCCCTGATGTTTTTTTATATATCTCTCTTAATCTCAAGTTCGCGGAGAAAGCCATCTCCCGAATCGAGTAATACCTGTCTTAGAATATATCTGAATATCTGATGGGACTTCCATATCAAAACTCCTTTAGACTGTATCGATAACTGAACCTAATCAGTATCGCGCACCATGCCTCCCACAGTATCCTCTTAGACCACCTGTCCAAAATACTGTCCTTCGTCAGAGGGAAAACTATAACTTTGACAATCACTCTGTCATCCATGTCACCTTGGAAGCTTGTAATGATAACCGTCTCCCGAAGGAGGCTGTCGTCATCAAATCCGTAGAACATTCACTTATGTTCTAAAACTGCTTCCTTATGTTTCTCCAGGATTGGATTAATATAAACTTATTGCATCTAGTGCAAAAACAACATCTGGAGTGGTACTTGACATCTCATGATTGACCCAATTGCCTAAGCAAGTGATCTGCCAATCATGCACATCCCTCTCCCCTTTAGTCTGTAAGACACTTTTAGATAGGGTGACTCCATCACCTACAGGTACACCACCATGCTAGGAGTCATCTATTCTAAAATACCATTAGAATACTGTCAAAGTACCCAAATTGGGAAAATACCCAATTCTAGATCTAAAACCATAGATCTAGTAACCAGAATGTCTGATATTATATCCATATCCTTTGTGGAGAACCAACTGTGTGACGACCAAAGTACAACCGATCGTAGCATAGGAATTTTACTTCCTACTCTGTGTATGTCATCCAAATACCAGGACATCATACCCTACTACCTTCTTAACAGATCCATCCCCTATTCTGATGAAGTCAAACACATGACTTTCACATAAAAAATTAGACGATCTAATCTCCACTATTTCTGCTCAAGCCTATAAATAGACATAAGCTACTTGCCCACTATGCTTCCGCTACTCCCACTGACCAGAACAACCCTCTGGCAGAATAATATATACGTGCACTTCTAAAGACAGTTTAGAACGACGCTATACTTAATCTCTTGCCGGGTCTCATAGCATGGAACAACAGTAGTGTCAAGTTTGGGTGAATAAGGACCTTCCTGTCACTGTCCTTGAGGCCACCGGAGTACCTCTCGGGTGTCTGAGGTTACCCACCATATCTGCGGAGTGGCTATTGGAATGTCAAACCTGATTGAATATATAGGTTCTATTAAATTTTTCGTAATCGTTTGCGGTTCTGGAATCACTTCCAGTTCTACCATACTCCCACTGCTGTTTTCTGAAAAAATCCATTTTACTAAGACTGTGGCGAGTCAAGAACAATATCACTATTAACCTTCCAGATGGTAGAAAATCAGCCCACGTCAAAGCCAGGGTCAACCCACAAACTGCCATTACAGAAACGTGCCTTGAGTTATCCAGAGTCTGGTCTGCAATGAAACCTAGACCCTTATGGGTGCGGCAAGTTACCCGCCAAAACCTGAAGCGAGGCAGCCTCCTACAGCAAAATGAATGGACCACCCGGCACTTCACGGAATCCGGCAACTTGAGCATCCCTCCTTGGGTCAACCTGTACCCCCTACGAGTGCGGCGAATAGTCTGCCAATTCTAGAGCGAGGCCCCTCTGCCTCTCAAAGCCATGAGATACGGACCCGTTGCCCTCCAGAACCCGGCTATCCATGCACTCCGTCGCGGCGTAAACCTAGTACAGAAATAAAAAATATATACAAAGGGTACATCGACCTCAGCCCGGTCGTGCCCCAAAAGAATATTATACAAACAGGCAGTGACGGCAGTCCACATGTTGGACGCTCGCCCCGCAGTATCAAATGTACAAATAAATCCAAACTGCACTACCATTGCACACTGCTATCCACTACGACAAATCCGCAACATCACAGCACAACATTGAACATCAACGCGAATGTCACGTTCGCAAATCTGTCTAAAAAAGCTATAGCAATTAGGCGCAATTTACCGCTCAAATGACATTCCCGGTCGGAGATATAATGTAATTACTGCAAACTAACAATTTTAAAATTTCGATCGACAAAACTTCCCGAAGTGGGCCCTATGTACATCTGCTGTACAGTAACAAAATCTGGGCCCAAAAGAAATATACCAGAAACCATAATTTTCCATGTAGACCCTCCAGAAGAAAAATGGCCCTTTGATCCACCAAGATGGCCGCGGATCCGCGGCCAAAGCATGGCTTTGGCGGCGGTTCCGCGGCCGTACGGTCGAATCAGGGGGTCGTTTTTCTCCAGTGTTCTTAAAAAAGCCTGCTCGATTTTCTGAGATGCTCAAAATAATTTTTAGACCAAGTTTAAAATCGACAGAAACTTTACACATAGAAATTGCAGTTTTGGAAATTTCGCTCGATCGATATTTTAAACGCGTTAGCACAAGTTAGTAAAGCTTAATGGTGAGGCTCTGATACCACTGTAAGTCTACGGTAGCGCCCCGGCGGTCTAACAGACGCCAAATGCGGAACAAAAACTTTTTGACTGGCGCTATCGCATACTATAACCCGGATCTGCCATTAAAGCTAAACTAACAAACTACAAAGTGGGTAGAAATGTTATACCGAATGATCCGAGTCCTTCGGTCTTCAACCATCATCCCACGCTTCGTTGCGGCTGCTCCGATCTACTGAATCTCCAGTCTTTTCGTCCAGGTGGCACCACGTCGACAGATCTTTAAACGGGCTCCCGCCTCTGAACCGAGGCAACTCGATCATCAAGTTTGCTAAAAGAGATGACCAAGATTGATGTAGAGAATGACTAGAACACTTTGTCTCGTAACGCCCAAAGTTATGGATGAACGGTTAATGAAGTTGCCTTTTGGATCGGGTAAATGAAAAATTGATCACTTCTAATTTCTATATACCAAAGCTATCATAATCTTTTTCCTCTCAAGCAACCATGATCCTTCTCTCAAGAGGGGCCGGCCATTATAAAGGAGGGGGGAGGTGAGTGTAGGAACAAAAGAGGTAACCACAATATTAATGAATGAGAATGAGTCATTTAAACACCTTGCATTGTCATTAATGCACTAATGAATCATCTAACCTAGTTATGCTATCATTAAATGAACAATTAATGCAACCAATGAATTAACAACACTCACCATCCTAGTCATCATCTAGAAGCTTCCACACACATGACTCACCCTATGACTCACCCAAGTGACAAAAAGATAAATCCGTATTTAACCGAATGTTTAATACGGCCGATAGAAAACTGGAAACTGACAACTTCCAAAAGCGACCCTGAAACGAATTTCAGGATAACCCCGTAACAGTATAAACATACCCGCATTTGTATTACGACCGAATACAAATGCAACTGAGACAAAGATATTATATCTACACAGTATAATACTCGGATCCGGCTTAAACCAAAGCCTACCAGTATCATCTGCCCGAAATATGACACGTGCGTAAACGCACGTGCATTTTCCGAACCCTGCCATAAAACCATACGGCCTTTACAACGTTTCGCCCGAACTTGGGAAATTGTGTATGGGGGACTCTAATGACTCATCAACACACTGGCACTGGGTATAACCACTAGCACGTCAGAGGTACAAGCTGTACGTAACGGTTGCCTATGTATTGATTGGAAGGGAAGCTGACGAGTGAACTCATCCGAAAACCCTACTGAGCCTGACAGTGACAATATCCGTACAGTCCGGTCCATTCATCTAAGAGTATCGCATATCGAGTCTAGGGGGTGGATAAAGTCAGACCCCCTAATAACGCGATAATTCTTGTCGGTATGAAGCCCATCACCTCTTGAGAAACTACTGATCCAAATCAGTAATTCTCAACTATCTCGGCCGAGGATTTCTAGTGATGGCCACCCGTGCACTGTGCGACAACAACCCCCAATACCGGAAGAGACGAATCCCCGACGATCCGCTCACTGCCTCCTTGTGGCTCGGGACTGTACCCAACTAAAACCTGTTTGCACGTCTCCTTTGAGCGTGGTAGGGTAGTAATCAAAGCACAATGGGAACTCACACGAGACAAATGACGATCTCAGGTCGACAAACTAACCTGTACATATGTCACCAGGGAACTGCTATCTGACGATGTATATAATACCAACTAGCATGTTCCCGGCGAGTCCTGTCCGGTGTACTCATAACGCAATGAGAACCTGTATACATCTTAGGTGAACCAACTGACACCAATGGCTTGTAAGACCGGCCATCGCCCCTCGTCGGGGTCTCGACTGTATACACCAGTCTACTCTGGAGTATCGATGCCCTGTCTCGAAAACTCCTACTACTAGGGACACTTTTAAGGATGTTCTTACAGACCCTAGCTCCCACGTATATGAACGCCATCATACTGCTGGCAGTCAAGCAAGAATCCTATGGGCTCTATCAACATGCAATAGAGAACTAAAGCATGTAAACGATGATAAAGACAAACCAGATAGTATACTATCATCTCGAGCAAGACTTTCATATCGGTATAGGTCCTCCCTCAATCATTGCAATCACGTACCTACGATCCAATAATTGACTTTGAGGGCACTATATCCAACAATAGGGGCAAACCATTGTCCCTACGGATATATCCGTAGCAACATAAAATTCCTCCGTAGGTGCAAAGGCCGGAGGTGGAGGTTTTCGTCCTGAACATGTCTTTACAGAGTAATAATTGCCCCTACGCTTTACTCCGTTGGGACATAATATTTATTTAATTTATTGGTTTATAAAATAAAATACTTGCCTCTACGGAGTTATCCATTGGACGTGATACTTAACCCTACGAGTTTATCCATAGGGCCTGATAAATGCTCCTACGGATTAATTTGTAGAGACAAGTTTTACCCCTGTTACTGAGTCCATAAGGACAAAATATCAAGTATCCTCATATTTTGTCCTTACGGCGAACTGTGTAGGGCAAACATTGCACCTACGGATTAATCCGTAGGGATATCAGATAGCCCTACGGATTAATCCGTAGGGACAAAATATCAGTTTTTTTTAAAAAAATGGGCTTCCTGTTTTTGCCTCGTCCTGTGCACAATAATATATATATATCCTATAGCCAAATACAGAAATATTCGTGATCAATATCTCATGCATAATATCTAAAAGAAATAAACAAACATAATACAATATCAATCTAAATTATCATGAACAAGCAAACAGCCACCAATATCGTCAAAAATATATACAATATGTATCAGATAAGTACATACATCTTCAAAAGTATAAAAGAAGCTACCTTAGCTTGATCCAGCCCCTCCAACTCTGATAAACGCCGCAATTTGGCGCATCTGCTTCTCGGTGCAATCTTGAGTTGTCAAAAACTCGACTAATGAAGGATCAGACTGTACGGGAGTCTGAGCGGGCTATGGAGATGCAAGAGTGATCTGCGCAACCGCAGCCGAGATAGTGGCTTGCGGAGCCGCAGCCAAAAGAGATGCATATGGAGCCGCAGCCGAAGCTGCCTGTCGCATCAGTTAAATTTTGTGTGTAATAAATGAATAAGAACGGTGTATTAGATTTTAGTCGAATTCGTATCATTATCAGGTTATTACGAAACCCCAATCTAAGAATACTTGGGGGCTTGGGCCTCATTTGGGTATCTGGTTTGGAAAACTGTAGTTTATTTTAATTAGATAGTTTTATGTAAGTATAATTAATCAAATCTAAGTCTATAACCAAATAAGCTCAGGCTACTAATATTGCATATGTTACTATCTATAATGTGATATAATATTTTACTATTAAGTAGTATACGTACCAATATCTCCTTCAACTTCTTGACGATGGTTTTCAAGGCTGCAACATCATGCTCTAGACGTCGCTCACGGAGAGTAGGGGAAGTAACTGCCGGAGTGGAGATCAACCTTATATGGGCTCTGCTAGGACCCAGTCTCTGGCCTCTCTCCCAACCTCCATTGTGCCCTCCGTGTGCGGCGTCTATGACTGGGATCAGTAGCATCGGATCGGCCTGTCCACTAAAATCGACCCCCGATACCTCCGTCTGCTCCACCACCCACTCCTACACCCACATTAACCATTAAAATATAAATATATCGTTTAAATTTGAACTTTTTGAACTTTTCAAAACAAAAATTTCAAACCTATTAGAATAAATATTAACACCTATGCAATACTTCTGGGTAGAGCTGTCAGGGAATCGAAGTTCGCCCGTGGCGGGATCTGTCGAGGTGCCGTAGACGACAAGATACACGGTCAGCACGCTCGGTGTACCACCCTACGCAAGGGTCTGAGCTCTTTGCAATTCGCCAAAAATTTACATATATTATAAAATAAATTTTAATATTACATTATATCAAAATAGAACTATTGTAATTTACTGATGGCTCCATGGCATGAGTAATGTTCCTCGAGCCACCTGTATAATTGGGCGACCCCTCTTCGTCGACTTTCTATTCTCCTTATTTTGATCGGCCTGTTCTTGCACAATACATTCAGATTTAGTTTTCTAATTAAGCAACACAAAAAAATAAATTATATACTAAACAATATATTACATTTAAATTACAAACCTATTTGCGCCGAGAGTCGAAATATTGGCATAAGAGAGGCCATGTATTTACGTCGACTCTCGCAAAGGCCGGAGTATGTACGAGAGCCGCTCTCTCTGCCTCGGGGGTCACCATCCATAGGGAATAGCAGTCGATCTTCAGCTTGTTTCTATTGTATCGGACCTTTGATTGCATGTTCTTCATCAGGCCCTGATACAGAGCGTGAAGATCGAGCACTCTCTCAGAGTGATCAGGGTCGGGTATAGGCTGAAAGTCGTAATTTAACTGCAAATACAAAAAAATAATGTATTTAAATTGCAAGAGTTAAATAATAATAAATATATTGGATAAGTCAAATGAAAATATATATTAATACCCGAGCCTGATTCCAGAAGAGGGTAAATGAGCGCCGGTACTGATCGCTCTACTCAATATGAAGTGGATATTTCTTTAGGATGTGGTTCTCATCTCTCATATACCGGACGAAGCTCTCGGCATAATCACCAGTATAGCAATAATCGGGGGTAAAGAAGAGGGGGAATGGTGTCTCCCCCTAACTCTATCGGGCCTCAGCGTGTGGGACTGATTCGGCCCTCAATTCCCCCTCTCGGGATGGGGCTGTCCCGCATCTACAAGAAATATCAAGACAAGTAATATTAAGACAAAGTGGTATTAAGAAATCAAGAATTAACGAAAATTGAAGTGCTATATATACCTACGGCGACAACAACACAAGCCTGGGCCTGGACAGTAGCACGAGCGGGACGATAGTTCCTCCGGTGAGGAACAGCCAGTGACCCGGACATGGACGCATCCACTCCAACTAGAAAATAAATATTGACGATAAAATTACATGAATTTCATGTTTATTCTTAGAGAATATGTAAAATGAATAAATATTTTATATTTATTCATACTAACCTACAGACTGAGTGGAGGGTACAGAAATGGCTGGAGTGGCCTCTGCGCCACATGTGGACGTACCATCTATAATTAGACAATTAAAAATAGATTATATAAGTAATTGAAAAATAAAAAGTGTATATCAATAATATAACATTTTAAATCAATATGCATGCAATATAAGATATATAAATATACCCGCAGGTGTGGTGGTGGCCTCTGCCCGAGATGTGGAGGCACCACCTACAGCTAGACAATCAAAAAATGATTATCTAAGTAAGAGAAAAAAGAATAGGTATATATTTATTATATAACATTCTAAATCAATATGTATGCACTATAGGATATATAAACATACCTGCAGGTGCGGTAGTGGTCTCTGCCTCTGATGTGGATGCACCATCGGCAGCTAGACAATTAAACATTGAATATATAAGTAATTTTGAAATAAATATGTGTGTATATCTATAATATTATATTCAAAATGAATATGCATGCAATATACCTGGAGGTGTGGCAAAGTCCATACGAAAAGAGTCATTCGAAGAGGATACTGATCGGGGTGCAAGACTGACCCTGTGAAGTCCCCTGTGTAGCTCTCGGGGCGGCAGAACCACTCTGCCTCTGCCTCTGCCGTTGCTGGTGCTCCTGCCGCCCCTCGTTGCTCCGGTCATCGTTATCAAACCTAGATAAGAGTATAATCATTACATATGCATGCAATATATGTAAATCGTAGAAATATGAAATAATAATATAACAATACTGATAACATTTTTCATTTAGTGGACGCATTAGACATATTTATTTAGATTTCACCATCGATATCATTTCTAACCCACATAACTTCACGATCAGCCGAAGACAACCCGTCTTTTGAAACAGACGGTTGGAGCACTCTAAGTCTTCTCTCTTCTTTATCCTCATCGCTGTCCACCATACGATCCTCAAATTCTGGGACATCGTAAACATCCCTGGGTTTCTAACAGCATACGACACTCCATCCCGGATGCTTCAAGCACTGTGAGTAGTATACTTGGAACGCTTGGTTCGGAAAGATAAATGGATCGTCCTGACTGTAAAATCAAAATGTGTTCACACTAGTCAATCCATATTCATTTTTCCAAGTCCTGAGATTGTTTCTCTACTTATCCGTATAGGTTCGTGTATCGTACCAAGTACACTAAAATATTTAAAACGGTTCTGATCGTCCGGGATATTGGATGCCAAGTATGCAATTTAAGTATCCATAATAAACCACACCTTTCGATCCTACCGTCGCAATCCCACTATTCTGAGTGGTTCGAGATGTTTCTATGTTCGTAACTTCAAATTTGTATCCAAGAACATCGAATCCTTTATAATATGCAATCTCCATACTAAGAAATTGAGCTAAACATCTTGAATCTCTCTCTAATGATACAAACAAGTTCGGATCGTGAATCTGAAAAAACAAATTTTACGACAAATACATAACGATATAAGTTTAGATTAAGAATGGTAGTAATAACATGTTATTAGAACAACTTACATGATCTGTAACCCAATCGCAAAAATTATCCTGATGATACTTTTCCAATCGTTCATCATTCCAATCAAGATACCCCCCGCGTACCTCATTAATATGAATTCTGTTCTCAACAATAAATTATGACATTAATATTATATCATTTCATACACACACATACACAAATATAACAATTAATCCAAAAAAACTTACTCTTTAATTTTTTCAAGATATACTCTATTGAGGAGGATAAACCGATATATCTTGTTGATAGATATAGTGTTTACTCTCTTATAATCAGTTTTACCATATGGCCTGTCCTGAATTCTCCGAGACCAGTTAAATTTCGTCTCAATATTCTCGTCCAGATAGCAGAAACAAAATATGCTTACTTCATCTATAAGATAACCTTGCATGATAGAACCCTCTGGTCGATTTTTATTGCGTATATACTTTTTTAGAGTGTAGAGGTACCTAAAGAAAAATATGTTAAATAAATAAATACGGGTAGATAAGACAATGATAATTTTACAAATTGCGTGGAACGAAAAATTCCATATGCTTTTCGATATGATACATCCATCGATATTGTACCGGTCCGGCTAACTTAGCCTCGGTTGCAAGTTGAACCATCAGGTGTATTATGATATCGAAGAATGACGGTGGAAAAATACGCTCAAGCTTGCAAAGTATCAATGTAATAGAATTTTCTAGATTCTCCAGGGCCACAACATCCAGAATTTTAGCGCACAATTCTCTAAAAAAGTAACAAAGGTCATTGATTATTAGACCAACCGATTCGGGAAGAGAAGTCTTGAGGGCTAATAGGAGAAGGTGCTCCATAATAACATGGTGATCATTACTTTTCATCCCATCGATCTTGCCTTTCACAATTTTTATCTTCTTGCTAAATAATCCTGAGAAACCTGTTGGAACTTTCAAATCATGCAACACCTGCAGAAACCTTTTTTTCTCCGGTTGTGACATATGATATGCGGTATTTGGAAGTACAAACTTGTCTGGTTTATCTGCTATCGGTTTAGGATGCAATTCACTTCTAATTTCCCAGTCCTAAAGATCCACCGAGCACGGAGGTTGTCTTTCGATTTTCCGTCTTTACAAAAAAGCAAGTTGAGTACGTGCTCGGATACTCCCTTCTTTATGTGCATGCCGTCCACACAATGACGCACTAAATTTATTGACCAGTACAGAAGCTCGTAGAAAATGCTTAACTTGTTCCAGTAGGGTGGTTTGACCTGTTTTGCCAGATCTATCCCGAAAGTTACGTTATTGTAACCATCCCACTGAGCAGTCACGTCCTCTCCGAACAATGAGGCTGGAGGCCCAAGAAACTCCTGATGACCATTAAAGTGAACAGCGTCTAACATGTAGGGATGGTCTAGTGGCAGGAAACCCCGATGATCGCAATAACAAACCTTCATGCTAAAATTCAACCATTTCGATGTTGTACATTAATGGAAATAAGGGCATGCTTTGTAACTATGTACGGACCAACCTGATACCATTCCATACACAGGAAAGTCGTTAATTTTCCACATTAAAGCCGCACGCAGTTTGAAGGTTGTATCTGTGTTTGCATTGTAAGTCTCTATACCATCAATGAATAAAGATTTTAACTAATCGATCAGTGGTCAGAGATAGACGTCGATATTGTTTCCCGGTGAGTTTGGTCCGTCAATAAGAAGAGGCATCATAAAGTAGGAATGATCCATAACCAACCAAAACGACAGATTATAAACTATCATTATAAAGGGCCATGTGCTGTGGCTTCCAGCCATATAGTTAAATGGGCAGAAGCCATCACTAAAGATTCCGAGCCTGACATTGCAAAAATCACTACTGAATATTTCGTGCCTCCTATCGAAATTCTTCCATACCGGTAAATCTCTTGGACGACTCATTTTTCCATTTTCATTTGAAGCAGCACGGTGATACCAAATCATTACCTCGGCTGTTTTCTTGCACCTGAATAGCCTCTGCAGCCTCTGTGTTATGGGAAAGGATTGTGCTATCTTAACAAGTATATCAGGCTTCTTTCAGATTCTTTCAGCTTATACACGGCATCTCCGCATGTTGGACACTCATTCAAATCTAAATTCTCTTTCCGGTACAACACGCAATCTTTAGGACATGCATGAATCTTCTCACACTTCAGATCCAAATCAGACATCATCTTCTGGGCTCCGAACCAGCTATCAGGCACGTTATTTCCTGGGGGCATAGAATCTTTCTGGAACTTCAGAAGTATCGTGAATGACTTGTTGCTCCATCCATTTAGGCACTTAATCTGGAAAAGTTGAACGAACTATTATAGAGTGGAATACTTTGTATTCTCATAAATTGGTCTTCTAGTATCATTCATGAACTTTTCATACTTATCCGCATGCGGTCCTTCACCGGAAGGAATGTCATCTTCGGTAGGAATACTATCATTTAGGGTAATCTCTACCATATTCTCTATTTCTTTTCCTGGAAAGAAGTTACCATCTTCTTCTTCTTCTGCCGCATTACCGTCTTCTCCTTCTTCATCTGCTGCATTACCGTCTTCTTCTTGTCCTTCCCTGTGATATAGCCAAGTTGTAAAAATTCTAGTAAAACTATGTTTAATGATGTGAAGCTCTATGATTTCTACCTTCGGCCAGAACTTATTCCCAGATCTATCGCATGGGCAGAGAATCTTCTCTAACACGATCTTATTATGTGCGTATGCAAATTCAATGAAAGCAGCAACTCTTGCGACAAACTTAGATTGCATGCGTTGTTGCCAATCCACGTACATCCAGTCCTTAACTCTGATGTACTCATGGGCCATGTTAGACTGTATAACATATAAATTGTAGGTTATAGTGACTATATTGAGAAATCTAAGAACATGATGGTTACCGATAAAGAAGAAAATCCATAGAGGCTAGTTTGTCCTTGAAAAGAATAAATTATTGATAAATAAAGTTAGATTTGAAAATACCCAAGTATGAGTTGTATTCTGTGTATGTGTGTTTCAATTTATGATTTCGCTTAAGTATAGGGTTGTTAGTGTATATGTGCTTTGTGTGTGCGTTTTTTGTGTATTCGTGTTGTATGTATGTATTTCGGCTGTCGGGGGTAAGGCTTCTATTCTATTAAGAATGTATAAAGCAGATACCCATTCGCTTGTGCTTTCATCCGTTTCGAGTAAACTTCGGCAGCACCTCCCCGCTGTTCTCCGAATATACTGTAATAGAATAGATAATAATTTCAATGTTGTGAAACAATGTTGAAATGAATATCTAATCTATCTTTGTACATGGAGAACCAGCGGAAAAGTACCGACGAAATAACTCGAAACGAATGAAAACACAAGTGAATGCAGGTATTTGCTTTATACATTCCTAATTTGTCCACACTGGACAAATCTATCGGTTATCATACGATTGAATCTTCTCATCACATAGAGTACACGACGATTGTTAGGACCGATGTAAGTCGATGTCGCGCACCCCACGAGTCCGCGGGGAGGCGGAATACATAAAAACAATTTTTTCTTTATCACAAAAGAGTTTGCTTTACAACATCGAATATAACAACTAAGGATCTTGATTAAACCATAACTAGCTAACACTTGCTATAAGAAGGTTCTAACTACTCGGTGAGAGATTATACCTCCTTGATCAAGTCCTTCGGGTCTTCTCTTTTCTTCTTGGTTCCTTGGTTCAAGCTTCAACCTTCTTCTCCTCTCTTTAGCTCCTAGGTAGCTTGAATAGAACTCGAACGTCGGTCTCTTATATATCCAAGATGATCCACTCGAGAGCCTATGGAACAAGTCTCAACCTCAAGTATGAGGTAACTAAGATGTCTAGCTTGCTAGGTTAGTCAACTTAGAAGATGTAGAGAAAGATATATGGATTAGTTTGTCTTAAGAACCCTAGGATTCATAACTCATGTAAGGGTTAGGGTTTGAGGAAGAAGGAGGAGATTACTTGGAGAGAGATAGAGCAAATGAAAATGAGCTAGGTCTTGTGTTGAATGAGGGAATGGCTAAGTCTATGCAATAATTCAGCATGGATTATTTTACATGCAAAATAATCAACCATGCTTGAATAGCGAAGCCAAATGAATAAATAAAAGCCTTAGCCATGATTTCATCCATGCCTCAAATATCTCCAAATTCCACCTCATTAATCCATCTAAAAATGGATAAATCTAATAATGAGGTGTCTCCTTCTAGAAGCATGTCTTGAGAAATTACAAGAATGCCCTGACCGTATATACATACTCATATTCGTATTCCGAAAAATACGAATACAATGAGATAAGAATAATCCAATAATTTAATACTAGAATCCGGCTTAAACCGAAGTCCACTAGTATTATCCATCCGAACATCATCCGTGTAGCCAGTAATGTATATGATCGAAACCCTGCCGTAAGACTATACGACCTATACGTTGTTTCGTCTGAACAAGGGAAACTCTCTGTCTGGGACTATAAAGACTCGACAGTGTGCTGGCAGTGGGTTTAACCACAAGTCCTTCAATGACACTAGCTGTACGTAACGGCTACACAGGTAAATGTCGAAAAGAAAGTCGACAAGCGAACTCATCCGAACCCCTATTGAGCCTGTCCAAGACAATCTCCGTGCAGTCCGGTCTGTTTGTCTGAGAGTATCGCATTTAAGGTCTAGGGGGTGGAAAACGTCAGACCCCTAATAACCAGAAAAGTCGTGTCGGTGTGGCTCAAGACCATCCGAGAATCTACTGGTCCAACCACCATTAATTCTTTATCTGCCCTGGCCAGGGACTTATGGTGTGGACCAACCGATCTTTACGTGACAAAAACTCCCTATACCGGGAGAGACAAATCCCCAACAGTCGCTCTGTTAGTTGCATGTATGCCCTAGAGGCCATTATTGTACATGATTGTATATTATAGTGAATGCTTGGACATATATAGAGAGGAATTTCTTGCTCGACATGATAGTATGCTATCTGGTTGCTTTTTATCTTAACATGTAGACTCATATTGTGATACTGTCTTTCTCTTACATGTTGATAAAGCCCTTAGAATGTATACTTGACTACCAGGATTATGATGCAAATCATACTAGTGAGGCCAGGGTAGTCCCCAAGTTCATCCTTTAATTGTTCCTAGTCGTGGGTGTATCGAGACGGGGCATCGATATTCCAGAGTAGACTAGCGTATACGTTTCTTGACCCATTTGTTGGGAGATGGATGTCCCACATCCATTGGTGTTTGACATCAAAGATTGTATACGGATGCTCAGTAAAGATTGGGTACACTGAACAGGACTCGCCAAGAACTCCTAAATGGTATTATACCTAACGTCAGATAGCAGTTCTCTGGTGACACTGGTACAGATTAGTCTGTAGACCCGAGATCGTTATCGAGTCTTGTGTGATTCCCATTGTGCTTTGATTTCCACCATACCACGTTCAAGAGAGCATGCAAACACGTGGTTTTTGGATATAGTCCCGAGTCACATGGAGGCAATGAGCGATAGGAGGGGTTTCGTCTCTCCCGGTATTGGGGGTTGATGTTGCGATGTGCTCGATTGGTTATAACAGGAAGTCCCTGGCCAGGGATTATTATAAGATTTACTGGTAAGTGTTATCAGTAGTTTCTCGACCCGTTATGAGCCTCATATCGGTATGACTTATCAAGTTATTGGGGTCTGACGATTACCACCCCCAGACTAGATATGTGACATATCAGACGAAGAGACCGAACTGTAAGGTAGAGTTACTTATTGGATTCACGGGAGTATGAACAAGCTTGCTTTCTGATCTTCTGATCACTCAATACCCGGGTAGCCGTTACGTTTAGCTGGTACCGCTGATGGCTTGTGGGTGACTGATATAATCATCACCTACTGCTGGCGTATTGACGAGTCTTTAGAATTCTACACAGAGGTTTCCTAGCTCATGCGAAACGAAGTAGGGAACATATGTGATATGTGCGGGATCGAGATTAATACGTGTATGTGATACCATATTCTAATCTCGCGATATGTGATATTGGTCGGTTATGTGAGATATAGCCGGGTTATTGAATCAAGTGTTGATTCGATAAGTGGATATAAATGATATTAGTCGGTCATATGTGATATAGCCAGATTATTAAATGAAGTGTTGATTTAATAATTTAGTATATAATTATATATTTGATATATTAATATATATTAATTAATATTAGCTCACTTAAGAAGTTCTTTTTTCTACTTATACATTTAATATATATATGATATATATTAATGTATTATTTTTGTGTCATGCTTGATGATACATATTACATGGGTGTATAAGACTCATACCAGACTTAAGATAATTAGGGTGATTATTTATTTAGGGAATAAACAAATGTAGGTGGAAATTGTCATGGTTGAGATGCTTGTAAAAACTTGTGGAATTCATTGACCTAGTCTACTAATTTTGTTTTACTCTAGATATTTATTAACCCAACCATTATCTTTAGCCATGATTAAGTCTCTACAAATATCATATATGATATTTTCTCACTCATGGTTGCAAGAGTTGACCACTTCATCTTCTCTTGCTCTCTAGCTTTCAAGTGAGAAGAAAAAGAAAAGAGAAAATTAATTCTAAAGTGAGCAAAATTCCTACTTCATCAATCTATACCAAACTACCCATTTAGTATAGGTTGTTTGCTTCACTAATTCATCAATTAGTGAAGAGGTAGCTTGAGTTAGCGATTCTTCGACGTAGATCATTTTCGGCCTCCAAGATTTTTGAGCAAGCTCGTTCATATCACCTAATGGAGCCTAAGGAGAGTCCGAGACACCACTACTTAGAGCAAAGGGACTACTACACAGAGTTTTAGAAGTGAAAGACCAATCTACAAAGGTTGTATTCCTAAATCACTTAGTGTAAAGTTGTTTACATATTTTAAAAACCCTAATTCTCTAGTTAGATCGTTGGTTCAGATTTCTTAGCACACTAGATTTTTATAAAATTGCATGCTTGATGCCTTCCGAAACCTAGTAGTCATGCTAGAGAACCCTACAGTGGTATCAGAGCCAAGCTAGAGCATTAAAAGTTGTCTAGGCGAAGTTAAAGTGTTCTAACGAACATCGAAATCCATAGCATTAGATGCTCTCTGGAAATTTTTCAAAAGTTGGAATTTTTGGGTTCAGGGTATTGTATGGACCCCCAAGAAAAACGACCCCTTAACTCGACCTAATGACCGCGGACAAAACAGACTTTTGGCAGCGGTTCCGCGGTGCCGTTGGTGAGGCTGTAGGGTTTGGTTAGTACATTGACTAGGTTTTGGCAAGTATCAAACATGCTATATTAAAAAAAAATGGGGTTCTAAACAAAACCGACCTAGGAATAGAACTAGAGAATTAGGGTTAACCTTGAATGTAAACAACATTATATGCTAAGTGAGTAGGGATTACAATCTTTGTAGTCCGGTCTTTCACTTCAATAGCTTCTTGTAGTAGTCCCTTCGCTCTAAATAGTGATCTTGCGAACTCTAGAGAGGCTCCACAAGGTAAAAGGAGCAAGCTTGCTTGAAGTCTTCAAATCCGAAGTTGATCTACGTCTAGGAGACACCAACTCAAGCTATCTCTTCACTAATTGGGAATTAGTGAAGCAAACACCCTAAACTAAATAGCTAATCTAGTAGAAGATGATGAAGTAGGAATTTTTCTCACTTTAGAATTTATTTTCTCACTAATTTTCTTCACCTCCTCAAAACCTAGAGAGCTTGAAGGAGATGAAGAAGAAGATGAAGTGATGAATGAAATGAGCTTAGAATAGCAACCATGGGTGAGTTAGTATCATATACTAACTCATGTAGAGACTTAATCATGGCTAATGAGAATGGTTGGGTTAATAAATATTTTAAATAAAACAAAATTAGTGGACTAAGTCAATGGTTCCACAAGCTTCAACCATTTGCTTAATTTCCAACTAATTATTTGATTTACTTTAAATAAATAAACCCTCACATTATCATATGTATGGTGTGAGTCTAATACACCCATGTTGCATGTATCAACAAGCACGACACAATAATATATATCACATATATATTTTTTGTGCATAAAAAGAAAACACTACAATTAACATATATCATATATATATTAAATGTATCATAAGTGAGAAAAACAAATGCTTAAGTGGGCAAATATTAGTTAATGTAATTTAATATATCAAATATATAATTATACATTAAATTATTTAATCAACATTTGATTTAATAATCCGGCTATATCACATATAATCGACTAATATCATATGTATCAATTTATCGAATCAACATTTGATCCGATAACCCGGCTATATCACATATACCCGGCCAATATCACATATCGTGAGAATAGAATACGGTATCACATACACGTATTAATCTCGGTCCCGCACATATCACATATGTGCTCCTACTTCGTTTCGCTTGTGCCAGGAAACCTCTGTGTAGGACTCTAAAGTCTCGTCAATACGCCGGCAGTAGGTGATGATCATATCAGTCACGCACAAACCGTTAGCGGTCTGCTAAACGTAACGGCCACTCGGGTATTGAGCGATTAGAAGATCATCAAGCATGCCTGCTTATACCCCAGTGAATCCAATAAGTAACACTACTGTACAGTCCGGTCTGTCCGTCTGATATGTCGCATATCTAGCCTAGGGGTGGTAAACGTCAGACCCCAGTAGCTTGATAAGTCATGCCGATGTTAGGCTAATAAAGTTTTGAGAAATTGCCGATAACACTTACTAGTAAATCTCAGCAACTCTGGCCAGGGATTTCTTGTTATGGCCAATTGAGCACAGCGCAACATCAACCTGTTATACCGGGAGAGACAAAATCCCCTCCTATCGCTCATTGCCTCCATGTGACTCGGGACTGTACCCAAAAACCACCGTTTTGCACGTTCTCTTGAACGTGGTAAGGTGAAAATCAAAGCATAGTGGGAATCACACAAGACTCTATGACAATCTCGGATCAACAGACTAACCTACACCAGTGTCACCAGAGAACTGCTATCTGACGTAAGGTATATCACCATCTAGGAGTTCTCGGCGAGTCCTGTTCAGTGTACTCAGTCTCCACTGAGCACCCGCATACTATCTTTGATGTCAAACACCAATGGATGTGGGATCATCTATCGCCCATCATATGGGTCAAGATACGTATACTCTAGTCTACTCTGGAATATCGATGCCCCGTCTTGATATTCCCACGACTAGGAACAATTGTAGGATGTACTTACGGATTACCCCGGCCCCATTAGTATGACCTCCATCATAATCCTGGTAGTCAAGTACACATCCTAAGGGCTTTACCAACATATGAGAGAAAGACAATATCATAATACAAGTCAACTTGTTAAGATAAAGAACAACCAGATAGCATACTATCATGTCAAGCAAGAAATTCCTCTCTATATATATCCAAGCATCCACTATAATATACATCACATGTACAACAATGGCCTCTAGGGCATACATATAACTAACAATCTCCCACTTGCACCAAGGCCAGCTGTTGTAGTATCTCATACCCAACATCTCGAAGAGCCTCTCAAATTATGTCTGGGGTATGGCCTTGGTGAGTGGATCCGTAGTGTTATCCATTGTGTCTACTCTCCTGTCCTCGATCGCCCGGCG
This sequence comes from Agapanthus africanus, assembly GCA_030015575.1. Classification (NCBI taxonomy): domain Eukaryota; kingdom Viridiplantae; phylum Streptophyta; class Magnoliopsida; order Asparagales; family Amaryllidaceae; genus Agapanthus; species Agapanthus africanus. The sequence goes on along the minus strand of CM057351.1, from coordinate 48,850,760 downwards.
ATCAACTATCAACCGGATCAGGTGATACCGCCTCAAAATATGCCTGGATCGCTGATAGAACCTGGGTTCCTTGGCCAAAGCCACTGCTCCATTATTATCACAATACAAAGATACCGGATGCTCGATGGACGGAACTACACCAAGTTCGGTTATGAACTTTTGTTGGCAATTGTGCCCTCAAGTCATTTATTGATCACAGGCACGTGATTGCAATGATTGAGGGAGACCAATACCGGTAGGACAATCTTACTGGAGATGATAGTATGCTATCTGGTTTGTCTTTATCCTCGTGTACATGCTTTAGGCGACATTACAGATCACTATTACATGTTGATAGAGCCCATAGGATTCTTGCTTGACTACCAGCAGTATGATGGCGATCATATACGTGAGAGTTAGGTAGTCTATAAGCACATCCTTAAAGTGTCCCTCCTTAGTCGTGGGTGTTTCGAGACTGGGTATCGATACTCCATGAGTAGACTAGTGTATACGGATCGAGACCCCGACGAGGGGCGGTGGCCGGTCTCACAAGCCACTGGTGTCAGTTGGTTCACCTAAGATGTATACGGGTGCTCATTGGGTTATGAGTACACCGGACGGACTCGCCGAAAACATGCTAGTTGGTATTGTACCTATCGTCAGATAGCAGTTCCCTGGTGACATGTGTACAGGTTAGTCTATCGACCTGAGATCTTCATTTGTCTCGTGTGAGTTCCCACTGTGCTTTGATTACTACCCTACCACGGCTCAAAGGAGTCGTGCAAACAGGTTTCGTTGGGTACAGTCTCGAGCCACATGGAGGCAGTGAGCGGATCGTCAGGGGTTTCATCTCTCCCGGTATTGGGGGTGATATCGCGTTATGTCTGGAGAGCCATTACACAAAGTCCCTAGCCAGGGCAAGTGAAATTTACTGGTAGGTATTCCAGTAGTTTCTCAGGGTGTTCTGGGCTACACTCCGACACGACTTATACCGCTATTAGGGGTCTGACGTTTACCACTCCCTAGGCCCCATATGCGACACTCATAGATGAACGGACCGGACTGTACGGATATTATCACTGTCAGGCTCAGTAGGGTTTCAGGATGAGTTTGCTCGTCAGCTTCCCGTTTGCTCAATACCCGGGCAGACGTTACGCACAGCTAGTGCCACTGACGTGCTTGTGGTTGAATCCACCGTCAGCATATTGATGAGTCATTAGATTCCCCCACAGACAGTTTCCCAAGTTCGGGTGAAACGTTCGAGAGGCCGTATGGTTTTATGGCAGGGTTCGATCATATATGTGCACTCGTGCACGGATCATGATCGGACTGATCATACCGGTGGTCTTTGGTTTAAGCCGGATCCTAGTATTAGATTGGTTGGATTACTTTCGTCTTGTAGTATTCGTATTCAGTTGGAATACAGATACATGTATGTATATACAGGTGAGGAGTATTCTTGTAATTTATTACAAGATTACTTTAGTTGATGCCATTTCTTTTTCTTGATTAAACATTTTAGTTTAAATGTTTAATGGTGGAATATGTGACTCATTCTTGGCATGGCTTGGTTTTTTTTCATAACTTAGATATTTTTGTGTGGGCAAAGATATTTTTGTGAGTGTGTGAGTGTAGAGATATTTTGTAAGTGTGTGAAGCTCATTAACACAACACAAAATATCAAAACACTCACTCACTCATAAAAGGGCATCCATCACATTATTTGTTATCTATCTCATTTTCTTTTGCTAAGCTTGCTCTTTGCTTCTCTCTTGAGCTTCACAATTTCCACCATGGGCATCTTCTTTAACCTCCACTCTATCCCTCTCATGTGTTGAGAATCCTAGAGTGTATTGAAACAAAGTTATCACACACTTTCTCTACTTCATCTTGGTCATCTCTTTTAGAAAACTTGATATCCGAGTTGCTTCGGTTTGAAGCGGGAGCCCGTATAAAGATTCCTTGACGTGGTGCCTCTTCGACAAGCGAGATCGGAAAGCAAACTTCGTTGGGGCAGCCGCAACAAGCTAGGGGAAGAGAATGAAGACCGAAGGACACGGGTCGATCGGTATAATCTCTAAACTCTTTTCTGTATTTCTAGTATAGGGTTAATGGCACGATCCGGAATCGGGTTACGTTTGCGTCAAGTTTTCAAAAGTTTTTGTTCCGTGTTTGGCCTCGGATTGACGGCCGGGGCACTGGAGTAACCCAACATGGTATCAGAGCCAACCCATATACCGTATACTAGTTGTTTAGACAATGTTAAAGTATCGAAACCGAAACAACTCAATTACACTGCCCTGCACATTCAGTTTCTGTCAAATTTAAAGTGTCTTCAAAAATTGTTTAAACAATTACAGAAGACTACTGACTTGACCACAAGACCACAGACCAAATACGAGCGGATTCCCTCACTAAAAAACAGGCCACTTCCTCTTTAAAACCGGCCTGCTCGGCCAGTTTGTTGAATTTGGACTTCGTATTTGGGTGTTGGTCTGGTCTCTGAAATGTTGGTTCAGTGGAATTATTTGTTTAGCCCAGTTTTTATATGGAGTTATCTGCTTGTTTTGGGCTATTTGGGGTTGTTTCGAACTCTATAATTTCTAACATTGTTTAAAGTTCACAGTACTTACATTACTATCTGACCGTGAATGTCATTTGAGCGGTACAACTTGTCTAATTTTTATAGTCCTTTTAGACGGGTTTGCGAACGTGACATTCACGTTGATGTTCTATGTTGTGCTGCGTTGTTGCGGATTCGTCGTGATGGATAGCTTAGGTGCAATGGTAGTACAGTATAGTTTTATTTGTAAATTTAATATCGCGGGGCGAGCGTCCGACATGTGGACTGCCGTCACTACCTGTTTGTATATTATTTGTTTGGGCACGACCGGATTGAGGTCGTTGTCACCGTTTTACATATTTTCTTTTCTGTACTAGGATTACCCTGCGATGGAGTGCACGGATAGCCGGGATCTAGAGGGCAACGGGCCTGCATCTCATGGCGTTGAGATGGAGGGGGCCTCACTCCAGAATTGCCGGGCTATTCGCAGCACTCATAGGGGGTATAGGTTGACCCAAGAAGGGGTGCTCAAGTTACCGGATTCCGTGAAGTGCTGGGTGGTCTATTCACTTTGCTGAAGGGGATGCTTCGCTTCTGGTTTTGGCGGATAACATGCCGCACTCGTAGGGGTCTAGGTTTTCATTGCACAGGCTATCCACACTATCAGGAGAACGTCGGGTTTCATTTGCGGCTCAAAGGAAACCCGGGAATCCCAGATTATCTGTATTTTTCTGTGATTCTTATTACTTATCTGTGATGTTGCATTTATCATACCTGGAGCGATTATTGTATATTGCTATATATATACTAGTAGATGTTGTATATGTTTTACACCCGCGCTAGTCCAGTCCCCGCTCTGTCGTTAGTTAAGTAACCTAACGGGTGATGACGGGACCCAGTGGCGAATGCGGATGGCATATACGTACATTTTATTTTCGTTCTTTTCTGGTATGATTAATTGATGGGACTGTGTTGATTTGGATCAATGCTAGGAAAGCAAACCTATATATGATGTTGTTGGAACAATTTTCAGAAAACTGTTATTACAAGGATGTTCTCTTATTGTTTTGCACAGCAGTATTCAGTTGGAATATCCAGCACCTCATTCCACGAGGTAAGGGCCGAGATCCCTTCACCGGGAGTGACCCCTTGGGCAGAGGTTTGCGTCAGGGTATTAACTTCACTATAGTTGATTACTTTTTGCTTTGTATTGCGATATTCAGTGGAATATCCTGCAACTCATTCCACGAGGAAAGAGCCGAGATCCTTTCACCGGGAGTGACCTCTTTAGCAAAGTTTTTCTCCACTATATATTTGTATAAAGCTATCCGGTTCATTCAACGATATCAAGTTCATTACGCTAAAGGTTTTTCGCCAAAAACCAGCCGTATCCCTCCGTCATTTCAGATGAGTATTGCTTAGTATTCGTGCTAGGTTTGTCGTTGCTATTCGCCGAGGCGTAGTGTGCGGTAGCTCTGTAATACTTTTCTGTTGCATAGATAGATGCGATTGGTTCGGACGGTTGTGTGACTTTGTTGATTATTCGTCAAGGGTCATATGGGTGGGTCTAACGCAATTAGGATAATAACGGGTAGAACTTGACAAGGACCTTTTGATTTGTTGATTATTTGTCAAGGTCACTTGGGTCCTTGGGGTAAAAATTTACATCGGGAGTTTCTAAAGAAACTGAAATTTTCCAGGCATGCGCATACCTTCTGAAGTGTGGTGACTTGAGTGGATTCCATCAGGTTTTCATGCGATGATAGTTGGATTCCGATTCCCACTGATGAGTTGGTTTATTCCTCGGGTGATTTTAGATGATCCCGACTAATTTTTCTTTCAGGTTTGGAGGAGAATTTGAGGATACAGTGGGAGACATCCTGATTAGATAAAGTGATTAACTATTCTGATCTAGGTTAGAGAGCATGCTGAGTATTTCTTTTCTCTCTCTCTTTGGTAACGGCCATGGCCCTACCATATACTATAACTCAGTAACTAAGATAACCGAACCTTCTTAAAACATATTGTCTTTTGGATTGTCAGAGTTGCATACTTCATTGCCACTCCTACTTTTACCCTTTGCATTTCTCCAGAACACCCTGTATTACTACGAACATCCACTTCCATTGGATAAATCAATCGTATGGTTATATACGAACTCGAAGGAACTTTTTCGAGGATGGATTCTGGTTCTGGAGAGAATGAATATGACTATCCAACTGTCTTTTCCTTTTACCTTCTCTCAGGTTGCGAGGGCTCCTTGGATTAGGAGAGGGTACACCTATTAAGCTTATTGGATAGTCTTCTTCCAAACCATAGGCTGGTGCCGAACGGTAGGGAAAGAAGAAAACCAATTAGCCTAAGTGTGGTGTACAGAAGGTAATAAGTAAAGACAAATAAAGGGATTAGAAAGAGGGCAAAGTAAATTGTGACTGCTATCATTCACGACCAAACCACTTATTTCATCGCCACTCCTACATCACATTTGCATTTCTCCAGAACACCCCATATCACTACGAACATCCACTTCTATTGGATAAATCCATCGTATGGTTATATACGAACTTAAAGGAACTTTTTCGAGGATGGATTCTAGTTCTGGAGAAATTGAATATGATCATTCAGGTTGTCTTTTATCATTACCTTCTCTCAGGTTGCGAGGGCTCCTTAGATATGGAGAGTACACCTATTACGCTTATTGGATAGTCTTCTTCCAAACCATAGGCTGGTGTCGAACGGTAGGGAAGGAAGAAAACCATTTAGCCAAAGCATGGTGTACAGAAGGTAATGAGTAAAGACAAATAAAGGTATTTGGAGAGATGGCAAGGAAATATACGGTTATAGTCATGAATCTGGATAATGGAAGATGCATTACTAGGAATACCCGGATACCCCTTCGAAACATTTTCATGTTTTAGTTTCACTATGCGCTGTTAAATGAAAACTGATTTCCCAATTAATCCTTACTCCAGGGTATGTATTTACCAGGTTTGCTTCTCACATCCGTATGATTTTACAGATGATGAGTGGGAGTAAGTTATTGGGAATTAGGTGATCATCCTCATTATATTGGAATTTGTTATAATTTGTAACAACTCTAATTTTTGTATACCTAAAATTGATTTAAATTTGAAGTATACTTGGAGTATTGATGTTGCTGATAACATTTTAAGTATCTACTTTCCTACAATAATTACAGGAAGGAGCTTGTAGCTCATTAGTAATACCTTGCACTGCTAAACCAAGCCACCAGAGTTCGAATCCTATGCCCCACATATTTTTATATCTTTTTGTTTTAAATTTTTTTGGGAAGTCAAACGGTCAAACAGCCATAACACATGAAATTAATGCGGTATATAAAAAATGAAGTACACCAAAATTTCCCCCAGGCGAAACCACACCCAACGAGACCCGACTCGGGCCCGACTCGGCCAAGTCGGCCGGCGACTCGGCCGAATCGGCCGGCGCCGCCGGCCGGACTCGGCTGGTCGGCCGAGTCGTCAACACGAAAAAAATTCGTGTTGACTTGGTCAATACCCCTGCATACTCTAAATTCCCAGAACTGTTACCAAATTCCCATTACACCTCTTTTAATCCTAAATTTAATGAAATTTTAATGAATTTTTATATTTTTTAAAAATATTTTTAATCCAAACCCTAACCCTAGCCTAGCCCTATATAAACACCCCTACCCTAATACTATTTCACCTCACAACTCTAAGTCCACTCTCTCAAATTCTCAAGAGAACTCGGTACAAAGGGCGAGAAGCGAAGCGCTGCCAAAACCGACGACGAATTCCGGCGACCGTAGTAGAACCTTCGCGACGTTTTCGACGCACCGACAACCACCACTTCCTTAGCCTCCTTAGCTTGTCCAAACCCATAAGTCCCATCTTTCCTATCTTTCTTTTCTTTTAATAGAAAATATGACTTTTTGGAACCCGACGGAAATCGGAACAAACCGATTTCCGATTCGATTTTTCTACAAATTCCACTTGTCACCTAATCCATAATACCTAAACCTATCCATGATGACTATTAATCACATAGAAACCAATTTAAATAAAGTTTCTCACATGAAATGATAGCTTTCTTATAAAACCGTATTCTTTTCATAAAAATACCATGAAATTTATTTTTCTTCGTTTAATCAATTCCCTCACTCCTAAATATGTTTATCTTGATCACTAAACTTGTAGAAATCAATTTGAATGAATTTTCACACATGAAATGATAACGTTTTCAAATACCGTATTCTTGCGCTTTAATACCTTCAAGTTTAATACATCATATTTAACCTCTAAAACTTATCTAAACCTTAAAATAAGTCACGAGGTAATGACCTACTTCTACACACACACAAATATAACTCTAATTGATAAACGTCAAAACATGGAATACGAAAATACAAGACTTTTCACTAAAATACCCTTTTCTTTATAAACCTTTTCTAAAAGTTCTAAGTTGTTTACAATTTTAAAACAATATCTTTTAATAGGAAAATACGATATGTCATGGACATCGATCGTTTATTTAAACTGACTTTGTGGTGTCTAGGCTAGGCAAGTGAGCTTGGGTAACTTTAAAAGGCCCGTCTCACGATTCGTGAGCGGATCCCTCCCTCCTCACTTGTACTTACCTGGCCACAATTGGTGGTGAAGAGGCGATTTGAGACTTCTAATGACTTGTCGTTTAGACCCTTAGAAATAGACTAGTTGGCTTAGGAAACCCTAGAAACTAAAATACAGAAAACTATACTCTTTTACAAATAAATACCTTTTATTTATAAAACCGTTTTTTCTAAATTAAAAGTATTTGTTAAACCTAAGCAAAGTGCCACTACAACCCACTTTTGGGGAACCTATTAGGGATAGTACGGTTCATCGTGCACCCGCGGGCTAGTAGTGCGAGATTCAGACCTCCGCAAGGAGCATTCGGTCTCGAAAGGTTTAAAATACGACATTTGAGAAAAATGAGATTTTGGAGATTAAAATATTTATTTAAAATTATTCTTGTGTTAATATATATATAATTATCATTTAAACACCTATTGTATTATAATATAAAGTTTCCACTTTATTCTAAAATTACAAGAATAAAAGTTACATTAAAATACCATGAATTTCAAATAAAACAATTAATACTTTTATTAGGATATATTCATTAGAATAACACAAATAAAAGTTACACTCATTATAACTATAAAGACGAATAATAAAATGCTTGAGGTGTATTTTAAAAACTATACAAAAGTACTTTTTACATAAAACCCCCTCAAGTTTTATAAATTACAATAAGGCCCCTAACAATTATTGAACTTCAAATTACCTTTCTTTTAGTCTGACTCGAGTTAGAGTCCTATTTCTGACTTGAATATGATTCAAGTCAATTTATATTCTTTTATATTCTAACACAAATTGAATACATGAATCCCTGAATCCAGTTAACAATCTATTCATTTTGACTGAATCAAACCATGGATATTCATCCATTATCCTGATATTCCATTTACCTGATTATACAGTTACAACATGTTTACTGATATCATGGTTTTGGTCAGTCACCCAACTTACACAATACAATACCACAATACTATTAAAACACTGCGGGGTTTAAGGGGTAGATTGGTACGGAAGATGTTAAAGGTGGCACGAGGTGGTCAGATTAAGACACCTAATCTGAATCCTATTGCTGTTGTACCGTGGCATAACGGTTCCTTGTACTTTCCTTTTTCCCTGATCTCTAGCATATAGAGATCCCCCTCGTATACACTGGCATCCTTCTGTACCAAGCTACAAACAACAGCGTTAACTCAATATTCCATAATATTCAAAAATATAATACTTTAGAAAATACTTTTACACTGTCTTCCTAATTCTTCTTTATCTTGGGACTTACCGAGCGACCTGTTCGCTGATGACATTCTATTTCTTTCTTCTTTGAATGTCATCAGGTGCGTTGGACCAAGCTGAGATCGAGCCCACCGGTGAAGATTTGGAGCAGTTCCATGAAGATCCCGAGCTCTAAATATTGTACTTTGTTCTTTCCAGTATTTTCATTTCCTGTTATGCCACTGTTTAGGCATCGCTTTTCATTTCAGTTGTATTTTCTTTTTCATGCATTGTACAAAGAATGTTATTAATAAACGTTGCTGTTATTTCTATATCATTTGTTTATTGTGATTTACTTTATATTGCTTAGTTACGCTTAGCGTATGTACTTCTGAGTATATACATAGCGGGCCTCGTCGCATCCATTTCGCCGTACACTGGGAAGCGGGGCGTGACAGGTTTTGTTGGTGGCCCATGTAGGTCAGAGCTGTATGAATCCCTGTCATGCAGTTCTGGTCTGCGTGAAGAACCTAAGCAATATAACATAAGAACCAGCAACTAAGACATTCTTTACAATTTATGTTCCTTGAATCTTGCAAATTTCTATTCCTTGAATCTTATCATTTCATGTATTTGAATCTGTCCTAACCCAAATTTTACTTCAAGGTTATGGATTCCCCAAACAACACCAGCACCAACGTCAACAACACCCCTCCAGCACTACCTCTCACACCAGTTGTTCCTGCACCACCCATTGAGCAAACGATGCTATTTGAGGCGATCCGCAGTCTTCTCGAGGGACAGCAACAACTTTTGAACCGTCCTGAGACCGATGCACCGGGAGTAAAGCAATTCAGAGCTTTGCACCCAAAGCAGTTCTCTGGTAAGGGAAGCCCTCTTGAAGCGGAAGAATGGGCATAAAGCATCGAAGACGATCTGGCAGCAGCTCAAGTGCCAGACAACGCTTGGGTCCGTGTAGCAAAATTACAGCTCACAGATAATGCTCGCAATTGGTGGAAGGCGGAAGAAACCCGTTTGGAACAGCCGATTGAATGGAAGACATTTCGCGAGAAGTTCGACGCGAAATATTTCCCTGTGACTGCCAGGTTTGCAATGGAGCAGCAGTTTATTCATCTACAGCAAGGGTCAATATGGGACAAATCGGTAGATGAATACGACGCTGAATTCACCATGTTGAGCCAATTCGCGGCACACCTGATACCAACGGACGAGATCAGAGCCCGTCACTTTCAACAAGGCTTGGACACAGAGATTAAGGCTGCTCTAGCCACATGAAAGTTTTTGACTCATGAGGAAGCCCTAGAAGCTGGCCGCAGTTATGAGGCAGCGATAAAAGAGAGGGGCAGACCTCAGTCTGCAGGAGTCAAACGCCCTGCCAACCAGATGGCAGGTGGAGCCACGTCCAGACCACCTTTCGTGTCAAGGCGACCCGGAGTACCACCTCATTGTCCTAGCCCAGCCTTTTGCACCTATTGCAAGAGAACTGGACATATGATGAAGGACTGCCGTCGAGCCAATCGCCTCTGCTTAATCTGCGGTTCAGCTACTCACGGTATTGGGTCTTGTCCCCAAAGACAGAACCCAGTTGCTGCACCCAGGCCAGCAAATACCTATCCACAGCGACCAGCTCTTCAGGCACCTGCTCCTAGACTTGCACTGCCTGCACCATCCAGGGGACCACAAGCTGCACCACCTCCTCGACAGTTCCATCAAGCTCGAAGGAATGTTCAGAGGAATGCTCCTCAGGCCAGGAGGAATGTGCCAAAGCGCCAGGCTTTCATGATGTCTGTGGAAGAAGCTGAGGCCACTGGCCAAGTCATTACTGGTAAATTCCTTCTCAAACTTATCTTTTAGTTTTGTTTACCTACACACTTTACCTATACCTAAAACCTATCCCATATACCTTAGGTGCAATCCTAGTAGCTTCACTACCTGCACTTGCACTGTTTGATACTGGAGCATCCCACTGCTTTATGTCGCAACGGTTTGTCCGAACCCATGCGATTCCAGTCTCACCGCTTGTATCCAGCTGGAACGTCAGTTCCGGAAATGGTGTTCTAAAGGCAACTATGGGATACAACATGTGTCCAGTCGTCGTCTACAGTCAAGAGTTTTATGCTGACTTCAAAGCACTAGACATACCGAACTTCGATGTGGTCCTAGGAATGGATTGGCTTGGAACCTTTTATGCTACCATCGACTGTCGTCAAAGGAGGGTAGTATTTGAGATTCCAGATCATCCGGTCTTCTATTTTAAGAGTGGAGATCGTACACTGGAACCAAGTACCTACAAAGCAAAGCCAAGAGAAGCAGTAGTTGCCGCAGCTCAAGCAGAAGAAGAATCAAGACCGGAGGTAGTTCGAGAGTTCGACGATGTATTTCCTGACGATATATCAGGTTTGCCTCCTAATCGAGCTCTTGAATTCAGTATTGACTTAGTACCAGGAGCACAACCAGTGATCAAAGCACCCTATAGACTAAGTCCGGAAGGACTGAAGGAAGTTAGAACACAGTTGGACGAATTACTGGCGAAAGGATGGATTCGTCCCAGCACTTCAAGTTGGGGAGCACCTGTACTACTGGTAAAGAAGAAGGAAGGTTCATAGAGAATGTACATCGACTATAGGGCCTTAAACGAAGTCACTATAAAGAACAAGTATCCACTCCCGCGCATCGACGATTTATTCGATCAGCTAAGTGGATCTTGTGTCTTCTCTAAACTAGATCTTCGTTCAGGTTATCATCAAGTGAAGGTCAAGGAAGCTGATATTCACAAAACAGCTTTCAGAACTCGCTATGGACATTACGAATTTCTAGTAATGCCGTCTGAAGTGACCAATGCACCAGCAATCTTCATGAACCTTATGAACCAAGTTTTCCGGGAGTATTTAGACAGGTTCGTTGTCATCTTCATCGACGATATCCTGGTATATTCTAAGAATCGGAAAGAGCATGCGGAGCATCTACGAATTTTCCTGGAAACTCTTCGTCAACATCAGCTTTATGCCAAGTACAGTAAGTGCGAGTTTTGGCTAAAACTGGTTGGTTTTCTTGGACACATTGTATCAGGAGAAGGGATTTCTATGGATCCAGCAAAAGTTTCGGCAGTTAGCGAATGGCCTACACCAAAGACAATGAAGGATATTTGAAGTTTCTTGGGTCTAGCTGGATATTACAGAAGATTCATTGAAGGCTTTACGAAGATAGCAACACCCCTGACCAAGCTCACACGAAAAGATGAAGAATTTGTGTGGTCAGAAGCATGCGAGCAAGCTTTCGTAGAACTCAAGTCAAGACTGACATCTGCACCTATTCTTGTCATACCGGATCAATCTGGAGGATTTGAAGTGCATTGTAATGCATCCGGTAAGGGATTAGGATGTGTTCTACATCAGCACGGTAAGGTTGTGGCTTATGCTTCAAGAAAACTGAAGACTCATGAGCGCAATTATCCGACGCATGATCTGGAATTGGCAGCCGTCATTTTTGATCTCAAGATTTGGCGCCACTACTTACTTGGTGAACGAGTGAACATCTACACGGATCATAAATGTCTGAAGTATGTGTTTACTCAGAAGGAGTTGAATATGTGGCAGAGAAGATGGTTAGAACTCATGGCGGACTTTGACATCAATTTGCAATATCACCCAGGAAAGGTGAACGTAGTACCTGACGCTCTTAGTCGCCAACCATTAGCAATGAATCTCACCGCCCAGTGGAAGCTTCGGCAAGACCTATACCAGATGGAGATCGAACTAGTCATGCCAGGTGATACTTCAAGTTTGATGAATCTACAAGTTCAATCAACCATTGTCAATCAGATCAAAGCAGCTCAAGCCAGCGATGCTAAGTTGCAAAAGATCAGAGAACAAGTAGAGAATGGACTCAGAACAGATTTCATCATCCATGAAGACGGATCTTTGAGATACGGTAGCAGATTGTGTGTACCAAAAGGTCCTGTTCGGGAAGAGTTAATGAAAGAAGCTCACAGCTCTCCCTATTCAGTATATCCTGGAGGTACCAAAATGTACAAAGATCTACGTCAGAATTATTGGTGGCATGGAATGAAGCGTGAAGTAGCCAGAAGTGTCGCAAAATGTTTGGTGTGTCAGCAAGTAAAGGCTGAACATCACAGGACAGCTGGACTACTTCAACCGTTACCAATTCCAGAATGGAAGTGGCAGCACATCACGATGGACTTTGTAACTGCTCTTCCTCGTAGCACAAAGGGTAACGATGCGATATGGGTCATTATGGATCGACTCACAAAGTCGCAATTGTAATTCTCTTATTTTTTCCAATAGTAAAGTGCTTCTTCTTCGCCCGTGGTTTTTCCCGCAAGGGTTTTCCACGTAAATCTTGAGTCTTTTGGTTTGTTTTCTATTTCTATTTCTTCTATTTATTTGTTTACTTCTCTTTATCATTTGTTTATTACTTCGTGATCGTATTTGCCACAAAAGTGAAATATTCAAAGCAATGTGGAGATTTGTTATGTGTGTCTTGAATTATATTATCTGTATCCGTATTATTTATGATTGAGTCATATTGTTCTACTTGTCGAGCTCTATGGTCGAGCACATGAAATTATTCCAGCCATGTTTTATGCCGAGTGTGAAGAACGAGCCGATGCTGTGGACTAAGGATATAGGGGTTGCCCCTACGGATATAGGAATTCGTAGAGGCAACTTTTTATTATCTCTACGATGCCCACCGTAGGGGCATAAATAAATTTAAAAATATTAAAATGTAATCTTTTATTTGGCCCTACGGAGCCACAAAAGAAAGCCCTATGGATTAATCCGTAGGGGCAACAAAGGGTTATTTATAAAAAAATAAAGATAAGTAATTTCCCACCGTCCCCAAAATTTCAGCAACTCCCGCACGCGATCGATCACTCGCCTCCTCCACTCTCCCGTCTCCAAAATTTTCCACCGTCGCATCCACACTCTCTTCGTCATTGGCACCACAGTCTCGCCGCAAGCTCGTTGACCTCTTTGCCGCCGCCACAGTCTTATCGAGCTCCATCCCTGGCCTCCTCCACCTCGTCGAGCTCTTTGCCATCGGCAAAACTACTATTGAGGTGAGTTAATTTCCATTTTGAACTTATAATCATGCTTTTTTATGTTAATGTTGTTGATTTTAAGGTTAGGGTTAAAGTTATAGCTAGAGGCAGGTTAATTAGGGTTATGGTTAGGGTTAGGGTTAATTAGGTAGGGTTAGGGTTAGGGTTCGGTTGATGTTTAGGGATAGGGTTAGAGTTAGGGTTAATTAGGTCGGGTTAGGGTTAATTAGGTAGGGTTAGGGTTAGTTTGGATTAATTAGGTAAAATAGGGTTGGTGATGATTAGGTTTAGGGTTAGGGTTAATTTTGGTTTAGGCTAGGGTTAATTTAGGTGGGGTTTTGGTGATGATTAGGTTTAGATTAATTTGGGATAGGGTTTGGGCTAGGGTTAATTAGGTAAAATAGAGTGTATTTGTGTTAGGGTGTTGATTAGGGTTAATTTGGTTTAATTAGCTTAATTTTGGGTTAATTAGGGATAATTTGAGTTAGAGTGATGATTAGGGTTAATTTTGGGTTAATTAGGGATAATTTGAGTTACGATGATGATTAGGGTTAATTTGGGTTAATTAGGGTTAAGGTTTAGGGTGCACTAGTTCCTTCAGTAGGATACTCGATGCTAATGTAAACGTACAACTTTACCGTAAACGTAAGAAAACTTTACCCTAAACTAAAAACTTCGAATATTTAAAAAACGAAACGTAAACGTAAAACCTATTCAAGTTAAATGTTCAAGTTAAAACCAATATATGATACTTGTTGATAATATGAAACTTTCATATTCTTATCGATACTCATATATGAAAATCAAAGCACGACTTAGTTCCCGTCTATCGGTTAACAAACGTTTGATATTCGTCGCGACATAGAACTATACGAAGGTTGTTAAATATCGGACGGTATAGTTCGAAGCGAAGCGGAACGGAGAGGCAAGTGAACGCAGTGAACGATTGAGTTGAACGAGTGAAGCGAGGCACCCGAGTGGAACCTTGAGAAAGTTTAAGCCATTTCGACCTACTTTAGAGAACATCGAGGGGAAGCAAGAAAACGTTATGGGAAGGTCTTCTTTCTCCCTGGGTCAGACTATATATAGTATCACATCGTAGACTGCCCTGCCGAGGCCATTTTGAGCCCCTTTTGCAGACGGACGAGATCTCCGTTCCACTCGAAAGGTCCTTCGCTTCACTCACAAAAGAAAGTCTGCTATCAAATCTAAATCGTCTTCTGTGTGGGATGCCAGGTTGTGAGGAGATCTTCCGCTCTTAGGTGAATAAGCGCTGTTGTTGCAATATCTTGTTGGATATGTATGCCCCAGAGGCCTTCATTGTATATGATGCTAGGGATATGTATGTACAGGACAATCTTGCTCGATATGATAGTATGGTATTTGGTTTGTCTTTATCTTAAAATGTGATGTGTTTTACTTTGTATTTTACATCTTATATACATGTTGATAAAGCCCGTAGGATCTTTGCCTAACTACCTGTGTTGTGATAGCGAACATACTTGTAAGAGCTAAGTAGTCGATAGGCACATCCATAAAATGTCCCTAGTCATAGGAGTATCGAGACTGGGTATCGATACTACGAAGTAGATTAGTGTATACATATCTAGACCCTGACGAGGGGCGATGGATTGGTCCTATAGCCATTGGTGAGGTTCACCTAAGATTGTATACAGGTGCTCACTGGGTGAGTACACTGGACAAGACTCGTCGAGGATTGGATAGATGGTATTATACCTAGCGTCAGATAGCAGTTCTTTGGTGACATGAGTGTAGATAGTCTGTCAACCTAAGGTCATCATTTGTCTCGAGTGAGTTCCCACTGTGCTTTGATTACTACCCTACCACGACTCTACTGAGTTGTGCAAACATGCTTTAGTTGGGTATAGTCCCGAGCCACATGGAGGCAGTGAGTGTGTAGGGTTCTCTAGCATGACTACTAGGTTTCGGAAGGCATCAAGCATGCAATTGTATAAAAATATAGTATGCTAAGATGTTGGATTACGGCAGCGCCCCGGCCAGCGATCCGTGGCCAAATGCGGAACAAAAACTTGTAAAACTTGGCGCTACCACAACCAATTACTCGGATAGAACTATTAACCATTTAATAGCAATCTATTAAGTGTTTAGAGAGGTTATACCGATCGATCCGTGTCCTTCGGTCTTCAACTTCTTCCTAAGCTCCTCACAGCTGTCCCGAACAAGTTCGCTCTCCGGTCTCCCTCGTCGAATAAGATCCACGTCGAGGATTCTTAATACGGGCTCCCGCTTCAAAACCGAAGCAACTCGGACAACTAGTTTGCTAACCTAGGTGCCCAAGATGAAGTAGATATAGTGTGTGATTACTTTGTCTCAATACACTCTAGGATCCTCAACACATGAGAAGGATAGAGTGGAGGTTGAAGAAGATGACCATTGGTGTATGAAGTGTGAGCTCAAGACTTAGCAAAAGAAAAGCAACTCAAGAAAGAATATTAAGTGGCAGCTTATTTTTAGTTGTGAGGTCTTTTGTGAGTTCTTGCAACAAAAGAAAAATGCTCACACAAAATATCTCACAAATAAAACTCATAAACAATAAAGCATGGCCTAAGGAAAACCACTATGCCATAATAAACGCCACAAGCCAAAACTTAACCTCACACTTTACACCTTAATATTAAACATTTAAATAAAAACCCTAAATGTTTAATACTATAAAAAGAAATGGAATCTTCAAAAGTAATCTTGTAACGGACTATAAGAATACCCCTCATCTGTATATACATACCTACATCCGTATTCCTACTAAATTCGAATACTATGAGACGAAAGTAATCCAACAATCTAATACTAGGATCTGGCTTAAACCAAAGCCGACTAGTATGATCCGTCTGATCATGATCTGTGCACAAGTTGACGTATATGATCAAACCCTGCTATAAAACCATACGGCCTCTACAACGTTTCGCCCGAACCAGGGAAACCCTCTGTGTGGGACTCTAAAGACTCGTCAATACGCTGGCAGTGGGTTTAACCACAAGCACGTTAGTGGCACTAGCTGTACGTAACGGCTGCCCAGGTATTGAGCGAAAGGGAGGCCGACGAACGAACTCATCCTGAAACCCTACTAAGCCTGACAGTGACAATATCCATACAGTCCAGTCCGTTCGTCTATAAGTATCGTATATCGGGCCTAGGGGGATGGTAAACGTCATACCCCTAATAGCGGTATAAGTCATGTCGGAGTGTAGCCCAGAACACCCTGAGAAACTACTGGAATACCTACCAGTAAATCTCACTTGCCTTGGCTAAGGACTTTGTGTAATGGTTCTCCAGACACAGTGTGATATCACCCCCAATACCGGGAGAGACGAATCCCCTGCCGATCCGCTCACTGCCTCCATGTAGCTCGGGACTGTACCCAACTAAAACTTGTTTGCACGACTCCTTTGAGCCGTGGTAGGGTAGTAATCAAAGCACAGTAGGAACTCACACGCGACAAATGATGATATCAGGTCGATAGACTAACCTGTACACATGTCATCAGGGAACTGCTATCTGACAATATGTATAATACCAACCAGCATGTTCCCGGCGAGTTCGTCCGGTGTACTCATAACCCAATGAGCACCTTTATACTATCTTAGGTGAACCAACTGACACCAATGGCTTGTGAGACCGGCCACCGCCTCTCGTCGGGGTCTCGAACCGTATACGTTAGTCTACTCATGGAGTATCGATGCCCGGTCTCGAAACTCCTACGACAAGGGACACTTTAAGGATGTGCTTATAGACTATCCAACTCTCACGTATATGATCGCCAGCATACTGCTGGTAGTCAAGCAAGAATCCTATAGGCTCTATCAACATGTAATAGTGATCTTTAATGTCACCTGTAGCAAGTACATGATGATAAAGACAAACCAGATATCATACTATCATCTCGAGTAAGACTATCCTACCGGTATAGGTCCTCCCTCAATCATTGCAATCACGTGCCTATGATCCAATAATTGACATGAGGGCACTATAGCCAACTGTCTCCCACTTGTACTTAAGGCTAATTATTGCGGTGTTGCATACTCACAACCCGTGTGATACCAAACACCTAACTTCTCTACTAATCAGTTTCACAAAACTCGTTTGCGAAACTATTGCGTTCGAGAAATAGCCTCAGTGAGTGGATCCGCTCCAATGTTTCTTTCTATGTATCTCTTTATCTAAAGTTAGCGGAGAAAGCCATCTCCCGAAATGAGCAATACCTGTCTTAGAATATATCTGGATATCTGATGGGACCTAGTTCATAAATGAACTCCAAATCCAGCAAACTTCTTAGACTGTATCATCAACTGAATTAAATCAGAATCCTACACCATGCTACCCTCAGTATTCGTTTGGACCACCTGTCTAAACAACTGGCCCTCGTCAGAGGGAAAACTATAACTCTGATAGTCACTCTGTCAGCCATGTCATCTTGGAAGCCTGGAATGATAACCGTCTCCCGAAGGAGGCTACCGTTACCAAATCCCTAGAACATCCACTTATGTTCTAAAACTGTTTCCGAACGTTTCTCCAGGATTGGATTAATATCTCAACTTATTGCATATAGTGCAAAAGCAACATCTGGTGTGGTACTTGACATCTCAAGATTGACTCAATTGCTTAAGCAAGTGATATTCCAATCATGCACGTCCCTCTCCCCATTAGTCTGTAAGATACTTTTAGAGAGGGTGACTCCATCACCTGCAGGTACACCACCTTACCAGGAGTCGTCTATTCTAAAACACCTTTAGAATAATGTTTAAGTACCTTAATTGGGAAACTACCCAAATCTAGATCTAAAACTATAGATCTAGTAACCAGAATGCCTAATATAATATCCATTTCCTTTGTGGAGAAACCACTGTATGACAACCAAAGTATAACCGATCGTAGTATAGGAATTTCACATCCTACTATGTGTATGTCATCCAAATACCAGGACATCACACCCTACTACCTTCTTAACAGATCCATCTCCTATTCTGATGAAGTCAATGCCTATGACTGTCACATCAAAAATATATGATCTATCTCTGCTATATCCGCTTTAGTCTATAAATAGACACAAGCAACTTGTCCACTACGCTTCCGCTGCTCCTACTGATTATGACAACCCTCTGGTAAAGTCATATACACATGCACTTCTAAAGCTAGTTTAGAACGACGCTATACTCATCCTCTTGCCGGGTCTCATAGTTTAGAACAACAATAATGGCAAGTCTGGGTAAACAAGAATCTCCCTGTCGTCGTCTCTGAGGATACCGAAGTACCTCTCGGGTGCCTGAGGTTACCCACCATATCTGCGGAGTGGCTAATAGAATGTCAAACCCGATTGAATCTTTAGGTTCTATTAAATTTTCAGTAATCATTTGTGGTTCTGGAATTTCTTCCAGTTCTACCATACTCCCACTACTGTTTTCTTAAAAAGTCCATTTTACTAAAACTATGGCGAGTCAAGAACAATATCACTATTGATCTTCCAGATGGTAGAAAGTTACCCCTCGTCAAAGCCTGGGATAACCCACAAACTGCCATTACGGAAACATGCCTTGAGTTATCCAGAGTCTGGTTTTAAGCATAAGCCGGACAACTCCATATACCTTAACATCGTTAAGATACGAACCATTCTATATACAATATAGAAACAGAGGCACTGATTTAATTGCAACCAGATTCAAATCATGCAGCTGTCTCCAGTACATGTCAACTAAATGGAGAGAGGCCGATCAGCATTACTTAACTTAGGAGTGCATCCATATATGAGTTACCTGAAAGAGAAACAAGTTCTCAAAACCATTACTATCAACTGAATACCAAATACAAGTATCTATATCTTCGATCACCTTGAAAAATCCTGATATTTGCAACACATGGTTCTCTACTTTATTCTTTTACTTATAACTTTTCAAAACTTGGACCTTGTATTTTTACGAATCACTTGTCTAAAACTAGAGAAGTCACAAGTAAACAGAATATAATATGATGACCAACCCCTCTGTCCTAATGGACACTGGACAACATACAATATTTTGTGTAACTCCCCTGATTTGAATAACTCAAACCCTGTGCATCGTAGGTTGAAAACTGTACCATGGTTATGAAGAATTACACCGCTGTTTAATACTCCTTACCTAACCATCAACTGATATAGGTAAATGTCATAGACATAATTTCAAAAATTTATATCTCACTTTATAAAATAAACGTATAGATATATCAATTTGAAATTGGTGCATAGCAACAGATATTCAAAACCAAATATTTGCCATCCGGAAAAAACTCAGGCGATTTTCTCAAATATCACTAATTACAACGAATTCCGATATAATGAGGATGATCACCTAATTCCCAATAACTTACTCCCACTCATCATCTGTAAAACCATACAGACGTGAGAAGCAAACCTGGTAAATACATACCCTGGAGTAAGGACTAATTGGGAAATCTGTTTTCATTTAACAACACATAGTGAAACTGAAACATGTAAATGTTTCGAAAGGGTATCCGGGTATCCCTAGTAATGCCTCTTCCATTATCAGATTCGCGACTGTAACCGTATATTTTCGTTGCCATCTCTCCAAATCCCTTTATTTGTCTTTACTCATACCTTCTGTACACCATCCTTAGGCTAAATGGTTTTCTTCCTTCCCTACCGTTCGGCACCATCCTATGGTTTGGAAGAAGACTATCCAATAAGCGTAACAGGTGTACCCTCCTAATCTTAGGATTACTCGCAGCCATAGAGAAGGTAAGGATAAAAGACAGCTGAATAAACCTTATTCTATTTCTTCTGAACCAGAATCCATCCTCGAACTAGAACAAGTTCCTTCGAGTTCGTATATAACCATAGGATGGATTATCCAATAACTGTTGATCTTTATAGTGATACGGGGTGTTCTGGAGAATTACAAAGGTGAAATAGGAGTGGCGTTGAAATACTTGGTTTGGTCGTAAATGATAGCAGTTGCAATTTACTTTGCCCTCTTTCTAATCCCTTTATTTGTCTTTACTTATTTCCTTCTGTACACCATACTTAGGCTGATTGGTTTTCTTCCTTCCCTACCTTTCGGCATCTGCCTATAGTTTGGAAGACGACTATCCAATAAGCGTAATAGGTGTTCGCTCTCCTAATCCTAGGAGCCCTCAGATCCTGAGAGAAGGTAAAAGGAAAAGACAACTGAATAGTCCTATTCTTTCTCTCCAGAACCAAAATCTGTAAGTCCATGCTACCTCTCCCGGTACTTTCGGGCATGCGGAATTTGGTGAAAAACAATTTTCTTAGAGGCGGTAATATGGACTCAAAACCCGGATCTTTATTAAACTGCTAACTAACAACCTAACAAGAGTTTACTTACTCGGTTAGGGGGCTATACCTTTCTTGAACTCCTTCGTCTTCAACTCGTCCCGGAGTTCGGATCGGCCTCACCTCGTCGTCTCCTTGCGTCGAAGATGGATCCACCCGAAAGCTTCTACCTTTGGCTTATTCTTCGGACTTTGAAGAAACTAGATCACTTGGCTTGCTAGGCCTTGTGAGCTAGAATGAGTAGAGAAGAGTATGTTGGGATTTTGCTCTATGGTTCTTGGTTCTCAACACATGAGACAAGTGAACCATAGACTAAAGATAGAGAGCAAGAGGAAGAGGGTGAGAGCAAGAGCATGAGAGCTCAAAACCAAGAGAGAGAAAAGGTCAAGCAAGAATGAGCCTCTCTTTTGCCTTTCACCCTCTCATAATCCAAAAGTATCATTAGCCATAATGTCAACCAAGTATTATGTGATGGTTCATATCATGACAAAGGCAATATCATTTCCATGCACTCATTTTGCAAACTACAACAAGCAAGCAAAAGTCTTTGCATGAAAATGACAACCATTATGATGATGATGGTCAACTAGTCCAACCTAGTCAACCGGTCAACAAAGTCAACAAGTCAACAAAGTCAACCCTCCAACAACCATGTCACTATAATACTTAATTAATATTATTGCTAAATATATATATATATATATATATATATCATATTCTCATTAGGGTTGAGTAAAAAGTCAATAGTCAACAGTCAACGGTCAACAACCCTAATGAGAATCCTCTGCCTCTGTCTCTCTGTCAACTGTGCATACACACCCGCATCCGCGTTCCGAGGAACACGGATGCAAACTGGATAAAACCAATCCCAATACGTACACTAGGATCTGGCTTAAACCAAAGCCCGCTAGTGTAAACTGTCCGGACACTAAACGTGCATAAGTGCACGGATGTGACTGAACCCTGTCGCAAAACCATGTGACCTGTCGCAAAACCATGCGACCTCTACTCTATTGCCTAAAGGCGAATAGCTTTTTGTGTGGGACTCTAAAGACTCGACACTACGCTGGCAGTGGGTTTAACCACAGACCGCAAGCGGCACTAGCTATGCGTAACGGTCCCCAGGTAGATACCGACAAGAAGACTGACGAGGTGAAACTCATCTAAACTCCTACTGAGCCTGAATGTGATATTCTCCATACAGTCCGGTCTGTTCGTCTGATACATCGCATGGCGGGCCTAGGGGGCGATAAACGTCAGTCCCCCAATAGCGGTACAAGTCGTGTCGGAGTGAAGCCCAAAACACCCTGAGATAACACTGGAAGCCTACCAGTATATCTCGATTGCCGTGGCCAGGGACTACTCATGTAATGGCTCTCCTAGACACAGCGCGATGTCAACCCCCAATACCAGGAGAGACGAATCCTGTCTAACCGTCACTGCCTCCAAGTGCTTCGGGACTGCACCCAACTACCACCTGTTTACACGACTCCTTTGAGCCGTGGTAGGGTAGTAATCAAAGTACAGTGGGAACACACTCGAGGCGAAGTGACAGTGTCAAGTCAGCGGACTAAGCTGTGCTCATGTCACCTGGGAACTGATAACTGACGATAGGCATAATACCAACTAGTCAGTTCCCGACGAGTCCTGTCCAGTGTACTCGTAACCCAACGAGCACCCGCATACTATCTCAAGTACGACGTACCGACGGCTGTGGGACAGACCGTCTCCCACACTGGGATGAGAAGCGCATGCGCTAGTCTACTCCGGAGTATCGATGCCCTGTCTCGATAGTCCTGCGACCAGGGACCTGCATAAGGATGTGCTTATAGATTACCCAGCCCCACTAGTGTGACCGCCATCACAACGCTGGTAATCAAGCAAAGATCCTAAGGGCTCCACTAATGTGTATAGGCGATATACTAAAATAAACACATGTACACATTGAAGTAGAAAAAAACCAAGTAGCATACTACCATTTTGAGCAAGATTGTCAATACAAGGTGAATATCCCAAGCTTCCATTAAGTAATATACATACTAGTATGATACAGTAATGGCCTCTAGGGCATATACACTAACAATCTCCCACTTGCACTAAGGCCATGTACTGGCGTATCGAAGACCTATCATTTCGATCAGCCGCTCGAACTGAGTCTGGGGTAAGGCCTTCGTGAGTGGATCAGCAGTGTTATCTTCCGTATTTACTCTCTTCACCTCGATCTCCCGGCGATCAATGATCTCCCTGATCAGGTGGTACCGCCTCAAAATATGCCTGGACTTCTGATGGGACCTGGGTTCCTTCGCTAAAGCTATAGCGCCGTTGTTGTCACAATACAGCGGTATTGGATCAACACTGGTAGGAACCACCTGAAGTTCCGTGAGGAACTTCTTCATCCAGACAGCTTCCTTTGCGGCATCGCAAGCAGCTATGTACTCCGCTTCCATAGTTGAGTCAGCAACGGTTTCCTGCTTGGAACTCTTCCAGCAAACCGCCCCTCTATTGAGGGTAAAGACATAACCCGACATGGGACTTGGAGTCATCCTTATCACTCTGGAAACTGGAGTCAGCAAAGGCCTCAATCTGGTGGTCTTTTCCGCCATACACCAAGAACATCTCCTTAGTCCTTCTCAGGTACTTGAGAATGTTCTTTACTGCTATCCAGTGTTTCTCCCCTGGGTTCGACTGATACCGGCTTACAACGCTCAATGCGTATGCTACATCTGGTCTGGTACACAATATCGCATAATAGAGCCTACCGCAGATGCGTAGGGTATTGATGACATGCGAGCTCTTTCCAAATCAGTCTTGGGAGACATCTCTTTGGAGAGGGTGATTCCGTGACAAGCCGGTAGATTACCACGCTTGGAATCTTCCATACTGAATCGTTTCAGTATGGTGTCGATGTACCTTGACTGTGAAAGTCCCAACATCCTCTTGGATCTATCACGATAGATCTGGATCCCCAGAATGTAGTTGGCATCGCCCAGGTCCTTCATGGAGAACCTCTGCGACAAGAATCGTTTGACTAACTGTAGCATAGGAATATCATTTCCTATTAGGAGAATGTCATCGATGTAAAAGACGAGGAATACCACATTTCTCCCTACAATCTTACTGTAAATGCATGGTTCATCTGGGTTTTTGACAAAGTCGAATTTTTTGACAGTATCATCAAAGCAGATGTTCCAACTCCGCGATGCCAGCTTGAGTCCATAGATGGACTTGAGCAATTTGCATACTTTACCGCTGCTCCCACTCTGATTGAATCCCTCTGGCTGATCCATATAGACGCACTCTTCCAAATTTTCATTTAGAAAAGCCGTCTTTACGTCCATCTGCCAGATTTCATAATCGTGGAAGGCAGCAATGGCAAGAAGGATCCGAATGGATTTAAGCATGGCCACCGGAGAAAAGGTCTCGTCATAGTCCAAACCAGGTCTTTGACGAAAACCCTTTGCAACGAGCCTAGCTTTATAGGTTTCAACCTGCCCATCTACACCAATCTTCTTTCTGAAGATCCATTTGCAGCCTACGGGTTTTACCCCTTCTGGAGCAAAGTCCAAAGTCCATACTTTGTTGGTGTACATTGACTCCATCTCGTCTGCATTGCATCCAGCCATTTTACCGAGTCACCGCTCTGAATGGCTTGCTGGAAGCTAGTAGGCTCACCATAATCCATGGTGCAATCCTCTCTATCCCCATCTATGAGAAAACCGTAGTATCTCTCGGGCGGATGAGACTGCCTACTACTCTTTCGGAGTGGCGTAGGAATGTCCGGTTCCTTTGAACCTTCTGGTTCTACTAAGGTTTCAGTAATAGTTTGTGGTTCTGCAATTTCTTCCAGTTCTATTGCGCTCCCACTTATCTGATTTTCTAAAAACTGAGTTTCCAAGAAGCGGGCATGACGAGAAACAAGGACTTTTTGCGCCTCTGCGTAATAGAAAAGATACCCCTTGGAGTTCTTTGGGTATTCCACAAACTTGCACTGTACTGAGCGTGCCTCGAGCTTGTCCGCATGCTGCTTTTTTACAAAAGCTGGACATCCCCATGTCTTAAAGGATTTAAGATAGGGTTTCTTCCCACTCCACATCTGATATGGTGTGGTAGGCACTGTTTTAGTAGGAACTTGGTTCAAGAGATGTGCAACTGTTTCTAGTGCATAACCCCAGAAAGATCGCGGTAACTCAGCCTTACTCATCATGGAATGAACCATATCTAATAGGGTTCGATTCCTCCTTTCCGATATACCGTTGTGTTGTGGTGTGTATGGAGGAGTAAGTTGAGAGAGAATTCCATTCTCTTTTAAGTAGCCCAGAAACTCGGCACTCAAGTATTCTCCACCTCGATCCGATCTTAGAATCTTGATACTTTTGCCGGTTTGTTTTTCAACTTCATTCTTGTATTCTTGAAATTTCCCAAAGGCCTCGGATTTGTGTTTCATTAAGAAGACATGTCCATACATAGAGAAATCATCTGTGAAAGTAATTAAGTATGAATAACCACTTCGCGCATGTGTAGACATTGGACCACACACGTCACTGTGTATGAGTCCCAAGAGCTCGCTCGCTCTTACTCCGTGTCCAGTGAACGGATTCTTTGTCATCTTTCCCATGAGACAAGATTCACAAGTGGCATAAGACTGGTACTCGAACGGATCCAAGTATCCTTCTTTATGTAACTTAGTCAATCGTGTCTCATTGATGTGACCCAGTCTACAATGCCATAAGAAAGCCTGATTTAATTCTGGAGACTTTCTTTTAAGTGTGTTCTGGACACTGAATATCTGAGCTTGATTCAATACGTATATACCGTTATTTAATGTACCTGACCCAATCAGTACTTGATTTAGGTGGATGTTTACTACATCGCTTACAAAAGCAAAATCATATCCTTCCTTAGAAAGTAAGGATACAGATATGATGTTACAAGTCGCACCTGGTACATACAAACAGTTACGCAGAATCAATATCTGCCCAGTTGTCAGTCCTAGGTGATGTTCCCCTATGGATACAGCATCCATGCTCATTCCGTTAGCAACCCTGAGAGTCATATCACCTTTCCTGATAACCCTACGGTTTCTCAGAGCCTGTAACGAATTACAGATGTGAGATCCTGATCCGGTATCCAATACCCAGGAAGTAGGGTTAACTGACAAACAGTTCTCTATTACAAACACACTCGAAGCCGAAGCCACAACATGCTTCGAATTCTGGCTACTGGCTTTGCAAGCCCTGCAATCTTTCTGCCATTGTTCATTCCCGTTACAATAGGAACGTCCCCCTTTTACTATATCCAGTCCTGAAACTTTTGCCCTTGCTTTTCCTTTTTCTTCCCTGGTTTATTTCAGGGTATAAGCAGAGGGTAGGGACTGTAGAATTAAGTCAGTACTTGACCCATTCTTCAACGTGGTCTCCAGGTCCGTGAGCTTAAAATAGCTGGTCTCTGTAAGGACATTGTCCCTTACAGATGACCCGACAGCCAACCTCGCTTGAAGCAATTCGTTCGAGGTCTCATATCTTGCGATACGAGATTGCTCTCTATATAAATCTTTGTTATGGAGGAAGATAGAAACTGAGTCCATCTTCTCGTGCTGCCCCTGGTTTACACCATCAACTGAGGCTAACACGAGGCACTTGGCTTTCGCACAATCCTTTTCCGATGTCCTTTGGATGTAAACATCTGTGACAGGGGAAACTGGACCTGAGACGGCAGGGGTTTGATTAGTTAAGAGGTGTCCCAGCTTGTCATGGGTAATGGACATCTGGACAGACCTTTGCCAGTCATAACAGTCAGATTCAGTCATTTTTATTATCTAGATGTAACCTAGGTGCGGTCACTTGGTCGCTGCAATTAAGAGAGAGAGAAGAAAACACTCAGCATGATGCTCTTGCAAGTTTAGAGTGGTTTTTAATTTGTCTAAACAGGATGGCTCCCACTGTCTCTCGAATCCCTCCTCAAAACCAAAAAGGAAGAATTAGTCAGGATCAATCTCACCGTACAATTCTTGCTTAACCGTTCAGCCAGGCTGGTGTCGGTACTTCGAGGGAGGTTTTCCAACGCTTTCGCGAAGTTCCTTAATTCAAGAACCTCTTTTTCCTAGGGGCGTAGCCCCGCTAACACCTTTCTAGTCACCTACTTGGTTTATAGTATTGATCGTTAAGTAAGAAATTTCCCGAGGAGTAGCATATACTCACAGTAGGATCGGGATCCAAATATCATCGTGTGACGAAACAGAAGGAATCCTACCAGGATCATCACACTCCAAATGGTATGCAACACTAGCAAGTTTCAGTACTTTTGAAACTCCTGATGTGGATTTTTGCCCCATGCTCTTATGACCTTGACTAAGGCCAACAAATCATAAGTCACATGTCAAGTTCTACCCGTCGTTGTCCAGGTTGATTTGAACCCACCCGTATATACCCTTGACTATGGCCAACAAAGTAATACGACTGTCCCAAACCAACGCATCCTATCTATGCAACATATGAATACCCACCAGCTACCAAACACTGTGCCTTGACTAAGGCCAACAAATACAGCTTGAATACTGTTGATTATTCATATGAAACGACGGAGGGCTACAGATGGTTTTTGGTGAAACCTTGAACGTAGTGAACTTGATATAATCGAAGGAACGAAATAGCTTTTAAAAGGAGTGGCTCAAGCTCCGCATTTAAAAGTTAGTTTTGAAAAGAACCGAGTGGTTTTCAAAGTGTTCCAACGACTTGTACTTGGTTTATTTTCTTGCATTAGTTCTTTTAATGCGTGATATTCTTGCATTAGTTCTTTTAATGCGTCCCATCAATTAATCCTACCATTGCAGAAAACAACCAAAATATGACGTACGCTTATGCCATTCGCATTCGCCACGGGGCCCCGTCATTACCCGTTAGGTTACTTAACTAACGACAGAGCGGGGGCTGGGCTAGCGCGGCTGTAAAACATAAGCAACGCCTAAATAATATCATATATAGATATATTGCAATGATAGCCATTTCAGATCACAGATGAACACATTGGATATACAAGGAAGCTGCAATTCGTACGAGCCTGTAACGAAAAGCAGATTACACGGTCGCGGTGAATAGCCAATACCCCACCCAAGACCCCTACGGGTGCGGCAAACTACCCGCCAAGTACCCGAAGCGAAGCAATCTCCCTCAACTCCATGAGTAGGCCACTCGGCACTTCGGCATACCCGCTAGTTTGTGCACCCCCTCCATGGGTCTATCCTAGGAGCAAAAACAGTAAAAAGAAATTATACAATGACGGCTATAACCCCGACCCGGTTGTGCGGCCATACAAATAATTATTACATCAATTTACAAATTTACATGAATTGAAAGAAAAGAAAACTCTCGTCTCACAACCCCCGGCTATTCAACCGCGACAATCCAATGAATTCATATACACATTCCAATAACATTACAGATCACAGATTTGTATAACCCCCACTAATCGACATATAGCGATTAGCAGACGTTCAATACAAATATCACATCACAGAAAAACCCGTCAGCTTAAGTCTTTTAGAAGTTCGATCAAAAATACGGATTTTCAGGACCCCAAAAATAAAATTTTCGTTCTGGAAAATCTGGGCAGAAAATATATATTCCAAAAATCCCAAAATACCCCTATGAGCAAACTGTAAAGAAGAAACCCCATGACCGAGTCAACTCGGCCGCGGTTCCGCGGCTGGAGCAAGCTCCCGCCGCGGAACCGCGGCGCTTTGATCTAGTTAGGGGGTCAAATTTTTGCAGTTTCTTCAGAAAACCCTGAGTCGATTTTTGGTGTATCTCAAAAAATTTTTCCAGCACTTTTAAAATCGACAGAAAGTTTAAAAAACGGGGTTCGTTTTGCGACTTTTTCTTTGATCGATCTTCTAGCTACTTTGCTAACATGTTAGATAGAGTTTAACTAGGCTCTGATACCACTGTAAGTCCATGCTACCTCTCTCGGTACTTTCGGGCATGCGGAATTTGGTGAAAAACAATTTTCTTAGAGGCGGTAACATGGACTCAAAACCCGGATCTTTGTTAAACTGTTAACTAACAACCTAACAAGAGTTTACCTACTCGGTTAGGGGGCTATACCTTTCTTGAACTCCTTCGTCTTCAACTCGTCCCGGAGTTCGGATCGGCCTCACCTCGTCGTCTCCTTGCGTCGAAAATGGATCCACCCGAAAGCTTCTACCTTTGGCTTATTCTTCGGACTTTGAAGAAACTAGATCACTTGGCTTGCTAGGCCTTGTGAGCTAGAATGAGTAGAGAAGAGTATGTTGGGATTTTGCTCTATGGTTCTTGCTTCTCAACACATGATACAAGTGAACCATAGACGAAAGATAGAGAGCAAGAGGAAGAGGGTGAGAGCAAGAGCATGAGAGCTCAAAACCAAGAGAGAGAAAAGGTCAAGCAAGAATGAGCCTCTCTTTTGCCTTTCACCCTCTCATAATCCAAAAGCATCATTAGCCATAATGTCAACCAAGTATTATGTGATGGTTCATATCATGACAAAGGCAATATCATTTCCATGCACTCATTTTGCAAACTACAACAAGCAAACAAAAGGCTTTGCATGAAAATGACAACCATTGTGATGATGATGGTCAACTAGTCCACCTAGTCAACCGGTCAACAAAGTCAACAAGTCAACAAAGTCAACCCTCCAACAACCATGTCACTATAATACTTAATTAATATTATTGCTAAATATATATATATATATATATATATATATATCATATTCTCATTAGGGTTGAGCAAAAAGTCAATAGTCAACAGTCAACGGTCAACAACCCTAATGAGAATCCTCTGCCTCTGTCTCTCATTCAACTGTGCGTACACACCCGCATCCGCGTTCCGAGGAACACGGATGCAAACTGGATAAAACCAATCCCAATACGTACACTAGGATCTGGCTTAAACCAAAGCCCGCTAGTGTAAACTGCCCGGACACTAAACGTGCATAAGTGCACGGATGTGACTGAACCCTGTCGCAAAACCATGCGACCTGTCGCAAAACCATGCGACCTCTACTCTTTTGCCTAAAGGCGAATAGCTTTCTCTGTGGGACTCTAAAGACTCGACACTATGCTGGCAGTGGGTTTAACCACAGACCGCAAGCGGCACTAGCTGTGCGTAACGGTCCCCAGGTAGATGCCGACAAGAAGACTGACGAGGTGAAACTCATCTGAACTCCTACTGAGCCTGAATGTGACATTCTCCATACAGTCCGGTCTGTTCGTCTGGTACATCGTACGGCGGGCCTAGGGGGCGGTAAACGTCAGTCCCCCAATAGCGGTACAAGTCGTGTCGGAGTGAAGCCCAAAACACCCTGAGATAACACTGGAAGCCTACCTGTATATCTCGATTGCCCTGGCCAGGGACTACTCGTGTAATGGCTCTCCTAGACACAGCGCGATGTCAACCCCCAATACCGGGAGAGACGAATCCTGTCTAACCGTCACTGCCTCCAAGTGCTTCGGGACTGCACCCAACTACCACCTGTTTGCATGACTCCTTTGAGCCATGGTAGGGTAGTAATCAAAGTACAGTGGGAACACACTCGAGGCGAAGTGACAGTGTCAACTCAGCGGACTAAGCTGTACTCATGTCACCTGGGAACTGATAACTGACGATAGGCATAATACCAACTAGTCAGTTCCCGACGAGTCCTGTCCAGTGTACTCGTAACCCAACGAGCACCCGCATACTATCTTAAGTACGACGTACCGACGGCTGTGGGACAGACCGTCTCCCACACTGGGATGAGAAGCGCATGCGCTAGTCTACTCCGGAGTATCGATGCCCTGTCTCGATAGTCCTGTGACCAGGGACCTGCATAAGGATGTGCTTATAGATTACCCAGCCCTACTAGTGTGACCGCCATCACAACGCTGGTAATCAAGCAAAGATCCTAAGGGCTCTAATAATGTGTATAGGCGATATACTAAAATAAACACATGTACACATTGAAGTAGAAACAAACCAAGTAGCATACTACCATTTTGAGCAAGATTGTCAATACAAGGTGAATATCCCAAGCTTCCATTAAGTAATATACATACTAGTATGATACAGTAATGGCCTCTAGGGCATATACACTAACAGAATCCATCCTCGAAAGAGTTCTTTCGAGTTTTTATGTAACTATACGATGGATTTATCCAATGGAAGTGGATGTTCGTAGTGATACGGGGTGTTCTGGAGAAATGCAAAGGGTAAAAGTAGGAGTGGCAATGATGTATGCAACTCAGACAATCCAAAAGTCAATGTGTTTTAAGAATGTTCGGTTAACTTGGTCACTGAGTTATAGTCTAGGGTGGGGACATGGTTGCAGCCAAAGAGGGAGAAAAAAGAAACATTCAGCGTGCACTCTAACCTAAATCAGAATGGTTATCTATTTATCTAATCAGGATGTCTCCCACTGTATCCTCAAATTCTCCTCCAAATCCGAAAGAAGAATTAGTCGGGATCATCTAAAATCACCCGAGGAGTAAACCAACTCATCAGTGGGAATCAGGATCTAACTATCATCGTATGATAACCTGATGGAATCCACTCAAGTCACCACATTCCAGAAGGTATGCGCAAGCCTGGCAAGTTTCAGTTTCTTTAGAAACCCCCGATGTGATTTTTACCCGTAGGACCCAAGTGACCATGACACAGTCAACAAATCAAAAAGTCCTACTCAAGTTCAACCCATCATTATATAGGATTGCATTAAATCCACCCGTACGAGCCCTTGACACAGTCAACAAGGCCACACGACTGTCCTAACCAATCGCATTAACATGCTACAAACAAGCACTACTACGCGTTCGCACACTACGCCTTGACACAGTCAACAAACGCAGTACGAATACTAAGCAACACTTGTAAGAAATGATGGAGGGCTACGGCTGGTTTTTGGTGAAAACCCTTTAACGTAATGAACTTGATATCGTTGAAGGAACCGAGTGGTTTTATAAATCTATAGTGGCGAAAAACCTTTGCTAAAGAGGTCACTCCCGATGAAGCGATCTCGGTTCTTTCCTCGTAGAATAAGGTGCAGGATATTCTCACTGAATACCGCGATACAAAGAAAAAGGTAATCGACTATAGTAAAGTTATTACCCTGACGCAAACTTCTGCCCAAAGGGTCACTCCAGATGAAGGGATCTCGGCCCTTGCCTCGTGGAATAAGGTGCTGGATATTCCAACTGAATACCGCTGTGCAAAAAAAAAAAAAAGAAAACGTCCTTGTAATAACAGCTTTTTGAAAAACTGGTTCCAACAACATCGAATTAGGTCTGTTTTCCTTGCATTGATCAGAATCAACGCAGTCCTATCAATTAATCATACCAGAAAAGAACGAAAATAAAATATACGTATATGCCATCCGCATTCGCCACTGGGTCCCGTCATCACCTGTTAGGTTACTTAACTAACGACAGAGCGGGGACTGGACTAGCGCGGGTGTAAAACATATACAACATCTACTAGTATATATATAATAATATATAATAATCGCTCCAGGTATGATAAATGCAACATCACAGATAAGTAATAAGTATCACAGGACAATACAGATAATCCGGGAGCCCCGGGTTTCATTGAGTCGCAAGTGAAACCCGACGTTCCCCTGGTCATGTGGATAGCTTGTGCAATGAAAACCTAGACCCCTATGAGCGCGGAAAGTTACCCGCCAAAACCAGAAGCGAGTCAGCCCCCTTCAACAAAGTGAATAGGCCACCCAGCACTTCACAGAATCCAGCAACTTGAGCACCCCTCCTTGGGTCAACCTGCACCCCCTACGAGTACGGCGAATAGCCCACTAATTCTAGAGTGAGGCCCCTTCCTTCTCAACGCATGAGATGAGAACCCATTGCCCTCCAGAACCCGGCTATCCGTGCACTCCATCGCGGGATAATCCTAGTAAAGAAAAGAAAATATGTACAACGGTGATGTCGACCTCAACCCGGTCGTGCCCCAAATAAATAATATACAAACAGGAAGTGACGGCAGTCCACATGTCGGACGCTCGCCCCGCGATATCAAATGTACAAATGAAACTAAACTATACTACCATTGTACCCAAGCTATCCACCACGATGAATCCGCAACAACACAGCACAACACAGAACATCAACGTGAATGTCACGTTCGCAAACACGATTAGACAAGTTGTACTGATCAAATGACATTCACGGTCGCAGATAGAAATGTATGTACTGTAAAATTTAAAAAATGTTAGAAAATATCGAGTTCGAAATAACCCCGAACAGCCCCCAAACAAGTAGATAAATCCATATCAAAACTGGGCTAAACAAACAATATCACTGAACCAACATTCTAGAGACCAGACCAACACCCAAATACGAAGTCAAAACTCCTCAAAGAGGCCGGCCTCCTTAGATATTTAAACAATGTGGCCGGTTTTTATATGGTGGAATTTGTTCGTATTTGGTGTGTAGTCAAGTGGTCAAGTCAGTAGTCTTCTGCAGTTACTAAAATAATTTTTGAAGACACTTTATAATTCGACAGAAATTGCAATGTGCAGGGGCAGTGAATCGGGTTTGTTTCGGTTTCGATACTTTAACATTGTCTAAACCAACTACTAAGCGGTTGATGGTTTGGCTCTGATACCATGTTGGGTTACGGCAGCGCACCTGCCAGCAATCCGTGGCCAAATGCGGAACAAAAACTTGTAAAACTTAGCGCTGCCACAACTAATTACCCGGATCGAACCATTAACCGTTTACTAGCAATCTATTAAGAGTTTAGAGAGGTTATACCGATCGATCTGTGTCCTTCGGTCTTCAACCTCTTCTCAAGCTCCTCGCGGCTGCCCCGAACAAGTTCGCTCTCCGGTCTCCCTCGTCGAAGACGATCCACGTCGAGTATTCTTAATACGGGCTCCTGCTTCAAAACCGAAGCAACTCGGACAACTAGTTTGCTAAGTGTTGAGAATCCTAGAGTGTATTGAGAAAAATTAATCACACACTATTTCTACTTAATCTTGGGGGATAGAGTGGAGGTTGAAGAAGATGACCATTGGTGCATTAAGTGTGAGCTCAAAACTTAGCAAAAGAAAAGCCAACTCAAGAAAGAATATCAAGTGGCAGCTCATTTTTAGTTGTGAGGTCTTTTGTGAGTTCTTGCAACAAAAGAAAAATGCTCACACAAAATATCTCACATATAAAACTCATAAACAATAAAGCATGGCCCAAGGAAAACAATCATGCGATAATAAATGCCACAAGCCAAAACTTAACCTCACACTTTACACCTCAATATTAAACATTTAAATAAAAGCCCTAAATGTTTAATACTATTAAAAGAAATTGCATCTTCAAAAGTAATCTTGTAACGGATTACAAGAATACCCCTCATCTGTATATACATATCTGCATCCGTATTCCAACTGAATACGAATACTATGAGACGAAAGTAATCCATCAATCTAATACTAGGATCCGGCTTAAACCAAAGCCCACTAGTATGATCCGTCCGATCATGATCCGTGCACAAGTACACGTATATGATCAAACCGTGCCATAAAACCATACGGCCTCTACAACGTTTCGCCCAAACTAGGGAAACCCTCTATGTGGGACTCTAAAGATTCATCAATACGCTGGCAATGGGTTTAACCACAAACACGTCAGTGGCACTAGTTGTACGTAACGGCTGCCCAGGTATTGAGCGAAAAGGAGGCCGACGAGCAAACTCATCCTGCAACCCTACTGAGCCTGATAGTGACAATATCCGTACAGTCCGGTCCGTTTGTTTATGAGTATCGCATATCGGGCCTAGGGGGATGGTAAACGTCAGACCCCTAATAGCTGTATAAGTCGAGTCGGAGTGTAGCCCAGAACACCCTGAGAAACTACTGGAATACCTACTAGTAAATGTCACGACCTGAAAAGTACGGAACATGACCGGCACTTAAACTACGAAACGTCTCGAGGCGTACGTAATCTAAGTAAGCCAAAACCCAGAAATCCAAACCAAGTAAAGCAGTACAGTGAAGGAAAAACTAATTTTAAAGCAAGAAGTTTTAATAGCATAAGCCGAATTATGCGTCTTTTAAAACATCAAGTCTTTTCCGAAAATTTCGGCAGAGTTTCCTTTGTAAATACTGGCCCCAAACGGGGTACAACATGAATAATATACGAAATGATAAAAGGCATCCCCAAACGGGAGCTAGCTCTTCGTCAATCGACGGTGACAACCACACAAGCAAGATAATATAAAACGCCGAAGGGTGAGGATAAAAACTCAAAAGAAACTCAAACCAACATGAAAACCATAATAATACAACGCGCGACTCTAAGGTCGAAATAATCACAAGTCTGGTTGATGGAATTTCTAGATACAACAATGAAAATAAAATACAAGGATGGTCATGATGCGAGTGAACCCACCTACCAAAGCAATCACTCGGAATGGGAGCCGTGTGTCAGAAAAGCCGCAACGAAACCTGTACGGCAAAATTTACAAGAAACTGTGGCACAACGAGGGTGAGTTGCCAACTCGTGAGAAGAAAATATCACAAAACAGAAATCGCATGTATGATGCATCCTAGGTCATATCAAGAAATATCCTCAAATAATATCCTGATCCATCTACATATAAGTGCAATACTACGTGTTCGTGTCAGTGCCTCAGATAGCAACATATCAGATATATGATGTATAAATGCATTACGAATGGAAATAGAATACATCATGAGTGAGACAACTGTTTGCTTTATTTAATGAGATTCCTATATGTATATAAATCGAATATCATCAATGAAATCAACAGAGAAATCTGTGTCAAGCATCGACACAAAACATGAATCTCAATATCTCAATATCTCAGGCTCCAGCAATCCGGACTGGTCTGTATCATCAAATCTCAATATCTCAGTGTCTCAAATCTCAATATCTCAATATCCCAATACCTCGGGCTCCGTCAGTCCGGATCGGCCCATATCATCAATCACACGACTACGAACGGTATCCTCCAGATATCCGTCGTGCCAAACAATCACCGGTAGGCAGTCTGCCCCTGCTGGGCTCATCGTCTACAACTCGAGCTTCTTGCCCCGGGGTACCGTACCGGGTCCACCATGTACCCGCAGATGGTTCATCCAACTCCTCGAATCAGGTCTTGAAAACCATCTCAGAACCGAGAAAACATCATGGTGGACAATACTCATCATATCAAGGAAAACCGCATCTATCTCATTAAAACAAATAATCAGTTTATAAAACTTTCACATGCGGTTTCCAAATCCAGAAATCTCAAGAAGGATCAGAAATCATCAAATCACCATGTCAATAAACAGTGAAAACCGGCATAAATCTCCATAATACTGCATAACCAATGAATATATGAATGCATCTGATATCATGCAATGAATGCAATAGTAAAACTAGCATATGAAAGCTATAACATATTGCAACTATCAGCTACCAAGCTATGTCAATGAAATAGTTTCTCTAAAGTGTACGTGACATGGTAATTACCGATGATGATGTGTGTGAGCCGGCAAGAAAGTGTACGTGGAATATACGCATCATCGGTAATGGTGCTGGTGTCCTGATAGCAGGGTTTCATAATAATTACAGATAACATATGTACAAGCATGCAATGCGATGAAACATCATGAATATACAGAAAGTGATATAGTAACAGCAACACTGAAGAATAAACCTACCCAATATACGAGTCATACAGTTTGGTATTTAAATTACTCAGAATTCTCCACTTTTAAAATCTAGTATGACTCGAGCTCAGTCAAAAGGGTAAGGAAATCCACCTAAGTCTGAGTCGATCTATATACATATTTAGTAGTCGGTGATCTCGCCTCAATAGTATCACGTACGATACGATAAATAATATGACATCCTCGAGTTAAGAGTGCGGACCGAACATCATAACTATATCTCGTACGGTAAATCTATCGTACGGCATCCCAAATCGGGGTACGGGTCAAATATCATATTTATCTCATTACTCATTTGGTATCCTTATCATCATATATCGTGAACAGGAGGGTACTGATCTAAGTCGAGTACAATACTAATATCATCAACTTATATGTACGCGTGTGTATGAATACACACCGCCCATCAATCCGCTAATATCATGTCTTATCTCATAATACGAACCAATCACATCACCGACCTCATGGCACCATGCCTAATCTTATCGACTCATCTCCAAATACTATACACTATCCTCAACATCCGTGTATACGTGTATGTATATATATATATATATATATATATATATATATATATATAAGCACCAACACATCCACATATACATATATATATATACATATGACGTAAACACTCAAAACCATATCCCGTGTGTGTATGTGTATGTGTACAACCTTACTCTAGGGTTCACGACTAAGAAACCAACTAAATCCTTTCTTAAATTCTCGCTAACACTAACCCATGATCTCCTGAAGCTTTTCTTGCTAAGTGTTTATATCCCTCCATAACACATCTGCGTATATCTATATCATATCATATCATTTCTTACGACATTGCGGGGGTGCTATACGCCATCCACCTGACTTCCCCCATAGATATATATCTACTCACCTAATCTTCGCTTGCCAATACCGATGTCGCCACGCGCTTGCTTGTCGTCTCGAAGTCCTCGTGAGGGTACCTACATGTCATAATACATCGTATCGCATTAAAATCCAACTCATGACCCAATGACACACGAATCTCACATAGGTCAAAACTTATAGCCCGCTCATGCAAAAGAACCAAACAACCATCGATATCGGCGTACAAACGCCGATTGATCGAGAAAACCCAAAAGTACCCTTTTGCACATTCACAAAACACTAATTATAATATGAAATAGGTTTTAATTCACCAAAACCTCAAACTCACTTTAAAAGCTGTTTTTCCGAATACCTAGTAAGCAAACCTTTCCATTTTAGTACAAAACTAAATGTTTTAACAATTTTAGTGGCTACAATGCTCACTAAATATCTTAACTAAGGCACTCAAACCATTACTAGATTTTTAATCCACTTATTTTCAAAATTCTAAAAATCGAGTTTAAAAAATATATGATTTGGACAATTCTTAAAATAACAATTGGCAAACTAGAAACTAGCTTATATTTTACATGTATTAAAATGTCAAACTACCCATTAAATTGTTAATGATTTGATGAAAACCTTAACCATATTTTAATCTCACATTTTGAATTAATTTCAAAAACCTAGTTTGCTAAAAATCTAATTTTAACAATTTACAAGCAACAATTAGTAAACTAGCAACTAGATTACATTTTGCATGTCTTTAGATGTGAGACTACAAATCAAAACCATAATCAAATTAGAAAACCCTAACTTGATCTCAACCCTATTCTAGGAATTTCCAAGTCTTAAATTAAAACCTAATTAAGCATCTAATTAGCTTATCTTGAAGTATTATAGCAACAATTTAACAATTTGATTAGGATTTATACCTCACAACCCATAGATCTAGCTTGCTACATGCCATCCCAAAATGCTCTCTTGCTCCCAAAATCCATGCTTGAATGGACAAGGAACAAGGGTTAAAGGTTTGATTATGAGTTAACGGAAATTTGTGTGGATTTTGATGGAATTTTGGGAGATTTTTGAAGTGAGAAGTGATGAAGAAAGAGGAGGGCAGCAGCAGAAATGGGCTCGGCCAGGATAGGAGAGGCGGAAAGGTGGGTGAGGTGGTGTTTATAAAGTCAAAGAAATACCCCATGCTTCATTGTTCAACTCCATACTTTAATTCTTTATTGTTTTTTTTTTGCTTTCATTTCATTCGCACTTTGGAGTGTGAGGTTTTGGGGCAGCTTTGGGCTACCGCTCGGCCAGAAAAGAGGGGAGAGAGAGAGTGTGGTGGGTGTAGGTGAGTGTGTAGATGTTTTCTCAAGTCAACATAACCCATTTCTCAAGTCAACAAAGCACAAGTTAATTTCTTTATTAAACCCCCTTTAATTTTCTTTCCTTGCAAACAAAAGAGAAAAAGAAACATGTTACAAACTTGATTTAAAGTTGTCATGATACAATGCTACTTGTTTTAACCCATTCCAATTTGTAATTATTCCTAATTAAATGTATTAGTGACGGCTTAAAATAATATTAAAATAATTAATTTCGGAAAAATTTTCAGTCAACTAGAAATTTTGCAAGTGACTCAATAAATACCAAATACTAGCAATAACATAGCTAGAATAGGTATATTTGATTTTATGATGAAATATAATTATATCTTGATTTTTAAGTAAAACACCCGTTATTTTACCGATTCTTCGAAATTTCACCTAAACGATTTTCAAAACGTTACAATCTTCCCCCCTTAATGAAATTCGGTCCCCGAATTTAAATTTAAACTTCCACAATTTCTAAAACATTTCCGCAAAGCACTCAAATCGTCGGGGCTCCAAAATCATCAATACTTAAAATACATCTTTTGCGCAATGCATGTGCATGCAAAACAAGTATATAACTCAAAAAATCAAAGCTATAACATGTACATAGTACGTATCGTCGTAAAATCATCCAAACATCGGAAAGAAATGCATGCAAAACTTTTTCAGGTACTGTCCTCGGACTAGTCCTGTTCAGCCACTATACCAAATAGTAAATATCATAATAACATACTTCTCAAAATTAATCCTAAACTGTATATAAGAATGCCGCGTGCGTCTGGTGCGCACGGATATTAAAATCCATGAATGTGCAATACATGCGCACAGAAACAAAATCTAAGTACAACGGGTGTGCACGAAACACCTGTCAAGGGCAACGGGTGTGCCTGACAGCAATATCAGGTGCATCTGATATGCACGAAGAATCTCGATTTAGTGCATCTGGTGTGCACCAAAATCGCATCAAGCGCGTCAAATATGCGCAAGAATCCAAATCAAGTGCACGAGGTGCACGAAAACAATATCGAATATCATAATTGAAATCGACGGTATACAACCAACCTCAATCCAAATCCAAATCAGATATACCGTGGTATATAATCTCACAACCATGTACATCAGCGTGCACAAAAATCGAATCAAAATACTAAAAGTGTATGGAAACTATGCCGAAATCATAAGTCAAATCACATGCATACCATAGGCATGAAATGAAAATCAACATCTCGAATGATATCTAATCAAAGTCAAGTGCTACTGTGGTGCACAAAATCTCAATCCAGTGTAGTAACATGCATAAAAATGAACGTCAAGTGCAGAAGCGCACACAACACAAATCTGGTAACACAAATACTTAAAGACATAAATCGAGTGCAACCAAGGTACGGAGTATAATTCCGGTGCAACCAATGCACAAAATACCTAGCTGGTGCAACAAATGCTCGAAATATGAATCCGGTGCATCCAGTGCACGAAATACAATACAGTGCAACAATCGCACAAAAATACAAATATGGTGCATCAAGTGCACAAAATATCAACTCCAGTGCATCCAGTGCACGAAATATCAAATACAGTGCATCCAGTGCACGAAATGCCGAATACAGTGCATCCAGTGCACGAAATACCAAATACAGTGCATCCTGTGCACGAAATACCAAATACAGTGCATCCAGTGCACGAAATACAATATGTTGCAACAATGCACAGCGAAAA
The DNA here is from genome assembly GCA_030015575.1 of Agapanthus africanus. Lineage (NCBI taxonomy): Eukaryota > Viridiplantae > Streptophyta > Magnoliopsida > Asparagales > Amaryllidaceae > Agapanthus > Agapanthus africanus. The sequence goes on along the minus strand of CM057351.1, from coordinate 48,810,346 downwards.
AACCTAGTGCAACAACTGCACAAAATACAAATCGGGTGCAACAAGTGCACGGAAATGCATCAATAACTCAAATGCGTATAAAAAGCAACACTGAGTGTGCCAAGGTGTATAAAATCATAAACGCGTGCAACTGTGTGCAACTGCGTGCACAAAACACGTATCCACGCACTGCATGCACATGTAAGCTATACCGAGTGCAAAAACCAAATCGAGTGCATACCACCTGCACAAAAATCAAATCAGCTATATGCAATCCATGAAATCATAAACATATGCAGCCAAGGCACAAAACTGAATCAAGTGCAATAAACCTGCACAAATTATAAATCAACACAATGGTGTATAAAGCATATCTCAAGTGCAATAACTATGCACAAAACGTAAATACTCAGTAAGTGCAGCCATGGTGCACGAAAACAAATATTATGAAACGCAGTCATCAAAACTCAATCATGCGAATAGATCGCCCAAAATACCGAAATCAAGTATGGCGGAATAGTCCTGCTCAAGCACATCCTCTAAGAGTCTCTGGCCAACTATCGTGGTCACTCATAACATGTCTCATCGACGATGCCGAACTCTGGCCTGCTGGGTGTGCGTAATAGGACCGCTCTTGGGTCCAAGTCTTCTCGTAAATTATTCCAGAAAGGTCCTGTTGAGGTCTCTCCCAAATCGCGTCTCTGCCGAACTGTCCGGAGGTTATCACCCTTTACTATATCTGTTTCTGGTTCCGGAACGGGTGCATACTCATCGCGACTCCTTCTGGAAGATATATCCATATACAACGCCTCTGCATGCGTATCACATCTCTGATGTTGGCGGAGTGGAACGTCATCTCGTCGAAATCTCGTGCGAACTCTTTACTCCACTTTTCTCTGATGTCGACTACTTCGGACTCGTCTCTTCATGGCCGCATGGACTGCGTTCCAACGGCTATACTCGTCTCTGGAGTCTCCCAAGCAATGCATCCCATCACATGGTATCCGAATGAAGTCGAACCTTTTGATTGATTCGTCAAAGTCCCATAATCCCATAAGAGCTCAACATCTTGAGTACAGTTTAATAGTATCGAGTACATACCATAGCACCGGTGGACCAGCCGTAGAAGGGCAAACCCAAGCCTCACTAATGGCACCGCGGAACTGCAGCAAACCCTATGGTTCAAAGGCTTTCACATGGTCATTATGTCGAGTTAGGGTTTTCATTCTTCTAGAAGGTCCATAGAATTGCTTGCATGTCTTTTCGAATACTTTAAACTTGGAATATGGGTTTCTGACATTCGATCGTCTCTATCGACTCTCAACGTATCTGCGTGAAGTCGTCTCTAGCTAGAATCCATCAATCGATGACCTCGCATCGGGGTAAGCGAACGAACCACGTGTCCTAGTCATTCATCCTCGGGTGACTAGCGACCATCTATCATATCTCTAAGTACAACTCGTACTGCAAAAACTCCAACATCTGAGGCGATATCTCGTCATTCGCAGCAACAACTGGCTCATTCGTCTGCACGCTAAACAGTGCCTCGATCATCATGAACAAGCGATACATCAAAGGTCATTAAAATTTGGCTGGCCTTTATCAGTGGCTCAATCCTCTGGTGCTGATCTGCACGTCCGAGAAATCTCATAAAAGCGATCCATCAAACGCTCATGGCGCGAAAACACAATAAAACAACGCCTCTCTATGCAATCATATATCCCTAGAATCATGCCCTGGTCAGTCCTCATCCATGACGAGCTCGTGCTGACCGCAATTCTAGCCGTAGCTCTCCACGCCCGTACAACCGTGTTAACAAAACCATAACTGGTACTGATGAAGATGGATCATAGGAATGAATATAATACTGTGCAAAGAAATGTACATCCTAAGGCTTCTTAGCAGAGTAGCGTATTGTAAGTATGCCGCGGAACATACACACGGCACGTCACTCTACTAAAGTCACCTACTCCATCAACCAAGGATCATCCAACACTCAGAAGGTAAAACCTAACGCTCTGATACCAACTTTGTCACGACCCGAAAAATACAGAACATGACTGGCACTTAAACTACGAAACGTCTCGAGGCGTACGTAATCTAAGTAAGCCAAAACCCAGAAATCCAAACCAAGTAAAGCAGTAGAGTGAAGGAAAAACCAATTTTAAAGCAAGAAATTTTAATAGCATAAGCCGAATTATGCGTCTTTTAAAACATCAAGTCTTTTCTAAAAATTTCGGCAGAGTTTCCTCTGTAAATACTGGCCCCAAACGGGGTACAACATGAATAGTATACGAAATGATAAAAGGCATCCCCAAGCGGGAGCTAGCCCTTCGTCAATCGACGGTCACAACCACGCAAGAAAGATAATATACAACGCCGAAGGGCGAGGATCAAAACTCAAAAGAAACTCAAACCAACATGAAAAGCATAATAATACAACGCGCGACTCTAAGGTCGAAATAAATACAATTCTGGTTGATGGAATTTCTAGATACAACAATGAAAATAAAATACAAGGGCGATCATGATGCGAGTGAACCCACCTACCAAAGCAATCACTCGGAATGGGAGCCATGTGTCAGAAAATCCGCAACGAAACCTGTACGGCAAAACCTGTAAGGAACCGTGGAACAACAAGGGTGAGTTGCCAACTCGTGAGTAGAAAACATCACAGAGCAGAAATCGCATGTATGACGCATCCTAGGTCATATAGTAATATCCTCAAATAATATCCTGATCCATCTATATATAAGTGCAATACTACGTGCTCGTGTCAGTGTCTCAGATAGCAACATATCAGATATATGATATATGAATGCATTACGAATGGAAACAGAATACATCATGAGTGAGACGACTATTTTTTTCATTTAATGAGATTCCTGTATGTATCTAAATCGAATATCATCAATGAAATCAACAGAGAAATCTGTGTCAAGCATTGACACAAAACATGAATCTCAATATCTCAGGCTCCGGCTATCCGGACTGGCCTGTATCATCAAATCTCAATATCTCAGCGTCTCAAATCTCAATATCTCAATATCCTAATACCACGGGCTCCGTCGGTCCGGATCGGCCCGTATCATCAATCACACGACCATGAACGGTATCCTCCGGATATCTGCCGCGCCAAACAATTACCGGTAGGCAGTCTGTCCCTGCCGTGCTCATCGTCTACAACTCGAGCTTCTTGCCCCGGGGTACCGTACCGGGTCCACCATGTACCCTCAGACGGTTCATCCAACTCCTCGAATCGGGTCTTGAAAACCATCTCAGAACCGAGAAAACATCATGGTGGAAAATACTCATCATATCAAGGAAAACCGAATCTATCTCTTTAAAACAAATAATCAATTTATAAAATTTTCACATGTGGTTTCCAAATCCAGAAATCTAAAGAAGGATCTGAAATCATCAAATCACCATGTCAATAAACAGTGAAAACCGGCATAAATCTCCATAATACTACATAACCAATGAATATATGAATGCATCTGATATCTCGCAATGAATGCAATAGTTAAACTAGCATATGAAAGCTATAACATATTGCAACTATCAGCTAGCAAGCTATGTCAATGAAATAGTATTCTCTAAAGTGTACGTGACATGGCAATTACCGATGATGATGTGTGTGAGCCGGCAAGCAGGTGTACGTGGAACATACGCATCATCGGTAAGGGTGCTGGTGTCCTGACAACAGGGTTTCATAATAATTACAGATAACATATGTACAAGTATGCAATGCGATGAAACATCATGAATATACAGAAAGTGATATAATAATAGCAACACTGAAGAATAAACCTACCCAATATACGAGTCATACAGTTTGGTATTTAAATTACTCACAATTCTCCACTTTTAAAAACTAGTATGACTCGAGCCCAGTCAAAAGGGTAAGAAAATCCACCTAAGTCTAAGTCGATCTATATACATATTTAGTAGTCGGTGATCTTGTCTCAATAGTATCACGTACGATACAATAAATAATATGACATCCTCGAGTCAAGAGTGCGGATCGAACATCATAACTATATCTCGTACGGTAAATCTAGCGTACGGCATCCCAAATCGGGGTACGGGTCAAATACCATATTTATCTCATTACTCATCTGGTATCCTTATCATCACATATCATGAACAGGAGGGTACTGATCTAAGTCTAGTACAATACTAATATCATCAACTTATATGTACGCGTGTGTATGAATACACATCGCCCATCAATCCGCTAATATCATGTCGTATCACATAATACGAACCAATCACATCACCGACCTCATGGAACCATTCCTAATCTCATCGACTCATCTCCGAATACTATACACTATCCTCAACATCCATGTATATGTGTATGTATATATATATAAGCACCAACACATCCACACACACACACACACACACACACACACACACATATATATATATATATATATATATATATATATATATATATATATACATATATGACGTATACACCCAAAACCATATCCCGTGTGTGTATGTGTATGTGTACAACCTTACTCTAGGGTTCACGACTAAGAAACCAACTAAATCCTTTCTTAAATTCTTGCTAACACTAACCCATGATCTCCTAAAGCTTTTCTTGCAAAGTGTTTATATCCCTCCATAACACATCTGAGTATATCTATATCACATCATATCATTTCTTACGACATTGCGGGGGTGCTCTACGCCATCCACCCGACTTCCCCCGTAGATATATATCTACTCACCTGATCTTCTCTTACCGATGCCGATATCGCCATGCGCTTGCTTGTCATCTCGAAGTCCTCATGAGGGTACCTACATGTCATAATATATCGTATCGCATTAAAATCCGACTCATGACCCAATGACACACGAATCTCACATAGATCAAAACTGATGGCCCGCTCATGCAAAAGATCCAAATAACCCTCGACATCGACGTACAAACACCGATTGGTCGAGAAAACCCAAAAGTACCCATTTGCACATTCACAAAACACTAATTATAATATGAAATAAGTTGTAATTCACCAAAATCTCAAACTCACTTTAAAAGTTGTTTTTCCGAAAACCTAGTAAGCAAACTTTTCCATTTTAGTACAAAACTAAATGTTTTAACGAATTTAGTGGCTACAATGCTCACTAAATATCTTAACTAAGCCACCCAAACCATTACTAGATTTTTAATCCACTTATTTTCAAAATTCTAAAAATCTAGTTTACAAAATATATGATTTGGACAATTCTTAAAATAACAATTGGCAAACTAGAAACTAGCTTATATTTTACATGTCTTAAAATGTCAAACTACCCATTAAATTGTTAATGATTTGATGAAAACCTTAACCATATTTTAATCTCACATTTTGAATTAATTTCAAAAACCTAGTTTGCTAAAAATCTAATTTTAACAATTTACAAGCAACAATTAGTAAACTAGCAACTAGATTACATTTTGCATGTCTTGAGATGTGAGACTACACATTAAAACCATAATCAAATTAGAAAAACCCTAACTTGATCTCAACCCTATTCTAGGAATTTCCAAGTCTTAAATTAAAACCTAATTAAGCATCTAATTAGCTTATATTGAAGTATTATAGCAACAATTAAACAATTTGGTTAGGATTTATACCTCACAACCCATAGATCTATCTTGTTACATGCCATCCCAAAATTCTCTCTTGCTCCCAAAATCCATGCTTGAATGGCCAAGGAACAAGGGTTAAAGGTTTGATTATGAGTTAATGGAAATTTGTGTGGATTTTCATGGAATTTTGGCAGATTTTTTATGTGAGAAGTGATGGAGAAAGAGGAAGGCGGCAGCAGAAATGGGCTCGGACAGGATAAGAGAAAGGGAAAGGTGGGTGAGGTGGTGTTTGTAAAGTCAAAGAAATACCCCATGCTTCATTGTTCAACTCCATACTTTAATTCTTTATCGTTTTTTTTTTCGCTTTCACTTCATTCACACTTTGGAGTGTGAGGTTTTGGGGAAGCTTTGGGCTGCTGGTCGGCTAGAAAAGAGGGGAGAGAGAGAGTGTGGTGGGTGTGGGTGAATGTGTAGATGTTTTTCCAAGTCAACATAACCCATTTCTCAAGTCAACAAAGCCCAAGTTCATTTCTTTATTAAACCCCTCTTTAATTTTCTTTCCTTGCAAACAAAAGAGAAAAAAGAAACATGTTACAAACTTGATTTAAAGTTGTCATGATACAATGCAATTTGTATTAACCCATTCCAATTTGTAATTATCCCTAATTAAATGTATTAGTGACGGCTTAAAATAATATTAAAATAATTAATTTCGGAAAAATTTCAGTCAACTAGAAATTTTGCAAGTGAGTCAATAAATCCCAAATACTAGCAATAACAAAGCTAGAATAGGTATATTTGATTTTATGATGAAAGATAATTATATCTTGATTTTTACGGAAAACACCCGTTATTTTACCGATTCTTCAAAATTTCACCTAAACGATTTTCAAAACGTTATAGTAAATCTTACTTGCTTTGGCCAAGGACTTTGTGTAATGGCTCTCCAGACACAGCGTGATATCACCCCCAATACCGGGAGAGACGAATCCCCTGCCGATCTGCTCACTTCCTCCATGTGACTCGAGACTGTACCTAAATAAAACTTGTTTATATGACTCCTTTGATCCATGGTAGGGTAGTAATCAAAGCACAGTGGAAACTCATACAAGACAAATGACTATCTTAGGTCGATAGTCTAACCTGTACACATATCACCAGGGAACTGTTATCTGACAATAGGTATAATACCAACCAGTATGTTCCCGGCGAGTCCGTCCGGTGTACTCATAACCCAATGAGCACCTGTATACTATCTTAGGTGAACCAACTGACATCAATGGCTTGTGAGATCGGCCACCGCCCCTCGTCGGGGTCTCGATCCGTATACACTAGTCTACTCATAGAGTATCGATGCCCAGTCTCGAAACTCTCACGACTAGGGACACTTTAGAGATGTGCTTATAGACTACCCAACTCTCACGTATATGATCGCACTGCTGGTAGTCAAGCAAGAATCCTATGGGCTCTATCAACATATAATAGTGATCTGTAATGTCACCTGAAGCAAGTACATGATGATAAAGACAAACCAGATAGTATACTATCATCTCGAGTAATACTGTCCTACCGGTATAGGTCCTCCCTCAATCATTGCAATCACGTGCCTGTAATCCAATAATTGACTTGAGAGCACTATAACCAACATAAGAAACCCGAACAAAGGATCTAACTAGAGAATTAGGATTTTTAAAACATGTAAACAACTTTATACTAAGTCATTTAGGAATACAACCTTTATAGACCGGTCTTTCGCTTCTAAAGCTCCGTGTAGTAGTCTCTTTGCTCCAAGTAATGGTGTCCCGGACTCTTGTTAGGCTCCACTAGGTGAAAGGAACGAGCTTGCTCAAAGATCTTCGAGGCCGAAGATGATCTACGTCAAAGAATCGCTAACTCAAGCTACCTCTTCACTAATTGATGAATTAGTGAAGCAAACAATCTATACTAAATGGCTAGTTTAGTATAGATTTATGAAGTAGGAATTTTGCTCACTTTAGAATTAATTTTCTCTTTTTCTTTTTCTTCTCACTTGAAAGCTAGAGAGCAAGAGAAGATGAAGAAGAAGATGAAGTGGTCAACTCTAGCAACCGTGGATGAGAAAATATCATATATGATATTTGTAGAGACTTAATCATGGCTAAATATAATAGTTAGGTTAATAAATATTTAGAGTAAAACAAAATTAGAGGACTAAGTTAATAGATTTCACAAGCTTCTACAAGCATCTCAACCATGAAAATTTCCAACTGATTTTGTTTATTCCCTAAATAAATAATCACCCTAATTATTTTAAGTATAGTATGAGTCTCATACGCTCATGTAATATGTATCATCAAGCATGACACAAAAATAATAAATTAATATATATCACATATATATTAAATGTATAAGTAGAAAAAAGAAATTCTTAAGTGACCTATTATTAGTTAATATATATTAATATATCAAATATATAATTATATATTAAATTATTAAATCAACACTTGATTTAATAATCCGGCTATATCACATATAACCGACTAATATCATTTATATCAACTTATCGAATCAACACTTGATTCAATAATCTGGCTATATCTCATATAACCGACCGATATCACATATCGCGAGAATAGAATACGGTATCACATACACCTATTAATCTCGGTCCTGCACATTTCACATATGTGCCCTACTTCGTTTCACATGAGCTAGGAAATCTCTGTGTAGGATCTAAAGACTCGTCAATACGCCAGCAGTAGGTGATGATCATATCAGTCACCCACAAGCCGTCAGCGGTACTAGCTGGACGTAACGGCTACTCGGGTATTGAGCGATCAGAAAATCAACAAGCATGCTTTTCCATACTTCCGTGAATCCAATAAGTAACACTACCATACAGTCCGGTCTCTTTGTCTGATATGTTGCATATCTAGTCTAGGGGTGGTAATCGTCAGACCCCAATAACTTGATAAGTCATGCCGATATGAGGCTCATAACGGGTCGAGAAACTACTGATAACACTTACCAGCAAATCTCATAATCAGCCCAGGCCAGGGACTTCTTATTATAGCCAATCAAACACAGCGCAACATCAACCCCCAATACCGAGAGAGACGAAACCCCTCCCATCGCTCATTGCCTCCATGTGACTCGGGACTGTATCCAAAAAACCACCTATTTGCACGCTTTCTTGAACGTAGTAGGGTGGAAATCAAAGCACAGTGGGAATCACACAAGACTCTATGACGATCTCGGGTCTACAGACTACCTGTACCAGTGTCACCAGAGAAATGCTATCTGACGTTAGGTATAATACCATCTAGGAGTTCTCGGCGAGTCCTGTTCAGTATACCCAGTCTCCACTGAAAATCCGTATACAATCTTTGATGTCAAACACCAATGGATGTGAGATCATCCATCGCCCATCAAATGGGTCAAGAAACATATGCGCTAGTCTACTCTAGAATATTGATGCCCCGTCTCGATACACCCATGACTAGGAACAATTAAAGGATGAACTTGTGGACTACCCTGGCCCCACTAGTATGATCTGCATCATAATCCTGGTAGTCAAGTATACATCCTAAGGGTTTAATCAACATGTAAGATAAAAACGGTATCAAAATACGAGTCTACATGTTAAGATAAAGAGCAACCAGATAGCATACTATCATGTCGAGCAAAAAAGTCCTCTCTATATATGTCCAAGCATCCACTATAATATACAATCATGTACAATAATGTCCTCTAGGGCATACATACAACTATCAATCTCCCATTTGCACTAAGGCCAGTTGTTGTAGTATCTCATACCCAACATCCCGAAGAGTCTCTCAAATTGTATATGGGGAATGGCCTTCGTGAGTGGATCTGCTATGTTATTCTTCGTGTCAACTCTCCTGACCTTGATCTCCCAGCGATCAACTATCTCCCGGATCAGGTGATACCGCATAAGAATATGTCTGGATCGCTGATGGGACCTGGGTTCCTTGGCCAAAGCCACTGCTCCATTGTTATCACAATACAAAGGTATTGGATGCTCGATGGATGGAACCACACTATGTTCGGTTATGAACTTCTTCATCCAGACAGCCTCCTTGGCGGCATCGTTGGAAGCGATGTATTCAGCCTCCATCGTCGAGTCTGCCACGATTTCTTGCTTGGAACTCTTCCAACAAACTGCCCTTCTATTGAGGGTGAAGACAAAACCCGAGAACGACTTAGAGTCGTCCTTATCACTCTGGAAGCTCGAATCGGTAAAGGACTCCACTTGGAGTTCACCATTACCATACACCAAGAACATTTATTTATTCCTTCTCAAATACTTAAGAATGTTCTTCACAGCTGTTCAGTGAATTTCTCCAGGATCCGATTGATACCTACTCACTACACCTAGTGAGTAAGCTACATCAGGTCTGGTATATAACATCGCATATATGATTGAGCCTACTGCCGAAGCATAGGGTATCTCTTGCATCCGAGCCCTCTCCAAATCTGTATTGGGAGACATCTCTTTGGAGAGAGTGATTTCTGAGATCGTGGGTAAATTCCCACGCTTAGAATCTTTCATACTAAACATCTTTAGTATTGTGTCAATGTACCTGGATTGGGACAATCCTAACATTCGTTTAGATCTACCCTTATAAATCTTAATCCCCAAGATGTAGGAGGCATCACCCAGATCTTTCATTGAGAATATTTGTGATAAGAAGAGCTTGATCGAGTGCAGCATAGGAACATCATTTCCTATCAAGAGTATATCATCCATATACAATACGAGGAAGACGGCCTTACACTCTGCAGCCTTCTTATATATACAAGGTTCATCTACGTTTTTGACGAAGTCAAACTCTTTGATTACCATATCAAAATAGATATTCCAACTCCGCGATGTCTGCTTTAACCTGTAGATTGCTTTAAGCAGCTTGCACACCTTTCCGCTGCTCCCACTGTCTACGAAGCCCTCTAGTTGTTTCATATACACGCTCTCTTCTAAATCACCATTTAGAAAAGCGGTCTTGATGTCCATCTGCCGGATTTCGTAGTCATGGTATGCAGTGATGGCAAGTAGGATCCGGATGGAGTTAAGTATAGTCACTAGAGAAAAGGTTTTATCATAATCCACACCTGGTCGTCGACGAAAACCTTTTGCTATAATTCTAGCTTTGAAAGTCTCAACTTTTCCATCTACACCAATTTTCTTCTTAAAGATCCATTTGCTCCCAATAGGTTTTACCCTTTCAGGAGCAACTTCCAAAGTCCATACTTTGTTGGTGTACATGGATTCTATCTCAGATCGCATTGCATCAGCCATTTTACAGAGTCCCCACTCATGATGGCCTGCTCGAAACTAGTTGGGTCATCATCATCCATGATGCAATCCTCACTCCTACCGTCAATGAGAAAACCGTAGTATCTCTCAGGTGGGTGAGGAACCCTACTAGATCTGCGGAGTGGCTGGGGTTCGTTGGGCACTATTGGATCCTCTAGTTCCATTAAATCTTCAGTTATAGTTTGTGTGGTTGGAACTTCTTCCAGTTCCACCTCTTTGCCACTAATTTCTTTTACAAGAAATTCCTTTTCTAAAAAGGTGGTATGTTGAACAACAAACACCTTTTGTTCCTCATTATGGTAGAATCGATACCCATGTGAATTCTTTGGATATCCCACAAACTTCCAAAGAACTGATCGTGCCTTGAGTTTGTCCAGATTTTGCCTTTTGACATAGGCCGGACAACCCAATATCTTAACTCGTTTAAGATATGGTCTCTTTCCACTCCATATCTTATATAGTATTGTAGGCACTGATTTAGATGGAACTTGATTCAGTAGGTATGCAGCTGTTTCAAGCGTATAACCCCAAAAGGAAATAGCAACTCAGCAGTACTCATCATTGATCGCACCATATCTAATAGGGTGCGATTCCTCTGCTCCGATACACCGTTGTGTTGTGATGTATACGGAGGAGTAAGCTGAGAGAGAATCCCATTCTCTTTTAAATAGTCCAAGAACTCTGTGCTCAAGTATTCTCCTCCCCGATCAGATCGAAGGATTTTAATACTTTTACCCGTTCGGTTCTCAACTTCATGCTTATATTCTTTGAATTTCTCAAAAGCTTCAGACTTGTGTTTCAACAGGAACACATGTCCGAATCTTGAGAGATCGTCAATGAATGTAATAAAGTATGAGAAACCATTCCTGGCATGTGTAGACATGGGACCACATATATCACTATGTATTGTCCCAAGAGTTCAGTGGCTCTTTTTCTATGTCCTGTAAACAGATTTTTGGTCATTTTACCTTTGAGACATGATTCGCAAGTTTAATAAGATGTAAATTCGAATGGATTCAAATATCCATATTTATGTAACTTAGCGAGTCGTGTTGCATTGATATGACCTAGTCTACAATGCCACAAGAAGGATTCGTTCATTTCTGAACTTTTCCTCTTGTGTGTGTTCTGTATACTTAGAACTGTAGTTTGATTTAGAACGTATATGCTATTACATAACGTGCCTGATCCAATCAACTTTTGATTCCGGAAAATATTCATAACATTATCCTGCTATACAAAATTATATCCGTCTTCACTTAATAAAGAAACTAATATAATGTTGCATATCAGGTTCGGTATGTAATAACATTCTTTCAGAATCAATCTATTACCACTTGGTAATACAAGGTGATATTTGCCAACTGCTTTGGCTGCAATAATTGCACAATTTCCTACTCTTATATTTTTATCACCCAATCCCAGTTCTCTGCCTTTCCTAAGCCCATGTAACTAATTACATATGTGGGATCCTGATGCGGTATCTAATACCCAGGACATAGAGTATAGTGAGAAAAAGTTCTCGGCAATGAACACGCCCGAAGAAGATGCATCAACATGCTCTTTCTTCGTTTGGATGGCAAGGGAATCCTGGTATTCCCCTATCTTCCACTCAGACTTATAACGGTTATAAGATAGAGCGGAACCAACATTCCCCGGCATAGTATAATAAGCAGGTTCGGTCAATACATCAATAATATTATCTTGATTAAGACGTGTCATGGTCGCTACCTGGAGAGAGAGAGAAGAAAACACTTAGCTTATGCTCTTGCAAGATTAGATTGGTTATTATCTTATCTAATCAGGATCGATCCCACTGCTTTTGATCAAATCTTCATTCAAACCCTAAAAGGTAAGACTGGCCGGGATTAATTACTCCCTATAAGTTCGCTAACCAGTCAGCCAAGCCAGTGTTGGTACTTTGAGGGAGGTTCACCGTGCTTTCGTACAGATCTAATTAAAGTAAACCTCGTTTTCCCAGAGGCATAACCTCATTGACACCTTTCTAGACACCTAATGGGTTAGCTATCTGTAAAGTGCAAAACTCTCCCAGGAGTAACAGTTACTCGCAGCGGGTATCGGGATCCAACTATCTCATGGTAGGTATGCAATCTCATTGCAAATTTCAACACTTAAAATTCCCAATAATATTTTGCCCCAAGCGATTTATGACCTTGACAAGGTCAACAAACCATAAACTGCAAGTCAAGTTCAACCCGTTCATTTCGTGATTGAATTAAACCCACCCGCACGACCCTTGACAAGGTAAACAAGGCCGTACGACTACCCTAATCCAATCGCATCACATGCTTTGCAGATAAGCACTAATCAGCTACCACACACTACGCCTTGACAAGGTCAACAAACGCAGTACGAATACTAAATAGTACTTATCTGAAATGACGGAGGGTTACGACAGGTTTTTAAGAAAACTTTTTGCGTAATGAACTTGATATCGTTGTAGAATCTAGTGATTTGAAAAGGAGTAGTTTAAGCTCCGCTTTTAAAATCATGTGTTTTTCAAAATAAACCGAGTGGGTGTAGCAACTGCTAGCTTCTGCTAAAGAGGTCACTCCCGGTGAAAGGATTTAGGCTCTTTCCTCATCGAATGAGGTGCAGGATGTTCTACAAGGAATACTACTATGCAAAATAAGAACTAGAGCTACCTTTTTGAAAATGTGATTCTACAACATCATTAGGTTTCTTTCCTTTTCATTAATCTCATTAATGAAGTCCCATCATTTATGCTTCCTAAGCATCACAGATAAAAAAACGAAAATACAACGTACGCTTATGTTATTCGCATTCGCCACTGGGCCCCGTCTTCACCGTTAGGTTACTTAACTACCGGCAGAGCAGGGGCTGGACTAGCATGGGTGCAAAACATAAGTAACGCTTATTATATATCATATATATATAATAAAAAGTATTCGTCTCACGCAGTTATATGATCCCATCATAGAACATTATAGCAGAAGTCAACATATGAAATATTGGATATACTTGGAGTTCCGCGTTTTAGATTAATCCAGTAAAAAAAACACGGATTCTACGGTCACGATGAATAGCTAAACCCACATCCCTAGACCCCTACAAGAGCGGCAAGCAACCCTGCCAATTCTAGAGTTAGGAGACCCGGTCCTGACCCCTCGAGATGGTCTCCCACTGGATCCTAGAACCCGGTTACTTGTGCTCCCCACCTTGGGTCTATCCTAATGTGGAAAAGTAAATAATATATATATCAATGGTGACAACATCCTTAACCCGAAAGTGTCCCAATAAAAGAATATTACATACAAGGTTTTACATGAATAAAAATGAAAAACTCTCATCTCACATAACCCCCCCTCCGTCTATTCAAACACGACAATCCAATATAATATATTACAGTAACACATAACATCTCATGTCATCAACGTAAGTAAATATGTGTATCCTAATTGTCGTTGATGTATAGCAATGAAACCGGTGATACACCACATAATACACTTACGGTCGCAGAAAAGAAAGTGAAAACTACAATAATTTGAATATGCAACATCCTTAGACATCATAAATCCGAAATATCACATACTTCGGATTTCATGCCTAACTAAGTGAGTTCATTAGACGTCATAAACCCGGAATATCTCATATTCCGAATATCATACCTAACATTATAAACCCCGTATTTTAGTTTTCATATTGAAAACACTTTTCAATAACTAGTCGGGCAATTCAACAAGATTCCCGACAACCTGATCGAATGCTCATCGGAAAAATTAGTATACGGCCGCACCCCCGATGTCGTCGACAAAGTACAATAGGCAGAACACCACGGCCGCGAGCACCCGAGGGGATGCTTTTGGCAACGGGATTCTCCTACAGTCACTTGGTCGGGGCTATGGGACGTGGCTATCTAGTAATGTTACCCGGCGAGTATCCGCGTACACTACGTGATTGCGACGAACTTTTGATCCACATAAAAATTCCGTGGCAACCGATCAAATAAGACTAAATTGCTAATTTTATAAAATTCAAATTAGTTATCACATAATTAATAATTGTGGATTTCAAATATTGCATCACATTTCCAATACTCAAGACGTAGAGAAAAGTGAGAAACAGTTCTCTGCAACATTATATCAGTTTCTTTATTAAGTAAAGAGGGATATAATTTTGTATTGCAGGATAATGTTATGAATATTTTCCTGAATCAAAAGTTGATTGGATCAGGCACGTTGTGCAATGGCATTTACGTTCTAAATCAAACTACAGTTCTGAGCATAATGAACACACACAAGAGGAAGAGTTCAGAAATGAACAAATCCTTCTTGTGGTATTGTAGACTAGGTCATATCAATGCGACACGACTGGCTAAGTTATATAAGAATGGATATTTGAATCCGTTCGAATTTTCATCCTACGAAACTTGCCAATCATGTCTCAAGGAAAAAATGACCAAAACTCCGTTTAGTGGACACGGAGAAAGAGTTACGGAACTCTTAGGGCTGATACATAGTGATGTATGCGGTCCCATGTCTACACATGCCAGGGATGGTTTCTCGTACTTCATTACATTCACTAGCGATCTCTCAAGATTCGGACATGTGTTCCTGATGAAACACAAGTCTGAAGCTTTTGAGAAATTTAGAGAATATAAGCATAAAGTTGAGAACCTGACGGGTAGAAGTATTAAAATCCTTCGATCCGATCAGGAAGGAGAATACTTAAGCAATGAATTCTTTGACTACCTAAAAGAGAATAGGATTCTTTCTCAGCTTACTCCTCCGTATACACCATAGCACAATAGAGTATCGGAGCGGGGGAATCACACCGTATTGGATATGGTGCGCTCTATGATGAGCAATGTTGAGTTACCTATTTCCTTTTAGGGATATACGCTTGAATCGGCGGCATGCCTATTGAATCAAGTTCCATCAAAATCAGGGCCTACAACACCATATGGGATATGGAGTAGGAAGAGATCATATCTTAAACGAGTTAAGATATGGGGTTGTCCGGCTTATGGCAAAAGGAAAATCTGGACAAACTCGAGACACAATCAGTTCTTTGCAAGTTTGTGGGATATCTAAAAAATTCATATGGATATCAATTCTACCACAGTGAGGAACAAATGGTGTTTGATGCTCAACATGCCACCTTTTTAGAAAAGGAATTTCTTGTAAAAGAAATTAGTGGCAAAGAGGTAGAGTTGGAAGATGTTCCAACCGCATAAACTGCAACAGAAGATTTGGTAGAACTAGAGGATTTAGTAGTACCCGACGAACCTAAGCCTCTTCGCCGATCTAGTAGGGTTCCTCATCCACCTGAGAGATACTAAGGTTTTCTCATTGATGGTGGGAGCGAGGATTGCATCATGGTTGATGATGACCTAACTAGCTTCGAGCAGGCCATCACGAGTGGTGACTCTGTGAAATGGCTGGATGCAATGCGATCTGAGATGGAATCCATGTACACCAACAAAGTATGGACTTTGGAAGATGCTCCTGAAGGGATAAAACCCATCGGGAGCAAGTGGATCTTCAAGAAAAAACTTGGTGTAGATGGAAAAGTGGAGACTTTCAAAGCTAGACTTATAGCAAAAGCTTTTTGTCAACGACCAGGACTGGACTATGACGAAACCTTTTCTCCAGTGGCTATGCTTAAGTCTATCCGGATCCTATTTGTCATCGCTGCATACCATGACTACGAAATATGGCAAATGGATGTTAAGACCGCCTTTCTAAATGGTGATTTAGAAGAGAGCGTGTACATGACTCAGCCAGAGGGCTTCGTAGATGGTGGGAGCAACGGAAAGGTGTGTAAGCTGCTTAAGTCAATCTATGGGTTAAAGCATGCATCGCGGAGTTGGAACATCTATTTTGATGTCACAGTCAAAGAGTTTGACTTCGTCAAAAACGTAGATGAACATTATGTATATAAGAAGGTGGCTGAGAGTAAGGTGGTATTCCTTGTATTGTACGTGGATGACATACTCTTGATAGGAAATGACATTCCTATGCTGCATTCGGTCAAGCTCTTCTTATCACAAAGATTCTCAATGAAAGATCTAGATGATGCCTCCTACAACTTGTGAATTAAGATCTATAGAGATAGATCTAAGAGGATTTTGGGATTGTCCCAATCCAAGTACATTGACACCATACTAAAGAGGTTTAGTATGGAAGATTCCAAGCGTGGGAATTTACCCACGATCTCAGGAATCACCCTCTCCAAAGAGATGTCTCCCAAGACTAATTTGGAGAGGTCTCGCATGCAAAGGATGCCCTATGCTTTGGCGGTCGGGTCTATCATGTATGTGATACTATGTACCATGCCCGATGTAGCATACTCACTAGGTGTAGCGAGTAGGTATCAAGCAGATCCTGGAGAGAATCACTGGACAGCTGTGAAGAACATTCTTAAGTACTTAAGAAGGACTAAAGATATGTTCTTGGTGTATGGTAACGGAGAACTCCAAATGGAGTTCTTTACCGATTCGAGCTTCCAGAGTGATAAGGACGACTCTAAGTCGGTCTCGGTCTTTTTCTTCACCTTCAATGGAGGGGCGGTTTGTTGGAAGAGTTCCAAACAGGAAATCGTGGCAGACTCGACGATGGAGGCTGAATACATCGCTTCCAATGATGCTGCCAAAGAGGCTGTCTGGATGAAGAAGTTGTTGGGTTACGCCAGCACCCCGGCCGTCAATCCGAGGCCAAACGCGGAACAAAAACTTTTCAAAACTTGACGCAAACATAGCTCGATTCCGGATCGTGCTATTAACCCTATACTAGAAATACGGAAAAGAGTTTAGAGATTATACCGATCGACTCGTGTCCTTCGGTCTTCATTATCTTCCCCTAGCTTGTTGCGGCTGCCCCAACGAAGTTTGCTCTCCGGGATCGCTTGTCGAAGAGGCACCACGTCGAAGAATCTTTATACGGGCTCCCTCTTCAAACCGAAGCAATTTGGACATCAAGTTTGCTTAAAGAGATGACCAAGATGAAGTAGAGAAAGTGTATGATAACTTTGTCTCAATACACTCTAAGATTCTCAACACATGAGAGGGATAGAGTGGAGGTTGAAGAAGATGCCCAAGGTTGAAATTGTGAAGCTCAAGAGAGAAGCAAAAAGCAAGCTTAGCAAAAGAAAATGAGATAGATAACAAATAATGTGATGGCTGCCCTTTTATGAGTGAGTAAGTGTTTTGATATTTTGTGTTGTGTTAATGAGCTTCACACACTCACAAAATATCTCTACACTTACACACTCACACAAATATCTTTGCCTACACAAAAATATCTAAGTCACGACAAAAACCAAGCCATGCCAAAAATGAGTCACATATTCCACCATTAAACATTTAAACTAAAATGTTTAATCAAGAAAAAGAAATGGCATCAACTAAAGTAATCTTCTAATAAATTACAAGAATACCCCTCACCTGTATACATACCTGTATCTGTATTCCAACTGAATACGAATACTACAAGACGAAAGTAATCCAACTAATCTAATACTTGTAGGGTTCCTAGGCACCCTAATGAGGTCTCACAAGGCATCAACCATGCCAATTTCAAATTTAAACGGTGCCGAGAAACCCTAGAACGGATCGTTGGCTAGATTTCTAGGCAAAACAATAAACTAGTTAACACTTAACTACAAGTAAACGGAAATACAACCTTCGTAGATCCGGTGCTCCACCTCCATAGCTCCGCAACGAAGTCCCCTCGCTGTCCAAATGATTTCCCGGGCTCTAGCGTCGGCTTCGTCGGAGAAATGGTGAGCTAGGTCGTCGATGTCCATGCCGAAGATGATCTACGTCGAGGCATCGCTAGATCAAGCTCCAACTTTGCCAAGTCAAGAAACTTGTGAAGGAAACACACTCTACTACTTGGAAAGAGGTAGAGGATGAAGAAATAGGAAGTGGGTAGACTTTAGAATTGGATTTCTCACTTGTTTTCATCAATCACCATTGATGAAGTAAGGTTTCTTCATGTGTCAAGATGAAGAAGAAGATGAATATTGTTATGATAAGTTATTTAGAAAATAAAAAATAATAGAATACTTATCATAATCAACCATGGTCAAGTGTAGAGAATAAACTAGGGTTAGGTCAATGGTTAGGTTAGGCATGAAACAAAAATGGTAGACTTTTTCAAACCTTCATGAAGTTTCAATGTAAAACAAAGCAAGCCACCATTTCTTTTCTTTTGCCAAAATGAAATAAACAAATCAATAAATGAATAAATAAATTAAACAAAACCCTAACCATTTACTTAACCAAGGTTTAAACTTTACACAAACTCAAGTAAGCATGTATCATCAAACATGATACAATCAAGTGCACAAAAGTATATCACATATACAACTTGTGAGCTTCAAGTGAGAAAATCCATTTAAAGTGAACCAATACTAGTTAATGCAAAGTAATATATCAAATATATAATTATACATTAAATCATTAAATCAACACTTGATTCAATGATCCGGTCATGTCGCACACAACCGACTAGTATATAATGTATCGATTTATCGAATCAATCCTTAATTCGATAACTAGGTTATATCGAATACAACCATTCGACACATTCATCGCGAAAATGGAATACGATATCACATACACGCATTATTCTCGGTCCCGCACATATCTCATATGCGCTTCTATTTCGTTTCGCTTGAGCCAGGAAACCTCTGTGTAGGACTCTAAAGACTCGTTAATACGCCGGCAGCAGGTGATGATCATATCAAACACCCACAAGCCGCAAGCGGTCTGCTAAACGTAACGGCCACCCGGGTATTGAGCGATCAGAAGATCGACGAGCAAGCCCGCTCACACTCCTGTGAATCCAACCAGTAACACTTACCGTACAGTCCGGTCTGTTCGTCTGATATGTCGCATATCTCGCCTAGGGGTGGTAAACGTCAGACCCCAATAGCTCGATAAGTCGTGTCGATATGAGGTCTATAACAATTCAAGAAACTACTGGTAACACTTACCAGTAAATCTCAGCAACCCTGGCCAGGGATTTCCGGTTATAGCCAATCGAACACAGCGCAACATCAACTCCCTATACCGGGAGAGACGAATCCCCTCCTATCGCTCATTGCCTCCATGTGACTCGGGACTGTACCCAAAAACCACCGTTTTGCACGCCCTCTTGGATGTGGTAAGATGGAAATCAAAGCACAGTGGGAACCACACAAGACTCTATGACGATCTCGGGTCAACAGACTACTCTGTACCAGTGTCACCAGAGAACTGCCATCTGACGTGAGGTATAATACCATCTGGGAGTTCTCGGCGAGTCCGTCCAGTGTACCCAGTCTCTACTGAGCACCCGTACATCATCTCTGATGTCAAACACCGATGGATATGGGATCATCCATCGCCCATCTGTATGGGTCGAGAAGGTACACGCTAGTCTACTCTGGTATATCGATGCCCCGTCTCGATACACCCACGACTAGGGACTTTGAAGGGTGTACTTATGGACTACCATGTCCCCACTAGTATGATCCGCATCATAGTCCAGGTAGTCAAGTACACATCCTAAGGGCTTTACCAACATGTAACAGAGAGACAATCAGTATACACGTTAAGGTAAAGAGCAACCAGATAGCATACTATTATGTCGAGCAAGAAAGTCATCCCTATATATGTCCCAGCATCCATTACAATATACATCCAATGTACAGTAATGGCCTCTAGGGCATACATATAACTAAAATCTCCCACTTGCACTAGGGCTTTCTGTAGCTGTGGTTGTAGTATCTCATACTCAACCATCCCATAATAGTCTCTCTCTGGGAATAGGCCTTTGTGAGTGGATCCGCCGTGTCGTCCTCTTAGTCTACTCTCCTAACCTCGATCACCCTGGAGATCAACCATCTCCATGATCAGGTGATACTGCCTTAGAATATGTCTGGATTACTGATGGGACGGGCGTTCCTTGGCATAAGCCACAACTCTATTGTCACACAATGGAAGGAACGTAGTTCATCTCATGAACTAATATACACCCAAACAGCCTCTTTGGTAGCATCTTAAGTAGCGATGTATCCTGCCTTTATCGTCTAGTATGCCACGGTATCTTTCTTGGAACTCTTCCAACATACCGTCCCTTTACTGAGGGTTAAGACAATGCCTGTGACTGCCACTCAGTCGTCTTTATCACCCTGGAACCCTTCCAGTGATTCTCCCCAGGATCGGTTGATACTGTCTTATTACAACTAGTGAGAATCCTAACATCCATTTAGATCTATCTCATAGATCCAAAAACCCAGGATTTAGGAGGTATCACTTTGATCCTATGTGGAGAATCATTATGATAAGCGGAGATTGATCGAGCGTAGCATAGGAAACTCTTTCCCTATCAAGAGTATGTCATCCTCGTACCCTACGAGGATCGTCACCATACTCCCTACTACCTTTTTGTTTATACAAGGTTCATCTACCATTTTGATGATGTCAAACTTTTTGACTAATTCATCAAAACAGATGTTCCAACTCCGCGATGCCTGCTTTAATCCTATAAAGCATCTTGCACACGTTTCCGCTGCTCCCACTGTCTACGAAGCCCTCTGGCTGTGTACTTATAGACGCACTCATCTAAAACATCATTTAGAAAAGCAGTCATGACACCCAACCACCAGATATCGTAGTCATGGTATGTAGCCGTGACAAGTAGGATCTGGATGGACTTAAGCATAGCTACTTGAAAAGGTTTCATCATTATCCACACCTGGTCAATGATGCAAACTTTTAACAAGTCTAGCTTTGAAAGTCTCAACTTTTCCAACTACACCAAGTAATCTTCTCAAGATATACTTTCTCCTGATGGGGATTTAACCCTTCTGATATAGCAACCAAAGTCCATACTTTATTGGTGTACATGGATTCCATCTCAGATCGCTAAGCATCCAGCCATTCTTACAGAGTCTTACTCCTGATGGCCAGCTCGAAGCTAGTTGGGTCATCATCTCATGATGCAATCCTCGCTCCCGCTGTCATAGAGAAACCGAAGTAACTCTCAGGTGGGTGAGGAACCCTACTAGATCGGCGGAGAGGCTGAGGTTCGTTGGCATCTACTGAATCCTTCGGTTCTACCAAATCATCTGCTGTAGCTTGTATAGCTGGAACCTTTCCAGTTCTACATAACTAACCTTGCCTCGAGCTTGTCCGGATTTTTCTTTTAGACATAGGCCGGACAACCCCAAATCTTAACTAACCTAAGATATGGGCTCTTCCCTTTCCATATCACATATGAAGTGGTAGGCTTCTGATTTGATTTGAACCGTATTCAATAGGTATGCAGCTTCTCAAGTGCATAACCCCGAAAATGAAATAGGCAACTCAGTAGTACTCATCATAGAGCACACCATATCAAATAGGGTGTATCTGCTCCGCCCCGATATACCATCGTGCTATGGTGTATACGGAGGAGTAATGCTGAGAGAGAATCTCATTCTCCTTTAGAATAGTCCAGGATTTCCGTGCTCAAGTATTCTCCTCCTTGATCACATCAAAGGACATAATACTTATACCCGTATTGGTTCTCTACTTCTAACTTATATTCTGTGAATATCTCAAAAGGTTCAGACTCGTGTTTCAACAGGAACATATGACTGAATCTTGAGAGATTATCAGAGAATATAATGAAGTATAAAGAATCAGTCCTGGCATGTGTAGACAGGAGACCTTATATACATCATCATGTATCAGTCCCAAGAGTTCATTAACTCTTTCTCTGTTTCCAATAAACAGGGCTAAGGTCATCTTATCTCTGTGACATGACTGGCAAGTTTCATAAGATGTAAATTCAAACTGATTTAAATATGCATCTATATGTAACTTCAGCTAGTCGGGTCGCATTAATATGACCTAGTCTACAATACCTTAAGAAGAATTCGTTCATTTCTGAACTCTTCCTCTTGTGTGTGTTCTGTTTACTAAGAACTGTAATTTGATTTAGAACGTCAATGCTTTTAGATAACGTGCCTGAACCGATCAACTTTTGATATAGGAAATGTTCAAAACATTATCCAACAATACAAAATTATATCATTTCTTTACTAATAAAGAGACTGATATGATTTTGTATATCAGGTTCGGTATCTAATAACATTCGTTCAGAATCAATGTATTGGTAATACAGGGTGACAGTGACCGACAGACTTGGCTGCAACTCTTGCCCCGTTTTCTGCCTCATGAAACTTATCACCCGTTCTCAGTTCTCTACCTATCTGTAGCCCTATGTAACAGATTACATATCTGGGATCCTGATCTGGTATCACATACCCAGGACGTAGAGGATACAGAGAAACAGTTCTTTGTAATGAACACACCCGAAGATGATGCATCAGCATGCACTTTCTTCGTTTGGGCGGCACGGGAATTCTGGTATTCCCCAATTTCCTGCTCTGTCTTATAACTATTATAAATTGGAGCGGGACCAACGTTCCACAGCTCAGTATAACAAGCGGGTTCGGTCAATATTCCGTATTATTATCTTGATTAAGGCGTGATATGGTCGCTACCTGGAGAGAGAGAGAAGAAAACACTCAGCGTGCGCTCTTGCAAGAATAGATTGGTTTTTATTTTATCTAATCAGGATGGCTCCCACTGCTTTTTATCAAATCTTCCTTCAAACCCTAAAAGGAAAGACTAGCCGGGATTAATTACACACTACAAGTTCGCCAATCTTTCAGCCAGGCCAGTGTCGGTACTTTGAGGGAGGTCCCCCGTGCTTTCGCACGAACCTAATCAATGTAAACCTCGTTTTCCCAGAGGCGTAACCCCGTTGACACCTTTCTAGACACCTACTTGATCGGCTAATTGTAATGTATAAAACTCTCCCAGGAGTAACTCTTACTCGCAGTGGGTATCGGGATCCAACTATCTCATAGAAGGTATGCAATCTCATTGCAAATTTCAACACTTGAAATTCCCGATAATATTTTGCCCCTAACCTCCTATGACCTTGACAAAGGCCAACAAACCATAGGATGCTAGTCAAGTTCAACCCGTCATTTCCTGATTGAATTAAACCCACCTGCACGGCCCTTGACAAAGGCCAACAAGGTCGCACGACTACCCTAACCCAATCTGCATCATATGCATAAGCAGATAAGCACCAGTTAGCTACCGCACACTACGCCTTGACAAAGGCCAACAAACGCAGCACGAATACTAACTACTACTTATCTGAAATGACGGAGGGCTACGACAGGTTTTTCTGAAAACCAATTGCGTAATGAACTTGATATCGTTGTAGAATCAAATGATTTTGAAATGGAGTGCTTTTAAGGCTTTTCTAGTTTTGCTAAAGGAGTCACTCCCGGTGAAGGGATCGTCGGTCCTTTCCTCGTCGAATGAGGTGCGGGATATATCATATATATCACTGTGCAAAGAAAAAACACTTAAAAGCAATCAATAAACAAACCGAGTGTGTAGCATCTGCCAGTTATTGCTAAAGGAGTCACTCCCGGTGAAGGGATCTCGGTCCTTTCCTCATCGAATAAGGTGCAGGATATATCACATATACCTCTGTGCAAAGCAAGAACTGTAGCTACCTGTTTTATTTTTGAAATTCGATTCTACAACATCTTAGGTTTCTTTTATTTCATTAATCTCATTAATGAAGTCCCATCATTTAAGTACCTAAACATCACAGATAAATACGACGTACACTTATGCCATCCGCATTCGCCTCGATGTCCCCTCGTGCACCGTTAGGTTAGGTAACTAACGACAGAGCGGGGCAGGGCTAGCACGGGTGTAAAACATAAGTAACGCCTATATAATATATCATATATACTATATACTGTATCTATCACAGAACATCACATGATCACATCACAGATATCGCAGCAGAAGAATCATATGAAATATTGGATATACTAGGACGTCCGTGTTTTCAATACGAGCCAGTATAAAACACGGATTCCACGGTCGCGATGAATAGCCAAACCCACACCCCTAGACCCCTACGAGAGCGGCAAGCAACCCTACCAATTCTAGAGTTAGGAGACCCGGACTCGACTCCTCGAGTTGGTCTCCCACTGGACCCCAGAACCCGGCTACTTGTGCTCCCCTCCTTGGGTCTATCCTAGTGCGGAAAAGTAAATAATATACAAACGGTGACATCTTCCGCAACCTGGAAGTGCCCCAATAAAAGAATATTACATACAAGTTTTTACATGAATGAAAATGAAAAACACTCATCTCACATAAAAAAACCCCGGCTATTCAATCACGACGATCCAATATAACATATCCAGCAACACATAACATCACATGTCATCAACGTAAGTAAATATGTCCATCCCAATTGTCGTTGACATATAGCAACGAAACCGGTGATATCACATATTACACTTACGGTCACAGAAAAGAAAGTGTAAAACTACAACAGTTGGAATCCGCAACCACCTCAGACATCGCATGCCTGACCAAATGAATTCCTTAGACATTGCATGCCTAACAATTATAAACCCCGCATTTTAGTCTCAAAATCGAAAACTCTTTTCAATATCAAGTCGGGCAATTCAACAAGATTCCCGACATCCTGATCGAATGCTCGTCGCAAACTTCGGTAGACGGTCGCACCCCCGATACCGTCGACGAAGTGCACCAAGGTGGAACACCGCTGCCGCGAGCACCCGAACGGATGCTTTCGGCGACGGGGTTCTCCTACAGTCACTTGGTCGGGGCTATGGAGTGAGGCTGTCTATTAAGTTTACCCGGCGAGTATCCGCGTACACTACGTGATTGCGACGGACTTTTGATCACATCAAAATTCCGTGGCAACTGATCAAGTGAGACTAAACTGCTATGTTTATAACATTCATTTAGTTTTCTCATAACTATTGTGAATTCCAATTGTTGTATCCCATTCTAGATAATTAGAAAATGTTAAACTTTCCGATCGAACAATCGAACACCCAAGTTTTCCCGATATAGATTAACACATGAAATAAGTCTAACAACATTCAGTTCGTGCCTCAGTACCAACGGTCCAGCCGTAGAAGGGTCAAGCCAACGCCTCACATGTGGCACGCCGTATTGCCCCAAACCCTAAGGTTCAAAGGGCAGTTCAAGACGGTCACATAATCGAGTTAAGGTTTGTTGTCTTCTAGAGGGTCCATCGCGTTACTTGCACTACTTAGAACGTCGTTAAACTACGGAAAAATCCAACACATGGAAATTTCCCGGCAGGGGAAAAATTGGGTATTTATATCCGGTCGAACTTTTTAACATATTCAAAAAATTATCCGGAAAGCCACTTAGACAAAATCTGATACTCCGATCAAAACACCGAATCCCCAAAACAACTCCAGAAAATTCAACTCTTGAATAAATTTTAAAAATACCCAGAGAACTCAGCACCTGAAACAATGAATTACTGTGCAAACAGTTAGGGTTGACGTCACAATTCTACCGCGGAACCGCCGCATAAGCTAGGCTTATGCCGCGGTTCCGCCGCCTATTACACTGTTCATGCAAAACTTTTTGCGCCGTAATTCTTAGATTTCCCTGCTGAGTTTTCTGCATATTTTTAATTTGGAAAAATCCACGATTTTCAAAAAAGCACAGAGAGCATGTTTGGAATTGGGTTTCGGGTTCGTTCGGACTTCAAATTGCGTCTAGACTTCGCCTAAGGCTCTAACTAGGCTCTGATACCACTGTAGGGTTCCTAGGCACCCTAATGAGGTCTCACAAGGCATCAACCATGCCAATTTTAAATTTAAACGGTGCCGAGAAACCCTAGAACGGATCGTTGGCTAGATTTCTAGGCGAAACAATAAACTAGTTAACACTTAACTACAAGTAAAGTCGTAGATCCGGTGCTCCACCTCCATAGCTCCGCAACGAAGTCCCCTCGCTGTCCAAATGATTTCCCGGGCTCTAGCGTCGGCTTCGTCGGATAAATGGTGAGCTAGGTCGTCGATGTCCATGCCGAAGATGATCTACGTCGAGGCATCACTAGATCAAGCTCCAACTTCGCCAAGTCAAGAAACTTGTGAAGGAAACACACTCTACTACTTGGCAAGAGGTAGAGGATGAAGAAATAGGAAGTGGGTAGACTTTAGAATTGGATTTCTCACTTGTTTTCATCAATCACCATTGATGAAGTAAGGTTTCTTCACGTGTCAAGATGAAGAAGAAGATGAATATTGTTATGATAAGTTATTTAGAAAATAGAAAATAATAGAATACTTATCATAATCAACCATGGTCAAGTGTAGAGAATAAACTAGGGTTAGGTCAATGGTTAGGTTAGGCATGAAACAAAAATGGTGGACTTTTTCAAACCTTCATGAAGTTTCAATGTAAAACAAAGCAAGCCACCATTTCTTTTCTTTTGCCAAAATGAAATAAACAAATCAATAAATGAATAAATAAATTAAACAAAACCCTAACTATTTATTTAACCAAGGTTTAAACTTTACACAAACTCAAGTAAGCATGTATCATCAAACATGATACAATCAAGTGCACAAAAGTATATCACATATACAACTTGTGAGCTTCAAGTGAGAAAATCCATTTAAAGTGAACCAATACTAGTTAATGCAAAGTAATATATCAAATATATAATTATGCATTAAATCATTAAATCAACACTTGATTCAATGATCCGGTCATGTCGCACACAATCGACTAGTATACAATGTATCGATTTATCGAATCAATCCTTGATTCGATAACTAGGTTATATCGAATACAACCATTTGACACATTCATCACGAGAGTGAAATACGATATCACATACACGCATTATTCTCGGTCCCGCACATATCTCATATGCGCTCCTATTTCGTTTCGCTTGAGCCAGGAAACCTCTGTGTAGGACTCTAAAGACTCGTCAATACGCCGGCAGCAGGTGATGATCATATCAAACACCCACAAGCCGCAAGCGGTCTGCTAAACGTAACGGCCACCCGGGTATTGAGCGATCAGAAGATCGATGAGCAAGCCCGCTCACACTCCTGTGAATCCAACCAGTAACACTTACCGTACAGTCCGGTCTGTTCGTCTGATATGTCGCATATCTCGCCTAGGGGTGGTAAACGTCAGACCCCAATAGCTCGATAAGTCGTGTCGATATGAGGTCTATAACAATTCGAGAAACTACTAGTAACACTTACCAGTAAATCTCAGCAACCGTGGCCAGGGATTTCCGGTTATAGCCAATCGAACACAGCGCAACATCAACTCCCTATACCGGGAGAGACGAATCCCCTCCTATCGCTCATTGCCTCCATGTGACTCGGGACTGTACCCAAAAACCACCGTTTTGCACGCCCTCTTGGACGTGGTAAGATGGAAATCAAAGCACAGTGGGAACCACACAAGACTCTATGACGATCTCGGGTCAACAGACTACTCTGTACCAGTGTCACCAGAGAACTGCCATCTGACGTGAGGTATAATACCATCTGAGAGTTCTCGGCGAGTCCGTCCAGTGTATCCAGTCTCTACTGAGCACCCGTACATCATCTCTGATGTCAAACACCGATGGATATGGGATCATCCATCGCCCATCTGTATGGGTCGAGAAGGTATACGCTAGTCTACTCTGGTATATCGATGCCCCGTCTCGATACACTCACGACTAGGGACTTTGAAGGATGTACTTATGTACTACCATGTCCCCACTAGTATGATCCGCATCATAGTCCAGGTAGTCAAGTACACATCCTAAGGGCTTTACCAACATGTAACAGAGAGACAATCAGTATACACGTTAAGGTAAAGAGCAACCAGATAGCATACTATCATGTCGAGCAAGAAAGTCATCCCTATATATGTCCCAGCATCCATTACAATATACATCCAATGTACAGTAATGGCCTCTAGGGCATACATATAACTAACAATACTAGGATCTGGCTTAAACCAAAGCCCACTGGTATGATCCGTCCGATCATGATCCGTGCACGAGTGCACGTATATGATCGAACCCTGCCATAAAACCATACGGCCTCTACAATGTTTCACCCGAACTTAGGAAACTGTCCAGTCCGTTCGTCTATGAGTATCGCATATCGGGCCTAAGGGGTGGTAAACGTCAGACCCCCAATAGCAGTATAAGTCGGGTCGAAGTATAGCTCAGAACACCCTGAGAAACTACTGGAATACCTACCAGTAAATCTCACTTTCTCTGGCCAAGGACTTTGTGTAATGGCTCTCCAGACACAACGCGATATCACCCCCAATATCGGGAGAGACGAAACCCCTGACGATCCGTTCACTGCCTCCATATGGCTCGGGACTGTACCCAACTAAAACCTGTTTGTATGACTCCTTTGAGCCATGGTAGGGTAGTAATCAAAGCACAGTGGGACTCACACGAGACAAATGAAGATCTCAGGTCGATAGAATAACCTGTACACATGTCACCAGGGAACTACTATCTAACGATAGGTACAATACCAAGTAGCATGTTCCCGGCGAGTCCGTCCGGTGTACTCATAACCCAATGAGCACCTGTATACATCTTAGGTGAACCAACTAACACCAGTGGCTTGTGAGACCAGCCACCGCCCTTCGTCAGGGTCTCGATCCGTATACACTAGTCTACTCATGGAGTATCGATGCCCAGTCTCGAAACTCCCACGACTAGGGACACTTTAAGGAAGTGCTTATAAACTACCAAACTCTTACATATATGATCTCCATCATACTTAGTCAAGCAAGAATCCTATGGGCTCTATCAACATGTAATAGTGTTCTGTAATGTCACTTAAAACATGTACACGATGATAAAGACAAACCAGATAGCATACTCTCATCTCGAGTAACTGTCCTACCGGTATAGGTCCTCCCTCAATCATTGCAATCACGTGCCTGTGATCCAATAATTGACTTGAGGGAACTATAGCCAACAATCTCCCACTTGCACTTAAGGCTAATTATTGCGGTGTCTCATACTCACAGCCTGTATAATACCAACATCCAACTCCTCTACTAATCAGTTTCACAAAGCTCGTATGTGAAACTATTGTGTTCGAGAAATAGCCTCAGTGAGTGGATCCGCTCTGATATTTCTTTCTATATCTCTCTTTATCTTAAGTTCGCAGAGAAAGCCATCTCCCAAAATGAGCAATACCTGACCTAGTTCACAAACGAACTCCAAATCCAGTAAACTTCTTAGACTGTATCGTCAACTGAATTTAATCAGTATTCTGCGCCATGCCTCCTTCAGTATCCGCTTGGACCGCCTGTCCAATCTACTGCCCCTCGTCGAGGGGGAAAACTATAACTCTAACAATCACTCTGTCAGCCAGGTCATCTTGGAAGTCTGGAATGATAATCGTCTCCCGAAGGAGGCTGCTGTCACCATATCCTTAGAACATCCACTTATGTTCTAAAACTGCTTCCGAACGTTTCTCCAAGATTGGATTAATATCTCAACTTATTGCATCTAGTGCAAAAACAACATCTAGTGTGGTACTTGACATCTCATGATTGACTCAATTGCCTAAGCAAGTGATATGTCAATCATGCACATCCCTCTCCCTTTTAGTCTTTAAGACACCTTCAGAGAGGGTGACTCCATCACCTGCAGGTACACCACCATGCCAGGAATCGTCCATTCTAAAACACCTTTAGAATACAGTCTAAGTACCCGGATTGGGAAACTACCCAAATCTAGATCTAAAACCATACATCTAGTAACCAGAATGCCTAATATAATATCCATATCCTATGTGGAGAAACTACTGTGTGACAACCACAGTATAACCGATCGTAGTATAGGAATTTCACTTCTTATAGGTGCATGTCATCCAAATACACCAGGACATCATACCCTACTACCTTCTTAACAGATCCATCCCCTATTCTGATGAAGTCAAAACCTATGACTGTCGCATCAAAAATAGATGATCTATCTCCACTATATCTTCTTTAGTCTATAGCTAGACACAAGCTACTTGTCTACTATATTTCCACTGCTCCCACTGACTACAACAACCCTCTGGCAAAATTATATACACGTGCACTTCTAAAGCTAGTTTAGAACGACGCTATACTCATCTTCCTGCGGGGTCTCATAGTCTGGAACAGCAGTAGTTTCAAGTCTGGTTAAACAAGAACCTCCCTGTCACCGTCTTTGAGGATACCGAAGTATCTCTCGGGCGCCTGAGCTTACCCACCATGTCTGCGGAGAATGTCATATCCGATTGAATCTTTAGGTCCTATTAAATTTTCAGTAATCGTTTGCGGTTCTGGAATCCTTTCCAGTTCTACCATACTCCCACTACTGTTTTCTGAAAAAGTCCATTTCACTAAAACTGTGGTGAGTCAAGAACAATATCACTATTGATCTTCCAGATGGTAGAAAGTTACCCCTCGTCATAGCCTGGGATAACCGACAAACTGCCATTACAGAAACGTGCCTTGAGTTATCCAGAGTCTGGTTTTAAGTATAAGCCGAACAACTCCATATACCTTAACATCGTTAAGTTATGAACCATTCTATATACAATATAGAAACAGAGACACTAATTTAATTGGAACCAGATTCAAATCATGCAGCTGTCTCCAGTGCATGTCAACTAAATGGAAGGAGGCCAATCAGCATTACTCAACTTAGGAATGCATCCAGATATGAGTAACCTGAAAGAGAAACAAGTTTCTCAAAACCATTACTATTAACTGAATACTATACACAAGTATCGACATCTTCAATCACCATGAAGAATCCTGATACTTGCAATACATGGTTCCCTACTTTATTCTTTTACCTATTACTTCTCAAAACTTGGACCTTGTATTTCTACGAAACACTTGTCTAAAACTAGCGAAATCACAAGTAAATAGAATATAGTATGAGGACCAACCCCTCTGTCCTAATGGACACTGGACAACATACAATATTTTTTATAAGTCCCCTGAGTTAAATAACTCAAACCCTGTGCGTCGTAGGTTGAAAACTGTACTATGGTTATGAAGAATTACACCGCTGTTTAATGCTCCTTACCTAACCATCAACTGATATAAGTAAATGTCATGGACATAATTTCAAAAAGTTATATCTCACTTTATAAAATAAACATACAGGTATATCGGTTTGAAATTGGTGCATAGCAACGAATATTCAAAACCAAATATTTGTCGTCCGGCAAAAACCCAGGCGATTTCCTCAAATATCACCAATTATGTCACGTCCCGCTTCCTAGTGTATGGCGAAGTAGACGCGACGAGGCCCGCTACGTATATACTCAGAAGTACATACGCTAAGCGTAACTAAGCAATATAAAGTAAATCCCAAGAGACAAATGATATAGAAATAACAGCAACGTTTATTAATAACATTCTTTGTACAATGCATGAAAAAGAAAATACAACTGAAATGAAAAGCGATGCCTAAACAGTGGCATAACAGGAAATGAAAATACTGGAAAGAACAAAGTACAATATTTAGAGCTCGGGATTTTCGTGGAACTGCTCCAAATCTTCACCGGTGGGATCGATCTCAGCTTGGTCCAACGTACCTGACGACATTCAAAGAAGAAAGAAATAGAATGTCGTCAGCGAACAGGTCGCTCGGTAAGTCCCAAGATAAAGAAGAATTAGGAAGACAGTGTAAAAGTATTTTCTAAAGTATTATATTGTTGAATATTATGGAATATTGAGTTAACGCTGTTGTTTGTAGCTTGGTACAGAAGGATGCCAGTGTATACGAGGGGGATCTCTATATGCTAGAGATCAGGGCAAAAGGAAAGTACAAGGAACCGTTATGACACGGTACAACAGCAATAGGATTCAGGTTAGGTGTCTTAATCTTACCACCTCGTGCCACCTTTAACATCTTCCGTACCAATCTACCCCTTAAACCCGTAGTGTTTTAATAGTATTGTGGTATTGTATTGTGTAAGTTGGGTGACTGACCAAAACCATGATATCAGTAAACATGTTGTAACTGTATAATCAGGTAAATGGAATATCAGGATAATGGATGAATATCCATGGTTTGATTCAGTCAAAATGAATAGATTGTTAACTGGATTCAGGGATTCATGTATTCAATTTGTGTTAGAATATAAAAGAATATAGATTGACTTGAATCATATTCAAGTCAGAAATAGTCAGACTCTAACCCGAGTCAGACTAAAAGAAAGGTAATTTGAAGTTCAATAATTGTTAGGGGCCTTATTGTAATTTATAAAACTTGAGGGGATTTTATGTAAAAAGTACTTTTGTATAGTTTTCAAAATACACCTCAAGTATTTTATTATTCGTCTTTATAGTTATAATGAGTGTAACTTTTATTTGTGTTATTCTAATGAATATATCCTAATAAAAGTATTAATTGTTTTATTTGAAATTCATGGTATTTTAATATAACTTTTAATCTTGTAATTTTAGAATAAAGTGGAAACTTTATATTATAATACAATAGGTGTTTAAATGATAATTATATATATATTAACACAAGAATAATTTTAAATAAATATTTTAATCTCCAAAATCTCATTTTTCTCAAATGTCGTATTTTAAACCTTTCGAGACCGAATGCTCCTTGCGGAGGTCTGAATCTCGCACTACTAGCCTGCGGGTGCATGATGAACCGTACTATCCCTAACGGGTTCCCCAAAAGTGGGTTGTAGTGGCACTTTGCTTAGGTTTAACAAATACTTTTCATTTAGCAAAAACGGTTTTATAAATAAAAGGTATTTATTTGTAAAAGAGTATAGTTTTCTGTATTTTAGTTTCTAGGGTTTCCTAAGCCAACTAGCCTATTTCTAAGGGTCTAAACGACAAGTCATTAGAAGTCTCAAATCGCCTCTTCACCGCCAATTGTGGCCAGGTAAGTATAAGTGAGGAGGGAGGGATCCGCTCACGAATCGTGAGACGGGCCTTTTAAAGTTACCCAAGCTCACTTGCCTAGCCTATACACCACAAAGTCAGTTTAGATAAACGATCGATGTCCATGACATATCGTATTTTCCTATTAAAAGATATTGTTTTAAAATTATAAACAACTTAGAACTTTTAGAAAAGGTTTATAAAGAAAAGGGTATTTTAGTGAAAAGTCTTGTATTTTCGTATTCCATGTTTTGACGTTTATCAATTAGAGTTATATTTGTGTGTGTGTAGTGGTAGGTCATTACCTCGTGACTTATTTTAAGGTTTAGATAAGTTTTAGAGGTTAAATATGATGTATTAAACTTGAAGGTATTAAAGCGCAAGAATACGGTATTTGAAAACGTTATCATTTCATGTGTGAAAATTCATTCAAATTGATTTCTACAAGTTTAGTGATCAAGATAAACATATTTAGGAGTGAGGGAATTAATTAAACGAAGAAAAATAAATTTCATGGTATTTTTATGAAAAGAATACGGTTTTATAAGAAACCTATCATTTCATGTGAGAAACTTTATTTAAATTGGTTTCTATGCGATTAATAGTCATCATGGACAGGTTTAGGTATTATGGATTAGGTGACAAGTGGAATTTGATGAGCTACAAGCTCCTTCTTGTAATTATTGTAGGAAAGTAGATACTTAAAATGTTATCAGCAACATCAATACTCCAACTATACTTCAAATTTAAATCAATTTTAGGTATACAAAAATTGGAGTTGTTACAATCTACCCTCCTTACAAAAATTTTGTCCTCGAAATTTACAACTTTTATTTGAGGACTAGTTTACAAAAAGGTGTGGATATCTTGCACGCATCTCATCCTCCCTTTCCCACGTGGATTCTCCTGGAGTGTCTTCCCTCCACATTACCCGGACCAAATTAACTTCCTTGTTCCGAAGTGTCTTCACTTTCCTATCCAGGATCTCCACAGGTTGTTGCTCACAAGACAAATCAGGCTGTATAGTGTCCTCGGAATGATCAAGTACATGGCTGGGGTCACTCACATACCTTCTGAGTTGGGATATGTGGAACACGTTATGCACTCCTTCCAATGAGGGTGGAAGCACTAAACGATACGCCACTTCACCGACTCGTTCGAGTATATCGAACGGTCCAATGTATCTCGGACTCAACTTTCCCCGTCTTCCAAATCGGATCACTCCGCGGTTCGGAGAGATTTTCAGGAATACATGATCTCCTGGCTAGAACTCCAAGTGTCCTCTCTTCGCATCAGCCCAATGTTTCTGTCTATCTTGAGCTATGCGCATTCTTTCCCTGATAGTACGAACCACATCAACGGTCGCTACTATCATCTCTGGTCCAAGGAGTTCCCTATCTCGGATGTCGTCCCAACTTAATGGCGATCGACACTTCCTTCCATATAATGCTGCAAAAGGTGCCATTCCTATGCTTGCTTGGTAGCTGTTGTTGTACGCAAACTTCACAAGATGCAGGTGATCTTCCCACGATCCTTTGAAGTCGAGCATACATGCTCTGAGCATATCCTCCAAAATCTGAATAGTTCGTTCCGACTGACCATCTGTTTGTGGATGATAAGCCGTACTGAAGTTCAGACTTGTTCCCAAGCTAGCTTGCAGACTCTGCCAAAATTGCGATCGGAACCTGGTGTCACGATCGGAGACAATGCAGACCGGTACTCCATGAAGTCTTACAATTTCCTGTATGAGTTCATGGGTATCAGAGATAGTACATTATGAAGAGTTTAAATCTTAATTAGATTATTACCTCCATGTACTTCTTCGCTAGTGTCTCAGTTGATTGGCCAACTCGAAATGGGATGAAGTGAGCTGGATGAAATCACACAAAATCTCTCTTAAAACCCTAGCCTCCTCTCTCTCCAGATTAACAAAGGGTTCTCCCTAATTTGGGTTACAAGATACAATTTATAGCATGAGGCAAAAATTAAAAATCGGATTTCCCAAAATAGCCTAGAATGCAGCCCAGAAGTCGAAATACTTTTTGAGCCGGCTCATAACTTTCCTAGACAATGAATTCTTCTCTGTTTCCAAGAGACGTCTAAACACTTCATTGAAACGGCTCATAAGGTACCTGATAATTATATTTCTTCTCTGGATATATAAGACGGCTCATGAAAAGTATGAACCGAATCAACTTCTGGAGATCGAGAATACGAGGCAAACTCAACAAATCCCAATCTTACCTTGTATCCGCTACAAAACTCCTCCATAATATTAGTAATAGTGAAAGTATGTCTTAGCACCTCTACTAAGGTTATATGAGCTTCAAGTATGGAATTTTAAAAATCTAGAGGGCAAAAAATACTAAACAAGAATCGAACTAGAGAATTAAGGTTTCAAAGATGAGCAAATCAAGTTCTAAACTAAGTGAAGAGAAACTAAAACTTTTGTAGTCTAGTCCTTCACTTCAAATGCTCCGAGTAGTAGTCCTAGAACTCATTTTTGACTCCACTTGAAGGATGAAACGAGCTTACTTGATGTCTTCGTCGTCGAAGATGATCCACCTTGAGGCAACTCATACTCAAGTTCACACTTCACTAATAAGGTATTAGTGAAAAGAACAACTATACAAATTTGATAGAGTAGTGTAGATTGATGAAATAGGAATTTTTCTCAATAAAAATATTTCTTTCTTTTTTCTTTTTCTTAACCTAAAAAAAACTAGTGAGGAGAGGAAGAAGATGAACTTGGAAGTGAGAGTGTGAACCATGAGCAAAAGATGAGATGAATAAATGATTAAATCTCTATGAATAAAATAATAATGAAAGACGAGTCATGGCTTCTCAATACTTCTCCAAGCACCTAAAAAAATAACTCATTCTTCTTTTCTTATTTTCATATATTTTTATCATTATCTTCTCATCTTATCTCTTATGTGATTCTGACACATCCTAGTTTTATGTATCATCAACCATGATACAATATACATACATACATACATAGATATATACATAAATACATATGTGTGTGTATCAAATCATTAAATCAACACTTTATTCAATAATCCGGTTATATCATATATAACCGGCTAATATTTAATATTAGTATATATATATATATATATCAAATTATTAAATCAACACATGATTCAATAATCCGGTTATATCATATATAACCCGGCTAATATCAAATATATAAATATATATATAAATCAAATTATTGAATCAACACTTGATTCAATAATCCAGTTATATCATATATAACTCGGATGAAATAAAAAACGCTAGATTAGAATACGGTATCATATACTCGTATTTAATCAAGGTCTCGCACAAATCTCCATACGTGCCCTATTTCATTTCTCTTAAGTTAGGAAATCTCTATGTGGAACTCTAAAGACTCGCCAATATGTTCGCAATAGATAATGATCACATCAAAGGCCTACAAGCCGTCAGCGGTACTAGCTGGTCATATGGCTACTTAGGTATTGAACGAATAGAAGATCAACAAGCAAACTTGTCCAAACTCCCGTAGAGCCTATAAGCAACACTTACCGTACAGTCCGGTTTCTTCGTTTGATATGTTGAATATCAAGTCTGGGGGCGAAATCGTCAGATCCCAATAACTCGATAAGTCATGCCGATGTGTGGCTTATAACTTTTCGAGAAACTACTGATAACACTTATCAGTAAATCTCATCAGCCCTGACCAGGGACTTGCTGTTATAGTCAATCGAGCATAGCGCAACATCAACTTCCAATACCGGGAGAGACGAAACCCTTCTTATCGTCCACTGCCTCCATATGACTCGGGACTATACCCAAAAACCACTTGTTTTCATGACTCATTTTAGCCGTGGTAGGGAGGAATCAAAGCACGGTGGGAACCACATAAGACACTCTGACGATCTTGGGTCTATAGACTAACCTGTATAAGTGTCACCAGAGAACTGCTATCTGACAATAGTGTTAGTGATATATACCCTAGAGGCCATTATTGTATCATACTGGATTGTATATTACTTAATAGGAGCTTGGGATATACACGGATATAGTAACAGTCTTGCTCAAAATGGTAGTATGCTACCTGGTTT
The DNA here is from genome assembly GCA_030015575.1 of Agapanthus africanus. NCBI lineage: Eukaryota > Viridiplantae > Streptophyta > Magnoliopsida > Asparagales > Amaryllidaceae > Agapanthus > Agapanthus africanus. The sequence goes on along the minus strand of CM057351.1, from coordinate 48,772,565 downwards.
GTTTCTACCTCAATATGTGCATGTTCTTTTTAGAATATCGCTTATACATATTGGTAGAGCCCTTAGGATCATTGCTTGATTACCGGCGTTGTGATGGCAGTCACACTTATGGGGGCTAGGTAGTCTATAAGCACATCCTATATAGGTCCCTAGTTGTAGGATTATCAAGATGGGGCATCGATACTCCATAGTAGACTAGTGTATACGCTTCTCATCCCAGCAGGGGAGATGGTGTGTCCTTCAGCCATTAGTACGTCGTACTGGAGATAGTATACAGGTGCTCATTAGGTTATGAGTACACTGGACAGGACTCGTCGGGAACCGTTGGTGGGTATTATACCTATCATCGGGTAGCAGTTCCCAGGTGACATGAGTACAGCTTAGTCCGTCGATTTGACACTGCTACTTCATCTCGAGTGTGTTCCCACTGTACTTTGATTACTACCCTACCACGGCTCAAAGGAGTCGTGCAAATAGGTAGTAGTTGGGTGCAGTCCCGAAGCAATTGGAGGCAGTGGCGGTTAGATAGGATTCGTCTCTTTCGGTATTGAGGGTTGATATCGCGCTGTGTTTGGAAGGCCATTACACAAAGTCCTTGGCCAAGGCAAGCAAGATTTACTGGTAGGTGTTCCGGTAGTTTCTCAGGGTGTATTGGGCTATACTCTGACATGACTTATTGCGCTATTAGGGGTCTGACGATTGCCGCCCTCTAAGCCCGATATGCGATACTTTTAGACGAACAGACCGGACTGTACAGAGATTATCATATACAGGCTCAGTAGGAGTTCGAATGAGTTAGCTCATCGGCCTTCTTATCGACACATACCTATGCAGCCGTTATGTGCAGCTAGTACCACTTGTGGCTTGTGGTTAAACCCACTGCCAGCGTAGTGCCGAGTCTTTAGAGTCCCACATAGAGAGTTTCCCTGCACCGGGCAAAAGGTGTAGAGGCTGTATGGTTTTACGGCAGGGCTTCGATCACTTACGTGTACTTGTGCATGTATGATGATCGGGCAGATAATAATAGTGGGCTTTGGTTTAAGCCGGATCCTAGTATTATATTGATGGATTATTTTCGTCTCTATATGTTCGTATTCTTCGGAATGCGGATGCGGGTATGTATATACGGATGAGGGGCGTTCTCGTAATTTTGCAGGAAAGCTTCTAGAAGGGACACCTCATTAGGGTTTCTTTTTTTCTTTTATGGATTAAAGAATAATGAGGTGTAGAAAATGAATGGAGATATTTCTTGGATGGCTATGATTCATCACTTGACAAAATAGATATTTGTGAACCATTCTAGATATTTTGTGAGATATTATCTCATCAATTATCACATGGTTCATTATTCATCACAAATGAAAACTCATTCTTCATCCAAGCTTTCTTCTCCTCTCTCATTTTCTCATGTGACCTTCTTCTTCATCAGAAACCCTAAACCTCTCATGTGTTGAGAATCCTAAGGTTCCAAGAGACAAAGCACTCCATCTTCTCACTCTACACCCTCTAGGACTTCTAGTTTAGCGAACTAGAAGCCGTAGTTATCTCGGATTTTAGGTAGGAGCTCGGACTATAGACTCTCTGGTGGATCGTCTTTGACTTGAGGAGGCCGTCGAGGTTGTTACGATCCTTAGAGCCGACGACGAGTGGAGGACAGCGATGAAGACCCGAAGGACATGTATCGTGAGGTATAACTTTGAATCTGAGTAGTTAAACCTCAAGTAGTTTGCTACCTAGGGTTTGTGATTGATCCTTGGTTCAAGACGGTGTTCTGAAGCCCGTAAAAATCAATTTTTGCAATTTCCGCCTCCTCGCGAACACGTGGGGTACGCGACATCGACTTACAGATAGGTATGGTGCCATCTAGGAGTTCTCGACGAGTCCTATTCGGTGTACTCATTCTCCAGTGAGCACTTATGTATAATATTTGATGTTAAACACCAATGGTTATGGGATCAACCATCGCCCCATACAGGGTCAAGAAACATACACATTATTCTACTCTAGAATACCGATGCCTTATCTAGATACTCTCTCGACTAGGAACTGTTAAGGATGTGCTTGTAGACTATACAAGCCCCACTAGTATGATCTGCATCATAATCTTGGTAGTCAAGCCAACATCCTAAGGGCTTTATCAACATGTATCATGAGATAGTAAACTAAAACAAGTGCACATGTTAAGATAAAGAGCAATCAGATATCATACTATCATGTTGAGCAAGAAAGTCCTCTTTATATATGTCCAAGTATCCACTATAATATACAATAATGGTCTCTAGGGCATACATATTCCTAACAAATAGCTCTACATTCTCCATAAAACCCCTAAAGGGCTCAATGAGTGCGACACACTCCAATTAAATTCAAATAATACTCATACTTAACAAACAAAAGAGACTTGTTCAACATGTCAGCCGGATTATCCGTTCTGCCAAACCTCTTTACGATTATCTGTTCATCTTCAACGACATCCTGAACAAACCAATACCGAACATCGATGTGTTTCGTTCTGTCATGATGCATCTGGTCCTTTGTCAAATAAATCGCACTTTGACTATTATAATAGATTATTATGATATCCTTTCTGATACCAAGTTTCGAAAATAGTCCCTTCAATCAGATTCCTTCCTTAACAGCTTCAACAACGGCCATATACTCCGCCTCCATCTTTGATAATTCGACCATAGACTGTAACGAAACACGCTAACTAATAGCATATCATCCTAAAGAGAATACATAGTCGGCGATCTACCTTCTCTGGTCGAGATCACCTGCATAGTCAGATTCATTGAAACCATCCAAATTGTCGATGTTCCTTCCAAACATCAACCCCACATAATGTACATCATAGGTGCTGTAAAATCCAATTCACTGCTAGCCAATGGCTTTTACCAGAAGATGCTATATAATGACTAACAACACTAACTACATGTGAAATGTCGGTTCGGGTATATACAATGGCATACATAATGCCACCCACCGCACTCGAATAAGAAACATGCAACATATACTGAATTTCTTCCTCAGTTTGTTGCGATAAACGAGATGAAAGTTTAAAATGAGCTGCAAAAGGGGTACTTACAGATTTAGCGTCTGCCATTCCAAAACGCTCTAAAACTTTCTCAACGTATCACCACTGAGAAAATTAATGTTTACCTCTCTTGCGATTGCACCTAATTTCCATCCCAACAATTTCTTGGCCGCTCACAAATCTTTGGTCTCGAACTTACCTTTCACCTATTCCTTAAGCATCTGAATATCAACTATATATCGTACTGCTATCAACATATTATCAACAAAAAGAAACAAGTATATGAAAGAACCATGGATGATATTCTTGTAATAAACACAATTGTTGCCCTTGCTTCTCATATACTCAATCTTTCTCATGAAGAAATCAAATTTCTTATTCCAACATCTATGTGACTGCTTTAAACTATAGAGAGACTTCTCTAACAAAAAAATGTGGTCTTCCTTACCTTCAATTATGAAACCTTCGGGTTGTTGCATATCGATCTTTTCTATCAAACCACCATACAAGAAAGCGGTCTTAACATCGAGCTACTTAAGCTCTAAATCCTGCATAGCTACCAAACTGAGCAAGACACGAATAGAGGTGTGTTTTACAACCGGAAAAAATACTTCATTGAAGTCCACTCTCTTAACCTATGAATAGCCTTTAGCTACCAACCGTGCCTTGTATCGAGTATCTGCAACCCTTTGATCGCCTTCCTTCTTTTCGAAAATCCACTTGTAGCTAACTACTTTCTTTCCTCTTTCGGGCTTAACGAGCTTCCATGTTTGGTTCTTGTGAAGAGACTCAATCTCTTCATTCATAGTAACTAGCCAATAAGCCGACTCATCAAAAGAGATAGTTTCTTGATAACTCATAGGCTCGCTACTATCAACTGTCTCTGCAATGGACAATGCATACGCTACTAGATCATCCTAGCCATATCTCTGTGGCGGTCTAATGTCCATTTGTTGCCGGCCTCGAGCAAGTAGATACTGCTCATCTTGGGACTAATCTTCATCAGACGATGGTGAAGGAGAGATCTCCTGAGAACCCAAGCTTTCACCGACCTCAAATTCAATGCCCGACTCATCCATCTTTGTATCTTCTTGAATTGGAGATTCCACGCTCTGCGGCTTCAACATAGCAGACTCATTAAAAGTGACATCTCTGCTAATCATAAAATTTGGCAACTTAGGATCTAGACACCAAAACCTATAACCTTTGACCCCGGTGGTATAACCAAGAAAAATGCATTCTTCTCTCAAAGATCTAACTTGCCTTCACGACAATGCGTATATGCGGGACAACCAAACACTTTAAGTGTAGAATAATCGGCGTGCTTCCCAGACTATATTTGCTTCGGTGTTTTACTACCGAGTGTTGTATGAGGTAATCGATTCACAATGTAGCAAGCCGTGTTCATCTTTTCTGCCCAAAACTCCTTTTCGAGCCCAGTATTAGATAACATGCACCGAGATTTATCTAAAAGAGTCCATTTCATGCACTCTGCGACTCCATTTTGCTGTGGTGTCTGTACAACGGTCTAATGCCAAATGATACCTTTATATTGAACACTTCAAAACTAGATCGACATTTTGAAGGCTCTGGGGGTACCATGGCTCAAACCCACCAAAAAGTGGGCTCGGATCATGGTTGACCTGAGAGCACCGTAATGGTGCTCTCGGTTGCTTGCCCACCCCCGAAAATACTAACTGGTGTTTCCGAGTGAGGGTGGCCCCTCCCAAGCTTCCGTAACAACTCTAACTTCATATTGAACCCTTCAATTAGCCCCGGGTGTGACAAAAAACACTAAAAAGAAATGGTTTTTGAAGCACACCAAAAACAGTTTTTAATGTACATCGTAAAATAGATTTAGGGATTCATTTTGACACTAAAACACATTGTAGTCATTGGACTGGCTCTGATACCACTGAAAGTTCGCTATGCTCTCTACAATAGGGTTTATAAATGTTAGGAATATGTATGCCCTAGAGCCCATTATTGTATGATATAGTGGATAATTGGACATATATATAGAGGATTTTCTTGCTCGATATGATTGTATGCTATCTGTTTGCTCTTTATCTTAATATGTACACTTGTATTGATATACTGTCTCTCTGATACATGTTGATGAAGCCCTTAGGATGTAGTCTTGACTACCAGGACTATGATGCAGATCATACTAGTGGGGCTTATGTAGTCCACAAGCACATCTTTTAACAGTTCCTAATCGAGAGAATATCGAGGCAGGGCATAAATATTTCCGAGTAGACTGGTGTGTACTTGACCCTGTATAGGGCGATGGTTGATCCCATAAACATTGGTGTTTGACATCAACGATTGTACACAGGTGCTCATTAGAGAATGAGTACACCGAACAGGACTCGCCGTGAACTCCTAGATGGTACCATACCTATCGTCAGATAGTAGTTCTCTGCTGACACTTATACAGGTTAGTCTGTAGACCCGAGATCATCATAGTGTCTTATGTGGTTCCCACTGTGCTTTGATTTCCTCCCTACCACGGCTCAAAGGAGTAGTGCAAACATGTGGATTTTGGGTACAGTCCCGAGTCATATGGAGGCAGTGAGCGCTAGGAGGGGCTTCGTCTCTCCCGGTATTAGGAGTTGATGTTGCGCTATACTCAATTGGCTATAACAGCAACTCCCTGGCCAGGGCTGATGAGATTTACTGGTAAGTGTTATCAATAGTTTCTTGAATGGTTATAGGCCACACATCGGCATGACTTATCAAGTTACTGGGGTCTGACAATTCCACCCCCAGACTCGATATGCGACATATTAGACGAAGAAAACGGACTGTACGTTAAGTGTTGCTTATAGGCTTTGTACGAGTTTGGACAAATTTGATTGTTGATCTTCTATTCATTCAATACCTGGATAGCCGTTACGTCCAGCTAGTACCGCTGACGACTTATTGGTATCTCATGTGATCATTACCTACTGTTGGTGTATTGATGAGTCTTTAGAGTCCCACACAGTGGTTTCCTAACTCAAGTGAAACGAAGTAGGGCACATATGGTGATATATGCGGGAGCTTGATTAAATACGAGTATATGATACCGTATTCTAATCTAGCGATTTTTGATATTGGTTAGGTTATATATGATATAACCGGATTATTGAATCAGGTGTTGATTCAATGATTTGTTTTATGTATATATATTTGATATTGGCCGGTTATATATGATATGACCAAATTATTGAATCAAGTGTTGATTTAATAATTTGATATACATATAAATGATATTAGTCGGTTATATATGATATAACCGGATTATTGAATCAAGTGTTGATTTAATAATTTGATATATGTATATATATATATATATATATATATATATATATATATATATATATATATATATATATATATATATATATAAACTAATATTAGCTCACTAAAGATTTTCTTCTCTTTAAATACATTTATATGTATGTGTGCATGCGCGCGCGTGTGTGATATATATTAATATATGTATTTAAATATTGTATCATGGTTGATGATACATAGAATATGGGTGTATGAGAATCACACATATGCTAAAGATTATTGGGATGATTTTCTTTTTAAGTAAAAACAAAAATGCGTGGAAATGAGTCATGGCTTTGGATGCTTGGAGAAGTATTGAGAAGCCATGACTCATCTCCTCTTTTTTGTTTTACTCTTAGATATTTATTCATCCCAACTTTATCTCCAGCTCATGGTTCATACTCTCATTCACACACTCACACACCCAAGTTCATCTTCGTCCTCAATTTCTTCTCTAGCTTTTTCTTGAGTTGAAGAAAAGAAAAAAGAAAAAGAATTCTAAGTGAGCAAATCTCTTACTTCATCAACCTACACTAATCTAGCCCATTAGTTTAGATTGTTTGCTTCACTAATACCTTGAATAGTGAAGAGTGAGCTTGAGTGAAAGAGACTTCAAGGTGGATCTTCTTCCGCATCGAAGACTCCATGCAAGCTCGATCCTTTCTTCAAGTGGGGTCAAAGAAGAGTTCTAGGGATTACTACTTGGAGCTTTAGAAGCGAAGGACCGGTCTACAAAGGTTGTAAACCCTCTTCACTTAGTATAGAACTTATATTCGTGCTACAAAACCCTAATTCTCTAGTTCGATTCTTGTATATTATGCTTTAAACCTATAGATTTTTTAAAATTGTATACTTGATGCACTTTGAAACCTAGTAGAGGTGCTAAGATATACTTTCATGGTATCAGAGCCAAGATAGAGACTTAGGCGAAGTCTAAACGACGTTAAAGTGTTCGATCGAAGTTCAAAACCCGTTTTATAGGAGTTTCTATCCAATTTTTCAAAAGTTGAAATTTTTACAGTTAAAAATTCTCAGAATATCATGCAGGTAATCCTATGGAGCCAGAAGAAGTACGAGAGCTTAACTCTCTCAAGTGGTCACGGAACCGCTGCCTAATCCATGGTTTGGCCGCGGTTCCGCCGCCGACTTAAGGTGTTATTACATCGTTTTTCTCCTGGAGCTTCATATTGATATTTTTGACTTTCTGGGTATTTTTAGTAAGGCTCAATTTGTTGAGGTCTCTGTGATTTGCTGGTGTTTGAAATATCGATCGAAATGTTTAATATCGTCTAGATAGTTTGGATTTATGATATAAATTTTGGAATCCACATTAATTAGTTTTGTGAAAACTAGTTATCAATTTGTAAATCTAGCATTTTAGTCTCATTTGATGAATTGCCACAGAGTTTCAATTTGGATCAAAACTCCGTCTCAATCTCGTATTGTACGTGAACACTCGCCGGGAGACACTACTAGATAGCTACGGCCCATAGCCCCGACCGAGTGACTATAGGAGAACCCCATGGCCAAAAGCATCCACTAGGGTGCTCGTGGCCATGGTGTTCCGCCCAAGTGCACTTCGTTGACAGCCTTCGGGGGTGCGGCCATCTACTAAAGTTTCCGACGAGCATTCGATCATTTAATCGGGAATCTTGTTGAATTACCCCACTTGTTTTTAAAAATTGTTTTCAATTCAACACATAAATGTAAGGTTTATAGGGTTAGGCATGAAATTCGGAATATGTGATAGTCTAAGTTTATGATGTCGAAGGATGATGCGGATTCTAATTATTGTAGTTTTCATTTCTTTTCTATAACCGTAAGTGTAATATGTGAGAGTATCCCCGATCTCATTGCTATACGACAACGACATTAGGGATATGCATATTTACTTATGTTGATAACATGTGATGTTATCGTGTTGCTGTGAAATATTATATTGGATCGTTGTGATTGAATAGCCAAGGGTTTTACGTAAGATGAGAGTTTTTCAATTTTCATTCATGTAAATATTTTTATGTAATATTTTATTATTGGGACACTTCCGGGTTGAGGTTGTAGTCTCCATTGATGTATATTATTTACTTTTCCACATTAGGATAGACCCAAGGCGGGGAGAACAAGTAACTCGGTTCTAGAGTCCAGTGGGAGACCATCTCGAGAAGTCGAGATCGGTCGCCTAACCCTAGAATTGGCAGGGTTTCTTGCTGCTCTCGTAGGGGTCTAGGGATGTGGGTATGGTTATTCATCACGACCGTGAAATCCGTGTTTTTTATTACTGGCTTAATCTAAAACACAGACCTCCTAGTATATCCTATATTTCATATATATACTTCTGTTGATTTCTGTGATATGATGTGATCATATAACTGCGTGAGATGAATGCTAGTTATATATATGATATACTAGTAGACACCATATATGTTTTGCATCCACGCTAGTCCTGACCCCGTTCTGCCGTAAGTTAAGTAACCTTATGGTGAAGACCTGTGTCCCTGTGGCGAATGTGGATGGCATATATGTGCATTTATTTTCGTTTCATCTGTGATGTTAAAGAAACATAAATGATGGGACATCATTAATAAAATTAATGAAAAGAAAAGAAACATAAAGATATTGTAGAATTAAATTTTTCAAAAAGATGGCTCAAATTATTGCTTTGCATAGCGGCATTCCATTATGAATATCCAGCACCTCATTCGACGAGGAAAGAGCCTAGATCCCTTCACCGGGAATGACCTCTTTAGCAAAACTAACAGATGCTACAACCTACTCGGTTTGTTCTGAAAACTACTCAATTTTAAAGTGGAGCTTAAACCACTCCTTTTCAAATCACTAGATTCTACAACGATATCAAGTTTATTACGTTAAGTATTTTCTTGAAAACTAGTCGTAGCCCTCCATAATTTCAAATAAGGACTATTTAGTATTTGTGCTGCGTTTGTTGGTCTCCATCAACGCGTAGTGTTCGGTAGCTGATTAGTGCTTAATTGCCGCAAATGATGTGATTGGATTAGGGTAGTTGTACGGTCTTGTTGGCCTCCGTCAAGGGTCGTGCGGGTGGGTTTAATTCAATCACGAAATGACGGGATGAACTTGACTAGCGGCCTATGGTTTGTTGGCCTCCGTCACGGTGATTGTCGTTAGGGGTAAAAACAGATATTGGGAATTTCAAGTGTTGAAATTTTCAATAAGATTGCATACCTTCTATGAGATAGTTGGATCCCGATACCCACTGCAAGTAAGTGTTACTACTGGGAAAGTTTTTCACTTTACAATTAGCTAATCCAGTAGGTTTCTAACAAAGGTGTTAACAGGGTTATTCCCTTGCGGAAACGAGGTTATTTAATTAGTTCCATGCGAAAGCATGGGGAGACTCCCTCGAACTACCAATACCTGCCTGGCTGACCGATTGGCGAACTTGTAGGGTGTAATTAATCCCGGCTAATCTTACCTTTTAGGGTTTAAAAGAAGATTTGATGGGAGCCATCCTAATTAGATAACATAATAACCAATCTAATCTTGCAAGAGTGCACGCTAATGTGCTTTCTTCTCTCTCTCCAGGTAGCGACCATGTCATGCCTTAATCAAGATAATAATTTGGATGTATTGACCGAACCCGCTTTTTATACTGGGCTGGGGAGCGTTGGTTCCACTCTATCTTATGACAACTGTCATAAGTCTGGGCAAGGGATAAGGGGATGCAAGGATTTCCATGCAACCCGAACGAAGAAAGAGCATTCTGATGTATCTTTGTCGGGTGTGTTTGTTACTGAGAACTGTTTCTCAGTCTTCTTTACGACCTGGGTATTGGATACTGGATCAGGATCTCATATATGTAATTTGTTACATGGGTTAAAGAGAAGTAGAGAACTAAGAAAGGATGATATGTCTCTCAGACTAGGGAACGGAGCAATTGTTGCTGCCAAAGCAGTTGGCGAATATCACCCAGTATTACCAAATGGTAATACATTGATTCTGAATGACTGTTATTTCGTACCAAAGATGATGTGCAATATAATATCCATTTCTTTATTACATAAAGAAGGATATAATTTTGCATTAGAGGAAAATGTTATGAACATTTTCCTAAATCAAGTGTTGATTGGGTTTGGTATGTTATGTAATGGAATATTTTTTAAATCAAAAATACAGTTCTAAATATACAGAACACACACAAGAGGAAAAGTTCAGAAATGAACGAAACCTTCTTGTGGTATTGTAGACTTGGTCATATCAATGCGATCAGACTCGCTAAGTTGCATAAAGATAGATATTTGAATCCGTTCGAATTTACATCTTATGAAACTTGTCAGTCATGTCTCAAAGGCAAGATGGCCAAAACTCCGTTTACTAGACACGGAGAAAGAGCTAGTGGACTTTTAGGACTGATACATAGTAATGTATGAGGTCTTATGTCTACACATGCCAGGAATGGTTCCTCGTACTTCATTACATTCACCGATGATCTCTCAAAATTCAGACACGTGTTCCTGTTGAAACACAAATCTTAAGCTTTTGAAAAATTCAAAGAATATAAGAGCGAAGTAGAGGACCAGACGGGTAAAAGTATTAAAATCCTTTGATCTGATTGAGGAGGAGAATACTTAAGCACGGAATTCCAAGATTATCTAAAAGAGAATGGGATTCTCTCTCAGCTTACTCCTCCATATACACCACAGCATAATAGAGTATCGGAGCAGAGGAATCGCACCCTATTAGATATGTTCTATGATGAGTGTTGCTGAGTTACCTATTTTCTTTTGGAGTTATGCACTAGAGACAGCTGCATACCTATTGAATATGGTTCATACCAAATCCGCGCCTACCACTCCATATGAGATATGGAAGGGAAAGAGATCATGTCTTAATTTTATTAAGATATGGGGTTGTCCGGCTTATGTGAAAAAGCAAAATCCGGACAAGCTCAAGGTAAGATCCATTCTGTATAAGTTTGTAGGATATCCCAAACATTCACGATAGTATATCTTCTACCATACTAAGGAACAAAAGATATTTGTTTCTCGACATGCCACCTTTTTAGAAAAGGAATTTCTTGTAAAAGAAATTAGTGGTAATAAAGTAGAGCTGGAAGAATTTCTAGATACACAAACTTCAATAGAAGATTTGATAGAACTAGAGGATTCAATAGTCTTCGACGAACCTCAGCCGCTCCGCAGATCTAGTAAGGTTCCTCATCTACCTGAGAGATACTACGGTTTTCTCATAGACGGTGGGAGTGAGGATTGCATCATGAAAGATGATGACCCAACTAGTTTCGAGCAGACCATCACAAGTGGGGACTCTGTGAAATGGCTGGATGCTATGCGATATAAGATGGAATCCATGTACACCAACGAAGTATGGACTTTGGAAGTTGCTCCTGAAGGGGTAAAACCCATTGGGAGCAAGTGGATTTTCAAGAAGAAAATTGGTGTAGACGGAAAGGTTGAAACCTTCAAAGCTAGATTTGTAGGAAAAAGTTTTCGTCAACGACCAGGTGTCGACTATGATGAAACCTTTTCTCCAGTGGCTATAGTTAAGTCCATTAGGATCCTACTTGCCATTGCTTCATTCCATGACTATGAAATTCGGCAGATGGACGCCAAGACTTCTTTTCTAAATTGTGATTTAGAAGAGAGGTGTATATGACATAGCGAGAGGGCTTCATAGACAGTGGGAGCAGCGGAAAGATATGCAAGCTGCTTAAATAAATTTATAGATTAAAGTAGGCATCGCGGAGCTGGAACATCTGTTTTGATGTTGCAGTCAAAGAGTTGACTTCATCAAAAACGTAGATGAACCATGTATATACAAAAAGGTTGTAGAGAGTATGGTTGTCTTTCTCATATTGTACGTGGATGACAAACTCTTGATAGGAAATGATATTCTTATGATGCACTCGGTCAAACTCTTCCTATCACAAAAGTTCTCCATGAAAGATCTGGGTGATGCCTTCTATATCCTGGGGATAATGATCTATAAAGATAGATCTAAAAGGATATTGGGATTGTCCCAATCCAGGTACATAGACACCATACTAAAGAGGTTTAGTATGGAAGATTCTAAGCGTGGTAATTTACCCGCTTGTTCAGAAATCACTCTCTCCAAAGAGATATCTCCAAGACTGATTTGGAGAGGGCTCGCATGCACATGATACCCTATACTTCTGCAGTTGGGCCTATCATGTATGCGATGTTATGCACCAGACCGGATATAGTTTACGCACTTATTATGGTAAGTAGGTATCAATCAGACCCAGGGGAGAAGCACTACATAGCTGTGAAGAACCTTCTTAAGTACTTGAGAGGGACTAAAGAAATGTTCTTGGTGTATGGTAATGGAGAACTCTAGGTGGAGTCCTTTACCGATTCGAGCTTCCAGAGTGATAAAGACGACATCAAGTTTGTCTCAGGTTTTGTCTTCACCCTTAATGGAGGGGCAGTATGTTGGAAGAATTCTAAGCAAGATACTGTAGCAGACTCGACGATGGAGGCTGAATACATCGTAGCCAACGATACTGCCAAAAAGCCTGTCTGGATAAAGACGTTCATTGTTGAACTTGGTGTGGTTCCATCCATTGAGGATCTAATACCCTTGTATTGTGATAATAATAGAGCTGTGGCTTTAGCCTAGGAACCCCGGTCCCATCAGACATATTCTGAGACGGTATCACCTGATCCGGGAGATAGTTGATTGTCGGGAGATCGAGGTCAGGAGAGTAGATACGAAGGACAACACAGTGGATCCACTCATGAAGGCCCTCCCCAGATGAAGTTTGAGAGACATTTTAGGATGTTGGGTATGAGATACTACAACAACTGGCATTAGTGCAAGTAGGAGATAGTTAGGAATATGTATGCCCTAGAGGCCATTATTGCTGTTAGTGATGTATGCCCTAGAGGCCATTAATGTATCATACCGGATTTTAAATTACATATTGGAAGCTTAGGATATTTCACAGTTATAGTAACAGTTTTGCTCGATATGGTAGTATGCTACCTGGTTTGATTCTACCTCAATATGTGCATGTGTTTCTTTTAGCATATCGCTTATACATATTGGTAGAGCTCTTAGAATCTTTGCTTGACTACCGGCATTATGATGGAAGTCACACTTGTGGGGGCTGGGTAGTCTATAAGCACATCCTTATATAAGTCCCTAGTCATTGGATTATCGAGACGGGGCATCGATACTCCGGAGTAGACTAGTGTATACGCTTCTCATCCCAGTAGGGGATATGGTCTGTCCCACAGCCATTAGTATGACGTACTAGAGTTGGTATGCAGGTGCTCATTAGGTTATGAGTTACACTGGACAAGACTCGTCAGGAACTGCTTGTTGGTATTATACCTATCGTAAGGTAGCAGTTCTCAGGTTTCATGAGTACAACTTAGTTCGTTGACTTGCCATCGTTACTTCGTCTCGAGTGTGTTCCTACTCCGCTTTGATTACTACCCTACCACGCTCTAAGGAGTCATGCAAACAGGTAGTATTTGGGTGTAGTCCTGAAGCACTTAGAGACAATAGAGATCAGATATGATTCGTCTCTCCTGGTATTAGGGGTTGATATCACACAGTGTTTGGAAAGCCATTACACAAAGTCCCTGGCCAGGGCAGTCGAGAAATACTGGTAAGGTACTCTAGTAGTTTCTCAGTGTGAATTGGGCTCTCCTCCGACACGACTTTTCGCGCTGTTATGGGTCTAACGTTTCCCATCCCCCTAGGTCGGTATGCGAGTATCTCAGACGAACAGACCGGACTGTATGAAGATTGTCACCGATAGGCTCAGTAGGAGTCCAGATGAGTTTGCTCATCGGCCTTCTTATCTACAGATAACTGGGTAGCCATTACGTGCAGCTAGTACCGCTGAAGAACTTGTGGTTAAACCCACTGCCAGCATATTGTCGAGTATTTAGAGTCCCACACAAAGGGTTTCCCTTCTTTTGGCAATTGATGTAAACGTCGTATGGTTTTACGACTGGGCTTCGATCACGTACGTGTACTTGTACACGGATACTGAGCGGACAAACAATACTGGTAGGCTTTGGTTTAATCCGGATCCTAGTATTGTATTATTAGATTGTTATCGTCTCAGTGTATCCTTATATTTCGGAATACGGATACGGATATGTATATATGGTGATGGGCATTCTTGTAATTTGTCAAGGTATGCTTCTAGAAGGAGCCACCTCATTATTGGTGTTATCCATTTTCCAAATGGATTAATGAGGTGGAAATGGAGGAGACTTTATGAAGCATGGTGTAAAGAATGGGCTTGGATTATTTTATTTGGTTTGGGTTCATTATTGATGCATGGCACATATATTCTATTATGGTTTATTCCATGGCTCAATAAGTGAGTTCATTTTTGGTAGCCATTATATATACTTACCCATTCTCTACACTTAGCTTTTGATGGTTTTCATTTTCTTCTCCTCATTCTCTCTCTTGAGTTCCTTCGTCTCCTTCTTCCTCAACACAAACCCTAACCTACACATGTGTTATGAGCCAAGGGTTTAGTGAGACAAACAATCCATTTAGAGTTTCTACATCTCTTAGGATAGTTGGTTTAGCGAACCATCTACCTTAGTTACCTCATTTAGAGGTTGAAGCTTGGAGCACATTCTTTCATGGTGGATCATTTTTGACGCAAGAAGGCCGATGGAGCATGTCCGATCCGATCACCGAGGAGCCTTGGAGAGGAGCACTAAAAGACCCGAAGGACCGTATCTTGTAGGTATAACCATTCTGCAGAGTAGTTAAACCTCTAGATAGATTATCTAGTTAAGACTTTAGTAAAGATCTTGGAGTTTTAGCTGGTGTTGCATAATCGAACATAATCATTTTTGAAAATTCCGCCTCCCCGCGAACCGCGAGGTGCGCGACATCGGCTTACAATTGTATGATATAGTGGATGCTTGGAAATATATATAGAGGAATTTCTTGCTTGATATGATGGTATGTTATCTGGTTGCTCTTTATCTTAACATGTACACTTGTATTGATATACTGTCTCTCTGATACATGTTGATGAAGCCCTTAGGATGTAGGCTTGACTACCAGGACTATGATGTAGATCATACTAGTAAGGCTTATGTAGTCCACAAGCACATCCTTTAACAGTTCCTAGTCGAGAGAATATCGAGATAGGGCATCAATATTACAGAGTAGACTAGTGTGTACGTTTCTTAACCCTGCATGGGGCGATGGTTGATCTCATAACTATTGGTGTTTGACATCAAAGATTGTACACAAGTGCTCATTAGAGAATGACACCGAACAGGACTCATCGAGAACTCCAAGATGGTACCATACCTATCATCAGATAGCAGTTCTTTGGTGACGCTTATACAGGTTAGTTTGTAGAACCGAGATCGTCATAGTGTCTTCTGTGGTTCCCACTGTGCTTTGATTTCCTCCCTACCACGACATAAAGGAGTCGTGCAAACAGGTGGATTTTGGGTACAGTCCCGATTCATATGGAGGCAGTGAGCGATAGGAGGGGTTTCGTCTCTCCCGGTATTGGAAGTTGATGTTGTGTTATGCTTGATTGGTTATAACTGCAAGTCTCTGGCCAGGGCTGATGAGATTTACTGATAAGTGTTATGAGTAGTTTCTTGAATGGTTATAGGACATACATCGGCATGATTTATCAAGTTACTGGGGTCTGACAATTCCACCCCCAGACTCGATATGCGACATATCAGACGAAGAGACCAGACTGTATGGTAAGTATTGCTTATTGGCTTTATGGGAGTTTGAAAAGGTTTGCTTGTTGATCTTTTATTCGTTCAAAAGCTAAGTATCCGTTACGTCCAGCTAGTACCGCTGATGACTTGTGGGTAACTGATGCGATCATTTCCTACTGTTGGCGTATTGAAGAGTCTTTAGAGTCCCACACAGAGGTTTCCTAGCTCAAGCGAAATGAAGTAGGGCACATATGAAGATATGTGCGGGAGCTTGATTAAATACAAGTATGTGATATCGTATTCTAATCTGGTGATATTTGATATCAGTTAGGTTATATGTGGTATAACCGGATTATTGAATCATGTGTTGATTCATTGATTTGTTTTATGTATATATATTTGATATTGACCGGTTATATATGATATGATCGAATTATTGAATCAAGTGTTGATTTAATAATTTGATATACATATAAATGATATTAGTCAGTTAAATATTATATAACCGGATTATTGAATCAAGTGTTGATTTAATAATTTGATATATATTTATATATTTGATATATATATATATCACATATAAATATATACATATATATATATATATATATATATTAACTAATATTAGCTCACTGAAGATTTTCTTCTCTTCAAATACATTTATATATATATATATATATGTATATGTATATTAATATATGTATTTAAATATTGTATCATGGTTGATGATACATAGAACATAGGTGTATGAGAATTACACATATGCTAAAGATTATTGGGATGATTTTCTTTTTAAGTAAAAACAAAAATGTGTGGAAATGAGTCATGACTTTGGATGCTTGGAGAAGTATTGAGATGCCATGACTCATCTCCTCCTTTTTAGTTTACTCTTAGATATTTATTCGTCCCAACCTTATATTTAGCTCATGGTTCACACTCTCATTCACACACTCACACACCCAAGTTCATCTTCTTCCTCAATTTCTTCTCTAGATTTTTCTTAAGTTGAAGAAAAGAAAAGAGAAAAAAGATTTCGAAGTATGAAAATCTCCTTCATCAAGCTACACTAATCTAGACCATTAGTTTAGCTTGTTTTCTTCATTAATAACTTGATTAGTGAAGAGTGAGCTTGAGTGAAAGAGACTTCAAGGTGGATCATCTTCGGCATTGAAGACTTCGTGCAAGCTCAATTCTTTCTTCAAGTGGAGTCAAAGAAGAGTTCTAGGGACTACTACTTGTTTCTTTAAAAGTGAAGGACTAGTCTACAAAGGTTGTTAACCCTCTTCACTTAGTATAGAACTTATATTTTTGCTACAAAACCCTAATTCTCTAGTTCGATTCTTGTATAGTATGTTTTAGACCTCTAGATTTTTTAAAATTGTATACTTGATGCATGTTCCCCGCCGAAACACGGAGACGCGACTGCGCAGGTCCGTCTTGCCTGAATTTCAGGGCAGATGCTAATTGGTGCCATCCGTCCACCTCTCCGAAGATGCCAAGTTGATTTATGACACCATGTATCGAAGGTTTAAACGGATGCGGCCGATGTAGCGTACTTCGTCAGATTCCCCCTCATCTGAGGGGTTTTTGATTGTAGGGACGCTCTTCCCTCCAGGCGCAAGCCCCTGCAGTTAATTACGCTACCGCATCGCGGTAACCACTTTCTCCTTCTCTAGATGGTCACTTCGTGTCGTGTGTGTTTGTTTTGTTTTTGGTTGCCCGTGGATTGTATACGGAGACTAATTTATGTTGTCGCCCGTAGGGCGTGGATTAGTCCAAATCTGTATTTTCTTAGATTTGGGTTTGGGGTTTGGGTTTAAGGATACGTTAGTCTCATTTGGGACTAAGATCAACTTAAACGTTTGTTAAGGATACGTTAGTCTAATTTTAGACTAAGATCAACTTAACGGGATCGTTTAGATCCAACAAAAGAGCATTTGGACTCTATTGTTTAGTTTAGGGACTTTGCGGTCGATTACCAGTTTAAGGACATAGTGGTCCAATGTTAGTTTAAGGACATCTCGGTCCATGGGTTTTAAAGGACCCCATAGTCCGAGGTAAGGACATCATAGTCCGTGAGTTTAAAGACATCACAGTCAAGGTTAAGGACATCATAGTCCGTGAGTTTAAAGACCTCACAGTCAAGGTTAAGGACATTATAGTCCCTGGGTTTAAGGACCCCGCAGCCCAGAGATGTACCTTTAAACCGATGTTGATTGAAAGACCTGTAGTCCAATTGGGACTAAGATCTGTGATTTATGAGCATATGAACTCAATTAATCTGAATTGAGGACTTATGGCCAATTTGGGCTAAGTCCATTCAATTACAATGTTCAACATTTGTTTTTGAGTTGTTAGATGTTTGCTTGAGCCCAATCCCTAAAAAATGCTAAGCATTGGTTTGGTCTCTGACAATATTTTGTCTTTAGTTGAATGCTGTGCATTTATCATAGCTCCAGACTTATTCAAAGAACAGTTTATGTTCTGTCCAAGTACACATAAAAGCATGTGGCGCACTTGGCACTAGCGCCAGTCGATGAGCGCAGTGCGCTATGGTTAAAGCGCTAATGCGCTTAGCGCCAGATATGAAGCGCTAATGCGCTTAGCACTTTGCGCTAAATGAAGAGCGCTGGTGCGCTTAGCGCTAGATGTAGAGCGCTGATGCCCTATAGTTGAAGCGTTGAGGCGTTTGGTGCTGGTGCCATATAATGAGCGCAAAGCGCTTTTAGTAATGCAGCGCACACGTGAGGAGCACGTGGCGCGCTTAGCGCTGAGCGCTAGCCAATAAGCGTAGTGCGCTGTGTTTGAAGCGCTATGGAACTACAGCGCTTTGCGCTAGATGAAGAGCACTAAGGCACTTTTAAATTAGGAGCGCTAAGGCTTTTCTTAGGTTAACTTTGCGCTCTGAAGATTATCTTTTCTTTGATAAGAGACTTTGTCTCAAGATTCTAAGAACAAAGTTCTTAGTTTATAGGAGATATTTCAATTTCTTTTTGATGAAAGGCTTTGCCTTTATGGATCTGTGATGCTAAGAGAATTGAATAATTCTCCCCCCTTTATAATGAGATGTTCATAATCTCTTTTGTGAAAGACAATTTGTTTTATAGATCTATGATCTGTGAAAGAAGTAAATACTTCTTTTTATATTGAGATGGTTTCGTCTTTCTATTCTTTTTTCCTTGAAAAGAATTGTCTTCTTTTACCGAGAGCTTCTTCTTCTTCTTGAGATTTTCTCAAAGTTTATGGGGGGGGGGGTTCCTCTCCATGAGACTTGAAGTCTAGGGGCCCTTATATAGGGCAAGCCGATTTGTTCAATCGGTTAAGGAGATTTATTCTCTAATTGATTTGGGAATTTCCCCACCGTCGGATCTTTGATCCAAGGGCTTTCCCCCTTACAGAATTTAATCATCTTGTTTTTAACAAGATTGAGAAATCTTTCCCCCTTACAGAATTTGTTCTATATTTTAGTGATTTTTAATCACCATTGGTTCATTGATCCAACGGTGTTCCAAATTCAAGGCACAATCTTTTCTGTTTGGGAAGATTCAACAGAATTTCATTCTTGTTAATTGATGATTTAATCATATCCGTTGGATATTTAATCCAACGGTGAGGAACATTTAGTTCCAGCGCTAGCGCTTATGCGCTCTGCCCATGGTGCGCTACTTGGAGCGCAGCGCTCTTAGCGCTAGCGCACACGTGCTTTGCACGTGGTGCGCTACTTGGAGCGCAGCGCATCTAACGCTAGCGCCTATGCGCTTTGCATGGGGTGCACTAGTTGTAGCGCAGCGCTCTTATAAAAGCGCAGCTTTAAATCAAATGTTGAATTCTGAACAGAGTTTTGCTCTAATTGGGAAAACAAATGCCCTCCACCGTTGCGCTCACGGGGCCTACACGTGGGTGCAGCGGTGGCAACCTCTCCACTCTTGGATCAACTGAGGAATTGAAACGGTGCTTAGTTCCTATAAATAAAACCCTTGGCCCTTGAGATGACTTCTGTTCTGTAAGTCCGCGGCGGCGCCCCGGCCGTCGATCCGACGCCGGAAACGCGGAAACAAAAAATTTTGCAAACTAGCAAACCGGCACCACCGCGCACTTTTATCCCGGATCGGGCCATTAACCTAGCAACTAGCAAACTAAAATAAGAGTAGAGATGTATACCAAGCGATCCGTGTCCTTCGGTCTTCGTCTCCACTTCGATCTCCTGCGGAATCTCCGTCCGTCACGACCTCGTCGGAAAGAGCACCACGTAGCCGAATACTTTTACGGGCTCCCACCTCTTGACTGAGGCAACTCGGGCACGAAGTTGGATAGCCGACGCGTCCAAGGTTTGCTGTAGACTAGTGTAGAATCGTAGTCTCTTTTGGGGTAGTGAAGTTGCCATGGATGGAGGAATGAGCATAGGAATTTTGAAGCAAGCAAAGCTAAATTGAGAATGAATCATTTTCCCTCATGAAAATAATGAACTCTTCTTCTCCTCATGAAGTGGCCGGCCCCCTCATATGAAAAATGGTGGTGAGAAAGCAACAAGGGAGGTGAGTGTAGGAGAGGAACAATGGTAACCCTAAGCCAAATCAAATCCAATCACACACCATCACAATCTAATCCATTCTTTTCTCATAATACAAAAGATAAGAAAGAAAAAGGATCTCATGATACTAGTCAAATCATGAAGCCATCATATGGAAGAAAACCCCTCCACAAAAATGTTATTTGCAAACTGCAAATAACCCCCTCCATCGAAAGTCCGGCCGTGAAGGAATAAAGAAAAACCGGCCGGAACGGAATGAAAACTGGCAACCTAAGAAAACTGATCCCGTAATAAAATACAGGAAAACCCCGCTACTGCATATACATGCCCGCATTTTTATTCCCACTGAACACAAATGCAAAGAGACAAAATCTACACTGTCTAATACTAGGATCCGGCTTAAGCCAAAGCCGGCTAGTAAAAACCGTCCGATCACGATCCGTGCAATACCGCACGTATCTGATCGAACCCTGCCATATCTCCATACGGCCTCTACAGCGTTTCGCCCGAAACTGGAGTAACTGTCTGTGTGGTGGACTCTAAAGACTCGTCAATACTATGGTTGTAGATTTAACCACTAGCACGTCAGAGGTATCAGCCAATACGTAACGGGCTACCAGGTACTGACCAAAAAGGATGTCGATGAGCGAACTCATCCTGACACCCTACTGAGCCTGTCTGTGACAATCTCCATACAGTCCGGTCCGTTCGTCTATGAGCATCGTATGGCGGGCCTAGGGGTTGGTAAAAGTCAGACCTCCAATAGCGGTACAAGTCGTGTCGGAGTGTAGCCGAAAACACCCTGAGATACTACTGGAATACCTACCAGCAAATCTCCTGCCTTGGCCAAGGACTTTTCATGTTCTGGCTCTCCTAGACACAGCGTGACCTCACCCCCAATACCGGGAGAGACGAACCCCTGCAGATCCGCTCACTGCCACCATGTGGCTCGGGACTGTACCCAACTAAAACCTGTTTGCACGTCTCCTTTGAGCGTGGTAGGGTAGTAATCAAACCACAGTGGGAACTCACACGAGACAAATGACGATCTCAGGTCGATGAACTAACCTGTACACATGTCACCAGGGAACTGCTATCTGACGCCTGGTATAATCCCAACTAGCAGGTTCCCGGCGAGTCCTGTCCGGTGTACTCATAACCCAATGAGCACCTGTATACATCTTAGGTGAACCAACTTACACCAGTGGCTTGTGAGACCGGCCACCGTCCCTCGTCGGGGTCTCGACTGTATACACTATATTAGTTATATGTATGCCCTAGAGGCCATTACTGTACATACGATGTATATTGTAGTGGATGCTAGGACATATATAGGGAGGACTTTCTTGCTCGACATGATAGTATGCTATCTGGTTGTACTTTATCTTAACATGTACTCTGATTGTCTCTATGTTACATGTTGATAAAGCCCTTAGGATATGTACTCGACTACTGGGACTATGATGAGATCATACTAGTGGGGCCACGGTAGTCGACGAGTACATCCTATAACTGTTCCTAGTCGAGGGTGTATCGAGACAGGGCATCGATGCACCAGAGTAGACTAGCGTATACGCATCTTGACCCATATGATGGGCGATGGATGATCCCATATCCATCGGTGTTTGACATCAAGGATGGTGTATGGGTGCTCAGTAGAGACTGGGTACACTGGACGGACTCGCCGAGAACTCCCAGATGGTATTATACCATACGTCAGATGGCAGTTCTCCGGTGACACTGGTACAGAGTAGTCTGTTGACCCGAGATCGTCATAGAGTCTTGTGTGGTTCCCACTGTGCTTTGATTTCCATCATACCACATCCAAGAGGGCGTGCAAAAAGGTGGCTTTTGGGTACAGTCCCGAATCACATGGAGGCAATGAGCGATAGGAGGGGATTCGTCTCTCCCGGTATAGGGAGTTGATGTTGTGCTGTGTTCGATTGGCTATAACCGGAAATCCCTGGCCAGGGTTGCTGAGATTTACTGGTAAGTGTTATCAGTAGTTTCTCGAACTGTTATAGACCTCATATCGACACGACTTATCGAGCTACTGGGGTCTGACGTTTACCACCCCTAGGCGAGATATGCAACATATCAGACGACGAGACCGGACTGTACGGGAGTGTTACTGTTTGGATTCACAGGAGAATGTGCAGGCTTGCTTGTTGATCTTCTGAGCGCTCAATACCTGGATAGCTGTTACGTTTAGCTGACCGCTTGCAGCTTGTGGGTGTTTGATATGATCATCACCTACTGCCGGCGTATTGACGATTCTTTAGAGTCCTACACAGAAGTTTCTTGACTCAGGAAAAACGGAGTAAGAGCACATATGTGATATGTGCGGGACCGAGGATAATGCGATATGTGATATCGTATTATATTCTCGCGATATTTGATATCAGCCGGGTCATCGGATCAAGTGTTGATTCGATGAATCGGTACAGATAAATATTAGCCGGTTATATGCGATATAGCCGGATTGTCGGATCAAGTGTTGATTCGATAATTTAATGTATAATAATATATATGATATATTAAATTACATTAACTAATATTTGCTCACTAAAAGATTCTTTTTCTCACTCGGGTAATACATTGATATATATGCGATATATATTAAATGTATTATTTTATTTTGTTACAATAAATATTGTATATGTGATATATAATATTGTAACATATTATAATTATTAATGCAACATGTTTAGAGGAGTTTAAACATGATTAGGGTTTGGATTAGGGTTAAACCTTCTAGTTGATTCTAGAAGCTTTACTTTGTCTTTGTTAAGATATTATGATAGATATTTACAAGTGACTCACCCTTTGACCTAACCCAAACCCTAAACCTAGTAAACTCTCTACAATGGTTACTACAACCATGGTTGCATAAATTAACATTCTTTCTATTCATCACAGATGGTTGTTCATCTTCTTCCTCCTTCATTCTTTCATGAAAAGCTTACTAGTTTTTCAAAAGGTGATGAATAAATATGAGAAAAAGATAAATAAAGAGAGCAAAAATCCTACTTCATCATCCTCATCTTCCCTTGCCATTTAGATGAGGGTGTTCACATCATTTCATGAGTGTTAGCTTGTGTTAAAGAAACTTCAAGGTAGATCATCTTAGTATCGAAGATCGGAAGCAAAGGTTGCATCTTTCTCTTCGTGGAACCTCTCGAGAGTCCGGATCTCGATGATCGCAGCGAAGGGACCACAACACGGAGCATATGAAGTGAAGGACCGGATCTACAAAGGTTGTAATCCCTCTCACTTAGTGTTAAAGTTGTTAACATGTTAGTTTTCGCCTAATCTCTAGTTTAAAGATCCGTATTCGGGTTGTTCGGCACGGCTAAATTTTTAATCGGGCATGGTTGATGCCTCGTAGACCCTTGTGCGCGTGCATAGAAACCCTACAGTGGTATCAGAGCCAAGCTAGAGCTTTAGGCGAAGTCTAGACGAAGTTTAAAGTCCGATCGAACCCGGAAAACCCGATATAACCCCTTCTCTGGAAATTTTCTGAAACTTTGGATTTTTGTGAATTAAAAATTGCCAAAAAATTCAGCAGGGAATTCTATGAGTTACTGTGAAGCACATGATGCTAACTCGACAAAGGAGGCGCGGAACCGAGGCCTAACCCTGGGTTTCGCGGCGGTTCCGCGGCCACTTTGGTGAGTTGCACCACGTGGCTTACACAGTAATTCTTGTCTTCAAGTGCTGAGTCTTCTGGAAATTTTTTTTTTTTTTTATTCAACTGTTGAATTATCTAGGTTGTATTGGGGACATAAAGATTCGATCGGATATTTTAACTTTGTTTAGTTTTGTCCGGATAATTTTTAGAAACTGTTAAAAAGTTCGAACGGATATCAATAACTCACTTTTTCCCCTGTCGGAAAATTTTTCAAAAGTTGGATTTTTCCTCGTGTTTAAGAACGTTCTAAGTCGTGCAAGTAACGCGGTGGACCCTCTAGAAGACAACAAACCTTAACTCGATTATGTGACCGTCTTGAACTGCCTTTTGAACCTTAGGGTTTGGGGCAGTACGGCATGCCACATGTGAGGCGTTGGCTTGACCCTTCTACGGCTGGACCATTGCTACTGTAGCCTGTAATGGATGTTTTTAAACTGATTTCAAATGTTGAGATACATTGGGGAAATCTTGGGTGTTTGATGATTCGATCGAAAAGTTTAACTTTTTCTATTTATCTGGAATGTGATACAATATTTGGAATCCACAGGTAGTTATGAGATAACTAATTTGAATATTATAAACATAGCAGTTTAGTCTCAGATGATCGGTTGCCATGGAATTTTGATGTGATCAAAAGTCCGTCGCAATCACGTAGAGTACGCGGATACTCGCCGGGTAAACTTAATAGACAGCTACACCTCTTAGCCCCGACCAAGTGACTGTAGGAGAACCCCGTCGCCGAAAGCATCCGTTCGGGTGCTCGCGGTAGCGGTGTTCCGCCTTAGTGCACTTCGTCGACGGCATCCAGGGGTGCAGCCGTCTACTAAAGTTTGCGACGAGCATTCGATCAGGACGTCGGGAATCTTGTTGAATTGCCCGACTTAATATTGAAAAGAGTTTTCGATAAATGAGACTAAAATGTGGGGTTTATAATTGTTAGGCATGTGATGTCTAAGGAATTCATTTGGTTAGGCATGCGATGTCTAAGGAAGTTGCGGATTCCAACTGATGTAGTTTTACACTTTCTTTTCTGTGACCGTAAGCGTAGTATGTGGTGTATCGCCGGCTTCGTTGCTATACATCAACGACAATCGGGATATGCATACTTGCTTACGTTGATGATATGAGATATTATGTGTTGCTGTGATATGTTATATTGGATCGTCGCGTTTGAATAGCCGGGGGTTTTATGTGAGATGAGAGTTTTTCTTTTTCATTCATGTAAAATTCATTTGTATGTAATATTCTTTTATTGGGGTACTTCCAGGTAGCGGAAGATGTCACCGTTGTATATTATTTACTTTTCCGCATTAGGTAGACCCAAGGCGGGGAGCACAAGTAACCGGGTTCTAGGGTCCAGTGGGAGACCATCTCGAGGAGTCGAGACCCGGGTCTCCTAACCCTAGAATTGGCAGTGTTACTTGCCGCTCTCATAGGGGTCTAGGGATGTGGGTTTGGCTATTCATCGCGACCGTGGAATCCGTGTTTTATACAGGCTCGTATTGAAAACACGGACGTCCTAGTATATCCAATATTTCATATATGTTTCTTCTGCTGCAATGTTCTGTGATGAGATCATATTACTGCCTGAGACGAATGTTTATATTATATATATGAGATATATGTTATATTGCAGATTTCGTTTCAAAAGAGATGCTTGTGAAGCAAAATAAAATGGGACTTCATTAATGAGATTAATGAAATAAAAGAAACCTAAGATGTTGTAGAAACTTGTTTAATAAAAACTGGTAGCTCTAGTTCTTGCTTTGTATAGCGGTGTTCCTTGTAGAACATCCAGCACCTTATTCGATAAGGAAAGGACCGAGATCCCTTCACCGGGAGTGACTCCTTTAGCAATAACTGGCAGATGCTACAAACTCGGTTTGTCTTTTGATTGCTTTTAAGTGTTTTTGCTTTGCACAGTGATATATATGATATATCCCGCACCTCATTCGACGAGGAAAGGACCGACGATCCTTTCACCGGGAATGACTCCTTTAGCAAAACTAGAAAAGCCTCAAAAGCACTCCATTTTAAAATTATTTGATTCTACAACGATATCAAGTTCATTACACAATAGGTTTTCAGAAAAACCTGTCGTAGCCCTCCGTAATTTCAGATACGTACTAGTTAGTATTCGTGCTGCGGTTGTTTGGCCTCCGTCAAGGCGTAGTGTACGGTAGCTAACTAGTGCTTATCTTCTAGCATATGATGCGATTGGATTAGGGTATTCGTACGGCGTTGTTTGGCCTCCGTCAAGGGTCGTGCGGGTGGGTTTAATTCAATCAGGAAATGACGGGTTGAACTTGACTAGCGGACTATGGGTTGTTTGGCCTCCGTCAAGGTCATAGGACGTTAGGGGCAAAATATTATCGGGAATTTCAAGTGTTGAAATTTGCAATGAGATTGCATACCTTCTATGAGATAGTTGGATCCCGATACCCGCTGTGAGTAATTGTTACTCCTGTGAGAGTTTTATACATTACAATTAGCTGATCAAGTAGGTGTCCAGAAAGGTGTCAACGGGGTTACGCCTCTGGGAAAACGAGGTTTACATTAATTATGTTCGTGCGAAAGCACGGGGGACCTCCCTCAAAGTACCGACACTGGCCTGGCTGAAAGATTGGTGAACTTGTAGCGTGTAATTAATCCCGGCTAGTCTTTCCTTTTAGGGTTTGAAGGAAGATTTGATTAAAACAGTGGGACACATCCTGATTAGATATATTAGATAACCAATCTAATCTTGCAAGAGCATACGCTGAGTGTTTTCTTCTCTCTCTCTCCAGATAGCGACCATATCACGCCTTAATCAAGATAATAAAACGGATATATTGACCGAACCCGCTTGTTATACTGAGCTGGGGAACGTTGGTCCCGCTCCAACTTATAATTGTTATAGGACAGAGCAGGAAATTGAGGAATACCAGATTTCCCGTGCCGCCCAAACGAAGAAAGCACATGTTGATGCATCATCTTCGGGTGTGTTCATTACACAGAACTGTTTCTCAGTATCCTTTACGTCCTGGGTATGTGATACCGGATCAGGATCCCGTATATGTAATCTGTTACATAGGCTACAGATAGGTAGAGAACTGAGAACGGGTGATAAGTTTCATGAGACAGAAAACGGTGCAAGTGTTGCAGCCAAGTCTGTTGGTCACTCTCACCCTATATTACCAGAATGCATTGATTCTGAACAAATGTTATTAGATACCGAACCCGATATACAAAATCATATCAGTCTCTTTATTAGTAAAGAAAGGATATAATTTTGTATTGTTAGATAATGTTTTGAACATTTCCTATATCAAGAGTTGATCGGTTCAGGCACGTTATCTAAAAGCATTGACGTTCTAAATCAAATTACAGTTCTTAGTATACGGAACACACACAAGAGGAAGAGTTCAGAAATGAACGAATCCTTCTTGAGGCATTGTAGACTCGGTCATATCAATGCGATCCGACTGGCTGAAGTTACATATAGATGCATATTTAAATTAGTTTGAATTTACATCTTGTGAAACTTGCCAGTCATGTCACAAAGATAAGATGACCACAGCTCTGTTTGTTGGAAACAGAGAAAGAGTTAGTGAACTTTTGGGATTGATACATGCTGATGTATGAAAGTCCCCTGTCTACATATGCCAAGATCGGTTCTTTGTACTTCTTTACATTCTCTGATAATCTCTCAAGATTCAGACATATGTTCCTGCTGAAACACAAGTCCGAAGCTTTTGAGATATTCACAGAATATAAGTTAGAAGTAGAGAACCAAAATACGGGTATAAGTATTATGTCCTTTGATGAGATCAAGGAGGAGAATACTTGAGCACGGAATTCCTGGACTATTCTAAAGGAGAATGAGATTCTCTCTCAGCATTACTCCTCTGGATACACCATAGCACGATGGTATATCGGGACGGAGCAATCACACCCTATATGATATGGTGTGCTCTATGATGAGTACTACTGAGTTACCTTGTTCCTATTGGGTGTTATGCACTTGAGAAGTTGCATACCTATTGAATAGGGTTCGAATCAAATCAGTTACCTACCACTTCATTTGTGATATGGAAAGGGAAGAGCCCATATCTTAAGTTGGTTAAGATTTGGGGTTGTCCGGCCTATGTCTAAAAGCAAAATCCGGACAAGCTCGAGGCAAGGTCTGTTATGTAGAACTGGAAATGTTCCAGCTATACAGACTGCAGCTGATGATTTGATAGAACCAAAGGATTCAGTAGATTCCAACGAACCTCAGCCTCTCCGCCGATCTAGTAGGGTTCCTCACCCACCTGAGAGATACTTCTGTTTCTCTATGACAGTGGGAGCGAGGATTGCATCATGAGATGATAACCCAACTAGTTTCGAGCTGGCCATCAGGAGTAAGACTCTGTAAGAATGACTGGATGCTTATCGATCTGAGATGGAATCCTTATACACCAACAAAGTATGGACTTTGGTTGCTCTATCTGAAGGGTTAAATCCCCATCAGGAGCAAGTATATCTTGAGAAGATTATTAGGTGTACATGGAAAAGTTGAGACTTTCAAAGCTATGCTTAAGTCCATCCAGATCCTACTTGCCACGGCTACATACCATGACTACGATATCTGGTGGTTGGGTGTCATGACTGCTTTTCTAAATGATGTTTTAGAAAAGAGCGTCTATAAGTACACAGCCAGAGGGCTTCGTAGACAGTGGGAGCAGCGGAAACGTGTGCAAGATGTTTTATATGATAAAACAGGCATCGCGGAGTTGGAATATCTGTTTTGATGTGGTAGTCAAAGAGTTTGACTTCATCAAAATGGTAGATGAACCTTGTATATACGAAAAGGTAGTAGAGAGTATGGTGCTCGTAGAGTACGTGGATGACATACTCTTGATAGGGAAGGAGTTTCCTATGCTACGCTCGGTCAATCTCCGCTTATCACAAGGATTCTCCATATAGGATAAAAGTGATACCTCCTAAATCCTGGGTTTTGGATCTATGAGATAGATCTAATTGGATGTTAGGATACTCACTAGTTGTAGTGAGATGGTATCAATCGATCCTAGGGAGAATCACTGGAAAAGTTCCAGGGTGATAAGGACGACTGAATGTCAGTCGCGGGCATTGTCTTTACCCTCAGTGGAGGGATGGTATGTTGGAAGAGTTCCAAGCTAGATACCGTGACATACTAGACGATTAAAGGCAAGATACATCGTTACCAAGGATGCTACCAAAGAGACAGTCTGGATATATATATAAGTTCATAAGATGAACTTCGTTCCTACCATTGTGTGACAATAGAGTTGTGGCTTATGCCAAGGAACTACCGTCCCATCAGAAATCCAGATATAATTCTTAGGCAGTATCACCTGATCATGGAGATGGTTGATCTCCAGAGAGATCGAGGTTAAGAGAGTAGACACAGAGGACAACAGCGTGGATCCACTCACAAAGGCCTTTTTCCCAGTAGAGACTTTTACGGGATGGTTGAGTATGAGATACTTCAACCGCAGCTAATTGTTGGGTATGCGATACCATAACAGATGGCCCTAGTGCAAGTGGGCGATTGTTAGTTATATGTATGCCCTAGAGGCCATTACTGTACATACGATGTATATTGTAGTGGATGCTAGGACATATATAGGGAGGACTTTCTTGCTCGACATGATAGTATGCTATCTGGTTGTACTTTATCTTAACATGTACTCTGATTGTCTCTATGTTACATGTTGATAAAGCCATTAGGATATGTACTCGACTACTGGGACTATGATGAGATCATACTAGTGGGGCCACGGTAGTCGAAGAGTACATCCTATAACTGTTCCTAGTCGAAGGTGTATCGAGACAGGGCATCGATGCACCAGAGTAGACTAGCGTATACGCATCTTGACCCATATGATGGGCGATGGATGATCCCATATCCATCGGTGTTTGACATCAAGGATGGTGTACGGGTGCTCAGTAGAGACTGGGTACACTGGACGGACTCGCCGAGAACTCCCAGATGGTATTATACCATACGTCAGATGGCAGTTCTCCGGTGACACTGGTACAGAGTAGTCTGTTGACCCGAGATCGTCATAGAGTCTTGTATGGTTCCCACTGTGCTTTGATTTCCATCATACCACGTCCAAGAGGGCATGCAAAAAGGTGGCTTTTGGGTACAGTCCCGAATCACATGGAGGCAATGAGCGATAGAAGGGGATTCGTCTCTCCCGGTATAGGGAGTTGATGTTGTGCTGTGTTCGATTGGCTATAACCGGAAATCCCTGGCCAGGGTTGCTGAGATTTACTGGTAAGTGTTATCAGTAGTTTCTCGAACTGTTATAGACCTCATATCGACACGACTTATCGAGCTACTGGGGTCTGACGTTTACCACCCCTAGGTGAGATATGCAACATATCAGACGACGAGACCGGACTGTACGGGAGTGTTACTGTTTGGATTCACAGGAGAATGTGCAGGCTTGCTTGTTGATCTTCTGAGCACTCAATACCTGGGTAGCTGTTACGTTTAGCTGACCGCTTGCAGCTTGTGGGTGTTTGATATGATCATCACCTACTGCCGGCGTATTGATGATTCTTTAGAGTCCTACACAGAAGTTTCTTGACTCAGGCAAAACGGAGTAGGAGCACATATGTGATATATGCGGGACCGAGGATAATGCGATATGTGATATCGTATTATATTCTCGCGATATTTGATATCAGCCGGGTCATCGGATCAAGTGTTGATTCGATGAATCGGTACGGATAAATATTAGCCGGTTATATGCGATATAGCCGGATTGTCGGATCAAGTGTTGATTCGATAATTTAATGTATAATAATATATATGATATATTAAATTACATTAACTAATATTTGCTCACTAAAAGATTCTTTTTCTCACTCGGGTAATACATTGATATATATGCGATATATGTTAAATGTATTATTTTATTTTGTTACAATAAATATTGTATATGTGATATATAATATTGTAACATATTATAATTATTAATGCAACATGTTTAGAGGAGTTTAAACATGATTAGGGTTTGGATTAGGGTTAAACCTTCTAGTTGATTCTAGAAGCTTTACTTTGTCTTTGTTAAGATATTATGATAGATATTTACAAGTGACTCACCCTTTCACCTAACCCAAACCCTAACCCTAGTAAACTCTCTACAATGGTTACTACAACCATGGTTGCATTAATGATTATGATAACATTCTTTCTATTCATCACAGATGGTTGTTCATCTTCTTCCTCCTTCATTCTTTCATGAAAAGCTTACTAGTTTTTCAAAAGGTGATGAATAAATATGAGAAAAAGATAAATAAAGAGAGAAAAAATCCTACTTCATCATCCTCATCTTCCCTTGCCATTTAGATGAGGGTGTTCACATCATTTCATGAGTGTTAGCTTGTGTTAAAGAAACTTCAAGGTAGATCATCTTAGTATCGAAGATCGGAAGCAAAGGTTGCATCTTTCTCTTCGTGGAACCTCTCGAGAGTCCGGATCCCGATGATCGCAGCGAAGGGACCACAACACGGAGCATATGAAGTGAAGGACCTGATCTACAAAGGTTGTAATCCCTCTCACTTAGTGTTAAAGTTGTTAACATGTTAGTTTTCGCCTAATCTCTAGTTTAAAGATCCGTATTCGGGTTGTTCGGCACGGCTAAATTTTTAATCGGGCATGGTTGATGCCTCGTAGACCCTTGTGCGCGTGCATAGCAACCCTACACACTAGTCTACTCTGGAGAATCAATGCCCTTTCTAGAAACTCCCACAACTAGGGACCTTTAAAGGATGTGCTTATAGACTCCAGCTCTCACGTATATGATCGCCCTCATACTGCTGGTAGTCAAGCAAGAATCCTAGGGGCTCTATCAACGTGTAATAGCGACTCGTAAGGCCACCTAAAGCAGTACACGATGATAAAGATAAACCAGATAACATACTATCATCTCGAGTAAGACTGTCCTACTGGGACAGGTCCTCCCCTCAATCATTGCAATCACGTGCCTGTGATCCAATAATTGACTCTGAGGGCACTATCTCCAACAATCTCCCACTTGCACTCAAGGCTAATTATTGCCATGTCGCATACTCACAGTCCGTGTGATACCGAACACCCAACTCCTCTACTAGTCAGTCTCACAAAGCTCGTTTGCGAAACTATTGCGTTCGAGGAATAGCCTCAGTGAGTGGATCCGCTCTGGTGTTTCTTTCTATGTCTCTCTTTATCTCAAGTTCGCGGAGAAAGCCATCTCCCGAAATGAGCAATACCTGTCTTAGAATGTCTGGATGTCTGATAGGACCTAGCTCAAAAATGAACTCCAAATCCAAACTTCTTAGACTGTATCGTCAACTGAACTTAATCAGTATCCTGCGCCATTCCTTCCCTCAGTATCTGCTTGGACCAGCTGTCCAAACTACTGGCCCTCGTCAGAGGGAAAACTATAACTCTGACAGCCACTCTGCCATCTAGGTCACCATGGAAGCCTGGAATGAAAACTGTCTCCTAAAGGAGGCTGCCGTTATCAAATCTCTAGAACATCCACTTATGTTCTAAAACTGCTTCCGATTTATTCTCCAGGATTGGATTAATATCAACTTATTGCATCTACTGCAAGAACAGCATCTGGTGTGGTACTTGACATCTCATGATCAACTCAATTGCCTAAGCAAGTGATCTGCCAATCATGCGCATCCCTCTCCCCTTTAGTCTGTAAGACACCTTTAGAGAGGGTGACCCCATCACCTGCAGGTATACTACAGTGCCAGGAGTCGTCCATTCTAAATACTCTTAGAATGCTGTCTAAGTACCCAGATTGGGAAACCACCTAAATCTAGATCTAAAACCATAGATCCAGTAACCAGAATGTCTGATATAATATCCAAGTCCTATGTGGAGAAACTACTGTGTGACGACCAAAGTATAACCGATTGTAGTATAGGAATATCACTTCCTACTTTGTGTATGTCATCAAATACCAGGAAATTCATACCCTACTACCTTCTTAACAGATCCATCCCCTGTTCTGATGATGTCAAACCTATGACTGTTACATCAGAAATAGATGATCTATCTCCGCTATAAGTGCTTTAGTCTATAAATAGACATAAGCTAACTGTCCACCAATGCTTCCGCTGCTCCCACTGACCACGACAACCCTCTGGTAGAGTCATATAGACGTACACTCCTAAAGCCAGTTTAGAACGACGCTATACTCATGCTCCTGCCGGGTCTCACAGTCTGGAACAACAGCAATGGCAAGTCTGGGTAAACAAGAACCTCCCTGCCACCGTCCTTGAGCATACCGAAGTACCTCTCGGGTGCCTGAGGTTACCCACTTTATCTGCGGAGTGGCCAATGGAATGTCAAACCAGATTGAATCATTAGGTTCTTATCAAATCTTCAGTAATCGTTTGTGGTTCTAGAATCACTTCCAGTTCTACCATACTCCCACTACTGTTTTCTGAAAAAATCCATTTTTATTAAAACTGTGGCGAATCAAGAACAATATCATTATTGATCTTCCAGATGGTAGAAACTCAACCCTCGTCATAGCCCGGGTCAACCGACAAACGGCCATTACTGAAACGTGCCTTGAGTTATCCAGAGTCTGGTTTTAAGCATAAGTTGGACAACTCCCCGTACCTTAACAATGTCAAGATATGAACTGTTCTATATCCAATATAGAAACAAAGGCACTGATTTAATTGAACCGGATTCAAATCATGCAGCTGTCTCCAGTGCATGTCAACTGAATGGAAAGAGGCCGATCAGCGTTACTCAACTTAGGAATACTTCCAATTATGAGTAAGCTGAAAGAGAAGCCTGTTCTCTTAATCATTACTATCAACTGAATACCATTCACAAGTATCTACATCTTCGATCACCTTGAAGAATCCCGATACTTGCAATACCTGGTTCTCTACTTTATTCACATACCTATAACTTCTCAAAACTCAGACCCTGTGTTTCCACGAAACACCTGTCTAAGAATTAGAGAAGTCATAAGTAAACCGAATATAGTACGAGGACCAACCCCTCTGTCCTAATGGACACTGGACAATATACAACACTCTGTATAAATCCCCTGAGTCTAATGACTCATTCACTGTGTGTCGTAGGTTGAAAACTGTACTTATGGTTAAGAAGAATTACACCGCTGTTCAATGCTCCTTACCTAACCATCCACTGATATAGGTAAATGTCATAGACATAATTTCAGAAAGGTATATCTCACTCTATAAAAATAGACGTACAGATATATCAATTTGAAATTGGTGCATAACAACGGATATTCAAAACCAAATATTTGCCGTCCGGCAAACAACCCAGGTGACTTCCTCAAATATCACCAATTACAACGAATTCCGATATAATGAGGATGATCACCTAATTCCCAATAACTTACTCCCACTCATCATCTGTAAAACCATACAGATGTGAGAATCATACCTGGTAAATACATACCCTGGAGCAAGTGTCTAATTGGGAAATCAGTTTTCTTTTAACAGTACACAGTGAAACTGAAACATTGAAATGTTTCGATGGGGTATCCGGGTATTCCTAGTAACCCCTCTTCCATTATCCGATTCACAACTATAACCGTATAATTCTTTGCCATCTCTCCAAATCTCTTTATATGTCTTTAGTCATTACCTTCTGTACACCCCTTTAGGCCAATTGGTTTTCTTCCTTCCCTACCGTTCGGCACCGGCCTATGTTTTGGAAGAAGACTATCCAATAAGCATAATGGGTGTACTGTCCTAATCCTAGGAGCACTCGCAATGCGAGAGAAGGTGAAGATAAAAGACAACCGAATAAACCTTATTCCTATTTCTCCTGAACCAGGATCCATCCCCGAACTGGAACAAGTTCCTTTCGAGTTCGTATATTACCATACGATGGATTATCCAATAAACTTGGGATCTTCGTTGTGATACGGAGTGTCCTGGAGAAATACAAAGGTGATTTAGGATTGGCGAAGAAATACTTGGTTTGGTTGTGAATAGCAGTCGCAATTTACTTTGCCCTCTTACTAATCCCTTTCTTTGCCTTAACTTAATACCTTCTGTACACCGTTTAGGCTAATTGGTTTTCTTCATTCCCTACCGTTCGGCACCAGCCTAAGGTTTGGAAGAAGACTTATCCAATTTGCGTAATAGGTGTACAATCTGCTAAACCAAGGAGTACTCGCAACCTGAGAGAAGGAAAAAGGAAAAGACAACTGAATAGTCCTATTCATTTTCTCCAGAACCGGAAACCATCCTCGAATTCCTTCGAGTTCATATATAACCATACGATGGTTTTGTCCAATGGAAGAAGACGTTCGTAGTAATACGGGGTGTCCTGGAGAAAAGGGTAAAAGCAGGAGTGGCAATAGGGTATGCAACTCTGATAATCCAAAAGCCAATGTTTAGAAGGTTCGGTCAACTTGGTCACTGAGTCATAGTCTAGGGTCGGGTCAATGGTCGCTGCCAAAGAAAGAGAGAAAAGAAACACTCAGCGTGCACTCTAGCCTAGATCAGAATGGTTATCACTTTATCTAATCAGGAAACCTCCCACTGTAACGTCAAATTCTTCCCCAAACCTGAAAGAAGAATTAGCCGGGATCACTCGAGGAGTAAACCAACTCATCAGTGGGAATCGGGATCCAACTCTCATCGCATGATAACGTGACGGAATCCGCTCACGTTATCACACTCCAGAAGGTATGTGCATATCTGACAAGTTTCAGTTTTTCTGAAACTCCCGATGTGGATTTTTGCCCCATGCTCTTATGACCTTGACTTTGGCCAACAAATCATAAGTCACATGTCAAGTTCTACCCGTCATTCTCCAGGTTGATTTAAACCCACCCACACAACCTCTTGACTTTGGCCAACAAGGCTATACGACTGTCCCAAACCAACGCATCTATCTATGCTGCATATGAATAACCAACAGCTACCAAACACTGTGCCTTGACTTTGGCCAACAAACACAGCTTGAATACTATTGACTATCCATATGAAACGACGGAGGGCTACGAATGGTTTCTGGCGAAAACCTTTAACGTAATAAACTTGATATCGTTGAAGGAACGGATAGCTTTTTAGAAAGATATAGTAACGAAAAACCTTTGCTAAAGAGGTCATTCCCGGTGAAGGGATCTCGGCTCTTTCCCCGTAGAATGAGGTGCAGGATATTCCAACTGAATACCACGATGCAAAGCAAAAGTAATCGGCTATAGTGAAGTTACTGCCCTGACGCAAACTTTTTGTCCAAGGGGTCACTCCCGGTGAAGGGATCTCGGCCCTTGCCTCGTCGACTGAGGAGCAGGATATTCCAACTGAATACCACGATGCAAAACAAAAGAGAACGCCCTTGCAATAACAGCTTTTGAAAAAGTGTTCCAACAACATCAGAATAGGTTTGTTTAACTTACATTGATCAAAATCAACGCAGTCCCATCAATTGATACACCACAAAGAACGAAAATAATGATGTACGTATATGCCATCTGCATTCGCCACTGGGTCCCGTCATCACCCGTTAGGTTAGCTAACTAACGACAGAGCGGGGACTGGACAAGCGCGGATGCAAAACATATACAACATCTACTAGTATATATATACTATATAATTTTCGCTCAAGGCATGATGAAATACAACATCACAGAAATGTAACCAGCATCACAGAATAATACAGATATCTGGGATCCCCGGGTTTCATAGAGCCGGTACTGAAACCCGACGTTCCCCTGGTCGTGTGGATAGCCTGTGCAATGAGATCCTAGACCCCTACGGGCGCGGCAAGTTACCCGCCAAAACCTGAAGCGAGGCAGCCCCCTTCAGCAACGTGAATGGACCTCCCAGCACTTCACGGAATCCGGTAACTTGGGCACCCCACTTGGGTCAATCCTATACCCCCTACGAGTGCGGCGAATAGCCCGCCAATTCTAAAATAAAGCCCCCTCCGTATCAACGCCATGAGATGCGGGCTCGTTGCCCTCTAGAACCCGGCTATCCGTGAACCCCTCCGCGGGGCAATCCTAGTACAGAAAGTAAAATATACATACAACGGGTACATCGACTGCAACCTGGTCGTGCCATAAAAGAATAATACAAACAGGCAGTGACGGCAGTTCACATGTCGGACGCTCGCCCCGCAATATCAAATGTACATATAAAACAAAACTGTACTAACATTGCATCCAGGCTATCCCCCATGACCAATCCGCAACATCACAGCACAACACAGAACATCAACGTGAATGTCACGTTCGCAAATCCGTCTAACCGGGCTATAGCAGTTAGACAGGATTTACCGATCAAGTGACATTCACGGTCGCAGATATAATGTAAATACTGTGAACTAGCATGTTTAAAATATCCGATCGAACAAATTTATCGAAGTGGGCCCCAAGCAGTACTGTAGCACTTACAGAAAATCTGGGCCCAAAAAGAATATCCCAAAACCCTTATTTCCAATTCAAAAGCCCACTGGAAAAATTTTCTGTAATGAAGACACTTTACCACCGCGGAACCGCGGCCAAACCAGGGGTTTGGCCGCATTTCCGCGGCCGTACTAAGCGATCACTGCATCAAATTTTACCAGAATTCTTAGAATTTCCTGCTTGTTTTTCTGCAATGACCTGAAAAATTTTTGGAGCAGAAAAAATTTCGACAGAAACATGAAGCATTGGAAAATACGGTTTTTGGGGATTTTTGTTCGATCGAGTTCTAAACATACTAGAGCAAGCTAGGCTAGGTTAACGGCGTGGCTCTGATACCATTGTAAGTCCACGCGGCGCCCCGGCCGTCGATCCGACGCCGAAAACGCGGAAACAAAAAATTTTGCAAACTAGCAAACAGGCACCACCGCGCACTTTTATCCCGGATCGGGCCATTAACCTAGAAACTAGCAAACTAAAATAAGAGTAGAGATGTATACCAAGCGATCCGTGTCCTTCGGTCTTCGTCTCCACTTCGATCTCCTGCGGAATCTCCGTCCGTCACGACCTCGTCGGAAAGGGCACCACGTAGCCAAATACTTTTACGGGCTCCCACCTCTTGACCGAGGCAACTCGGGCGCGAAGTTGGCTAGCCGACGCGTCCAAGGTTTGCTGTAGACTAGTGTAGAATCGTAGTCTCTTTTGGGGTAGTGAAGTTGCCATGGATGGAGGAATGAGCATAGGAATTTTGAAGCAAGCAAAGCTAAATTGAGAATGAATCATTTTACCTCATGAAAATAATGAACTCCCCTTCTCCTCATGAAGTGGACGGCCCCTTCATATGAAAAATGGTGGTGAGAAAGAAACAAGGGAGGTGAGTGTAGGAGAGGAACAATGGTAACTCTAAACCAAATCAAATCCAATCACACACCATCATAATCTAATCCATTCTTTTCTCATAATACAAAAGATAAGAAAGAAAAAGGATCTCATGATACTAGTCAAATCATGAAGCCATCATATGCAAGAAAACCCCTCCACAAAAATGTTATTTGCAAACTGCAAATAACCCCCTCCATCGAAAGTCCGGCCGTAAAGGAACAAAGAAAAACCGGCCGGAACGGAATGCAAACTGGTAACCTCAGAAAACTGATCCCGTAATAAAATACAGGAAAACCCCGCTACTGCATATACATGCCCGCATTTGTATTCCTACTGAACATAAATGCAAAGAGACAAAATCTACACTGTCTAATACTAGGATCCGGCTTAAGCCAAAGCCGGCTAGTAAAAACCGTCCGATCACGATCCTTGCAATCCCGCACGTATCTGATCGAACCCTGCCATATCTCCATACGGCCTCTACAGCGTTTCGCCCGAAACTGGAGTAACTGTCTGTGTGGTGGACTCTAAAGACTCGTCAATACTATGGTTGTGGATTTAACCACTAGCACGTCAGAGGTATCAGCCAATACGTAACGGGCTACCAGGTACTGACCAAAAGGGACGTCGATAGCGAACTCATCCTGACACCCTACTGAGCCTGTCAGTGACAATATCCGTACAGTCCGGTCCGTTCGTCTATGAGCATCGCATGGCGAGCCTAGGGGGTTGGTAAAAGTCAGACCCCCAATAGCGGTATAAGTCGTGTCGGAGTGTAGCCCAGAACACCCTGAGATACTACTGGAATACCTACAAGCAAATCTCCTGCCTTGGCCAAGGACTTTTCATGTTCTGGCTCTCCTAGACACAGCGCGACCTCACCCCCAATACCGAGAGAGACGAACCCCTGCAGATCCGCTCACTGCCTCCATGTGGCTCGGGACTGTACCCAACTAAAACCTGTTTGCACGTCTCCTTTAAGCGTGGTAGGGTAGTAATCAAAGCACAGTGGGAACTCACACGAGACAAATGACGATCTCAGGTCGATGAACTAACCTGTACACATGTCACCAGGAAACTGCTATCTGACGCCTGGTATAATCCCAACTAGCAGGTTCCTGGCGAGTCCTGTCCGGTGTACTCATAACCCAATGAGCACCTGTATACATCTTAGGTGAACCAACTGACACCAGTGGCTTGTGAGACCGGCCACCGCCTCTCGTCGGGGTCTCGACTGTATACACTAGCCTACTCTGGAGAATCGATACCCTGTCTCGAAACTTCCACGACTAGGGACCTTTTAAGGATGTGCTTATAGACTCCAGCTCTCACGTATATGATCGCCCTCATACTGCTAGTAGTCAAGCAAGAATCCTAGGGGCTCTATCAACGTGTAATAGCGACTCGTAAGGCCACCTAAAGCAGTACATGATGATAAAGATAAACCAGATAGCATACTATCATCTCGAGTAAGACTGTCCTACTGGGACAGGTCCTCCCCTCAATCATTGCAATCACGTGCCTGTGATCCAATAATTGACTCTGAGGGCACTATCTCCAACATGTTCATCTTCAATCCTTCTTGAAAATTCATTTTCTCCTTCAGAGCGCAACTCTTCCTCTTAAGAATTTTCTTAAGAGCAGAACTCTGTCAGATTTTTTAGGTAAAAGATTAAATATTTTTGAAACATCTTTTAGGGTTTCACCCATTAACAGAGCCTTGCTCTTCATAGATCTTTGATCTAAAGAAAATCCTTTTGAGGGTTTTATTAACAGAGCTTTGCTCTCTTGGAATCACAAATCTAAAAGGATCTTGCTTATGATTTCTTAATCCATTAATGGAGTTTTGCTCCTTTCAGATCATATAGAAGAACTCTTTAAGAGTTTGTTCATGGATCTTGAAGATCAAATTGAAATTTTATTTTTGATGGATTATTCCACCATCTTCTCAAAGCAAGGCTCTTAGGATTTTCTTGAGGAATTTTATTCCTTCATTATTAGATTTTGACAGATGTCTGTCTAGTGAAGAGCGCTGCTCTCAATAGGAGTTTTACTCCTCTGCCCGAGAGATTTCTCATTTAATGAGAATCTCTTAAGGATTTCCTCATTTAATTGACAGTCTCATCAAATGATGAGGCTGTTTTATTAAGATGAACTATCATCTAGATTTTGTGGGTCCCCTTTGGTCCCTTTTTACTGCATTGCAGTATGGTACGAATTTTTAAAGTACCAAGTGTCAGGATTTAAATTATAGCACTGACGGTTGACTTTTGTTCTTTTTTGCGCAGGTGATATGTCTTTCGACACTTCCTTTCCATTCATTCGCTCAGAAGGCGGATTTCCTGAAGCGCCTGTAGACCGGGAGGTTATTGCACTGATCAAGGACCATGACCCGGAGCACAAGAATCTTCACCTATGGGATAGATGGTATGATCAAATTATCAGAGGCCGCCGGAGCTTTTCTTGTGCGACTCCTTCGGAGCCTATCTCTGTGATCCCTTATGCAGATGCACCGCTGATCAATTATACTGTGGAGGAGGTAAATTGGATTTCAGAAGGTCTCCTTCGGCCTTCTATTGCCGCAGTACCCGTGCTGCCGCCGGTGGCTTTGGACACCCTAGGGCGGCGCATATGTCAGGACGAGTCGCGCCCTTGGGCACAGCCCTATAACATCGGACTAACTCCCCGTCATCCGGCCGGATACATATAGTGGGCCCGGTATATTTTATCGGCAAAGAAATCACAGTTCCTGAAGCTCGGATTATATCCCGCCGTTTACGCTTCTTTGTTTCAATATTCCATACCTCCGACATGGTGGGTCAGTGGAACATTCCGACCCACACCTTCCTCCTATCAGATCGAGAAGCTCCATTTCTTTGGAGGAATTTGCAGAAGTCTCGGGTTTACCCGTTAGGGGAGAACATTATGAGGAGTTGCTTCCCCCGGATGTGCATATTTTCGCCAGCAAATCAGTGGTAATGGGTCTTACTCCTGAGAACACTATTCAACACCAATTTCCGAGTTTGATAAAGGTGTTGAATATCTATGAGAACCTCTCTCTTGCATCCGAAGGTCGTGGAGTTAATTTTACGGCTTTTATCGTTGATTTTCTTTGCCCAGAAGTATTGAAGGAAGATGCCGAGAAATTCGCCAGTCTTGACGACCCCTTCGGCTTAGGTTTGGGCAACCTGCCGGCGGCGGAGGCGGATCAGAAGAGCTTCTTTCTACCCGACACCCTGGTCATCCCTTTTGTAGAGCTGGCGGCTCCTGGGATTGATGAAGAAATGTTCTTTTTAGGGTTTCTTGGGTTATAGCTGAGTTGGTTTGCGCTTCCCATGCACCCTCGCCGTATGAGTCCGTCTGTCTTCTATCCTGCGCATCGGATGGTTGCTTGGATACAGGTGGCTGTAGGGATCGCTGGGTTAGCCCTTGTGTATCACGGCCTCAGCTTGGCAGCGAATACCACTGAGCCAGGGGTGCAGTCGGTAAATTTTCCGATGCATTATTTCACGTCATGGCTCGAGTTGCACGTGCTAGGCGTCTTTGGCATCCACAAAAGGCCAGGTTTT
The DNA here is from genome assembly GCA_030015575.1 of Agapanthus africanus. Classification (NCBI taxonomy): domain Eukaryota; kingdom Viridiplantae; phylum Streptophyta; class Magnoliopsida; order Asparagales; family Amaryllidaceae; genus Agapanthus; species Agapanthus africanus. The sequence goes on along the minus strand of CM057351.1, from coordinate 48,730,415 downwards.
TATGATAGGTGCAGGTTCCCTCGGATCATGCGACTGGTCGGCGCCTCTATTGTGATTCCAACGCAACGGGAAGCTAGAGGCTTGCTTCTTCGCCCGTGCACGGTAAGAGCTGGTGTCACGCCCCGAAAGTACGGAACAAGACCGGCACTTAAACTACGAACGTCTCAAGGCGTACGTAATCTAAGTAAACCAAAACCCCAGAAATCCAAACCAAGAAAAGTAGTAGAGTGAAGGAAAACCAATTCAAATCAAGTAGTTTTAATAGCATAAGCCGAATTATGCGTTTTAAAAAAAAATCAAATATTTACTAAAAATTTCGGCAGAGTCTCCTTTGTAAATACTGGCCCCCAAACGGGATACAACGTGAATAGTATACGAAATCAAAAAAGGCATCCCCAAGCGGGAGCTAGCTCTTCGTCAATCGACGGTCACAACCACACAAGCAAAATAATATACAACGCCAAGGACGAGGATCAAAATTCAAAAGGAAACTCAAAACCACAAGAAAACCACAGAAATATAACGCGCGACTCTAAGGTCGAAGGAATAACATCACTGGTCTCTATCTCAAAATAAATACATGTTTGGTTGATGGAACTTCTAGATACAACAGAATAATGATATACAAGATATATAATGGGGGTACGATACAAGTAAACCCACCTACTAGCAAATCACCCGAAAGAAACTATGCCCGCAAAGCCGTAATGAAACCTGTACGGCAAACCTGCAAGAAACTGGGGCACAACGGAGGTGAGTTGCCAACTCGTGAATAGAAAAACATCTACGCACAGAAATCGCATAAATAACGCAACCTAGGTCAATGATCATAATATATCCTCAAATATATGTATAACATGCAGCCTATAACAAGGCTAGGGTAAATATCTAACCCGAGTGTAATTCCATGTGCTCGTGTCAGTGCCTCAGGTAGCAATGTATCATATGGATGATGTATGATGCATGAAACAGAATGCATGTACTGAAGAAACTGCTTTCATAAATCAGTGAGATTTCTGTATTTTAAAAGTGAGGTACCATAAATGAAATCAGCATAAAACAGTGCCCAGCATCGACACAAAACAAGTGTCCAAATATCTCGATATCTCTGTATCACAATCTCTGTACCTCAATATCTCAAACACAATATCTAGGGCACCGTCAGTCCAGACCGGCCCCTACCATCCATCTCAAGACCACGACGGTATCCTCCGGATATCCGACGCGTCGGGTAAAATCACCGGTAGGTAGTGCTCCCCTGCCAGGCTCACATCGTCATCATCACGCGCTTCTTGCCCCGGGGTACCTTACCGGGTCCACCATGTACCCGAAACGGTTCATCCGTCTCCTCGAATCGGGTCTCGAAATCCATCAGCAAACTCATGGTGGACGACTCATACATCATGGGAAAAACCGCACTTTTATTTAAAAAGAGAGAAATCAGTTTATATATGTTTTGCGGTTTTCCTCCAAATCAAGAAAATATCATGGAAATCCGAATCATCAATAGCATGTAAAACCATGAATATAAGCATGAGAATGAATAACAGTATGCATGAAGCGACAAGTAATAACTACAATATCTAAGCTGGCATATAAGGTATGTACACTAATATTATGTCAAACTACTAACTATCAAGCTAAGTTAAGCAACAATATTTTCTAAGGTGTACGTGACATGGCAATTACCGATGAAGATGTGTGTGAGCCGGCAAGTAAGTGTACGTGGTACATACGCATCATCGGTAATGGTGCTGGTGTCCTAACAATATGATATCAACAATGCATTAAGAAATTATAACATAAGTATGCGATGCGGAGCGAACAGCAATAATGAACGGAATACTAGACACAACGATAACTAAACTGCATTACCCTAATATAAATCCTACAAATGGTGCCTTTTGAAATAACACGAATCATGGGGTTTTGAAAATAGGGGCTACGGTGTTTTTATGAAAAGATACGTCTTTTGAAATATCCGTAGGATCCTTTGGGCTGTCCTTTAAAATACCCACGATTCATTAGTTTTAGAAATAGGTAATAATCCAATCTAATCTAACAACTAAACTAAACTAAAGGACTAAGTTAACAAGCCGGACTACAGGTAAGGAAACCTCCTAACATCTGAGTCGATCCATATACATACCTGTATATATATTAGTCGGTGATCCCGCCTCAATAATATCATATCCGATACCATATCTATAATCAGACATCCCAAGTCAAGAGTGCGGATCAATCATCAAAATATAGCACGTACGCAAATCCGTCGTACGGCATCCCCAAATCTGGGTACGGGTCAATATCACATTCCTCATACTATTCATATGGCATCCTCTTTATCAAATATCATGATCGGGGTACTGATCTACGTCTAATACAATACTGATACCGCCTGAGTATGCATGCACGTGTGTGAAACACTACGTCAAGTACCCGCTACAACGTCATGTCGTATTTTAAATACGAACCCTGCTATATCACCGATCTCACGGCCTCAAAATCAAATATCATCGACTCATCATAAATCCCAAGTATCATCCTTAAATCCGTATGTGAACACATAGTCCCATACCCATGTGAACACATAAATGTATAATCCCGTAAGTACAGATGAAAGAAGAAAGTATGCCAGTATGGGTTGGTGTGTGCATGTGTGGTGCGACCACTACTCTAGGGTTTCGCGACACTAATTATCCAAGAACACCAAATATCCATATTATCATCATTATACTCAAACAATGTATAAACAATATATATATATGTGTATACATATTCGTATACATCACCACGAACTGCGGGGGTGCTATACGCCATCCACCCGACTTCTCCCCGTAGATATAAATCTACTCACCTGGTCCTCGTTCGCCGGTGCCGACGTCGCCACGCGCTTTCTTGTCGTCTCGAAGTCCACATGGGGTACCTACATATCATAACGCACCGTATCGTATTAAAATCTGATTCATGACCAAAACGACACGTGAATCCCACATAGGTCAAAACCTATGGTTGCTTTCACAAATCAACCCAAAAACCCTTGACGTCGGCGTACAAACGCCAAACCATCGAGAAAAACTCAAACGTATCAATCGTGGTTTCACAACACCTTAAATATATATATTAAAAAAAGTTAAAATCACCAAAACTTCAAATTCGCTTTAAAGCTATTTTTCCGAAAACCTAATAAGCACAAATTATCCGCTTTAATACAACATCTTGATGTTTAAACGAATCTAGCGGCCACAATATTCACTAAATATCATAACAAAGTCATATAAACCATTCCTATAATTTATTCTCATCAATTTCCATAAATTCCAAAATTCTAGTTTACAATATACCCAAATTTAACAATTTTATAACAAAAATACACAAACAACAATTTAGCTTGGATTTTCATGAACTAAAGTATTAAACTATATTTTATAATGTTAATGAAGTCATGAAAAACCTAATTAGATTTTTAGTCTAACATTTGCAATAAATTTCCAAAACCTAGTTTGCATAAAATTCCAATTTTAACAATTACAAGCATCAATTAGTAAACTAGCAACTAGGTTAGTTTTAGCATCACATTAACATGTTAATCCCCACATCAAGATCAATACCCAATGAAGAAAACCCTAATTTGATTTACAAACCCTTTTCTTGAATTTTTCCAAATAAGCAATTAAACCTAATTAAACACCTAATTAGCTAGATTAAGGTAATTAAGCAACAATTGAACCTAAGGGAAAGGATTTTATACCTCACAAATTGGTAGATCAACATGAAACTAAGCCTCGCAAATTAGCTACCTTGCTCAAGATCCATCCTTGATTGTGCTAGGGAATAAAGGGTTAGGATTTAACTAGGAATTAGTAGTAATTTGGAAGGATTTTTGATGGAAAATGAGAAGATTCTTGAGGGAAAAATGAGATGGAGAATTGTTGGGGCTGCTCATGGGGAGGCTCGGCTGAATTTTTGGAGAGGGGAGAGAAAATGTGAGTGTTGAAATGATTGTGAAGTCAAGACAAGAAGAGAAAAGCCCATACCTCTTTTAATTAACTCCATGCCTTCATTATTCTATTCATTCTCTTTTCTTTCTTTTTTTTCTTGAAGAGAGGGCTGCTGGAATGTGGTGGTGGGGTCGGCCATTTGAGTGGGTGAGGAGAGTGGGTGTGTGTGTGGAGCAATGAACACCAAACACCAATACAATATGCACCAAAACCCTTTTATTTTCACAAAATAAGCATTTTTCTTCAATATTTTCTAAACCGTTTTGGCAAACGATTTCATTTCAAAAACCACATGATAAAATTTTATTTAATGTTTTATGATGTACAAAATTTGTTTCGACTCATTCCAATTTGTAATTTTCCCTAATTAAATATATTAGTGACACCTTAAAATAATATTAAAATAATTAATTTCGGAAAATTTTTCGGAAAATTTGAAATTTCACCAGTGGCTCAATAAACACCAAATACTAGCAACTACATAGCTAGAATATGTATATTTAATTTTATAATAAAGATATTTGCATTTTGACTTTTTACAGAAAACCCCCTTATTTTACCGTTTTTTTCGAAATTTCACCGAAACGATTTTCAAAACGTTACAATCTTCCCCCCTTAAAGAAATTCGGTCCCCGAATTTAAATTAAAACTCCCCCCAAATACTAAAATATTTCAGCCAAAACCATCAAATCGCCGGGGCTCCGAAATCATAAATACATAAAACGCATCATAGCGCAATGCATGCGCATGAGTAATGAGCAGATAACTCGAAATCAAAACTCCGTCAAGCATCCCGCAATCATCGGAGTAAAGGTGAAGACACAAATGCCAAATCCAAAGCAAGACCGATATGCTATAAATCTGAACTATACATGTAAACATCAGGAGGAAATGCATGCCAAATCTTTTAAGTTACTGTGCAATGCACATAACACTGCACAGTGGCGGACGTCTATCATAAGAAAATAACTATATACATATATACATTTGTTTGAAATGTACTTTCCGCCTTTTTAGGAAACAATTTAGAAGGGTTTTCCTTCTTTTAAACGTTTCGCGTCATATCAGACACATAGGTAGATACTGAGACGATAGATCGCTTTTTGGAATTCCCTTCAATAGCTATCAATGCATGCAAAATACATTCAGGTACTGTCCTCTGATTAGTCCTGCTCAGTACGAAAACACATAGCAATATCATAAAAACGTACTGCTCTATAAGAAAAATCAACCCCAAAATACAGGTATGCATACTACGTGCGTCTTGTGCGCACGGAAATCAAAATCCAAATATGTGCCATACATATGCACAGAAACAACATCTAAGTGCATCGGGTGTGCACGAAATATCTATCGTAGGCAACATGTGTGCCTGACAGCAAAATCAGGTGCATCTGACATGCACGAAAAATCTCGATTTAGTGAATCTGGTGTGCACCAAAATCACACTTCAAAACATGCGCCCAACATGCGCGAAAATCCAAATCAGGTGCATCCATCATGCACGAAACAAATATCGAACATCACCATCGAAATCAAAGTCCAATGCATCTAAGTGCACAAAAGGCGTATCACTGCACTGCAAGCATATATAAACTATACAGAGTGAAGGAACCAAATCGTATGCATGCATACGCACAAAATCAACTCAAGTGTCTAAAACCGTAAAATCACAAACATGTGAAACCAAAGCACGAAAATGATATCAAGTGCAACACTGTGCAAAGATCGTAAATCCACAATCATCAAAATCAAATCATGCGAATAAATCACCCAAAACATCGAAATCAATAATGGCGGAATAGTACCGCTCAAGTGCATCCTCTAAGAATCTTGGGCCAACTATCGCGGTCACTAGTGGGACGTCTCGTCGATGATCATGAACTCTGGCCTGCTGGTATGCGTAACAATGACCACTCCTGGGTCAAGGTCTTCACTGTGAATTACCAATCCTTCGGTCCATCGGCTCATCGGCCTTGTCAGGTGTGCTAACGGGGATGATCCCGTTCTGGTACGCCTCTTTTCATCTCCCGGTCAATCATCACGACCACTCGTAAAACAGCATATCACTGGCGTCGGCCTCTGGCTCTGTGAATGTACGTGACACATCTGATCCTTGGTGCAAGTATCATTGCAGCAGTGTCCAGGAAGGAATCCTGCTCATGGTCTCTTCCATGTCTCGTCTCTGCCAACTGTCCGGAAGTCATCGTCCTTTCTTATATCTGCATCTTGCTTCGGAACGGCTGCATACCAATCGTGACTCCTTCTGGATGGTATATCCAGTACTCTGCCTCGGCATGCGCATCGCATCTCTGATGTCGGCGGAGGGGAACGTCATCATATCCAGATCTTATACGAACCTCTTTCTTCACTTTTCTCTAATGTCGACCGCTTCGGACTCGTCTCGTCGTGGCTGCATGGACTGAGCTCCAACGGCTATCCTCATATCGGGAGTCTCCCAAGAAATGCATTTCACCACCTAGCATCCGAATTAAGTCGAGCCATCCGATCGAGTCGTCAAAACCTCATAATCCCCCAAGAGCTCAACATCTTGGGCACAGTTTATTAGTATCAAGTACATACCACAGCATCGGTGGTCCAGCCGTAGAAGGGCAAACCCAAGCCTCACTAATGGCGCCGTGGAACTGCCGCAAACCCGAAGGTTCAAAGGCTTTCACACGGTCATTAAGTCGAGTTAGGGTTTCATTCTTCTAGAGGGACCATAGAATTGCCTGCATGTCTTTCCGACTACTTTAAACTTGGAATAATAGGTTTCTGACATTCGATCGTCTCTGTCGACTGCCAACGTCTCCGCGTGAAGTCGTCTCTAGCTGGAATCAATCTATCTGATGACCTCGCATCGGGGTGGGCGAACGATCCACATGTCCTAGTCATTCATCCTCGATGACTAGTGACCTTCTATCAACTCTTAGTACAACTCGTTCTGCACTAATTCCAGCATCTGGGGAAATATCTCGTCGTTCGCAGCAATAACTAGCTCGCTCGTCTGCACGCTGAACAGTGCCTCGATCATCATGAATAAGCAACACACCAACGGTCATCAAGATCTGGCTGGCCTCTATCATTGGCTCAATCCTGTAGCTCGATCAGCACACCCGAGTAACCTCATAAAGGCGATCCGCCAAACGCTCGTGGCGCGGAAACACAGTAAAAAGACATATCTCTGCAATCGTGTGCTGCCGAAATTTCGCCATGGTCAGTCCTCGTGACGAGCTCATGCTGACCGCAACTCTAGCCGTAGCTCTTCTTGCCCGTAATCGTGGCAGCAAAACTGTACAGGTACAGATGAGGCTAGATCGGAATGAATATAATACTGAGCAAAGAAATGTACATCCTAAGGCTTCTTAAGTGGAGTAGTGTATCGTAAATATGCCGCGGAACATACCCACGGTACGTCACTCTACTTTAGTCACCTATTCCATCAACCAAGAGTCATCCTACGCTCCGAAGGTAAAACTTAACGCTCTGATACCAACTTTGTCACGCCCCGAAAGTACGGAACAAGACCGGCACTTAAACTACGAACGTCTCGAGGCGTACGTAATCTAAGTAAACCAAAACCCCAGAAATCCAAACCAAGAAAAGTAGTAGAGTGAAGGAAAACCAATTCAAATCAAGTAGTTTTAATAGCATAAGCCGAATTATGCGTTTTAAAAAAAAAAACAAATATTTACTGAAAATTTCGGCAGAGTCTCCTTTGTAAATACTGGCCCCCAAACGGGATACAACGTGAATAGTATACGAAATCAAAAAAGGCATCCCCAAGCGGGAGCTAGCTCTTCGTCAATCGACGGTCACAACCACACAAGCAAAATAATATACAACGCCAAGGGCGAGGATCAAAATTCAAAAGGAAACTCAAAACCACAAGAAAACCACAGAAATATAACGCGCGACTCTAAGGTCGAAGGAATAACATCACTAGTCTCTATCTCAAAATAAATACATGTTTGGTTGATGGAACTTCTAGATACAACAGAATAATGATATACAAGATATATAATGGGGGTACGATACAAGTAAACCCACCTACTAGCAAATCACCCGAAAGAAACTATGCCCGCAAAGCCGTAATGAAACCTGTACGGCAAACCTGTAAGAAACTGGGGCACAACGGGGGTGAGTTGCCAACTCGTGAATAGAAAAATATCTATGCACAGAAATCGCAAAAATAACGCAACCTAGGTCAATGATCATAATATATCCTCAAATATATGTATAACATGCAGCCTATAACAAGGCTAGGGTAAATATCTAACCCGAGTGTAATTCCATGTGCTCGTGTCAGTGCCTTAGGTAGCAATGTATCATATGGATGATGTATGAATGCATGAAACATAATGCATGTACTGAAGAAACTGCTTTCATAAATCAGTGAGATTTCTGTATTTTAAAAGTGAGGTACCATAAATGAAATCAGCATAAAACAGTGCCCAGCATCGACACAAAACAAGTGTCCAAATATCTCGATATCTCTGTATCACAATCTCTGTACCTCAATATCTCAAACACAATATCTAAGGCGCCGTCAGTCCAGACCGGCCCCTACCATCCATCTCAAGACCACGACGGTATCCTCCGGATATCTGACGCGTCGGGTAAAATCACCGGTAGGTAGTGCCCCCCTGCCAGGCTCACATCGTCATCATCACGCACTTCTTGCCCCGGGGTACCTTACCGGGTCCACCATGTACCCGAAACGGTTCATCCGTCTCCTCGAATCGGGTCTCGAAATCCATCAGCAAACTCATGGTGGACGACTCATACATCATGGGAAAAACCGCACTTTTATTTAAAAAGAGAGAAATCAGTTTATATATGTTTTGCAGTTTTCCTCCAAATCAAGAAAATATCATGGAAATCCGAATCATCAATAGCATGTAAAACCATGAATATAAGCATGAGAATGAATAACAGTATGCATGAAGCGACAAGTAATAACTACAATATCTAAGCTGGCATATAAGGTATGTACACTAATATTATGTCAAACTACTAACTATCAAGCTAAGTTAAGCAACAATATTTTCTAAGGTGTACGTGACATGGCAATTACCGATGAAGATGTGTGTGAGCCGGCAAGTAAGTGTACGTGGTACATACGCATCATCGGTAATGGTGCTGGTGTCCTAACAATATGACATCAACAATGCATTAAGAAATTATAACATAAGTATGCGATGCAGAGCGAACAGCAATAATGAACGGAATACTAGACACAACGATAACTAAACTGCATTACCCTAATATAAATCCTACAAATGGTGCCTTTTGAAATAACACGAATCATGGGGTTTTGAAAATAGGGGCTACGGTGTTTTTATGAAAAGATACGTCTTTTGAAATATCCGTAGGATCCCTTGGGCTGTCCTTTAAAATACCCACGATTTATTAGTTTTAGAAATAGGTAATAATCCAATCTAATCTAACAACTAAACTAAACTAAAGGACTAAGTTAACAAGCTGGACTACAGGTAAGGAAACCTCCTAACATCTGAGTCGATCCATATACATACCTGTATATATATTAGTCGGTGATCCCGCCTCAATAATATCATATCCGATACCATATCTATAATCAGACATCCCAAGTCAAGAGTGCGGATCAATCATCAAAATATAGCACGTACGCAAATCCGTCGTACGGCATCCCCAAATCTGGGTACGGGTCAATATCACATTCCTCATACTATTCATATGGCATCCTCTTTATCAAATATCATGATCGGGGTACTGATCTACGTCTAATACAATACTGATACCGCCTGAGTTTGCATGCACGTGTGTGAAACACTACGTCAAGGACCCGCTACAACGTCATGTCGTATCTCAAATACGAACCCTGCTATATCACCGATCTCACGGCCTCAAAATCAAATATTATCGACTCATCATAAATCCCAAGTATCATCCTCAAATCCGTATGTGAACACATAGTCCCATACCCATGTGAACACATAACTGTATAATCCCATAAGCACAGATGAAAGAAGAAAGTATGCCAGTATTGGTTGGTGTGTGCATGTGTGGTGCGACTACTACTCTAGAGTTTCGCGACACTAATTATCCAAGAACACCAAATATCCATATTATCATCATTATACTCAAACAATGTATAAACAATATATATATATGTGTGTATACATATTCGTATACATCACCACGAACTGCGGGGGTGCTATACGCCATCCACCCGACTTCTCCCCGTAGATATAAATCTACTCACCTGGTCCTCGTTCGCCGGTGCCGACGTCGCCACGCGCTTGCTTGTCGTCTCGAAGTCCACATGGGGTACCTACATATCATAACACACCGTATCGTATTAAAATCTGATTCATGACCAAAACGACACGTGAATCCCATATAGGTCAAAACCTATGGTTGCTTTCACAAATCAACCCAAAAACCCTCGACGTCGGCGTACAAACGCCAAACCATCGAGAAAAACTCAAACGTATCAATCGTGGTTTCACAACACCTTAAATATATATATTAAAAAAAGTTAAAATCACCAAAACATCAAATTCGCTTTAAAGCTATTTTTCCGAAAACCTAATAAGCACAAATTATCCGCTTTAATACAACATCTTGATGTTTAAACGAATCTAGCAGCCACAATATTCACTAAATATCATAACAAAGTCATATAAACCATTCCTATAATTTATTCTCATCAATTTCCATAAATTCCAAAATTCTAGTTTACAATATACCCAAATTTAACAATTTTATAACAAAAATACACAAACAACAATTTAGCTTGGATTTTCATGAACTAAAGTATTAAACTATATTTTATAATGTTAATGAAGTCATGAAAAACCTAATTAGATTTTTAGTCTAACATTTGCAATAAATTTCCAAAACCTAGTTTGCATAAAATTCCAATTTTAACAATTACAAGCATCAATTAGTAAACTAGCAACTAGGTTAGTTTTAACATCACATTAACATGTTAATCCCCACATCAAGATCAATACCCAATGAAGAAAACCCTAATTTGATTTACAAACCCTTTTCTTGAATTTTTCCAAATAAGCAATTAAACCTAATTAAACACGTAATTAGCTAGATTAAGGTAATTAAGCAACAATTGAACCTAAGAGAAAGGATTTTATACCTCACAAATTGGTAGATCAACATGAAACTAAGCCTCCCAAATTAGCTACCTTGCTCAAGATCCATCCTTGATTGTGCTAGGGAATAAAGGGTTAGGATTTAACTAGGAATTAGTAGTAATTTGGAAGGATTTTTGATGGAAAATGAGAAGATTCTTGAGGGAAAAATGAGATGGAGAATTGTTGGGGCTGCTCATGGGGAGGCTCGGCTGAATTTTTGGAGAGGGGAGAGAGAATGTGAGTGTTGAAATGATTGTGAAGTCAAGACAAGAAGAGAAAAGCCCATACCTCTTTTAATTAACTCCATGCCTTCATTATTCTATTCATTCTCTTTTCTTTCTTTTTTTTCTTGAAGAGAGGGCTGCTGGAATGTGGTGGTGGGGTCAGTCATTTGAGTGGGTGAGGAGAGTGGGTGTGTGTGTGGAGCAATGAACACCAAACACCAATACAATATGCACCAAAACCCTTTTATTTTCACAAAATAAGCATTTTTCTTCAATATTTTCTAAACCGTTTTGGCAAACGATTTCATTTCAAAAACCACATGATAAAATTTTATTTAATGTTTTATGATGTACAAAATTTGTTTCAACTCATTCCAATTTGTAATTTTCCCTAATTTAATATATTAGTGACGGCTTAAAATAATATTAAAATAATTAATTTCGGAAATTTTTTCGGAAAATTTGAAATTTCACCAGTGGCTCAATAAACACCAAATACTAGCAACTACATAGTTAGAATATGTATATTTAATTTTATAATAAAGATATTTGCATTTTGACTTTTTACAGAAAACCCCCTTATTTTACCGTTTTTTTCGAAATTTCACCGAAACGATTTTCAAAACGTTACAGCTGGCATGTCCTTTACTGATAAAGTTTTGACCGTCGGCCAGGAATCGGGGAAGACGATGCTGCCCTTGCAGGACATATTTAATGATGGGGCCTCCGTCTTGAAAGCTCGGGAAATTCTTAATCTGTACTCTATCGGGCCGGGCTTTCTCGTATTTATGATGAATGACTCGGCTTTACTTATGAGGTATAACCCGCATCGCTTCGCCCAGCAGTTATGCTCTAATCAGGGCGTCCCACTCGAGGCTTTTTTGGCAGAACCGGCTGCCACTGAAGAGGGTACTCGGAGCGCACTACATCATTTTATGCGCATGAACACAGGGTCTAACTTCTACATCAGAGAACCGAGTTGTGATCCGCAAGCCCTGAATGTGTATATGGCATGGTACCAACATTCGATGGGTGCCGTCATTAGGGAGGAAAAGCAATTGCTGCTTGATCGCAAGGGCGCGGTGCCGGCTGGTGATCGAAATGTTCCTCTGAAGTGACGGAACATTGTTCATCCTCCCTTGAGAGAGGTCACTACAGTTGAGCCCCCACATGTGCTAAGCCCTACGCACGGGTTGCCTCTATCCAGCACGCCTGAAAAAAAGGTGGCTGTCGCGTCCCCCAAGTCGGACGTAGGAAAAGAAATTGGGACTCATCGTCCAAAGGCGCCTACTAAACGCAAACTCGTGTTATCGGCCACCGGCACTCATCCTCAGAAGAAAAAGAAACAAGTACTTTCTTTGGACACCATATTAGGCTCGACGCCCCTTGCTTCGTCTAGTGAAAGCTTGAGTGAATATGGGACCAATGAGGGTTTATTCGGGACGTTCGATGATACCGATTTGGAGGCTGCCATCGAAGCTTCCAAACAGTCAGCCATCCTCGAAAAAGAACTGGCTGCCCTTGCGCAGTCAGGTATACTTCACCCTTATCTCTTCACTGTTCATTTTTTTTATCATGCTTTGACTGACGCCTGCTGTTTTAACAGGTGCCTCCACAGAAGAAGCCATTGCTGCTTCGCTTAAAACCTTCGGAGAGGTGGAAAAGCTTCGCGCCTCATTACCAAAAGAGGCTTCGCTTGAACTACCGATGATGGATACCGTAACGGTACCGGAGGTAAAACCTAGCTCTGATGATAATATCACCTTGGCGGAGGTCCTGAAGAAGTCTTCCCTCCCTGTCAAAACCGAGAAGCAGCTCAAAAAGCGGGCGTCAAGGGGAAGGAAGCGATCTTCTACAGTCACTAGCTCTGGGCCAAAGCGGGGGAAGAAGACCGTTACTAGTCCACCGGAAGACAGTCTTCTTTTTCCCGGTTCATCTGCCCAGGAAGCTGCACAATTAGCTGAGGCTATAAGACGCTCACAGGATGAATCCAAGAATGTAAGGATCTCGAAGAGGTCTTATCCTGCCGTCATCTTTTACGAAGACCCTCCATCAATACGGCGGACATTTATAGGTCCTTTGGAAGAGGGAGGCGAGAGAGCTCTTAAACAGCCTGTCTCGGCCGATACTGAAGACGCGCTTTCGTTGTGGACCGGTGGCCACGAGCCTACCCTCGAACCTCGGCGAGCATACCTCCTAAGGAAGGAGCGTCGGCTTGAACAAGCCATACTAGAAGCTCCTTTGCGCATTGGTACACTTATATATCCTTTGGTAGTATTTTGCATTGCTTATATATATATATATATGTATACATATATATATATATATACATACATACATATCCTTATCCTCGTGCAAACTTTGCAGAGACTTCACTGATGGCAGAGGATATGAGTCCAAGTCGTGCCCTGACTATGGACTCTGCAAATATCCCTGATGAGACTCTAATCAGTATGGAGGGGGTCGATGCAACTGTTGTTCCGGCGATGTAGCTTCCCTCGGTGATTCCTGCTCCCCAAGTGCTTGCTCCCCCGGAAGAGGCATCTTCATTGGCCGCCGATTCAATGGATCTCTCTAGGGACGACTCGGCGACTGCGGGACAGGTATTCGAGGCCACCGTCCTTTCATTGGAACCTGTAGTAATGGCTACTGCCCCTCCACCGGAGGTTATAATACCGGCCCACATCCCTGATGATGTGCCTGGGGGCACGGAGGAGATCGCCGAAGCTGCTATCCTTCCAACCCAGAGTGGGAGGAGCATCGAATGTATTGTTCTATCTTTTATTTTAATGATCTCTTCATTATCTGAACTTTCCTGTCTTTTCAGAGCTACGGGGATTGGCGGCGTCCATCGTGGACTTGTCCCCCAGGAAGTCTTTCCAGCGTCTACTAGAGATGGCCGCTCCACAGGCGATATCCCCTCAATGCATCGTCCTCTCTTCCGGGAAAGGTTAGCGTTATTTGCCTTCTCCTCATGGCATTATTATTATTTCATATAATGACACTGATGTCTTTTATAGTTCTGGAAGCTGATGACGAAGTCGAGATTCTTGATGGGCCTGGGGAGCCTTCAGACCCTTCTTGCATGACCGTGGGTAAGTAAAGTTTCAATGTTGTTCCATTTGCTCTTTACTTGTGAATCCCACTGACTGTTTTCTATGAATCTTAACATCTTTGCCAGTTCTTACCACGCTGGAATCCCGCATTGTGATGCCGCCCGGCTCCTATGCTCTACGTGCCTCGGAACAGATGGCAAAGTTAAGCCTTCACTCCTTGTCAGCTCTGATTGAAGACCTTCGTGCTGGCAGTCTGATCACGGCCGAATCATTTACCGCTGAAGCCAAGGGTTCTCTTCCCTTCCTTGCTACTTACCATAGTGAAACATTGGTGCATATCTGGGTTGAGTTCCATAGTGAAACATTGGTGCATATCTGGGTTGAGTTCTGTCGTCAGGTGGAGGCTTGCTTATATATCCTTGAATGCACACGTCTTCCCTCAGAGGTTGTAGCTGCAAAAGCGAGCTTGCGGGGGCTGCTCGAACGATGCGCCTCAAATATGCTGTCATGCGAGAAGAGGCTCAGCCGCAAGTTTTCGGAAAGGGAGCTGGCTTCCAAAGCACTGAGGGAACTTCAAGCTAATCTTACGGCTAAGACCACTCGGGCATATGATCTTTGGCGAGGGCTTCAAGAAGCTATCAAGGAGGTGGTAGCCATTGATAAAGCTATCATTTTCACTCATGAAATGGTCGAAACTCATAAGGTTACCGAAAAGGAGCTCGAAAGTCAGCTTGCCTCATATCAGGCCCAACAGGCTCAAGCGGAGGCCCGTCTCCTAACGATAATGAATCATGAGGCTGAGGCCCAGCGGAAAAAGGATGAATTGGCAAATCTATTAAACCGTCCGCCTTCCTGAAGAATTGTATATATATATTTTTATTCTTCTTTTGTACATACTCCTGAATAAGAGTATTTTTTGATTCTTTCATAAATTGTACTTTGTATTCATTTTGATTCATGAATAAAAGACATATTTTGCTTCATGATGGTGTGTCCCTTTTAGTAAATGCATTTTGTGGATAATCTATTGTAATCTCCTTGTAGGACAGCGATGGCTTAGGAGTGAGGTTAAGATCTGCCTCCTAGGGCTTTTCAACTTCATGAGCCGTGAGGGTCTCATAGTCGAGAGGATCTCGTAGGTGTATTTTCTCCTTGGGAATCGTGAGGATTCCTAAGCGCGTTTTCTCTTATAAGTCGTAAGGATCTTACAAGAGGGTTTTCTTCCTTACGGGTCGAGAGGACCCGTAAGTGTTTGATGAGATCGACATCATCCGCGTTTCACGGAATAAGGAGTTGCTCTGGGCGTTTCCCACGGGGTCAGGATTGACATAGGCCGTGTTCCACGTGACCAGGATTTGCTCTGGATGCTTCCTACGGGGTCGGATTGACATAGCCGTGTTCCGCAAGGACCAGGTTCCGCTCTCGGCGTTTCCCACGAGATCAGGATTGACATAGGCCGTGTTCCACATGACCAGGAATTTGCTCTGGATGCTTTCTACGGGGTCAGGATAGACATAGCCGTATTATGCGAGGACCAGGCTCCTCTCTGGACGTTTCCCACGGGGTCAGGATTGACATAGGTCGTGATCCACGTGATAAGGAATTTGCTCTGGATGCTTCCTATGGGGTCAGAATTGACATGGCCGTGTTTTGCGAGGACTAGGCTTCGCTCTGAGCGTTTCCCACGATGTCAGGATTGACACAGCCATGTTCCACGTGATCAGGAATTTGCTCTGGATGCTTCCCACGGGGTCAGGATTGACATAGCCGTGTTCTGCGAGGACCAGGCTCCGCTCTGGATGTTTCCCACGGGGTCAGGATTGATATAGGCCGTGTTCCACGTGACCAGGAATTTGCTTTGGATGCTTCCCACGGGGTTAGGATTGACATAGCCATGTTCTGCGAGGACCAGGCTCCGCTCTGGACGTTTCCCACGGGGTCAGGATTGGCATTGGCCGTGTTTCACGTGACCAGGAATTTGTTCTGGATGCTTCCCACGGGTTCAGAATGGCATGGCCGTGTTCTGCGAGGACCAGGCTCCGCTCTGGGCGTTTCCCACAGGGTCAGGATTGACATAGGCCGCGTTCCACGTAACCAGGAATTTACTCTGGATGCTTCCCACGGGGTCAGAATTGGCATGGCCGTGTTCTGCGAGGACCAGGCTCCGCTCTGGGCATTTCCCATGGGATCAGGATTGACATAGACCGTGTTCTACGTAACCAGGAATTTGCTCTGGATGCTTCCCACGGGGTCAGAATTGACATGGCCGTGCTCTGTGAGGACCAGGCTCCGCTCTGGGCGTTTCCCACGGGGTCAGGATTGACATAGGCTGTATTCTACGTGACCAGGAATTTACTCTGGATGCTTCCCACGGGGTCGGTTTGACATAGCCGTGTTTTGCAAGGACCAGGCTCCGCTCTGGGCATTTCCCACGGGGTCTGGATTGACATAGGCCATGTTCCACGTGACCAGGAATTTGCTTTGGATACTTCCCACGGGGTCAATTTGATATAGCTGTGTTCTGCGAGGACCAGGATCCGCTCTGGGCATTTCCTACGGGGTCAGGATTGACATAGGCCGTGTTCCACGTGACCAGGAATTTGCTCTGGATGCTTCCCACGGGTTCGGTTTGACATAGCCATGTTCTGCA
The DNA here is from genome assembly GCA_030015575.1 of Agapanthus africanus. Taxonomy (NCBI): domain Eukaryota; kingdom Viridiplantae; phylum Streptophyta; class Magnoliopsida; order Asparagales; family Amaryllidaceae; genus Agapanthus; species Agapanthus africanus. Next base: position 48,713,345 of record CM057351.1, on the reverse strand, counting down.
AGGACCAGGCTCCACTCTGGGCGTTTCCCACGGGGTCAGGATTGACATAGGCCGTGTTCCACGTGACCAGGAATTTGCTCTGGATGCTTCCCACGGGGTCGGTTTGACATAGCCGTGTTTTGTGAAGACCAGGATCCGTTCTGGGTGTTTCCCACTGGGTCAGGATTGACATAGGCCGTGTTCTACTTGACCAGTAATGGTTGGCTCTTGGTTGTCTGTGCATTTTCGAGTCATGGAACTGGGAACTTTGCCGCAGCTCCGATTTGTTGGTGTTGCATCTTTTGTAATGAGACGAATGTTGAGATGATCTCCAAGCTATCTGTGAACCATCGAGATTTGGAACAGGGACTCTTCCGTGGCTCTTTTTGCTGACGTCGTATATTCCTTCATAGACACTGATCTCTCTGCTGGTCGACACGAATCGAAATGCTCTCATAAGGATGCTGATCTCCCTGAGGTTGAGAAGAATCGAGGAGTTCTCGCAAGAATGTCCTAACGTTACAGTTAACCTTTGCTCTTTATGACAGAGGACCGTTAGGGTCTGTGGTACTAGGGTTTTTCCCGTCGTACCATCGCGTTGGCCGATTTATCCATCGACAGGCAATCTTGCAGTTCGAGTAGCTGTTCATATCAGAATATTGCATTATTATATTCCCTATTCTTAATCATATTACAAATAAATAGGTGCTTTTGATCCATGTCTGCTAAATAGTTGCAGGTTACAGGTTCTTAAAACAATACAGTGAAATTCAGGAAAAGAAACTACAAATGTGAGACTACGACCAACAAATAGATGAATCTGTATGATGCTGCCTACCAGTATAAGGAACAAACGAAGATCAGTAAACAGCTCAATTGCACAAAGCACAAGGGTAGCACAAGATTCAAGACTTCAACATGAAGCTAACGGTAAAAGTCCATAAATTCTGCACTGTTGGAAATCTGGAAGAAAGTAGAGAAGATTTTGAAGAACCAAGTGAAGAAAACAGAAGAAAAAGGCAACATGAAGCAACCCTGAAGAAATGAGCCAGATATCTCACCATATGGCCGCGGATCTGCTGCCAAACATGGGATTCTGTCGTGGATCTGCGGCAGTGCAGTGTACGTTGTTAGTTATATGTATGCCCTAGAGGCCATTACTGTACATACGATGTATATTGTAATGGATGCTTGGACATATATAGGGAGGACTTTCTTGCTCGACATGATAGTATGCTATCTGGTTGTACTTTGTCTTAACATGTACTCTGATTGTCTCTATATTACATGTTGATAAAGCCCTTAGGATATGTACTTGACTACTGGGACTATGATGAGATCATACTAGTGGGGCCACGGTAGTCGACGAGTACATCCTATAACTGTTCCTAGTCGAGGGTGTATCGAGACAAGGCATCGATACACCAGAGTAGACTAGCGTATACGCATCTTGACCCATATGATGGGCGATGGATGATCCCATATCCATCGGTGTTTGACATCAAGGATGGTGTACGGGTGCTCAGTGGAGACTGGGTACACTGGACGGACTCGACGAGAACTCCCAGATGGTATTATACCTTACGTCAGATGGCAGTTCTCCGGTGACACTGGTACAGAGTAGTCTGTTGACCCAAGATCGTCATAGAGTCTTGTGTGATTCCCACTGTGCTTTGATTTCCATCATACCACGTCCAAGAGGGCGTGCAAAAAGGTGGCTTTTGGGTACAGTCCCGAATCACATGGAGGCAATGAGCGATAGGAGGGGATTCGTCTCTCCCGGTATAGGGAGTTGATGTTGTGCTGTGTTCGATTGGCTATAACCAGAAATCCCTGGCCAGGGTTGCTGAGATTTACTGGTAAGTGTTATCAGTAGTTTCTCGAACTGTTATAGACCTCATATCGACACGACTTATCGAGCTACTGGGGTCTGACGTTTACCACCCCTAGGCGAGATATGCGACATATCAGACGACGAGACCGGACTGTACGGGAGTGTTACTGTTTGGATTCACAGGAGAATGTGCAGGCTTGCTTGTTGATCTTCTGAGCGCTCAATACCTGGGTAGCTGTTACGTTTAGCCGACCGCTTGCAGCTTGTGGGTGTTTGATATGATCATCACCTACTGCCGGCGTATTGACGATTCTTTAGAGTCCTACACAGAGGTTTCTTGGCTCAGGCAAAACGGAGTAGGAGCACATATGTGATATGTACGGGACCGAGGATAATACGATATGAGATACCGTATTCTATTCTCGTGATATTTGATATCAACCGGGTCATCGGATCAAGTGTTGATTCGATGAATCGGTACGGATTAATATTAGTCGGTTATATGCGACATAGCCGGATTGTCGGATCAAGTGTTGATTCGATAATTTAATGTATAATAATATATATGATATATTAAATTACATTAACTAATATTAGCTCACTAAAAGATTCTTTTTCTCACTCGGGTAATACATTGATATATATGCGATATATGTTAATTGTATTATTTTATTTGGTTACAATATATATTATATATGTGATATTTAATATTGTAACATGATATGATAACTAATGCAACATGTTTAGTAAAGATTAATCAAGATTAGGGTTTGATTTGGGTTAATGACTTCTAGTAGATTCTAGAAGGTTTTCTATTTTGTTTTGGAAAAGATATTTTCAAGTGACTCATTCTTAACCCAACCCAAACCCTAACCCTTGGTCAATTCTCTACAATGGTTAAGTCAACCATGGTTGCATAATTCATCATTATCTCTTTTGCATTATTCATCACAAAAGGAATTCTATTATTGTTCATCTTCTTCCTTCATTCTCTTCATGGAAAAAGCTTGCTAGCTTTTTTCCAATGTGATGAATAAATATGAGAAAAAGATAAATAAAGAGAGCAAAAATCCTACTTCATCATCCTCATCTTCCCTTGCCATTTAGATGAGTGTGTTCACATCATTTGTTAACGGGACTTCAAGGTAGATCATCTCAGTATCGAAGATCGGAAGCAAATGTTGCATCTTTCTCTTCGTGGAACCTCTCAAGAGTCCGGAACCCGATGATCGCAGCGAAGGGACCACAACACGGAGCATATGAAGTGAAGGACCGGATCTACAAAGGTTGTAATCCCTCACACTTAGTGTTAAAATTGTTAACATGTTAGTTTTCGCCTAATCTCTAGTTTAAAGATCCGTATTCGGGTTGTTCGGCACGGCTAATTTTTTAATCGGGCATGGTTGATGCCTCGTACACCCTTGTGCGTGTGCATAGCAACCCTACAGTGGTATCAGAGCCAAGCTAGAGCTTTAGGCGAAGTCTAGACGAAGTTTAAAGTCCGATCGAACGCCGAAACCCCGACACGGAACCCTCCTTGTACATTTTTCAAAAATGTGGTTTTTTCTGAATTAAAAATTCTCAGAAAATTAAGTAGGAAAAACTAAGAATTACTGTGAAGTACGGACGTCTAACTCGAAAATTTGACCGCGGAACCGTGGCGAAACCATGGTTTTAATTTGGACTTAGTCCCTGAAATTTCATGTAATTATTTTTAGGCCCTTTCTTGTTATTTTTTTCTGTGAATATTTTAATTTCACTCAAGTGTTGAGTTTTCAAGGGTTGTATTGGGGAATCGTTGATTCGATCGGATAATTTAACTTTGTTTAGCTTGTCCGGATAATTTTTAGAAACTGTTAAAAAGTTCGAACGGATATCAATAACTCACTTTTTCCCCTATCGGAGAATTTTTCAAAAGTTGGATTTTTTTTCTCCTGTTTAAGAATGTTCTGTTAGTGTTTATGCCCTAGAAGGCCATTACTGTATCATACTAGCTTGTATATTACTTAATGGAAGCTTGGGATATTCACATGTATATAACAGTCTTGCTAAACATGGTAGTATGCTACTTGGTTTTTCTATCTTAATATGTGAGTGTACGTATTGATAGAGCTCTTAGGAATCTTGCTTGTCTACCAGCGTTGTGATGGCAGTCACACTAGTGGGGGCTGGGTAGTCTACAAGCACATCCTTATTCAGGTCCCTGGTCGTTGGATTATCGAGACAGAGCATCGATACTCCGGAGTAGACTGGTGTGTACGCTTCTCATCCCAGTTGGGGAGATGGTCTGTCCCACAGCCGTCAGTACATCGTACTGGAGATAGTATACAGATGCTCGTTAGGTTACGGGTACACCGGACAGGACTCACAGGGAACTGTTGTTTGGTTTGATACCAGTCGTCAGTGAGCAGTTCCCAGGTGACATGAGTACAGCGTAGTCCGCAGACTTGACACTGCTACTTCGCCTCGAGTGTGTTCCATTGTTCTTAGATTGCTACCCTACCACGGCTCAAAGGAGTCGTGCAAACAGGTAGCAGTTGGGTGCAGTCCCGAGCACTTGGAGGCAGTGGCGGTTAGACAGGATTCGTCCCTCCCGGTATTGGGAGTAGATATCGTGCTGTGTCAGAGAGCCATTACGCAAAGTCCCTGGCCAGGGCAAGCGAGATTTACTGGTAGGTTCCAGTAGTTTCTCAGGGTGTAATGGGCTTCACTCCGACACGACTTATACCGCTATTAGGGGACTGACGCTTGCCGCCCCCCTAGGCCCGATATGCGATAGTCTTGGACGAACGGACCGGACTGTATGGAGATTGTCACATCAGACTCAGTAGGAGTTCGGATGGGTTTCCTCATCGGCCTTCTTATCGACAACTACCTGGGGACCGTTACGTACAGCTAGTGCCGCTTGCGGTCTGTGGTTAAACCCACTGCCAGCGTAGTAGTCGAGTCTCTAGAGTCCCACACAGAGAGTTTCCTACTCCAGGCGAAACGATATAGAGGTTGCATGGTTTTGCGACAAAGGGTTCGGACGCATACGTGCGTTTACGCGCGTACGACTTTCGGACAGTTTTTACCAGTCGGCTTTGGTTTAAGCCAGTTACTGGTATCCGGTTATTGGATTTTTACAGTCTAAAGTTTTTCCGTATTTTTACGGATCGGAGGGCGTTCTCGTAATTGTTCGAGAAGCTTCTAGAAGATGGTGACTAAGGAGGGTTATGTGTCATATTCATTAAATGAGGTTGTGAGTCATGGTGGTGATTCATTCATTTCATTAAATGCACATTTATTGCTTAATGACTCATGCTAATGAATCACCACTAGATATTTTATGAAGCATGATTTATCATCTCTTTATTCTTTTCTCATTATTAGAAAATGCTTCATAATATATTATGATAGACTCTCTCTCATCTCATTATCATATCTCACATTCTCTCTCCTCAAGCTCTCATCTTCAAACCCTAATCCTTACACCTCATGAGTTGAGATCAAAGGATTAGTTAGACTAAACAATCCATAACCATCACTCTATATCATCCTTTCATCTTTGATTAGCAATCAAAGTTGATTAGTTACCTCAAGTTAGAGGTTTAGCTTGGAGTTTTGCTCTCGGGTGGATCGTCTACTACCTAGAGAAGGCCGAGGAGAACAAGGAGATCGTAAAGACGAAGGACTAGTATCGATAGGTATAATCCCTTGACACTATAGTTTAGTATAGCTATGTGTTTGGTTATTAGTTGTTTAGCTTCGATTTAAGCGGTTAGTCGATGTTCGTTCTTTAAACTTGATCGTTTTTGAAAATTCCGCCTCCCCACAAGTACTGGGGTGTACTACATCGACTTACAGTGGTATCAGAGCCTCGCTAAACACTAAATAACTTGATTGCAAATTTGTACGAATTTCGAACGGAAAAACGAAGCCGGAAAACCCTAAAAGTTACAAGTTTCTGTCGAATTTAAAATGATGTCCTAAAATTTTTCAGGTAATCTCAGAAAGCTTGTAAAGGGTCCAGAAGAACACCCAAGAAATTAGAGCCCATGAATCGGCTAAAGAGCCGCGGAAGGGCGGCGGATCGCACCGATCCGCCGCGCTTCCGCGGCCGAGTTGCCAAGTCATGGACTCGTATTTCTTGTGTGGGTCCTCTCTGGTATTTGGAGTTCTCTGGAATTTTTAATATTTGCTCAGGTTACTGTTTAACAGAGCAGATTTTGGAGCAATATTGATGTTGTTTATTCGATCGAAATTGTACAGTATTTGCATATGGATTATATCTGTGATTGTTTAATGTGTTCGTAAACCTCCCCTAACTGCTAGTATGTCGGTTGGCAGGGGGTTGCACATTTCTGAAATGGTTATATCTGTTTGTGCATATAAACTGTATTGGACTGTTGTGGTGTATAGCCGGGGTTTGCAATGGGTTATTGTTTAATTCATTTGTTGTAAATGTAAATTGTTGTAATATTATTTTTGCGGGGCACTTCCAGGTTGCGGTTGTAGCCACCGTTGTATTATTTCTTTTTACTGTTTTTGCTCCTAGGACTGACCCAAGGTGGGGTACACAAACTGCCGGGCGGGTAGTTTGCCGTACCCGTAGGGGTCGAGGGTGGGGTATCGGCTATTCATCACAACTGTGTAATCTGTCTTTTCTTGCAGGCTCAAAAGAAATACAGATTGCTTGCAAATCCAATATTGTTTATCTGTGTTCTGGAATGTATATCATTGCGTCAGACGAATGTAAAATATCTATATTTATGATAGCTATTTAGACGTCACTTATGTTTTACACCCGCGCTAGCCCTGCCCCCGCTCTGTCGTTAGTTAAGTAACCTAACGGGTGATGACGGGACCCCGTGGCGAATGCGGATGGCATAAGAGGACGTCATATTTTCGTTGTTTTCTGCAATGATAGGTTAATGATGGGACGCATTATCTATAATGCAAAGAAAATAAACCAAGTTTAAATCGTTGGAACAATTTAAAAGAAACCACTCGGTTATTTTTAAAACAGATATTTTTAAATGCGGAGCTTTAACCACTCCTTTTAAAAGCTATCAGGTTCCTTCGGTTATATCAAGTTCACTACGTTCACGGTTTCGCCAAAACCATTCGTAGCCCTCCGTCATTTCATCTGGGTATTCAGTAGTATTCAAGCTATGTATTTTGACCTAACGCCAAGGCATAGTGTTTGGTAGCTACTGGGTATTCATTTGTTGCATAGGTAGATGTAGTTAGTTTGGGACAGTCGTATTATCATTTTGGCCGAACGTCAAGGATATATACGGATGGGTTCAAATTGACAAGATAATGATGGGTAGAACTTGACATGTGACTTATGACATTTTGACCTAACGCCAAGGTCATAAGAGCATGGGGCAGAAATAAATATCGGGAATTTCTAAAGAAACTGAAATTTGCAAAGAGATGCATACCATTTGGAGTTTGATGAATGTTGGTAGGATTCCTTCAACATTATCATACGATGATATTTGGATCCCGATCCTACTGTGAGTATATGCTACTTATCAGGATATTCGTCACTTAACGATCAATGCTATAAACCTAGTAGGTGTCCAGAAAAGTGTCAGCGGGGTTACGCCCCCAGAGAAAAGAGGTTATTTAATTAAGGAACTTCGCGAAAGCGTTGGAAAACCTCCCTCGAAGTACCGACACCAGCCTGGCTGAACGGTTAAGCAAGTATTGTACGGTGAGAATAGTCCTGGCTAATTCTTCTTTTATGGTTTGAGGAAGGATTCGAAAAACAGTGGGAGCCATCCAGTTTAGATAAACTAAAAACCACTCTAAACTTGCAAGAGCATCATGCTAAAGTGTTTTCTTCTCTCTCTCCTAATTGCAGCGACCCTGAAAATGACTGGACTTAAGTTACTTTTAGAAAAAAATATACTGACGGGGCCAAACTATAAAGATTGGCTGCGGAATGTCAAGATGGCCTTGACCTATGACAAATTGGGGTACGTCCTCACCGCTACGGCACCTGCTGTCCCTGGTCCCAAATCCAGCAATGCGGATAAGGAAATCCGCAAAACCTGGGATTTAGATTGCGCGAGAGCCAAGTGCATCGTGCTTGCCTCTATGAACAACGAACATCAGAGGAGGCACGAGGATATGTCTCTAGATGGCATATTTCTCCATACAAAGGAACTTTATGGAGAGCAATCTCGTATTGCAAGATACGAGACCTCGAAGAAATTATTTCGAGCGAGGTTGGCTGTCGGGTCATCGGTAGGTGAACATGTCCTACAGATGATCGGCTATATTGAGGAGCTCGCAGACCTTGGGACGACTTTGGATAATGAGCTCTATACAGACCTTATTCTCCAGTCCCTTCCTCCCACCTACGCCCAGTTTATCCTCAACTTCAACCTTCAAGGAAAAGAAGTTGAACTTGCGGAACTCCTGAACATGTTAAGGAGTGCAGAGGGCACCTTACAGAAGGTAAGGGAAACACCCGCTATGTTTGTTGGCGGTTCATCTTCTTCAGGGTCCAAGGCTAGGGCCAAAGGAAGGAAAAAGAAGGCCGCACCCAAACCTAGAGGAGGTGTTAGTAAGGTGGGAAAGAAGGGAAAGAAAAAGATAGCAGTACCGATAGTTGGCCAGGATGAGTGCTTCCATTGTCACAGGAAAGGGCACTGGAAGAAAGATTGCAAGGCGTGGATCGCCAAGAACCAGGAACCGAAGCAAGCTGTGGCTTCGACTTCAGGTGTGTTTGTAATTGAGAATTGTCTGTCAATCAACTCTACTTCCTGGGTATTGGATACCGGATCAGGATCTCATATTTGCAATTCATTGCAGGCACTGAGAAACCGTAGGGTGCTGAAGGAAGGTGATATGATCCTCAGGGTTGCTAACGGAGCTAGCGTGGGAGCTGCGTCCGTCGGGGATTATCACCTAGGATTGACGAGTGGACATATTTTGGTTTTGCATAACTGTTATTTTATACCAAGCTTAACGTGTAATATCATATCAGTTTCCTTGTTGTCAAATAAAGGTTATGATTTCACGTTTGTAAGAGATGTTGTTAACATCCACCTTAATCATGGTTTGATTGGGTCCGGTACTCTAAATAACGGCATATATGTGTTAAACCAACTCCAAATTTTCAATGTCCAGAACACACTAAAAAGAAAGTCTCCAGATTTAAATAAAGCTTTCTTATGGCATTGTAGACTGGGTCACATCAATGAGAGAAGGTTGACTAAGTTGCATAGAGAAGGATATTTGGACACGTTCGAATATCAATCCTATGACACTTGTCAATCTTGTCTCAAAGGAAAGATGACAAAGACTCCATTTACTGGACAAGGAGTAAGAGCGAGCGAGCTCTTAGGACTCATACACAGCGATGTATGTGGTCCAATGTCTACACATGCGAGAGGTGGTTTTTCCTATTTCATTACTTTCACGGATGATTACTCAAGATACGGATTCATTTATCTGATGAAACATAAATCCGAGGCTTTTGAGAAATTCCAAGAGTATAAGAATGAAGTAGAAAAACAAACCGGCAAAAGTATTAAGACACTAAGATCTGATCGAGGTGGTGAATACTTGAGTGCCGAGTTCCTTGGTTACCTAAAAGAGAAAGGAATTCTCTCTCAGCTTACTCCTCCATACACTCCACAGCATAACGGTGTATCGGAGAGACGGAATCGAACCCTATTAGATATGGTACGATCCATGATGAGTAATGCTGAGTTACCGCGATCTTTCTGGGGTTATGCGCTAGAATCAGCGGCATATCTTTTGAACATGGTTCCTACCAAGACTGTGCCTACCACACCATATCAGATGTGGAGTGGGAAGAAACCCCATCTACAGTATATAAAGATTTGGGGATGTCCAGCTTTTGTTAAAAAGCAGCATGTGGACAAGCTCGAGGCACGATCAGTAAAGTGTATGTTTGTGGGATATCCAAAGCACTCCAGGGGATATCTATTCTATTACGCAGAGGAACAAAAGGTGTTTGTTTCTCGTAATGCCCATTTTCTAGAACATCAGTTTTTAGAAAAGGAATCAAGTGGGAGCGAAATAGAACTGGAAGAAATTCCAGAACCACAAACTAATACTGAAAGTTTGGTAGAACCGGTAGTTCAAGAAGAACAGAACATTCCCGCACCCCTCCGCAGGAGTAGTAGGCCGTCTCATCCGCCTGAGAGATACTACGGTTTTCTCATAGATGGGGATAGAGAGGATTGCATCATAGATGATGATGAACCTACTGACTTCCAGCAGGCCATCCAGAGCGGCGACTCGGTACGATGGCTAGATGCAATGCGGACCGAAATGGAGTCCATGTACACCAACAAAGTATGGACTTTGGACTTTGCTCCAGATGGGGTAAAACCCATAGGATGCAAATGGATCTTCAAGAAAAAGATTGGTGTAGATGGACAGGTGGAAACCTATAAGGCTAGACTTGTTGCAAAGGGTTTTCGTCAAAGACCTGGTTTGGACTATGACGAAACTTTTTCTCCAGTGGCTATGCTCAAATCCATTCGGATCCTTCTTGCTATTGCTGCCTTCCATGATTATGAAATCTGGCAGATGGACGTAAAGACGGCTTTTCTGAATGGAAATTTAGAAGAGAGCGTCTATATGGATCAGCCAGAGGGATTCAATCAGAGTGGGAGCAGCGGGAAAGTATGCAAGCTGCTTAAGTCCATTTATGGACCAAAGCAGGCATCGCGGAGTTGGAACATCTGTTTTGATGAGACAGTCAAAGAGTATGACTTTATCAAAAATCCAGATGAACCGTGCATATATAGTAAAGTTGTGGCCAGAAGTGTCGTATTCCTCGTCTTGTACGTGGATGACATTCTATTGATAGGAAATGACATTCCTATGCTACAATCTGTCAAAGGATTCTTGTCACACAGATTCTCCATGAAAGACCTGGGTGATGCCTCGTACATTCTGGGGATCCGGATCTATCGTGATAGATCCAAGAGGATGTTGGGACTTTCGCAGTCCAGGTATATCGACACTGTACTGAAAAGATTCAGTATGGAAGATTCTAAGCGCGGTAATCTACCGGCTTGTCACGGAATCACCCTCTCCAAAGAGATGTCTCCCAAGACTGATTTGGAAAGGGAACGCATGTCTATTATACCCTACGCTTCTGCAGTAGGCTCTATAATGTATGCGATGTTGTGTACAAGACCAGATGTAGCTTACGCACTGAGCGTGGTAAGCCGGTATCAGTCTGACCCAGGGGAGAAACACTGGATAGCAGTAAAGAACATTCTCAAGTACCTGAGGAGGACTAAGGAGATGTTCTTGGTTTACGGCGCTAAAGACCTCAGGTTGGAGACCTTTGCTGATTCCGGCTTCCAGAGTGATAAGGACGATTCCAAGTCCATGTCGGGTTATGTCTTTACCCTCAATGGAGGGGCGGTGTGCTGGAAGAGCTCCAAGCAGGACACCGTTGCTGACTCGACGATGGAAGCGGAGTATATAGCTGCTTGCGATGCCGCAAAAGAAGCAGTCTGGATGAAGAAGTTCCTAACAGAACTTCAGGTTGTTCCTACCATAGTTGATCCAATACCTCTGTATTGCGACAACAACGGAGCTATAGCTTTAGCGAAGGAACCAAGGTCCCATCAGAAGTCCAGACACATCTTGAGGCGGTATCACCTGATCAGGGAGATCATTGATCGTCGGGAGATCGAGGTTCGGAGAGTTGCTACTGAAGAGAACATTGCTGATCCATTCACGAAGGCCCTACCTCAGATTCAGTTCGAGAGGCTACTCGAGATCATCGGTCTGCGATATGCCAGTACATGGCCCTAGTGCAAGTGGGAGATTGTTAGTGTTTATGCCCTAGAAGGCCATTACTGTATCATACTAGCTTGTATATTACTTAATGGAAGCTTGGGATATTCACATGTATATAACAGTCTTGCTAAACATGGTAGTATGCTACTTGGTTTTTCTATCTTAATATGTGAGTGTACGTATTGATAGAGCTCTTAGGAATCTTGCTTGTCTACCAGCGTTGTGATGGCAGTCACACTAGTGGGGGCTGGGTAGTCTACAAGCACATCCTTATTCAGGTCCCTGGTCGTTGGATTATCGAGACAGAGCATCGATACTCCGGAGTAGACTGGTGTGTACGCTTCTCATCCCAGTTGGGGAGATGGTCTGTCCCACAGCCGTCAGTACATCGTACTGGAGATAGTATACAGGTGCTCGTTAGGTTACGGGTACACCGGACAGGACTCACAGGGAACTGTTGGTTGGTTTGATACCAGTCGTCAGTGAGCAGTTCCCAGGTGACATGAGTACAGCGTAGTCCGCAGACTTGACACTGCTACTTCGCCTCGAGTGTGTTCCATTGTTCTTAGATTGCTACACTACCACGGCTCAAAGGAGTCGTGCAAACAGGTAGCAGTTGGGTGCAGTCCCGAGCACTTGGAGGCAGTGGCGGTTAGACAGGATTCGTCCCTCCCGGTATTGGGAGTAGATATCGTGCTGTGTCAGAGAGCCATTACGCAAAGTCCCTGGCCAGGGCAAGCGAGATTTACTGGTAGGTTCCAGTAGTTTCTCAGGGTGTAATGGGCTTCACTCCGACACGACTTATACCGCTATTAGGGGACTGACGCTTGCCGCCCCCCTAGGCCCGATATGCGATAGTCTTGGACGAACGGACCGGACTGTATGGAGATTGTCACATCAGACTCAGTAGGAGTTCGGATGGGTTTCCTCATCGGCCTTCTTATCGACAACTACCTGGGGACCGTTACGTACAGCTAGTGCCGCTTGCGGTCTGTGGTTAAACCCACTGCCAGCGTAGTAGTCGAGTCTCTAGAGTCCCACACAGAGAGTTTCCTACTCCAGGCGAAACGATATAGAGGTTGCATGGTTTTGCGACAAAGGGTTCGGACGCATACGTGCGTTTACGCGCGTACGACTTTCGGACAGTTTTTACCAGTCGGCTTTGGTTTAAGCCAGTTACTGGTATCCGGTTATTGGATTTTTACAGTCTAAAGTTTTTCCGTATTTTTACGGATCGGAGGGCGTTCTCGTAATTGTTCGAGAAGCTTCTAGAAGATGGTGACTAAGGAGGGTTATGTGTCATATTCATTAAATGAGGTTGTGAGTCATGGTGGTGATTCATTCATTTCATTAAATGCACATTTATTGCTTAATGACTCATGCTAATGAATCACCACTAGATATTTTATGAAGCATGATTTATCATCTCTTTATTCTTTTCTCATTATTAGAAAATGCTTCATAATATATTATGATAGACTCTCTCTCATCTCATTATCATATCTCACATTCTCTCTCCTCAAGCTCTCATCTTCAAACCCTAATCCTTACACCTCATGAGTTGAGATCAAAGGATTAGTTAGACTAAACAATCCATAACCATCACTCTATATCATCCTTTCATCTTTGATTAGCAATCAAAGTTGTTTAGTTACCTCAAGTTAGAGGTTTAGCTTGGAGTTTTGCTCTCGGGTGGATCGTCTACTACCTAGAGAAGGCCGAGGAGAACAAGGAGATCGTAAAGACGAAGGACTAGTATCGATAGGTATAATCCCTTGACACTATAGTTTAGTATAGCTATGTGTTTGGTTATTAGTTGTTTAGCTTCGATTTAAGCGGTTAGTCGATGTTCGTTCTTTAAACTTGATCGTTTTTGAAAATTCCGCCTCCCCACAAGTACTGGGGTGTACTACATCGACTTACATGTTCTAAGTCATGCAAGTAACGCGGTGAACCCTCTAGAAGACAACAAACCTTAACTCGATTATGTGACCGTTTTGAACTGCCTTTTGAACCTTAGGGTTTGGGGCAGTACGGCGTGCCACATGTGAGGCGTTTGCTTGACCCTTCTACGGCTGGACCATTGGTACTGTGGCATGTGATGGATGTTTTTAAACTGATTTCATGTTGAGATATATTGGGGAAATCTTGGGTGTTTGATTATTCGATCGGAAAGTTTAACATTGTCTATTTACTGGAATGTGATACAATATTTGGAATCCACAAGTAGTTATAAGATAACTAATTTGAATATTATAAATCTAGCAGTTCAGTCTCAGATGATCGGTTGCCATGGAATTTTGATGTGATCAAAAGTCCGTCGCAATCACGTAGCGTACGTGGATACTCGCAGGGTAAACTTAATAGACAGCCACGCCCCATAGCCCCGACCAAGTGACTGTAGGAGAACCCCTTCGCCGAAAGCATCCGTTTAGGTGCTCGCGGCAGCGGTGTTCCGCCTTAATGCACTTCGTCGACGGCATCTGTGGGTGCGGCCGTCTACTAAAGTTTGCGAAGAGCATTCGATCAGGACGTCGGGAATCTTGTTGAATTGCCTGACTTGATATTGAAAAGAGTTTTCGATAATGAGACTAAAATGCGGGGTTTATAATTGTTAGGCATGTGATGTCTAAGGAATTCATTTGGTTAGGCATGCGATGTCTAAGAAGGTTGCGGATTCCAACTGTTGTAGTTTTACACTTTCTTTTCTGTGACCGTAAGCGTAGTATGTGGTGTATCGCTGGCTTCGTTGCTATACATCAACGACAATCGGGATACGCATACTTGTTTACGTTGATGATATGAGATATTATGTGTTGCTGTAATATGTTGTATTGGATCGTCGCGTTTGAATAGCCGGGGTTTTATGTGAGATGAGAGTTTTTCTTTTTCATTCATGTAAAATTCTGTTTGTATGTAATATTCTTTTATTGGGGCACTTCCAGGTAGCGGAAGATGTCACCGTTGTATATTATTTACTTTTCCGCATTAGGTAGACCCAAGGCGGGGAGCACAAGTAACCGGGTTCTAGAGTTCAGTGGGAGACCATCTCGAGGAGTCGAGACCGGGTCTCCTAACCCTAGAATTGGCAGTATTACTTGCCGCTCTCGTAGGGGTCTAGGGATGTGGGTTTGGCTATTCATCGCGACCGTGGAATCTGTGTTTTATACAGGCTCGTATTGAAAACACGGACGTCCTAGTATATCCAATATTTCATATATGTTTCTTCTATTGCAATGTTCTGTGATGAGATCATATTACTGCCTGTGATGAATGTTTATATTATATATATGAGATATATGTTATATTGCAGATTTCGTTTCAAAAGAGATGCTTGTGAAGCATATTAAAATGGGACTTCATTAATATGATTAATGAAATAAAAGAAACCTAAGATGTTGTAGAAACTTGTTTTAAAAACTGGTAGCTACAGTTCTTGCTTTGCATCGCGGTGTTCCTTGTAGAACATCCAGCACCTTATTCGATAAGGAAAGGACCGAGATCCCTTCACCGGGAGTGATTCCTTTAGCAATAACCGGCAGATGCTACAAACTCGGTTTGTCTTTTGATTGCTTCTATAGTTCTTGCTTTGCATAGTGGTATATATGATATATCCTGCACCTTATTCGATGAGGAAAGGGCCGACGATCCCTTCACCGGGAGTGACCCCTTTAGCAAAACTAGAAAAGCCTCAAAAACACTCCATTTAAAATCACTCGATTCTACAACGATATCAAGTTCATTAAGCAAAGGGTTTTCTTAAAAACCCGTCGTAGCCCTCCGTCATTTCAGATAAGTACTACTTAGTATTCGTGCTGCGGTAGTTTGGCATTCGTCAAGGCGTAGTGTACGGTAGCTAACTAGTGCTTATCTGCTAGCATACGATGCGATTGGATTAGGGTATTCGTACGGCGTTGTTTGGCATTCGTCAAGGGTCGTGCGGGAGGGTTTAATTCAATCAAGAAATGTACGGGTTGAACTTGGCTGGCGGACTATGGGTGGTTTGGCATTCGTCAAGGTCATAGGACGCTAGGGGCAAAATATTATCGGGAATTTCAAGTGTTGAAATTTGCAATGAGATTGCATACCTTCTATGAGATATTGGATCCCGATACCCGCTGCGAGTAAGAGTTACTCCTGGGAGAGTTTTACACATTACAATTAGCCGATCAAGTAGGTGTCTAGAAAGGTGTTAACGGGGTTACGCCCCTGGGAAAACGAGATTTACTTTAATTAGGTTCGTGCAAAAGCACGGGGGACCTCCTTCAAAGTACCGACACTGGCCTGGCTGAAAGATTGGCGAACTTGTAGCGTGTAATTAATCCCGGCTAGTCTTTCCTTTTAGGGTTTGAAGGAAGATTTGATGAAAACAGTGGGAGACATCCTGATTAGATATATTATATAACCAATTTAATCTTGCAAGAGCATACGCTGAGTGTTTTCTTCTCTCTCTCTCCAGGTAGCGACCATATCACGCCTTAATCAAGATAATAAAACGGATATATTGACCAAACCCACTTGTTATACTGAGCTGGGGAACGTTGGTCCCGCTCCAACTTATAATTGTTATAGGACAGAGCAGGAAATTGGGGATTACCAGAATTCCCGTGCCACCCAAACGAAGAAAGTGCATACTGATGCATCATCTTCGGGTGTGTTCATTATAGAGAACTGTTTCTCAGTATCCTTTACGTCCTGGGTATGTGATACCGCATCAGGATCCCGCATATGTAATTTATTACATGGGCTACAGATAGGTAGAGAACTGAGAACGGGTGATAAGTTTCATGAGACAGAAAACGGTGCAAGTGTTGCAGCCAAGTCTGTTGGTCACCATCACTCTGTATTACCAGAATACATTGATTCTGAACAAATGTTATTAGATACCGAACCTGATATACAAAATCATATCAGTCTCTTTATTAGTAAAGAAAGGATATAATTTTGTATTGTTGGATAATGTTTTGAACATTTCCTATATCAAGAGTTGATCGGTTCAGGCACGTCATCTAAAAGCATTGTCGTTCTAAATCAAACTACAGTTCTTAGTATACGGAGCACACACAAGAGGAAGAGTTCAGAAATGAACGAATCCTTCTTAAGGTATTGTAGACTAGGTCATATCAATGCGACCCGACTAGCTATGTTACATATAGATGCATATTTAAATTAGTTTGAATTTACATCTTGTGAAACTTGCCGGCCATGTCACAATGATAAGATGACCACAGCTCTGTTTATTGGAAACAAAGAAAGAGTTAGTGAACTCTTGGGATTGATACATGTTGATGTATGTAAGGTCCCCTGTCTACACATGCCAAGATCGGTTCTTTCGACTTCATTACATTCTCTGATAATCTCTCAAGATTCAGACATATGTTTCTGTTGAAACACAGGTCCGAACCTTTTGAGATATTCACAAAATATAAATTAGAAGTAGAGAACCAAAATACGGGTATAAGTATTATGTCCTTTGATGAGATCAAGGAGGAGAATACTTGAACACAGAATTCCTGGACTATTCTAAAGGAGAATGAGATTCTCTCTCAGCATTACTCCTTCGTATACACCATAGCACGTCGGTGTATCGGGGCGGAGCAATCACACCCTATATGATATGGTGTGCTCTATGATGAGTACTGCTGAGTTTCCTATTTCCTTTTGGGAGTTATGCACTTGAGAAGCTGCATAACTATTGAATAGGGTTCAAATCAAATCAGTTGCCTACCACTTCATATATGATATGGAAAGGGAAGAGCCCATATCTTAAGTTGGTTAAGATTTAGGTTGTCCGGCCTATGTCTAAAAGCAAAATCCTGACAAGCTCGAGGCAAGTTCTGTTATATAGAACTGGAAGGGTTCCAGCTATACAAACTGCAACTGATGATTTGGTAGAACCAAAGGATTCAATAGTTTCCAACGAACCTCAGCCTCTCCGCCGATCTAGTAGGGTTCCTCACCCACCTGAGAGATACTTCGGTTTCTCTATGACAGTGGGAGCGAGGATTGCATCATGAGATGATGACCCAACTAGTTTCGAGCTGGCCATCAGGAGTGGGACTCTGTAAGAATGGCTGGATGCTTATCGATCTGAGATGGAATCCTTATACACCAACAAAGTATGGACTTTGGTTGCTTTATCTGAAGGGTTAAATCCCTATCAAGAGCAAGTATATCTTGAGAAGATTACTTGGTGTACATGGAAAAGTTGAGACTTTCAAAGCTAGACTTGTTAAAGGTTTGCATCATAGACCAGGTATGGATTGTTTTGAAACCTTTTCTAAGGATCTATGCTTAAGTCCATCCAGATCCTACTTGCCACGGCTACATACCATGACTACGATATCTGGTGGTTGGGTGTCATGACTGCTTTTCTAAATGCTGATTTAGAAGATAGCATCTATAAGTACACAGCCAGAGGGCTTCATAGACAGTTGGAGCAGCGGAAACGTGTGCAAGATGTTTTATATGATAAAACAGGCATCGCGGAGTTGGAACATCTGTTTTGATGTGGTAGTCAAAGAGTTTGACTTCATCAAAATGGTAGATGAACCTTGTATATACAAAAAGGTAGTAAGGAGTATGGTGGTGATCTTCGTAGAGTACGTGGATGACATACTCTTGATAGGGAAGGAGTTTCCTATGCTACGCTCGGTCAGTCTCCGCTTATCACAAGGATTCTCCATATAAGATCAAAGTGATACCTCCTAAATCCTTGGTTTTGGATCTATGAGATAGATCTAATTGGATGTTAGGACACTCACTAGCTGTAGTGAGATGGTATCAATCGATCCTGGGGAGAATCACTGGAAAGGTTCCAGGCTGATAAGGACGACTGAATGTCAGTCGCAGGCATTGTCTTTACCCTCAGTGGAGGGACGGTATGTTGGAAGAGTTCCAAGCTAGATACCGTGACTTACTAGACGATTAAAGGCAAGATACCTCGTTACCAAGGATGCTACCAAAGAGGCAGTCTGGATATATATAAGTTCATAAGATGAACTTCGTTCCTACCATTGTGTGACAATGGAGTTGTGGCTTTAGCCAAGGAACTACCGTCCCATCAGAAATCCAGCTATAATTCTTAGGCAGTATCACCTGATCATGGAGATGGATGATCTCCAGGGAAATCAAGGTAAGGAGAGTAGACACAGAGGACGACAGCGCGGATCCACTCACAAAGGCCTTTTTCCCAGTAGAGACTTTTATGGGATGGTTGAGTATGAGATACTTCAACCGCAGCCAATTGTTGGGTATGCGATACCATAACAGATGGCCCTAGTGCAAGTGGGAGATTGTTAGTTATATGTATGCCCTAGAGGCCATTACTGTACATACGATGTATATTGTAATGGATGCTTGGACATATATAGGGAGGACTTTCATGCTCGACATGATAGTATGCTATCTGGTTGTACTTTGTCTTAACATGTACTCTGATTGTCTCTATATTACATGTTGATAAAGCCCTTAGGATATGTACTCAACTACTGGGACTATGATGAGATCATACTAGTGGGGCCACGGTAGTCGACGAGTACATCCTATAACTGTTCCTAGTCGAGGGTGTATCGAGACAGGGTATCGATACACCAGAGTAGACTAGCGTATACGCATCTTGACCCATATGATGGGCGATGGATGATCCCATATCCATCGGTGTTTGACATCAAGGATGGTGTACGGGTGCTCAGTGGAGACTGCGTACACTGGAGGGACTCGCCGAGAACTCTCAGATGGTATTATACCTCACGTCAGATGGCAGTTCTCCGGTGATACTGGTACATAGTAGTCTGTTGACCCGAGATCGTCATAGAGTCTTGTGTGATTCCCACTGTGCTTTGATTTCCATCATACCACGTCCAAGAGGGCATGCAAAAAGGTGGCTTTTGGGTACAGTCCCGAATCACATGGAGGCAATGAGCGATAGGAGGGGATTCGTCTCTCCCGGTATAGGGAGTTGATGTTGTGCTGTGTTCGATTGGCTATAACCGGAAATCCCTGGCCAGGGTTGCTGAGATTTACTGGTAAGTGTTATCAGTAGTTTCTTGAACTGTTATAGACCTCATATCGACACGACTTATCGAGCTACTGGGGTCTGACGTTTACCACCCCTAGGCGAGATATGCGACATATCAGACGACGAGACCGGACTGTACGGGAGTGTTACTATTTGGATTCACAGGAGAATGTACAGGCTTGCTTGTTGATCTTCTGAGCTCTCAATACCTGGGTAGCTGTTACGTTTAGCTGACCGCTTGCAGCTTGTGGGTGTTTGATATGATCATCACCTACTGCCGGCGTATTGACGATTCTTTAGAGTCCTACACAGAGGTTTCTTGGCTCAGGCAAAACGGACTAGGAGCACATATGTGATATGTGCGGGACCGAGGATAATACGATATGAGATACCGTATTCTATTCTCGCGATATTTGATATCAACCGGGTCATCGGATCAAGTGTTGATTCGATGAATCGGTACGGATTAATATTAGTCGGTTATATGCGATATAGCCGGATTGTCGGATCTGTTAGTTATGTATATGCCCTAGAGGCTATTGTTGTACATATGATGTATATTATAATGGATGCTTGGATATATATAGAGATGACTTTCTTGCTCGTCATGATAGTATGCTATTTGGTTTCACTTTATCTTAACATGTTGACTTGTATTGGTTTACTGTTTTACTCTCACATGTTGATAAAGCCCTTAGGATCTGTACTCGACTACTGGGACTATGATGAGATCATACTAGTGGGGCCGCGGTAGTCGATGAGTACATCCTATAACTGTTCCTAGTCGAGGGTATATCGAGACAGGGCATCGATACACCAGAGTAGACTAGCGTATACGCATCTTGACCCATATGATGGGTGATGGATGATCCCATATCCATCGGTGTTTGACATCAGAGATGGTGTACGGGTGCTCAGTGGAGACTGGGTACACTGGACGGACTCGTCGAGAACTCCCAGATGGTGATATACCACACGTCAGATGGCAGTTCTCCGGTGACACTGGTACAGGGTAGTCTGTAGACCCGAGATCATCATGGAGTCTTGTGTGATTCCCACTGTGTTTTGATTTCCACCTTACCACGTCCAAGAGGGCGTGCAAAACGGTGGCTTTTGGGTACAGTCCCGAATCACATGGAGGCAATGAGCGATAGGAGGGGATTCGTCTCTCCCGGTATAGGGAGTTGATGTTGTGCTGTGTTCGATTGGCTATAACTGGAAGTCCCTGGCCAGGGCTGATATAGAGATTTACTGGTAAGTGTTACTAGTAGTTTCTCGACCCGTTATGAGCCACACATCGACACGACTTTTCGGTTACTGGGGTCTGACGTATACCACCCCTAGACTTGATATGCGACATATCAGACGAACAGACCGGACTGTACGGGAGTGTTACTGATTGGATTCACAGGAGAACGCACAGGCTAGCTTGTTGATCTTCTGATCGCTCAATACCTGGGTGGCTGTTACGTTTAGCTGACCGCTTGCAGCTTGTGGGTGTTTGATATGATCATCACCTGCTACCGGCGTATTGACGATTCTTTAGAGTCCTACACAGAGGTTTCTTGGCTCAGGCGAAACGGAGTAGAGGCACATATGTGATATGTGCAGGACCGAGAATAATGCGATATGGGATACCGTATTATATTCTCGCGATATTTAGATATGAACCGGGACATCGGATCAAGTGTTGATTCGATGAATCGGTACATGATATATTAGTCGGTAATATTCGATATAGCCGGATCATCGGATCAAGTGTTGATTCGATGATTTAATGTATAATAATATATATGATATATTGTATTACATTATCTAATATTGGCTCGCTTTATTATTTCATTTTCTCACTGGATGATACATTGATATATATGCGATATATGTTAATTGTATTATTTTCTTTTGTTGCAAATATATAATATATATGTGATATATATTATTGTGACATGATATGATTAATTGTTAAACTTGTTTAAGGATGATTAATTGAGGTTAGGGTTTGATTAGGGTTAGATGCTTCATGCACCTTCTAGAAGCATTCTTCTTTTGTCATGGTTAAGATATTTTGTGATGACACTTTTTTAACTCAACCAAACCCTAACTCTAGTTATTTCTCTACACAATCTTAGCCACTCATCCTTGACCATAGTTTATATACATCAATCATATACTTTCTTTCTATTCATCACAAAAGAAAAATAATTGATTATCATTTCCATTATCATCTTCTTCTCTCTTGAAAAGCTTACTTGATTTTCTTTAAGTGATGAATAAATATGAGAAAATGAATTAAAAAGAAAGCAAAAATACTACTCTCTCATCCTCATCTCATCTAGCCCATGTGATTAGTGTGTTCATCTCTTTAGAGTGAGAAAGCTTGAGTCTTTACAAATTCGACGTAGATCATCGGAGATTTGGAACACTTCAAGCTAGCATGGATCGTTCGAGTCGTGGAGCCTCTCATGAGTCCGGGAGATTGTGGATCGCGGCAAAGGGACTTCTACTCGGAGCTTGTGAAGCGAAGGAGCGGACTACAAAGGTTGTAATCCCTCACACTTAGATAAAAGTTATCATCTTGTATGTTAAACCCTAATAATCTAGCAAAGATCCCGGCTTTGGGTTGTTCGGCACGTCTAAATTTTTATCCGGGCATGTTTGATGCCTTATGAACCTTCACAAGAGTGCCTAGAAACCCTACAGTGGTATCAGAGCCTAGCTAGAGCATTAGGCGATGTGTTTACGAAGTTAAAACTCCGATCGAACCCGAACCGACGGAAAAAGCCCCCTCTCTGGAAATTTTTCAAAATTTGGGAATTTTCTGAATTAAAAATATGTAAAAAAAATCAGCAGGGAATTCTAAGAATTACCATAAAACCCGGGCCCCCAATTCGTCCAAACGGCGGCGGAACCGCGGCGCAAGCATGCTTGCGCGGCGGTTCCGCGGCGGATTCATGGATTGGCGACACGTGGCTTTTATGGTAATATCCGTAGGTGCTTGTTGATGCTTCTGGATATTTTTAAAAGTGATTCCAGTGTTGTTTAAATCTGGGGTTTATTTTGTAATAGTAGATTCGATCGAAATATTTAAATTCGTATTTCTTTCCGGATATTTAGAAACTGTTAAACTATTTGAACGGATATCATTAACTCACTGTTTCCCGGTACGTAAAACTTTCAAGTGTTGAATTTTTATCGGATTTAAATCTTTCGGAAAAATTGTACAAGTTAAGCGGTGGACCCTCTAGAAGACAACAAACCTTAACTCGATTATGTGACCATCTTGAACTGCCTTTTGAACCTTCGGGTTTGGGGCAGTACGGCGTGCCACATGTGAGGTGTTGGCTTGACCCTACAACGGCTGGATCACCGATACTGTGACGTATTCTGGGATTATTTGAACTCCGCTCAAGTGTTGAGAAATTTAGGAAATTTTGGGTATTTGATTATCTGTTCGGAAAGTTTAATACTGTCTATTTATCTGGAATGCGATACAATATGTGGAATTCATAGAGTTAGGCATGAAATGCGAAGTATGTGATATTTCGGATTTACGATGTCTAAAGTGATTGTGGATTCCAAATATTGTAGTTTTACACTTTCTTTTCTGTGACCGTAAGTGTAATATGTGATATCCCCGGTTTCGTTGCTATATGTCAACGACAATTGGGATGCGTATATTTACTTACGTTGATGATATGTGATATTATGTGTTGCTGTGATATGTTATATTGGATCGCCGCGTTCTGAATAGCCGGGGGTTTTATGTGAGATGAGGGTTTTTATTTTCATTCATGTAAAATTCATTTGTAATGTAATATTCTTTTATTTGGGGCACTTCCAGGTTGCGGTTGCTGTCACCAGTGTATATTATTTACTTTTCCGCATTAGGTAGACCCAAGGAGGGGAGCACAAGTAACCGGGTTCTAGGGTTCAGTGGGAGGCCATCTCGAGGAGTCGAGACCGGGTCTGCTAACCCTAGAATTGGCAGTGTTACTTGCCGCTCTCGTAGGGGTCTTGGGATGTGGGTTTGGCTATTCGTCGAGACCGTGGAATCCGTGTTTTATACAGGCTCGTATTGAAAACACGGACGTCCTAGTATATCCAATATTTCATATATGTTCTTCTGCTGCAATGTTCTGTGATGAGATCATATTACTGCCTGAGACGAATGCTTATACTGTATATATATGTTGATATATAAATATTACTGCTTTCGTTTCTTCTGTGATGCTTAGGAAGCATAAGCTGATGGGATATTTATTAATGAGATTAATAAAAAGAAAAGAAACCTAAAGATGTTGTAGAATCAAAAACTTTATAAAAAGGGTAGCTACAGTTTTGCATTGCACAGTGATATATATGATATATCCTGCACCTTATTCGATGGGGAAAGAGCCGACGATCCCTTCACCGGGAGTGACCTCTTTAGCGAAACTGGCAGATGCTACAAAACGCGGTTTGTCTTTTGAATGCTTTTAGTGTTTTGCTTTGCACAGTGGTATATATGATATATCCTGCACCTTATTCGATGAGAAAAGGGCCGACGATCCCTTCACTGGGAGTGACCCCTTTAGCGAAACTAAGAAAAGCCTCAAAAACACTCCTTTTCAAAACACTCGATTCTACGACGATATCAAGTTCATTACGCTCAGGGTTTTCTGAAAAACCTGCGTAGCCCTCCGTCATTTCAGATAAAGACTATTTAGTATTCGTGCTGCGTTTATTGGCCTTTGTCAAGGCGTAGTGTGCGGTAGCTAACTGGTACTTATCTGTTTAAACATATGATGTGATTGGATTAGGGTATTCGTACGACCTTGTTGGCCTTTGTCAAGGGTCGTGCGGGTGGGTTTAATTTCAATCAAGAAATGACGGGTTGAACTTGACTAGCTTCCTATGGTTTGTTGGCCTTTGTCAAGGTCATAGGGGTTAGGGGCAAAAGCATTATCGGGAATTTCAAGTGTTGAAATTTGCAATGAGATTGCATACCTCCTATGAGATAGTTGGATCCCGATACCCACTGCGAGTAAGTGTTACTCCTGGGAGAGTTTTACACAGGACAATTAGCCGATCAAGTAGGTGTCTAGAAAAGTGTTAACGGGGTTACGCCTCTGGGAAAACGAGGTTTACTTTAATTAGGTCCGTGCGAAAGCACGGAGAACCTCCCTCAAAGTACTGACACTGATCTGGCTGAAAGATTGACGAAATTGTAAGGTGTAATTAATCCCGGCTAATCTTACCTTTTATGGTTTTAAGGTAGATTTGATAAAACCAGTAGGAGACATCCTGATTAGATAAGATAATAACCAATCTAATCTTGCAAGAGCATACGCTAAAAGTGTTTTCTTCTCTCTCTCTTCAGGTAGCAACCATGTCAGGCCATAATCAAGATAATAATATGGATGTATTGACTGAACCCAATTATTGTACTGAGCTAGGGAATGTTGGACCCGTTCTTTCTTATAAGAGTTATAAGACTGAACAGGAAATAGAAGAATATCTGGATTCTCACGCCGACCAAAAGAACATGCATGTTGATGCATCTTCTTCGGGTGTGTTAGTTATTGAGAACTGTTTCTCAGTTCACCCTACGTCCTGGGTATTAGATACCGGATCAGGATCCCACATATGTAAATTGTTACATGGGCTGTGAAAAGGTAGAGAACTAGGAAAAGGTGATCATTCCGTTCAAGTAGGGAACGGTGCAAGTATTGTAGCCAAAGCAGTTGGCGAGTATCACCTTGTATTACCAAGTCGTAATACACTGATTCTGAATGAGTGTTATTATATACCGAACATGATGTGCAACATTATATCAGTTTTTTTATTAAGTAAAGAAGGATATAATTTTGTAGTAAAGGATAATGTTACGAACATATTCCTAGATCAAAAGTTGATTGCATCAGGCTCGTTACATAATGGCATATTCATTCTAAATCAGAATACAGTCCTGAATATACAAAACACACACAAGAGGAAAAGTTCAGAAATGAACGAATCCTACTTGTGGCATTGTAGACTTGGTCATATCAATGCGACACGACTGGCTAAGTTACATAAAGATGGTTATTTGAATTCGTTCGAATTATCATCTTATGATACTTGCCATTCATGTCTCAAAGGAAAAATGACCAAAGCTCCGTTTAGTGGACACGGAGAAAGAGTTACCGAACTCTTAGGACTGCTACATGTGATGTATGCGGTCCCATGTCTACGCATGCCAAGAATGGTTCTTCCTACTTCATTACATTCACTGACGATCTCTCAAGATTCGGATATGTGTTCCTGATGAAACATAAGTCTGAAGCTTTTGAGAAATTCAGAGAATATAAGCACGAAGTAGAGAATCAAACGGGCAGAAGTATTAAGATTCTTCGATCTGATCGAGGAGGTGAATACTTAAGCAGTGAGTTCCTAGATTATCTAAAAGAGAATGGGATTCTCTCTGAGCTTACTCCTCGTTATACACCACAGCACAACGGTGTATCTGAGCGGAGAAATCGCACCCTATTAGATATGGTGCGCTCGATGATGAGTACAGCTGAGTTACCTATTTCCTTCTGGGGGCATGCACTGGAGACAGCAGCATACCTATTGAATCAAGTTCCAACTAAATCTGTACCTACCACACCATATGAGATATGGAGTGGGAAGAGACCATGTCTTAAACGAGTTAAGATATGGGGTTGTCTGGCCTATGTCAAAAGGCAAAATCCAGACAAACTCGAGGCACGGTCAGTTCTATGCAAGTTTGTGGGATATCCCAAACATTCACATGGATATCTTTTCTACCATCGCGAGGAACAAAAGGTGTTTGTTTCTCGTCATGCCACCTTTTTAGAAAAAGAATTTCTTACAAAACAAATTAGTGGCGAAGAGGTAGAACTGGAAGAAATTCCAGCTACACAAACTCAAACTGAAACTGAAGATTTGGTAGAACCGGAGGATTCAATAGTACCCAACGAACCCCAGCCTCTCCGCCGATCTAGTAGGGTTTCTCGTCCACCTGAGAGATACTACGGTTTTCTCATATTGATGGTGGAAGCGAGGATTGCATCATGGATGATGATAACCCGACTAGTTTCGAGCAGGCCATCACGAGTAGTGACTCTGTGAAATGGCTGGATGCAATCCGATCTGAGATGGAATCCATGTACACCAATAAAGTATGGATTTTGGAAAATGCTCCTGAAGGGGTAAAACCCATTGGGAGCAAGTGGATTTTTAAAAAGAAATTTGGTGTAGATGGAAAAGTTGAGACTTTCAAAGCTAGGCTTGTAGCAAAGGAATTTCGTCAACGACCAGGTGTGGATTATGACGAAACCTTTTCTCCAGTGGCTATGCTTAAGTCCATCCGGATCTTACTTGCCATTGCTGCATAGCATGACTACGAAATCTGGCAAATGGATGTTAAGACCGCCTTTCTGAACGGTGATTTAGAAGAGTGCGTGTACATGACTCAGCCAGAGGGCTTCGTAGATAGTGGGAGCAGCGGAAAGGTGTGCAAGCTGCTTAAATCCATTTATGGGTTAAAGCAAGCATCGCGGAGTTGGAACATCTGTTTTGATGTTGTAGTCAAAGAGTTTGACTTCATCAAAAATATAGATGAACCTTGTATCTATAAGAAGGTAGCAGAGGGTAAGGTTTTCTTCCTCGTATTGTACGTGGATGACATACTCTTGATAGGAAATGATATTCCTATGCTGCAATCAGTCAAGCTCTTCTTATCATAGAGATTCTCAATGAAAGATCTAGGTGATGCCTCCTGCATATTGGGAATCATGATCTATAGAGATAGATCTAAACGGATACTGGGATTGTCCCAATCCAGGTACATTGACACCATACTAAAGAGGTTTAGTATGGAAGAATCCAAGCGTGGGAACCAACCCACGATCTCTGGACTCACTCTCTCCAAAGAGATGTCTCCCAAGACTGATTTGGAGAGAGCTCGCATGCAAGGGATACCCTATGCTTCGGCAGTAGGATCTATCATGTATGCGATGCTATGTACCAGACCCGATGTAGCATACTCACTAAGTGTAGTAAGTCGGTATCAAGCAGATCCTGGAGAGAGTCATTGGACAGCAGTGAAGAACATTCTCAAGTACTTACGAAGGACTAAGGAGATGTTCTTGGTGTATGGTAAGGGAGAACTCCAGGTGGAGTCCTTTACCGATTCCAGCTTCCAAAGTGATAAGGACAACTCTAAGTCGCATTCGGGTTTTGTCTTTACCCTCAATGGAGGGGCGGTATGTTGGAAGAGTTCCAAACAGGATACCGTTGCAGACTCGACGATGGAGGCTGAATACATCGCTGCCAACGATGCTGCTAAAGAGGCTGTCTGGATCAAGAAGTTCATTAGTGAACTTGGTGTGGTTCCATCCATTGAGCATCCAATACCTCTGTATTGCGATAACAATGGAGCTGTGGCATTAGCCAAGGAACCCAGGTCCCATCAAAAGTCCAGACATATTCTGAGGCGATATCACCTGATCGGGGAGATAGTTGATCGCCGGGAGATCGAGGTCAGGAGAGTAGATACGAAGGACAACACTGCGGATCCATTCACGAAGGCTATTCCCCAGATACAGTTTGAGAGATTATTCGAGATGCTAGGTATGCGATACTACAGCAGTTGGCCTTAGTGCAAGTGGGAGATTGTTAGTTATGTATATGCCCTAGAGGCCATTGTTGTACATATGATGTATATTATAATGGATGCTTGGATATATATAGAGATGACTTTCTTGCTCGTCATGATAGTATGCTATTTGGTTTCACTTTATCTTAACATGTTGACTTGTATTGGTTTACTGTTTTACTCTCACATGTTGATAAAGCCCTTAGGATCTGTACTCGACTACTGGGATTATGATGAGATCATACTAGTGGGGCCGCGGTAGTCGATGAGTACATCCTATAACTGTTCCTAGTCGAGGGTATATCGAGATAGGGCATCGATACACCAGAGTAGACTAGCGTATACGCATCTTGACCCATATGATGGGTGATGGATGATCCCATATCCATCGGTGTTTGACATCAGAGATGGTGTACGGGTGCTCAGTGGAGACTGGGTACACTGGACGGACTCGCCGAGAACTCCCAGATGGTGATATACCACACGTCAGATGGCAGTTCTCCGGTGACACTGGTACAGGGTAGTCTGTAGACCCGAGATCGTCATGGAGTCTTGTGTGATTCCCACTGTGTTTTGATTTCCACCTTACCACGTCCAAGAGGGCGTGCAAAACGGTGGCTTTTGGGTACAGTCCCGAATCACATGGAGGCAATGAGCGATAGGAGGGGATTCGTCTCTCCCGGTATAGGGAGTTGATGTTGTGCTGTGTTCGATTGGCTATAACTGGAAGTCCCTGGCCAGGGCTGATATAGAGATTTACTGGTAAGTGTTACTAGTAGTTTCTCGACCCGTTATGAGCCACACATCGACACGACTTATCGGTTACTGGGGTCTGACGTATACCACCCCTAGACTTGATATGCGACATATCAGACGAACAGACCGGACTGTACGGGAGTGTTACTGATTGGATTCACAGGAGAACGCACAGGCTAGCTTGTTGATCTTCTGATCGCTCAATACCTGGGTGGCTGTTACGTTTAGCTGACCACTTGCAGCTTGTGGGTGTTTGATATGATCATCAACTGCTACCGGCGTATTGACGATTCTTTAGAGTCCTACACAGAGGTTTCTTGGCTCAGGCGAAACGGAGTAGAGGCACATATGTGATATGTGCAGGACCGAGAATAATGCGCTATGGGATACCGTATTATATTCTCGCGATATTTAGATATGAACCGGGATATCGGATCAAGTGTTGATTCGATGAATCGGTACATGATATATTAGTCGGTAATATTCGATATAGCCGGATCATCGAATCAAGTGTTGATTCGATGATTTAATGTATAATTCTATATATGATATATTGTATTACATTATCTAATATTGGCTCGCTTTATTATTTCATTTTCTCACTGGATGATACATTGATATATATGCGATATATGTTAATTGTATTATTTTCTTTTGTTGCAAATATATAATATATATGTGATATATATTATTGTGACATGATATGATTAATTGTTAAATATGTTTAAGGATGATTAATTGATGTTAGGGTTTGATTAGGGTTGGATGCTTCATGCACCTTCTAGAAGCATTTTTCTTTTGTCATGGTTAAGATATTTTGTGATGACACTTTTTAACCCAACCAAACCCTAACTCTAGTTATTTCTCTACACAATCTTAGCCACTCATCCTTGACCATGGTTTATATACATCAATCATATACTTTCTTTCTATTCATCACAAAAGAAAAATAATTGATTATCATTTCCATTATCATCTTCTTCTCTCTTGAAAAGCTTACTTGATTTTCTTTAAGTGATGAATAAATATGAGAAAATGAATTAAAAAGAAAGCAAAAATACTACTCTCTCATCCTCATCTCATCTAGCCCATGAGATTAGTGTGTTCATCTCCTTAGAGTGAGAAAGCTTGAGTTTTTGCAACTTCGACGTAGATCATCGGAGATTTGGAATACTTCAAGCTAGCATGGATCGTTCGAGTCATGGAGCCTCTCATGAGTCCGGGAGATTGTGGATCGCGGCAAAGGGACTTCTACTCGGAGCTTGTGAAGCGAAGCAGCGGACTACAAAGGTTGTAATCCTTCACACTTAGATAAAAGTTATCATCTTGCATGTTAAACCCTAATAATCTAGCAAAGATCCCGGCTTTGGGTTGTTCGGCACGTCTAAATTTTTATCCGGGCATGTTTGATGCCTTATGAACCTTCACAAGAGTGCCTAGGAACCCTACAGGATCAAGTGTTGATTCGATAATTTAATGTATAATAATATATATGATATATTAAATTACATTAACTAATATTAGCTCACTAAAAGATTCTTTTTCTCACTCGGGTAATACATTGATATATATGCGATATATGTTAATTGTATTATTTTATTTGGTTACAATATATATTATATATGTGATATATAATATTGTAACATGATATGATAACTAATGCAACATGTTTAGTAAAGATTAATCAAGATTAGGGTTTGATTTGGGTTAATGACTTCTAGTAGATTCTAGAAGGTTTTCTATTTTGTTTTGGAAAAGATATTTTCAAGTGACTCATTCTTAACCCAACCCAAACCCTAACCCTTGGTCAATTCTCTACAATGGTTAAGTCAACCATGGTTGCATAATTCATCATTATCTCTTTTGCATTATTCATCACAAAAGGAATTCTATTATTGTTCATCTTCTTCCTTCATTCTCTTCATGGAAAAAGCTTGCTAGCTTTTTTTCCATTGTGATGAATAAATATGAGAAAAAGATAAATAAAGAGAGCAAAAATTCTACTTCATCATCCTCATCTTCCCATGCCATTTAGATGAGGGTGTTCACATCATTTCATGAGTGTTAGCTTGTGTTAACGGAACTTCAAGGTAGATCATCTCAGTATCGAAGATCGGAAGCAAAGGTTGCATCTTTCTCTTCGTGGAACCTCTCGAGAGTCCGGAACCCGATGATCGCAGCGAAGGGACCACAACACGGAGCATATGAAGTGAAGGACCGGATCTACAAAGGTTGTAATCCCTCTCACTTAGTGTTAAAGTTGTTAACATGTTAGTTTTCGCCTAATCTCTAGTTTAAAGATCCGTATTCGGGTTGTTCGGCACGGTTAATTTTTTAATCGGGCATGGTTGATGCCTCGTAGACCCTTGTGCGCGTGCATAGCAACCCTAAACACGTGTCGGCACACGTGTCGGTGGGTGTCGGTGCTTTGACCTGGCTTTCTTAGGGTAGTCTTGTAATTTCAAGTATGGATCAGATGTAAAACCTAGGGTTTCTCCTGTCTATAAATAGGAAAGCCTACAGCCTCTTTTGGGGCATGCCTATTTTAATTTCTAGATTAAATTTTCATTCCATTGTAATCGTCAAGTGGTGTCAATAAAAGTAAGTTTTTTTTATCTTGCATTCTTCGTAATTGAAATTTAGTTTTCTGCTATTTTTTATCTGTCTTTATTTATCTGCAAGTTAAATAGTTTATTTAAAAGAAAAAATTATAAAAATGAATCTCATCGTAATTTCCCTAATGAGTGAGTAATTCCTCACTTGTTAGGGTTAGGATTGGGTAGGTTTGAGAGATGGAAATCTCTCACTCCTTTCTTGCCCTTATAACATTTTAAATTAGGACTTTATGTGAATCAAACACACACCGCTCACTACGGCACCCTATCCTACGAGATAGCGGTGATTTCCTAGTTAGACCAGTTGTGGTTGATTTACATAGAGGTTAGGGCTAAGAGTTAAGAAAGGACGGACAAGGACCAAAAGATAGAAACTACGTTTCTTCCTAGTCATGCTAATCCCCTTTGTTAACTATTACCCTAACACCTATGTTCTTAATTAGGGCAAAGGAAGCAGTGAGTAGAGTTTTATTTCCAAACTACCATAATCCTAACCCTAGCAAGGCTTTAATTCAAATTAAATTCAATCTTAGTTTTTATAAAAATCAAAAAATACCAAAAAAATAGGAATTAACTAGTAAGAACTTAAAGATAGAACACGTTTTCCCTGTGGACAGACCCGTACTCAACCGGCTAGCTACCAAGCGACACCATTATTGATTGTGGTATATTCTTAATTTTGATTTTAAAACGCACGTACGCAAAAAGAGACAAACAATCAAATGGCGCCGTTGCCGGGGATAGCGATAGTTATTTTCTTTTTGTAATTTCGGGTTGATTGAAATTGATTTTTTTTTATAAAAACTGAAAAATATAAAAACATAAAAAATATCATCTTGTTATTTTTTGAAGGGTTTTGTGTGAATTGCGCAGGAAAGGAAGAAGGACAGATTCAGATTTGGAGCTAGCTCGGTGAACAAATCTAGAAACAGAAGATCTGAATAGACAGAGGAGAATCAAAACAGCACAGAACAAATTTTTTGGGATCCGAACCAACCATTACACCACGGAACCGCGGCGGGAAGAGGCGTTTGACCGCGGATCCGCGGTCAATTGCTGACATCAGCGAACCAAATTCCTCTATGAGTATTTCTTGTCTTCTCTGTAACCTCCTGAGCTCCACTGAAAAATTTTCCTGCAGGGTTCTTTGCGCAAAACTTCTTCTCCGGCTCCAATAAATCAATTTTGTGCAGGATTCTTTGCGCCGCAAATAAAATAATTTTTTTTGCAAGTGTTTTAGATTTTTGTGTGATTATTGCTTTGCATATTTAAAACGGAAATTAAGGGGCTATAACACCAATCCAGATTGGGTGGGGATTTCATTACCCTTCCTAAGACCCCAGAAATCACAAAAAGCATATGCATCAACCCTCGAGTTAATTAAAAAATATCTAGACTCAGCCAATTAAGGACTGTCGCGCTCATTAGGACCGAGGAAAGTTGTGGGCAATCGGCCATTTATCTAAACCTGATTTTGTGGTGCCTAGGCTAGATAAGTGAGAAAGGTAATTTTAAAAGGCCCGCCTCACGGTGATTCGTGAGCGGATCCCTTATTTCTTCACTTTTGCTTACCTGGCCACAATTGGCGGTGAAGAGGCGATTTGAAGGATATCTCACAACTTGTCGCTTTGGACCAGTTTGGAGCAGTCTAGTTGACTTAGGAGACCCTAGCTTTAGGCTTGATTGTGCAGGCTTAAATTGTGACTGTTTGAATGTGTGTCGTAGTTCCTTACAAAATCATTTGCAAAAATCTTTATAAAAAAAAAACAAATTTTTTTACAAAAACTTGCCATTTGTCGCTAGAAATCCATTGCACCCAACTTTCACCCACATTTTCTCCATTGACGTTTTCTTACCCCCACCTTCTACTTTTTGACTACACTACACCTCATTTAGTGTATGTCCGGTTGGACTAGAGACACTAGAGCCCTTTTAGTCCGTGTCTCGTTAGTCCCTACCGACGACGCGTTCGACTCTGAAGTCGAAATTCCATCCACTTCTTTACTTTCATCTTAAAATTCATCATCTTCTAAGGAGATGTCAGGATACAATCCTAACAACCCTTTACCTCCTGTTGAAGCGCCCCAGCGAATTGCGCTCTAGGATCTTTTCTATCCAACCCGCACTGCACTTCCTATTTGTCTTTCACTTCCGCCGGCTAATGGGGATAATTTCGAAATTAAGCCCCACTTCATCAATATGTTGCTCAAATTTCACGGGCTGGAATCCGAAGATGCCTACATCTTCATTAAAAAATTCCAGAATGTTTGTGCAATGATGAAGACCACCCAACTTTCCGATGATGCTATAAGGCTACGAGTCATTCCATTCACTTTATGTGACCTAGCTGAAAAGTGGCTGTATGGTACAGTATCGCATTCCATAAAACGTTAGGAAGAGTTTGTTAAAGGTTTTCTTAAAAAGTTTTACCCACACCACAAGACAGCGAGAATTCGAAATGAAATTAATCAATTTTCCCATCTTCCGTCCGAACCTTTTTGGAAGTGTTTTGAACGATTTAAGGACCTTCTTGTTCAGTGCCCTCAACACGGTATCGAGAGATGGCAACTTTGCCAAACTTTATATGAAGGACTAAACCCAGCAACTAAGCAGTTGCTGGAAACCATTTTTCAAGGTCACTTCCTAACCAAATCTGACGAGGAAGCTTGGCAATTTCTCGACGATCTTGCTGAACAAACGCTTCAGTAGGAAAGCACTAGACAGACCTCTTCGTCCACTTCATCTACTTCCGCTGGTCAGTCTAGGGCAGGTGTTCACCAACTTGATATGTCAATTGCAATGAAAGCCGAAATGGCAGCAATTACACGTAAATTAGAAGCTATTGAGAGAAAATTCTCATCGCCTTCTCCTGCCCCCGCTTTACCCCCTCGCACTATATGCGCTTGTTGTTCGGATCCGTTCCATTTGACCGAAGAGTGTCCTTACAACCCACCTGCTCAAGGACAGGATCAAGTCAATGCTGCCTTTCAATAGAGGCAAAGAAATGATCCATACTCTTCAACTTATAATTCTGGTTGGAGGAACCACCCCAATTTTGCTTGGAATAAAAATCAACAACAATTTCAAGGCAATAACAATTTTCGAAGGCCTCCTCCACAACAACAAGTCCCTCAACAAACTCAATATCAGCAACCTTTCCAACCCCAACCTTACCAAAATCAAATGAACAATTTTGCACCAAACAACTATTTTCCTCAAAATAATTTTGTTCAACCAAATAACGATAAGGTTTTCTCGCTAGAACGAAATCTGGATACGTTTTTAAAACAATCTACGCAATCCTCAGCCAACATCCAGTCTTCCATTCAGTCTTTGGTGCAACACACTGCATCACATGAGCAAAGCATTAAAACCATTGAGGCCCAGATTGCACAATTGAATACAGCTTTAAGCGAGCGAGAGAAGGGGAAACTTCCATCTCAACCATTGACAAATCCTGGTTACACAAAGAATGCACATGTTGCTCATGAACAACAAAATCATAATGTGAGTGCCATGACTACATTGAAATCTGGAAAGGTATTGCACAACAACGTTGGCACTAATAATGACACCCTGGCCGCCGCTTCTTCTTCTTCTTCATCTTCAGATCCTATTCTTTATTCTTTACGAGGCTCTACTTCTTCTACTGCTCCGAATGGACCCACATCTCACTCCACGAAAACACCAACACTGGGATCCATTCCAACTCCGCAATCTACTCCACAAACATTAAACTCAACAAATTTTCAAAATATTCCATTTCCAAACAGGTTGAGATCCAATAAACCAACTCCACAAATGGAGAAGATTGTGGAGTTATTTAAACAGGTTAGCATTAATATATCTCTCTTGGATGCAATCCAACAAATCCCTTATTACGCTAAAATCTTGAAGGACTTATGCACGAAGAAGAGGAAATCACAGGTACCTAAGAAAGTTTTCTTGGCTAGTGTAGTGAGTGATGCTTTTACCCAACCTTTACCTCAAAAACGAAAGGACCCTGGCTGTCCTACAATTTCAATAACTATTGGGGATAAGAACATCAACCGCGCACTTTTAGATGGTGCCAGTGTTAATTTGCTTCCTTATTCAGTATATGAACAATTAGGCGTTGGAGAGCTGAAACCCACACATTGTACTCTCCAAATGGCCGACCGATCCATCACCCATCCTAGGGGTGAGTTAGAGGATGTGTTGATTAAAGTCGGGGACTTCATATTCCCCGTTGATTTCATTGTTATGGACACACAGCCTATAACTAACCCCCGGAGTCAAATTCCGGTGATACTCGGTCGACCATTCCTTGCAACTTCTAATGCAGTGATCAATTGTCGAAATGGTTCAATGAACCTATCTTTTGGAAACATGACAATTGAACTCAACATTTTTAAGTTCGGGAATCAGCCCTCCGAACCTAATGCGAATATACTTGATGTTTGCTCGATCCAAGAGATCACTCAGGAAGACTATGAGCTCGAAAAATTTCTGTTCGATCACAGTAATTTTGACGCCACTAGTGCGTTCCTCCGTGAATCTGACACTGCTTCCACACCCGATAATGATTACGAGTGTTTCATT
This sequence comes from Agapanthus africanus, assembly GCA_030015575.1. NCBI lineage: Eukaryota > Viridiplantae > Streptophyta > Magnoliopsida > Asparagales > Amaryllidaceae > Agapanthus > Agapanthus africanus. The sequence goes on along the minus strand of CM057351.1, from coordinate 48,677,127 downwards.
TTTTTGAATGATTTTGAAGAATCACCGCCCGAGTTTGAATCCTTTGAATTTTCGGATGAGTTAGTTGAACCATCCTACTCGGTTTCTTACACTCGCTTTGAACCTTTGTTGGAATCCTTCGAGTTTGAGACAGTTTCACCAATTTTACCTTCAAGTGTTCCGCCTCCAAAACTCGAACTCAAGCTATTGCCGTCTCACCTTAAATACGCTTACTTAGGTGAGAATGAGACCCTTCCTATTATCATCTCAGCCTCTCTAGCCCCCCGAGTAAGAGAAAGTCCTTTTAACGGTCTTACAAAACAATCGGCAAGATTTTGGCTGGACTATGGCGGGTATCAAGGGGATTAGTCCCCTAATAGTTGAACATCATATTCATATGATGGATGATGCCAAGCCAACAAGGGATCCACAGAGATGTCTAAACCCTATAACGAAGGTCGCTGTTAAAAAAGAGATTGTAAAATGTCTAGATAGTGGTATCATTTACCCTATCTCTGATAGCCAGTGGGTAGCCCCATTCACGTTGTCCCAAAGAAATCGGGCATAACAGTCATAACTAATGAGGCGAATGAGTTAATACCTACCCGCACCTAAACTGGGTGGTGAGTTTGCATCGATTATAGAAAACTCAACGCCGTAACACGGAAAGACCACTTTCCATTACCTTTTATTGACCAAATGCTAGAACGATTGGCTGGGCATGAATTTTATTGCTTTTTGGATGGCTACTCCGGCTATAATCAAATTCCTATCGCCGAAAAGGATCAAGACAAGACCACATTCACTTGTCCTTTCGGTACGTTTGCTTACCGTCGCATGCCCTTTGGGCTATGCAATGCACCCGCTACCATTCAGCGGTATATGATGGGTATTTTTTTAGACATGGTGGAAAAATTCTTGGAGATTTTCATGGATGATTTCTCCATTTTCGACGACTCCTTTGATGAGTGTTTGCTACATTTAGACGCAGTTCTTATCCGGTATAAGGATAAGAACGTTACTTTAAATTGGGAGAAATGCCACTTTATGGTACAAGAAGGTATTGTCTTAGGACATATTATCTCGCAAAATGGCATTGAGGTAGATAAAGCTAAGATTGAAGTCATTTCCAATTTTCCTCCTCCCAAATGCGTCTGAGACATTCGAGCCTTCCTTGGCATGCCGGTTTCTATAGACGGTTCATCAAGGATTTTAGCAAGATAGCTAGACCCTTGACTCTTTTGTTGTCCAAGGATACAACATTTGATTTCGACTCGAGTTGTATGAAGGCGTTTGAGTCATTGAAAAACTCACTTACTTCCGCTCCCATTCTTTTATCTCCTGACTGGACGCATCCATTTGAGATTATGTGCAATGCATCTGATTTCACCATTGGTGCTGTCCTTGGACAGCACATTAATAAGATGCCACATGTAATTTATTACGCTAGCTGAACCTTGAACAAGGCCCAATTAAATTACACAACAACCGAGAAGGAATTCTTAGCTGTTGTGTTTGCATTAGAAAAGTTCAGGCCCTATTTAATCGGCTCTAAAGTCATCGTTTATACTGACCACTCAGCTCTTCGCCGTCTTTTTGCAATGAAGGATGCTAAATCTCGGCTGATACGTTAGATCCTCTTACTACAAGAGTTTGACCTTGTCATCAGAGACAAGAGAGGATGCAAAAACGTAGTCGCCGACCATCTGTTACGCCTCCCTTCTTTGCCTACACTTCAAATTCCTATTAAAGACGTTTTTCCAGATGAGCAGCTCTTGACTGTGTCATGCGAATCTTGGTTCGCAGATATTGTAAATTATTTGGCTACCGGATTTATACCAAACGATTGGTCGAATCAGGACAGACTCAGATTTCTATCCCAGGTAAAACATTTTTACTGGGATGAACCATATCTATTCAAATACTGTCCTGACCAAATTATTCGTCGGTGTGTCCTCGACAATGAGTTCAAGAGTGTGCTGTCATTTTGCCACGATCAAGCATGTGGCGGGCATTTTGGCCCTAAAAAGACAGCAGAAAAGATCTTGCAGTGTGGTTTCTACTGGCCGTAACTTTTTAAAGATGCACATGATTACTGCAAGACATACTTCCGGTGCCAACACTTGGGCCGGATATCTAGGAGAAACGAAGTGCCGCTCCAACCAATATTGGTTGTTGAAATTTTTGATGTTTGGGGGATAGATTTTATAGGACCGTTTCCAAATTCTTTTGGGAACGTGTATATTCTCCTCGCTGTTGACTATATTTCTAAATGGGTCAAGGCTGTGCCCAACCGAACTAATGACAACAAGGTTGTCGTTAGATTTCTCAAAGAAAATATTTTTTCTCAGTTTAGGCATCCCTGCGCAATTATCAGCGATAATGGATCTCACTTTTGTAATAGGACTTTCGAGTTCTTAATGCGGAAATTTTCCATTACTCACAAGCTGTCAACACCCTATCATCCCCAAACTTGTGGGCAAGATGAGATTTCAAATCGGCAAATTAAAGAGATATTGGAGAAAACGGTTTCCAAAAACCGTAAAGATTGGTCGTCAAAACTTATTGATACCCTTTGGGCATTCCGAACTGCCTTTAAGACCGATCTTGGCATGTCTCCATATAGGCTTGTTTATGGAATGGCTTGCCACCTTCTAGTTGAAATTGAGCATAGAGCATTTTGGGTAATAAAAGAGTTGAATCTATCTCTAGGAGATGCGGGCAGCAATAGAAAGCTGCAGTTGAACGAATTGAACGAGCTTCGGGATGAAGCTTACGAGAATGCAATAATTGTCAAAAACCGAATGAAGGTGTTCCACGATAAACACCTTATGCGCAAGACTTTCAAACCTGGTCAACAGGTTTTACGTTACGACACTCGGTTACATTTCTATCCCGGTAAGGTCAGATCTCGATGGAAAGGGCCATTTTTGATACGCACCGTATATCCGCACGGTGCGGTCGATTTAGAAAATCCGGAGGATGGTTCACTATTTAAATTGAACGGACATAGACTTGAACCGTTCCTCGCTGCGGACCCTTCGGAGGAGCTCCTGTTTTTGCAGGAGCCGATTTACATTGACTGATCTTCCTCCATCTACCCCTAAATTTCGATTATCTAGCCAAAACACTATTTCAAATAAGTTTGGGGGTATGTATCACTTGTAATTATATAAAAAGAAAAAAATTAAAATTTTTGAAAATAATTTTTTTGGGTATTTTTGTAAATTTCCAGTTTTAATAAAAAAAATAATAAAAATTTTTATTTACAAATAATTTCCTCTTTTTAAAAGGGGCTTTTTGCAAATAACCAAACCACCATCCCCTATAAATACAACCCGACCCCTCACAGCATTTTACAAACCCTAAAATTTTCCTCTCTGCAAACCCTAGCCGTCGCAACTGAAAGATCAGGGAGATCTCTCAAAACCGCCACGCAGCCGCCGCCGCCGCCTGCTTTCTGCCGCTGATCCGCCGTGCTTCTGCCTCTTCTCCCTCTGATTTTTTCAGAGGAGGTTTGCATCATGTCTCTCTCTCTGTTAAATTTTTTTTATAAATCTGTGCACTCTCTGAATGGCACCAACCATGTAATTAGAACGGGATTTTTCCCAAATGTTTGCACACACAATCTTTGGGAGTTATTTTGGTGATGAGATCACACGGTGAGGGTGGAACTTTTTAATTTTCAATCATCCCAATGCCTACACTCTTCCAGATCTAGTCACTCGTTTTTACGAGTGCATGGAGGAAGGTTGCCTATCACAATACGGTTTTATTAAATTACTTTGGGGCGATAGGGAAATAATCATTGATAGGGACTTCATCCATGAAGTCACCTTAATTCCTAGATTACCTATTCATGACCAACCCCTTCAATTTGAAGACTACTTACCCTTAATGGGTAATGACTGTTCGAGGGAACTTAGGAAGGGCATACAAGCTAGAACCCTCTTTGCCAATGTATTAACCGTGTGCCGTTGGGCACAAAATAACATTTTTGGAAGTTCACACAATACTACCTTTTTCACACTATCTCTTCATATCGTGCACACCTTAATGATTAGGAATCCTAGATATGACATGTGCACGGTGTTGCTTAATTCAATTGGTGCTGGCAAAAGGGCTGCAAATTACCCATGCCTTATATTAGTAACACAACTGTGTCGCTATTTCCTCTCTGTGGAGGAATTTGATTTTTACATGCATGGAGGTATCCCCATTAGGCCTCTTATTGAGGGCGTATCCACGTCCTATACCCGCTTGAATGATGTATGGTCGAGAACAGAACCGGCCGAACATATACCCGCCAGGACACCCAGCTCCAGCTCGACCGCTAGCGAGGAAGAGCTTACCCCCGCAGAACATGCACGTCGGCTTAGAAGAGCCACTAGGGGGATTGATAGGTTGGTAGGGATGGTGACCAACTTGGATCACCGAGTGACAGAGATTGAACATGGCGTATCTACGCTGCTGGCGAGAGAGGAACGTTCCTGTTCACGTTCAAGAGGACGGTGAGGACATGAGCAGTGAGGGCACTGCTTTTGGTAAGTTTGGGGGAAGAGGTGGTTTGTAAATAGTTATCATTGCATTGCATATTTTAATTTTTGTACATTTTTTTTTTCTTTCTTTACATGTTTAATTCTGCATTGCATCTTTATAAAAAATTATAAAAATAAAAAAATGAAAAAAAAAATTTAAAAATAAAATCAAATAAAAAATCTGAAAAATCTGAAAAATTGAAAAATTCAATTTTGGCCATAATTGACTTAAGTTTGACAAGACGGTTAACTAGCTAGGAAAAACTAGATCCTAAACTTAGTAAATTAAAAATCCTAAAAATAACCTTTCTTAAAAGTTTAACTGTAGAAAATATATGTCCTTGTAGTTTAATTAGAAATAGACAAATTTTGAGTTCAGTTTTTGGGCTAAGTCAAAATAATGGAAGAGTATTGAAATTCTTATTGAAGTGTAAGTCTGAAAAATAATTCCGAACCTTTAGTCTAAATTCTGAAAATATATACCCTAAAACTCGCACATACACTCACTTTGAAACTTGGGATAGTAGAGAATACCTTGAAATGCTCTTGCCTAAAATCCTTAGTATGAGAAAAAAAAATTAAATAAAAGTATAAGTGTAAATAAAGAGATAAAAAAAAATGAACACCGGTTTTGTAATTACTTAAGGCTGTGTAAAATAAAAAAAATATATAGCGAGGGTGCTTTATCACCTATTGCCTTAGACCAACTGGTTTGGGAGTCACTGCTAAAGCCTTAGGTATTACAAGACGAGTAATTACGCCTTAATGCGCAAACACATTTTGTAATCGGTAGTTAGTACCTCAAGAAGTATTAACGGTCGTATGAAGGATGTGTGAGCAATTTCATCTACAATTCACCAACTAAAAGTACTTTGGATGATGGACAAGAGTATGATAGCTTGAATTGAATTTCCAAGTGTAGGGGTGATACATACACACGTAGGGGTATATGATTGGGGTTTTTGATGAGAGATAGGAATGAAAAATAGGACTAATATCTTCAGTAGAGATGAGAAAAATTCCTAAGTTGAGATGGAACCTTAGAAGGAAAATTCAAAAGATGCTGAAAACTAAATAAATTTACAGAACATATACAATCTTAAGTTAAATGATAAGTGAGAGTGAAAAATATGGGTTGATAATTTCTAAGTTAAAGATAATAGAATTTCTTGCTAGAATACCGAATTGAAGAATTAAAGTTAACAGGACAAATTGATCGGATTTTATGGGCAGTATCCGCTGAAAATCCTCAGGAGACAACACTCCTACTACTAGGGACACCTAGAGGTTTAACGGTTTATTGCACGAGCTCAGTGCAATCGCGATTCCCTGTGAAAGCGAGCTTAGGTTTTTTCGAGAATAAAAATAGTTTTGCTCGGGACGAGCAAAAGATAAGTTTGGGGGTATTTGTTCATATCAGAATATTGCATTATTATATTCCCCATTCTTAATCATATTACAAATAAATAGGTGCTTTTGATCCATGTCTACTAAATAGTTGCAGATTACAGATTCTCAGAACAATACAGTGAAATTCAGGAAAAGACGCTACAAATGTGAGACTACGACCAACAAATAGATGAATCTGTATGATGCCGCTGTTGGAAATAGTGCCCTCAGAGTTAATTATTAGATCACAGGCACGTGATTGCAATGATTGAGGGAGGACCTATGCCGGTAGGACAATCTTACTCTGGTTGATTGTATACTATCTAGTTTGTTTCTATCATTGTGTACAAGTTTTAGGTGACATTGTGGTTCACTATTGCACGTTGATGGAGAATAGTATGCTACCATGGTTTGTCTTTATCATCGTGTACTTCTTTAGGTGACCTTACAGGTCGCTATTACACGTTGATAGAGCCTTTAGGATTTTTGCTTGACGGCCATCAGTATGATGGCATTCATATACGTGGGAGCTGGTGTCTATAAGCACATCCTTAAAAGGTCCCTAGTCGTGGGAGTTTCGAGACTGGGCATCGATACTCCATTAGTAGACTAGTGTATACAGTCGAGACCCCGACGAGGGGCGGTGGCTGGTCTCACAAGCCATTGGTGTCAGTTGGTTCACCTAAGATGTATACAGGTGCTCATTGGGTTATGAGTACACCGGTCAGGATTCGCAGGGAACATGGTAGTTGGTATTATACCTGACGTCAGATAGCTGTTCCCTGGTGACATGTGTACAGGTTAGTTCATCGACCTGAGATCGTCATTTTTCTCGTGTGAGTTCCTACTGTGCTTTGATTACTACCCTACCACGGCTCAAAGGAGGCGTGCAAACAGGTTTTAGTTGGGTACAGTCCCGAGCCACATGGAGGCAGTGAGCGGATCGGCAGGGGTTTCGTCTCTCCCGGTTTTAGGGGTGAGATCGCGCTGTGTCTAGGAGAGCCATTACACAAAGCCCTCGTCCGAGGCAGGAGATTTACTGGTAGGTATTCCAGTAGTATCTCAGGGTGTTCTGGGCTACACTCCGACACGACTTGTACCGCTTTTGGGGGTCTGACTTTTACCAACCCCCTAGGCCCGACATGCGATGCTCATAGACGAACGGACCGAACTGTACGGATATTGTCACTGACAGGCTCAGTAGGGTGTCAGGATGAGTTCGCTCATCGACCTCCCTTTTGGTCAATACTTTGTAGCTCGTTATGTACGGCTAATACCTCTGACGTGCTAGTGGTTAAATCCACAGCCAAAGTATTGACGATTTTTTAGAGTCCCCCGTAGACATTTTCTCAAGTTTCGGGCGAAACGTTGTAGCGGGCGTATGATATATAGCAGGGTTGGATCATATACGTGCGGTAGTGCACAGATCATGATCGGACGGATCATACTAGTGGGCTTTGGTTTAAGCCGGATCCTAGTATTAGATTTGTTGGATTACTTTAGTCTCATCGCATTCGCATTCAGTCGGAATGCGGGTGCAGGTATGTATATACAAGTGAGGGGTATCCTTGTGATCCGTCACGAGTTTACTTTAGATGTTGCCAGATTTTCTTGTTGGACCAAACATTTGGATTAATGTTTGGATGGTGCAAATAATGAGCTAGAATTCATTATGCAGTGCATTAAATGTGGCATATGCAATCTAGTGACTCATGGTATCATTATTTGTGCAAATGTCACATTTTATGATTGATTTAATGTGTTGGATTGATAAGAGGATAGAGAGGGGCAGCCATGTTATGGTTGTGAGCTCTTGTATTATTGATCTCTCTCTCAATTCATCATTCTAACATCACAAAAGAAAAGAAAGAAAAACATCATCTTCTTCCTCTTTCTCTTCTAGCTCTTTATCTCCATCAATGGCAACACCTTCAACCTCCATCCAAGCAATGGATGCAAGAGACAAAGCGATCACAAACATTCTCTACAACACCTTGGATACGTTGGCTAGCACACTTCGTGCCCGAGTTACTTCGGATGAAGCGGGAGCCCGTAAAAAGAATCGTAGATGTGGTGCCCTTTCCGACGAGGAGATCGAGACCGGAGTTGCCGCGAGGAGCTTAGGATGGTGGCCAAAGACCGAAGGACACGGATCGATCGGTATAGCCTTCCAACCCTCCCTCTTGATAGCTAGTAGTAGGTTAATGGTTCGATCCGGGTTTTAAGCATACGATAGCGCCGGTTTCAAGTTTAGAAAAATTTTCGTTTCCGCATTTTGGCCTCGGAAAGACGGCTGTGGCGCTACCGTAGACTTACATGGTATCAGAGCCACGCCATTAACCTTTACTAGCTTGCTCTAACGTGTTTAGAACTTCGATCGGACGAAATTTTCAAAAACTGCATTTTCAAGTCATCAGTTTCTGTCGAAATTTTTCTGTTGTCAAAAAATTATTTGGTGTATTGCAGAAAATCAGGCAGGGTTTTTAGAGAACACTATAGAAAAATGGTTGCATGACGTCACTGTATCACTGCGGAACCGCGGCCGTGACCCCCTTTTGGCCGTGGTTCCGCCGCAGAACAGTAACGGCTCTGCACCGTTTTTCCTATAGTGATTCCTGACTTGAAAAAGGGGTTTCTGGTAATTTTATTTTGGGCCCAGATTTGTTTGAGTACTGGGTATTGTGCTTGGGGCCCACTTCAGGAAATTTTGTCGATCGAAAATTTTAAACATGTTAGTTCACAGTATTTACATTATATCTGCGCACCATGAATGTCATTTGATCAGTAAATCCTGTCTAATTGCTATAGCTCTTTTAGACGGATTTGCGAACGTGACATTCACGTTGATGTTCTGTGTTGTGCTATGATGTTGCGGATTTGTCATGGTGGATAGCCTGGATGCAATTGTAGTACAGTTGGTTGTATTTGTACATTTGATATTGCGGGGCAAGCATCCGACATGTGGACTACCGTCACTGCCTGTTTGTATATTATTCTTTTGGGTCACGACCGGGCTGAGGTCGATGTACCCGTTGTATATTTTATTTTCTGTACTAGGATTACCCCGCGGAGGGGTGCACGTGTAGCCGGGTTCTAGAGGGCAACGGGCCTTCATCTCATGGCTTTGAGACAGAGGGGGCTTCACTCTAGAATTGGCGGGCTATTCGCCGCACTCGTAGGGGGTACAGGTTGACCCAAGGAGTGGTGCTCAAGTTACAGGATTCTGTGAAGTGCTGGGTGGTCCATTCACGTTGTTGAAGGGGGCTGCCTCGCTTCAAGTTTTGGCAGGTAACTTGCCGCGCCCGTAGGGGTCTAGCATTTCATTGCACAGGCTATCCACACGACCAGGGGAACGTCGGGTTTCAGTAGCGGCTCTATGAAACCCGGGGATCCCAGTTTATCTGTATTGTTCTGTGATGCTTAGTACATTTATGTGATGTTGCATTTTATCACGCCTTGAGCGAATATTATATATTGATATATATACTAGTAGATGTTGTATATGTTTTACACCCGTGCTAGTCCAGTCCCTGCTCTGTCGTTAGTTAAGTAACCTAACGGGTGATGACGGGACCCAGTGGTGAATGCAGATGGCATATACGTATATCGTATTTTCGTTCTTTATTGGTGTGATCAATTGATGGGACTGCGTTGATTCGGATCAATGCAAGCTAAACAAACCTATTCTGATGTTGTTGGAACATTTTTCAAAAAGCTGTTATTGCAAGGACATTCTCTTTTGTTTTGCATAATGGTATTCGGTTATGAATATCCAGCACCTCAGTCGACGAGGCAAGGGCTGAGATCCATTCACCGGGAGTGACCCCTTAGACAGAGGTTTGCGTTAGGGTAATAACTTCACTATAGCCAATTGCCTTTTTGCTTTGCATCGTGGCATTCAGTTGGAATATCCTGCACCTCATTCTACGGGGAAAGAGCCGAGATCCCTTCACCGGGAGTGACCTCTTTAGCAAATGGTTTTCGCCACTATATTTTTATAAAAAGTTATCTGGTTCCTTCAACGATATCAAGTTCATTACGTTAAAGGTTTTTTGCCAAAAACCAACCGTAGCCCTCCGTCATTTCAGATTAGTATAGCTTAGTATTCACGCTACGTTTGTCGTTGCTATTCGCCGAGACGTAGTGTGCGATAGCTCTGTTATGCTTTTCTGTCGCATGGATATATGAATTGGTTAGGACGGTCGTACGACTTTGTTGATTATTCATCAAGGGTCGTGCGGGTGGGTTTAACGCAATCAAGATAATGACGGGTTGAACTTGACTAGGACCTTTTGATTTGTTGATTATTCGTCAAGGTCACTTAGGTCCTAGGGGTAAAAACACACATCGGGAGTTTCTAAAGAAACTGAAACTTGCCAGGCATGCGCATTCCTTCTGGAGTGTGATAACGTGAGTGGATTCCATCACGTTATCATGCGATGATAGTTGGATCCCGATTCCCACTGATGAGTTGGTTTACTCCTCGGGTGATCCTGACTAATTCTTCTTTCAGGTTTGGAGGAGAATTGGAGGTTACAGTGGGAGGTTTCCTGATTAGATAAAGTAATAACCATTCTGATCTTGGTTAGAGTGCACGCTGAGTGTTTCTTTTCTCTCTCTCTTTGGCAGCGACCATGACCCGACCCTTGACTATGACTCAGTGACCAAGTTGACCGGACCTTCTTATAACACTGGCTTTTGGATTTTCAGAGTTGCATACCTCATTGCCACTCCTTCTTTTACCCTTTTTCTCCAGAACACCCCGTATTACTACGAACATCCACTTCCATTGGATAAAACCATCGTATGGTTATATACGAACTCGAAGGAACTTGTTCCAGATTCGAGGATGGTTTCCGATTCTGGAGAAAATGAATAGGACTATTCAGTTGTCTTTTCCTTTTACCTTCTCTCAGGTTGTGAGTGCTCCTTGGATTAGGAAAGTACACCTATTACGCTTATTGGATAGTCTTCTTCCAAACCATAGGCAGGTGCTGAACGGTTGGGAATGAAGAAAACCAATTAGCCTAACGATGGTGTGCAGAAAGTAATAAGTTAAGACAAATAAAGGGATTAGAAAGAGGGCAAAGTAAATTGCGACTGCTATTCACGACCAAACCAAGTATTTCATCGCCACTCCTACATCACCTTTGTATTTCTCCAGAACACTCCGTATCACTACGAAGATCCACAGTTATTTGGATACTCCATCGTATGGTTATATACGAACTCGAAGGAACTTGTTCCAGTTCGGGGATGGATTCTGGTTCAGGACAAATAGGAATAAGGTTTATTCAGTTGTCTTTTATCTTTACCTTCTCTCGGGTTGCGAGTGCTCCTAGGATTAGGACAGTACACCCATTATGCTTATTGGATAGTCTTCTTCGAAACCATAGGCTGGTGCCGAACAGTAGGGAAGGAAGAAAACCATTTATCCTAAGAGGGTGTACAGAAGGTAATGACTAAAGACATATAAAGGGATTTAGAGAGATGGCAAATAAATATACGGTTACAGTTGTGAATCTGAATAATAGAAGAGGCATTACTATGAATACCCGGATACCCCTACGAAACATTTTAATGTTTCAGTTTCACTGTGTACTGTTAAAAGAAAACTGATTTCCCAATTAGACACTTGCTCCAGGGTATGTATTTACTAGGTATGATTCTCACATCTGTATGGTTTTATAGATGATGAGTGGGAGTAAGTTATTGGGAATTGGGTGATCATCCTCATTATAACGGGATTCATTATAATTGGTGATATTTGAGGAAATCACCTGGGTTGTTTGCCGGACGGCAGATATTTGGTTTTGAATATCCGTTAAAATGCACCGATTTCAAATTGATATATCTGTATGTTTATTTTTATAAAGTGAGATATAAATTTTTAAAATTATGTCTATGACATTTACCTATATCAGTGGATGGTTAGGTAAGAAGCATTAAACAGCGGTGTAATTCTTTAGAACCATAGTACAGTTTTCAACCTACGACACACAGGGAATGAGTTATTAGACTCAGGGGACTTATACAAAGTATTGTATGTTGTCCAGCGTCCATGAGGACAGAGGGGTTGGTCCTCATACTATATTCTGTTTACTTGTGACTTCTCTAGTTTTTAGACAAGTATTTCGTAGAAATGCAAGGTCTAAGTTTTGAGAAGTTATAGGTATAAGAATAAAGTAGAGAACCGGGTGTTGCAAGTATCGGGATTCTTCAAGGTGATCGAAGATGTAGATACTTGTATATGGTATTCAGTTGATAGTAATGATTAAGAGAACTTGCTTCTCTTTCAGGTTACTCATAATTGGAAGCACTCCTAAGTTGAGTAATGCTGATCGGCCTCTCTCCATTTAGTTGACATGCGCTGGAGACAGCTGCATGATTTGAATCTGGTTCCAATTAAATCAGAGCCTCTATTTCTATATTGGATATAAAATAGTTCATATCCTAACATTGTTAAGGTACGGGGAGTTGTCCGGCTATGCTTAAAACCAGACTCTGGATAACTCAAGGCACGTTTCTGTAATGGCTGTTTGTAGGTTGACCCGGGCTATGACGAGGGTTGACTTTCTACCATCTGGAAGATCAATAGTGATATTGTTCTTCACTCGCTACAGTTTTAGTAAAATGGATTTTTTTTCAGAAAACAGTAATGGGAGTATGGTAGAACTGGAAGTGATTCCAGAACCGCAAACGATTACTGAAAATTTGATAAGAACCTAAACATTCAATCTGGTTTGACATTCCATTGGCCACTCCGTAGATATGGTGGGTAACCTCAGGCACTCGAGAGGTACTTCGGTATGCTCAAAGAAGGTGACAGGGAGGTTCTTGTTTACCCAGACTTGACACTACTGTTGTTCCAGGCTATGAGACCCAGCAGGAGGATGAGTATCGCGTCGTTCTGAACTAGCTTTAGAAGTGCACGTGTATATGACTCTGCCAGAGGGTTGTCGTAGTCAGTGGGAGCAGCGGAAGCATAGTGAACAAGTACCTTATGTCTATTTATGGACTAAAGTGGATATAGCGGAGATAGATCATCTATTTCTGATGTGACAGTCATAGGTTTGACTTCATCAGAATAGGGGATGGATCTGTTAAGAGGGTAGTAGGGTGTGATTTCTTGGTACTTGGAAGACATACACATAGTAGGAAGTGAAATTCCTATATTACGATCGGTTATACTTTGGTTGTCACACATTGGTTTCTCCATATAAGAGCTTGGATATTATATCAGACATTCTGATAACTAGATCTATGGTTTTATATATAGATTTGGGTAGTTTTTTAATCTGGGTACTTAGACAGCATTCTAAAGGTGTTATAGAATTGACGACTCCTGGCACGGTAGTATACCTGCAGGTGATGGAGTCACCCTCTCTAAAGGTGTCTTACAGACTAAAGGGGAGAGGGATGTGCATGATTGGCAGATCACTTGCTTAGGCAGTTGAGTCAATCATGAGATGTCAAGTACCACACCAGATATTGTTTTTGCACTAGATACAATAAATTGATATTAATCCAATCCTGGAGAAACATTCGGAAGTAGTTTTAGAACATAAGTGGATGTTCTAGGGATATGATAACAACAACCTCTTTTAGGAGACAGTTATCATTCCAGGCTTCCAAGATGACCTGGATGAAAGAGTGGCTGACAGAGTTATAGTTTTCCCTCTGACGAGGGGCAGTATTTTGGACAGGTGGTCCAAGCGGATACTGAGGGAGGCATGGCGCAGGATACTGATTGGTTTCAGTTGACGATACAGTCAAGAAGTTTGGATTTGGAGTTCATTTATGAACTAGGTTCCATCAGATATCAAGACATTTTCTAAGACATGTATTGCTCATTTCGGGAGATGGCTTTCTCCGCGAACTTGAGATAAAGAGAGACATAGAAAGAACATCAGGGCGGATCCACTCACTGAGGATATTTCTCGAACGCAATAGTTTCGCAAATGGGCTTTGTGAAACTGATCAGTAGAGGAATTGGGTGTTCGGTATCACACGGGCTGTGAGTATACGACATCGCAATAATTAGCCTTGAGTGCATGTGGGAGATTGTTGGATATAGTGCCCTCAGAGTCAATTATTGGATCACAGGCACGTGATTGCAATGATTGAGGGAGGACCTATGCCGGTAGGACAACCTTACTCAGGATGATTGTATACTATCTGGTTTGTCTCTATCATCGTGTACATGCTTTAGGTGGCATTGTGGTTCACTATTACACGTTGATGGAGAATAGTATGCTACCATGGTTTGTCTTTATCATCGTGTACTGCTTTAGGTGACCTTACAGGTCGCTATTACACGTTGATAGAGCCCTTAGGATTTTTGCTTGACGGCCAGCAGTATGATGGCGATCATATACGTGGGAGCTGGGGTCTATAAGCACATCCTTAAAAGGTCCCTAGTCGTGGGAGTTTCGAGACTGGGCATCGATACTCCATTAGTAGACTAGTGTATACAGTCGAGACCCCGACAAGGGGCGGTGGCTGGTCTCACAAGCCATTGGTGTCAGTTGGTTCACCTAGGATGTATACAGGTGCTCATTGGGTTATGAGTACACCGGACAGGACTCGCCGGGAACATGCTAGTTGGTATTATACCTGACGTCAGATAGCAGTTCCCTGGTGACATGTGTACAGGTTAGTTCATCGACCTGAGATCGTCATTTGTCTCGGTTGAGTTCTCACTGTGCTTTGATTACTACCCTGCCATGGCTCAAAGGAGTCGTGCAAACAGGTTTTAGTTAGGTACAGTCCCGAGCCACATGGAGGCAGTGAGCGGATCGGCAGGGGTTTCGTCTCTCCCGGTATTGGGGGTGAGATCGCGCTGTGTCTAGGAGAGCCATTACACAAAGCCCTCGGCCGAGGCAGGAGATTTACTGGTAGGTACTCCAGTATTATCTCTGGGTGTTCTGGGCTACACTCCGACATGACTTGTACCGCTTTTGGGGGTCTGACTTTTACCAATTCCCTAGGCCCGACATGCGATGCTCATAGACGAACGGACCGGACTGTACGGATATTTTCACCGACAGGCTCAGTAGGGTGTCAGGAGGAGTTCGCTCATCGACCTCCCTTTTGGTCAATACTTGGTAGCCCGTTACGTATGACTAATACCTCTGACGTGCTAGTGGTTAAATCCACAGCCAAAGTATTGACGAGTCTTTAGAGTCCCCCACAGACAGTTTCTCAAGTTTCGGGCGAAACGTTGTAGAGGCCGTATGATATATGGCAGGGTTCGATCATATACGTACGGTAGTGCATGGATCATGATCGGACGGATCATACTAGTGGGATTTGGTTTAAGCCGGATCCTAGTATTAGATTTGTTGGATTACTTTAGTCTCATCGCATTTGCATTCAGTCGGAATGCGGGTGCAGGTATGTATATACAGGTGAGGGGTATCCTTGTGATCCGTCACGAGTTTACTTTAGATGTTGCCAGATTTTCTTGTTGGACCAAACATTTGGATTAATGTTTGGATGGTGGAAATAATGAGCTAGAATTCATCATGAAGTGCATTAAATGTGGCATATGCAATCTAGTGACTCATGGTATCATTATTTGTGCAAATGTCACATTTTATGATTGATTTAATGTGTTGAATTGATAAGAGGAGAGAGAGGGGCAGCCATGTTATGGTTGTGAGCTCTTGTATTATTGATCTCTCTCTCAATTCATCATTCCAACATCACAAAAGAAAAGAAAGAAAAACATCTTCTTCTTCCTCTTTCTTCTCTAGCTCTTTATCTCCATCAATGGCAACACCTTCAACCTCCATCCAAGTAATGGATTCAAGAGACAAAATGATCACAAACATTCTCTACAACACCTTGGACACGTCGGCTAGCACACTTCGTGCCCGAGTTGCTTCGGTTGAAGCGGGAGCCCGTAAAAAGAATCGTAGATGTGGTTCCCTTTCCGACGAGAAGATCGAGACCGGAGTTGCCGCGAGGAGCTTGGGAAGGTGGCCAAAGACCGAAGGACACGGATCGATCGGTATAGCTTTCCAACCCTCTCTATTGATAGCTAGTAGTAGGCTAATGGTTCGATCCGGGTTTTAAGCATATGATAGCGCCGGTTTCAAGTTTAGAAAAATTTTCATTTCCGCATTTTGGCCTCGGAAAGACGGCCGGGGCACTACCGTAGACTTACAGTCGCCTACCAGTATAAGGAACAAACGAAGATCAGTAAACAGTTCAATTGCACAAAGCACAAGGGCAGCACAAAATTCAAGACTTCAACGCGAAGCTAATGGTAAAAGTCCACAAATTCTGCACTGTTGGAAATCTGGAAGAAAGTAGAAAAGATTCTGAAGAACCATATGAAGAAAACAGAAGAAAAAGGCAACATGAAGCAACCATGAAGAAATGATACAGAGATCTCACCATATGGCCGCAGATCCGTGGCCAAACATGGGATTCTGCCGCGGATCCGCGGCCGTGCAGTGCATGTGTCGGTGCACGTGTCGGTGGGAGTCGGTGCTTTAACCCGGCTTTCTTAGGGTAGTCTTGTAATTTCAAGTATGGATCAGATCTAAAACCTAGGGTTTCTCCTGTCTATAAATAGGAAAGCCTACAGCCTTTTTTGGGGCATGCCTCTTTTAATTTCTAGATTAAATTTTCATTCCATTGTAATCGTCAAGAGGTGTCAATAAAAGTAAGTTTTTTTATCTTGCATTCTTCGTAATTGAAATTTAGTTTTCTGCAATTTTTTATCTGTCTTTATTTATTTGCAAGTAAAATAGTTTATTTAAAAGAAAAAAATTATAAAAATGAATCTCATCATAATTTCCCTAATGAGTGAGTAATTCCTCACTTGTTAGGCTTATGATTGGGTAGGTTTGAGAGATGGAAATCTCTCACTCTTTTCTTGCCCTTATAACATTTTTAATTAGGACTCGATATGAATCAAACACACACCGCTCACTACGACACCCTATCCTACGAGATAGCGGTGATTCCCTAGTTAGACCGGTTGTGCTTGATTTACATAGAGGTTAGGGATAAGTGTTAAGAAAGGACGGACAAGGACCAAAAGGAAGAAACTACGTTTCTTTCTAGTCGTGCTAATCCCCTTTGTTAACTATTACCCTAACACCTATGTTCTTAATTAGGGCAAAGGAAGCAGTGAGTAGAGTTTTATTTTTAAACTAACCTAATCCTAACCCTAGAAAGACTTTAATTCAAATTAAATTCAATCTTAGTTTTTATAAAAATCAAAACCTAGCAAAAAAAGAGGAATTAGCTTGGAAGAACTTAAAGAAAGAACACGTTGTCCCTGTAGACCAACCCGTACTCAACCGGCTAGCTACCAAGCGACGCCGTTATTGATTGCTGTATATTCTTAACTTTTATTTTAAAACGCACGTACGCAAAAAGAGACAAAAAATCAGTAGCCTTTCGATTGTCGTGTCTCTGATCCCTTCGGGGGCTGGACAAGACGTCTTCAAGCAATCTTCCTAGGCAGTTTGACTGTCGGAAGAGCAAGCGTTAGGAATTTTGCCATGCCGCTTTTTACTTGAGGTTAGGCTCAGTTTGGGGAGCCCCGATGAGTCATAACCACTCCGCGCTAGTGTGGTATGATCTCCGATAGTCTTTCAGGTTTTATATGAGTTGCCGTCAAGACCCTGAAGTTAGGAATTTGGCATTTACTTCGTTTGCTGGCATTGCGTCTGCTGTATCAAGACGAATGTCGCGGTTGTCTCTAGGTTGTTGATGAACCGTCGAGGTTTGGAACTAGGGATTTTGCCGTGGCTCCGTTGTTTGATTATCGCGTCTGAATCCTGCTGGAGGAAGAATGCTGTGGTGACATCTCGTCTGCTGTATCGAGACGAACGTCGAGGTGGTGACCATTCTATGTGGGATGATCCCCGGTAGTCTTTCAGGTTTTATATGAGTTACCGTCAATACCCTGAAGCTAGGAATTTGGCCTTCGCTTCGTTTGCTTTGGCATGTCCGAATCATGTTGGAGGAAGGACACTGTAGTGACATCTCGTCTGCTGTATCGAGACGAACGTCGAGATGGTGATTACTCTATGTGGGATGATCTCCGGTATTCTTTCGGGTTTTATATGAGTTACCGTCAAGACCCTGAAGCTAGGAATTTGGCCTTCGCTTCGTTTGCTTTGGCGTGTCCGATCCTGTTGGAAGAAGGACGCTGTAGTTACATCTTGTCTGCTGTATCGAGACGAACGTCGAGGTGATGACCACTCCATGTGGGATGATCTCCGGTAGTCTTTCAAGTTTTATATGAGTTAACGTCAAGACCCTGAAGCTAGGAATTTGGCCTTCCCTTCGTTTGCTGGCATTGCGTCTGCTGTATCGAGACGAATGTCACGGTTGTCTCTAGGTTGTTGATGAACCGTCGAGGTTTGGAACTAGGGATTTTGTCGTGGCTCTGTTGTTTGACCATGGGGTCTTTTGTTGACGTCGCATCTGCATCCTGCTGGAATGTGAAGGAACGCCATTGTTGACATTGCGTCTACTATAACGAGGCGAATGCTGATGTGGAGCTGGGATTTTGCCGTCACTCCGCTTGGTGATGTTGCGTCTGAGTCCTGTTGGAATGAGGAAGATCACCGTTGCTGATTCTTAGGCTGTAGATATTGCCGTTAAGGTTTGGAACTAGGGACTATGTCATGGCTCCGTTTCTTTGTGTCGCTTCTGTGCCTTGCTGGCATAAGGAGGAACGTTGTTGTTGGCCTTCTTGGATGCAGATGTGACCGTCGAGGCTTGGCACTCTTTCTGATGGAGCCTGATGGGATTATATGGTTCCCTCTTTGTTTGCACCCCTGGATTGTATACAAGGATCGATGTGATCTCACCTGTAGGGCAAGAATCTCATTTCATTTTTTTATTTCTTCCCGTGATACTCTATCATTTCAGCTTTTATATCGCGAAATTTGAGATTGCCCAATCATTTCGGCTATTTTCGCGGTGTCCAATCATTTCGGCTATTTGTTTTATTTACTCGCTGCTTTTTATTGCGAGTTGCCCAATCATTTCGGCTGTTTTGTATGCATACATTTTTACTTGCTGATTTTTATTGCATGTTGCCCAACTATTTCGGCTATTTTGCAAGCATATATTTTTACTTGCTGATTTTGTTGCAAGTTGCCCAATCATTTCGGCTATTTCATATGCATTTGTAGCTCGCTGACTTTTCGCTGCGAATTTGGGATTTAATACCGATTTAGGCATTAGCTTCGCTACAACTGAGATATTGCCAGGAGCGAATCATCATTTGCCTTTGTCGATGCCGAACAAAGGTGGCTTAGCAAATAGGTTTAGGATCCCGTCGACTAAGGCTTTTGACTTCTTGAGCCGTAAGGGTCTTATAAAGGTGTTTCTCGCTACGAGTCGTAAGGATCTTGTAGGTGCTTTTTCTCCTTAGGAATCATGAGGATTCCTAAGTGTGTGTTCTCTTATAAGTCGTAAGGATCTTACAAGAATGTTTTCTCCTGGCAAGTCGAGAGGACCTACAAGTGTTTGTTCACCGTATGAGCATATCCCTAGTCGCTGGTGGGACTCTGTTAGGGAAATGTTCATTCGTGCCCGTGGATTGTATACATGGGTCAATATTTAACCGCTTGTAGGACAATGCTGGAAGTTGTGATGGCTTAAGAATAGGTTCAGATCCCTGTAGCTTAAGGCTTTTGAATCCTATGAGCCGTGAGGGTCTCAAAGGGGAAATCTCCTTACGAGTCGTGAGGATCTCGTAAGTGTAATTTCTCCTTAAGAATCGTAGGGATTCCTAAGTGTGTTTCTCCTTTGTGAGTCGTAAGGATGTAACGCAAGTGGTTTCTCCTTATAGGGTCGAGAGAATCTTGCAAGTGTCTTTTTAACGAGATTGCGCCCTTTTTCGGGTTTTCACAAAACTTGCCGGTAGCCCTACTGTTTTTACCCACGGAGCCCTTTCGGGTTTTCATCCGTGCCCATTTTGCTTATGGACATACCTTTTTTTTAATATATATATATATATATATATATATATATATATATATATATATATTGTGTCAGCCTTGGAATGCTGCAGTCCGTGGTAGTTTATAGACGTCTCGGTCAATAGCCAGTTTTAGGACATAGTGGTCCATTGTTAGTTTAACGACGTTTCGGTCCGTAGCCAGTTTTAGGACATAGCGGTCCATCGTTAGTTTAAGGACGTTTCGGTCCATCGTTGCCATATTTGAGGCGAGTTTCTAGTTTACGGACTTTTCGGTCCAAGAGGCTTTCTCTATGAATGAGCACGATACTCCCGGCATGTCCACCTTTTTAGGGACGTGAGGTTGTGGTGGGTTCACCTTCCAATTTTCGGATAATGCAAACTTGCCTTGTTGGTATTGGTCCTCAATCCAGCCTTTGAAAAAGAAGCAATTTTCGATTGGATGGCTTACCGCTTGGTGGTAGGGGCAATAATTAGGACTATTAGCCTCATCGGGTTGCAATGGGCATTTTGGACTCGGCAAATTAATGAGCCTGTTGCGCACCGCCAACTCGAACAATCTCCTCGTTTTGTCTCGGGGAAACGAATAAAGGCGCTTTATTTTCTCATTATAGTATCTCCGTCTCTCGTCTAGTCGATCAGTTAATTTTGGACCACTGGGCTGCTGTTGAGCATTGGCGACGAAGGTCGCTTTCCCTTTCCCTTTTTCATTTCGCGGCTCCGGTTTCGAAGAGGAAGGCATGTGACCCATCTGGTCCATTTGGGCCAGCTTATTAATCAAGGACTGGAATGTGGTCGGCTTGAAGAACATCATGAATTGGGAAATAGTTGCTTGAGGGTCAAGAGTACTCACGAACATGCTCATTGCTGGCGCTTCTTCGATGCGCTGCTCGCACTACGACCATAAATTTCGCCATTGTATTGCATATTGGACCCATGTTTCTCCAGGCTTCACCCAGGCGTTGATTAGTGCAGTAATCGGAGTACGCTCGCTAGAGCTTGCAAATCTTTGGGTAAATAGTAGCTCCATCTCTGCAAACATTTTGACAGAGTCGTTGGGAAGCTCCGAATACCACTTGAACGCCGTCTCCGACAAGCTACCAATAAACTGGCGGAGCAGAAGTTTATCATCACCTCCAGTGTTGCCGCACAAGGCTCTGAATTGAGTGACGTGCTGATGCGGGTTTCCCGTCCCCTTATATACATGGAATTTAGGGATTGTATATCCCGGCGGATACCTTATTTGGTCATACCAGCCTGGATAGGGTCGTCCAGTTTTAACAATTTGGCCGGCCGCTTTATTCGCCTGGTGAGCTCGTATTTGCTAAGCGATATAGTCATCTAGAGCGGCCTTGGAGATGGTCTCCTCTTTAGCTGCTGAAAGAGCCGGAGGAGGGTTCGATGATTCCCCTCTGTCGTCTTCAATGATAATCGGAAGGTCTTCAGCTGGCGATTCCGGCTGTAACATCATACCAGCCATGTCCTGGAACAAAAGAGCCATTCGTTTTAAGTTGGCCATCTGTTCCGCGGCCTCTTTTTCTTTTCTCTCGAGCATTCTTCGGAGGAAATCGGCATCGGTTTCTTGTTCTTGATGCTGCTCCGAGGTCTCCGGATTTTCTTTCGGCCCAGTGAGTGTGGCCATTGCAGTTAGCATCTCTTGGAGCTTTTGCTGCTGTTGCTCCTGTGCCTTCATTATCGATCGAGTAAGCGGTCGATGACCCGTAGAAGCACGGCTATCCTCTTTTCCGAAAGCCATATAAACTGTATGTGTTACCATGCCCCCAGACTTAGGGTGATTAGATTCAGTATCCTTGCATTTCGCCGCAGTCACGGGGGCTTTCTCCGACCTTCTCTTATGAGCGGTTGAAGTTGAGGGAGCCGTTGTAGCGGGCACCCAGACGGATGACATCTTTTATGGAACCGCGGGATAGCTATTTTCTTATCGAGCTTTAAGCTTCTTTGATCGGCAAGAGTAGTCCTGGTCAATCACTGATTCCTGGATCTGTCTCCAGACTTTGTAAATTTTAGAGGATAGATGTTGAGGGGGCTGCTCCAGCTTCATCTTTGTGGCATTCTCCATAGGTGGTGGAGAACTTTTCAGCACAGCAGTCGGAGAGTTTTTACGCACCCTCCTTAGCGGTTCAAAGTTGTTCCCAGTTGGAACAGCAGCATCAACTTCCACCATTGAAGCCGGCGGAGTCATTCCAGAAGGGGAATTGCCCCTATCCTTCCTCACTTGGCGCCAGTGGCGACGTCGAGCGTGTCCTGCAGTTGGAATTATCTCGGCTACGGGGGTGGTTTCCTCATGCCCCCTGTCTTGATTAGAAATTGTTGCTGTCAACCTGTTGAAGACTGACGTCCACTGAGTGGGGATGGCCAACTTATCGAAAGCAGACTTCCGAGTAGGTGAAGCAACCTTGACGATTTCGCCTGAAATGGGAGCCGAAACAGTCAATCTTGTTAAGACCGACCCTTTGGCGGGAGAAGCCGCTTTGACGACTTCGAGAGCAGGAATGGCTATCCTTTTTGGGATAACCCATTTTGGTATCACAGGCTTCTTCACGAACCCATACGAGCTTTGGCCCAATCTGTCAAAGACTGAGGCATTGGATTTGGGCGACCCGTTGAGTGGGGCCACGGTAGTGGTAAGTCGATCAAAGACCGACTTCTTTGGGGCTTCTTGCGACAGCAGCGGGGCATTGAAGCTCATTGGTCGGAGCATGGTCCCGAAGAACAATCCAGTGGTGGCCTGAGTCACCTGTTCCACCGGCATAGCGAAGATGGAGGCCTCTTGGGGCCCGTAAGTCACTCCTCCAGATGGGACGGAGCGAGAGTTGCAGTTGCAGTTAGTGCAGTTTGAAGCCATTGATTTTCTGTTTTCTGCACGGAGCAAGACACCAAATCTTAGTACCTCAAATCCAGGGGCAACCATGTTAAACCACGATTCGTTCGCGAAACACGACATACGAAGTGTGGAGTGGAAAAAGGAAGAGGTCCCACCGGGCGTGCTAGAATCTGTTCCCCGCCGAAACATGGAGACGCGACAGCGCAGGTCCGTCTTGCCTGAATTTCGAGCCAGATGCTAATTGGTGCTATCCGTCCACCTCTCCGAAGATGCCAAGTTGATTTATGACACCATGTATCGTAGGTTTAAATGGATGCGACCAATGTAGCGGACTTCGTTTGATTCCCCATCATCTGAGGGGTTTTTGATTGTGGGGACGCTCTTCCCTGCAGGCGCAAGCCCTGTAGTTAATTACGCTACCGCATCGCGGTAACCACTTTCTCCTTTTCCAGATGGTCACTTCGTGTCGTGTGTATTTGTTTTGTTTTTGGTTGCCCGCGGATTGTATACGGAGACAAATTTATGTTGTCCCCCGTAGGGCGTGGATTATTCCAAATCAGTATTTTCTTATATTTGGGTTTGGGGTTTGGGTTTAAGGATACATTAGTCTTATTTAGGACTAAGATCAACTTAAACGTTTGTTAAGGATACGTTAGTTTAATTTTAGACTAAGATCGACTTAACGGGATCGTTTATATCCAACAACAGAGCATTTGGACTCAATTGTTTAGTTTAGGGACTTTGCAGTCGATAACCAGTTTAATGACATAGTGGTCCAATGTTAGTTTAAGGACATCTCGGTCCTTGTGTTTTAAAGGACCCCACAGTCTGAAGTTAACGACATCATAGTCCGTGAGTTTAAAGACATCACAGTCAAGGTTAAGGACATCATAGTACGTGAGTTTAAAGACCTCACAGTCAAGATTAAGGACATCATAGTCCATAGGCTTAAGGACTCCACAGCCCAGGTTAAGGTCATCATAGTCCATGAAATGTATGGTTGTCGGGACCCGTCACCTCTCTGAAGACGTTGAAGGATTACAATGACAAATATTAGAGGAGTTCAGAGATGTACCCTTAAACCAATATTGATTGAGAGACCTGTAGTCCAATTGGGACTAAGATCTGTGATTTATGAGCATATGAACTCAATTAATTTGAATTGAGGACATATGGCCAATTTGGGCTAAGTCCATTCAATTACAATGTTCAACATCTGTTTTTGAGTTGTTAGATGTTTGCTTGAGCCCAATCCCTTAAAAATGCTAAGCATTGGTTTAGTCTCTGACAATATTTTGTCTTTAGTTGAATGCTGTGAATTTATCATAGCTCCAGGCTTATTCAAAGAATAGTTTATGTTCTGTCTAAGCGCACATAAAAGCATGTGGCGCACTTGGCACTAGCGCTAGTCGTTGAGCGCAGTGCGCTATGGTTAAAGCGCTAATGCGTTTAGCGCTTTGCACCAGATATAAAGCGCTAATGCGCTTAGCGCTTTGCGCTAGATGAAGAGCGCTGATGCGCTTAGCGCTTTGCGCTAGATGTAGAGCGCTGATGCGCTATAGTTGAAGTGTTGAGGCGTTTGGCGCTGGTGCCATGTAATGAGCGCAAAGTGCTTTTAGTAATGCAGCGCACACTTGAGGAGCACGTGGCCCGCTTAGCGTTGAACGCTAGCCAATGAGCGCAGTGCACCGTGTTTGAAGCGCTATGGCACTGCAGCGCTTTGCGCTAGATGAAGAGCACTAAGGCACTTTTAAATTAGGAGCGCTAAGGTTCTTCTTAGATTAGGAGCGCTAAGGCTCTTCTTAGGTTAACTTTGCACTCTGAAAATTATCTATTCTTTGATAAGACACTTTGTTTTAAGATTCTAAGAACAAAGTTCTTAGTTTATAGGAGATATTTCAATCTCTTTTTGATGAAAGACTTTGCCTTTATGGATCTGTGATCCTAAGAGAATTGAATAATTCTCCTCCCCCTTTTATAATGAGATGTTCATAATCTCTTTTGTGAAAGACAATTTGTCTTATAGATTTATGATCTGTGAAAGAAGTACATACTTCTTTTTATATTGAGTTGGTTTCGTCTTTCTATTCTTTTTTACCTTGAAAGAATTGTCTTCTTTAGCCGAGAGCTTCTTCTTCTTCTTGAGATTTTCTCAAAGTTTATGGGGGGGTGCTCCTCTCCATGAGACTTGAAGTCTACGGGCCTTTATATAGGGTGAGCTAATTTGTTCAATCTGTTAAGGAGATTTATTCTCTAATTGATTTGGGAATTTCCCCATCGTCGGATCTTTGATCCGAGGGCTTCTGGTTTACAGAAGATAATCTTCTTGTTTTTAACAAGATTGAGAAATCTTTCCCCCTTACAGAATTTGTTCTATATTTTAGTGATTTTTAATCACCGTTGGATCATTAATCTAACGGTGTTCCAAATTTAGGGCACAATCTTTTCTGTTTGGGAAGATTCAACAGAATTTCATTCTTGTTAATTGATGATTTAATCATATCCGTTGGATATTTAATCCAACGGTGAGGAACATTTATTTCCAGCGCTAGCGCTTATGCGCTCTGCCCATGGTGCGCTGCTTGGAGCGCAGCGCTCTTAGGGCTAGCGCACACGTACTTTGCATGTGGTGCGCTACTTGGAGCGCAGCGCATCTAGCGCTAGCGTCTATGCGCTTTACACGGGGTGCGCTAGTTGTAGCGCAGCGCTCTTTTAAAAGCGCAGTTTTAATTCAAATTTTGAATTCTGAACAGAGCTTTGCTCTAATTGGGGAAACAACGCACTTTGAAACGTAGTAGAGGTGCTAAGAAATACTTTCAATAACATGGCGGAAGTGATAATTTTAAAAATTTAGAGAGCAACTACAAGCAAATATAGGATCATGAATAACAACTACAACATGCAACAAAAGTAGTGGGCTAATTCTATAAGTTTAAAGAGACTAAAACCTTTGTATCATCTTCAAGTGCTCCATATTTGTGTTGGACTCTTTGTACGCTCCACGAAGTCCGGAACAAACTTGCTCGGTGATCTCCTTGTCGAAGATGATCCACCTTGAGATAACCCCATCACAAACTATAACTTTACTTGATCTTATCAAAATGAAGCAACTCACTTATCAAACTTGCTAAGAATGATTAGTGAGGATGTAGATTATTTTTGCTCACTAATTTTTCTTCTCTTTTCTTTTCTTTTCTTTCCTCACTTTTGAAAAACTCGATAGAGAGGGGGGGGGGAATAGAAAGAAAGATGAAGATGATGAGAATAGCTTGCAAAAACTAATGAGACTAAAATATTGGCCATATTTATAATTCTAGGTAAAACAAGAATGAGTCATTATTTCTACACACAACTAAAGAAAATGACTCATTCTTTTTCCTAAAAAAATAAATAAGTAAATTGTTTGATCTCATCTTGTATTCAATGCAATTCTCATACACACAACAATCATATATTAGCTAAACTTGTGTGTGCATCACATACACACAACACTCATGTATAAGCTAACATGGTACTTATATTTATATCAAATATAAATACATTTAAAGAGAAGAAATAATAAAGCGAGCATGATATTAGTTTAATATATATCTATATCATATATAAATATATATCTAACTATTAAATCAACATTTGAATTAATAATCCGGTTATATCATATATATACCGGCTAATATCATTAAACACCTGATTAAAATACGTGTATCATATACACATGTTTAATCGAACTCTCGCAAGTATCCTCATATGTACCCTACAGCGTTTCGCCTGTGCTGGGAAAGCTCTATGTGGGACACTAAAGACTCGACAATACGCTGATAGTAGATTAGGATTATATGCATAGCCCACAAGCAGGTCAGTGGTACTTGTTGCACGTAACGGCTACCCAGGTATTGATCGAAAGAAGGTCAATGAACAAGCTCATTTGACCCCTGCAAAGTCTATCAGTGGCATCACCGTAAAGTCTGGTCTCTTAGATTAAAAGTATTGCATATCGGGTCTAGGGTTTGGAATATATCAGACCCAATAACTTGATAAGTCATGCGACAGAGGACTCATAACCATCCGGAGATACAACTGATAACACTTATCAGTTTATCTCTACTGCGGTGGCCACCGACTTGTGGTTGTAGTCATCTCTGCACAGCGCAACATCAACTCCCTATACCGGGAGTGAAATATCCCCTCGACCGCTCATTGCCTCCATGTGCTTCGGGACTATACCCAACAAAAACCTGTTTGCACGGCTCTTTTGAGTCGTGGTAGGGTAAAAGTCTATGTATAGTGGGAATACACATAAGACACTATGGTGATCTCAGGTCCCAGGGACTACCATGTACTCATGTCACCAGAGAACTACTACCTGACATTGGAATATAACTAACTAGGAGTTCTCGGTGAGTCTGTCCGGTGTAACTCATCCAACGAGCACTTATATACAATTCTCGGTGTCAAACACCAATAACTATGGGCTTAGCTATCATCTTCCAACCGGATCAGGAAACGTACACACTAGCCTAAACTGGAGTACCGATGCCCAGTCTCGATACTCCTACGACTAGGAAAATTTAAGGATGTGCTTATCGACTACACAGGCTCCACTAATATCATCTCCATCATTGTCTTGATATTCAAGTAAAATCCTTAGGGCTTTATCTCTTGTCTAAACGATATGTGATAGTGA
The DNA here is from genome assembly GCA_030015575.1 of Agapanthus africanus. Taxonomy (NCBI): domain Eukaryota; kingdom Viridiplantae; phylum Streptophyta; class Magnoliopsida; order Asparagales; family Amaryllidaceae; genus Agapanthus; species Agapanthus africanus. The sequence continues at coordinate 48,649,732 of CM057351.1, read as the reverse complement.
ATAAAACGCATCTCATGAAAGATAAAGACAAATCAGATAGCATACTATCATCTTGAGTAAGATTGTTCTCTCGTATAAATCCTCCTTCAATAACAGTAATTGCCTTGAGGGCACCTATATCCAACAATCTCCCACTTGCACTTAAGGCCAATTATTGTGGTATCTCATACCTAACTTTTGTAGTAACAGTTTCACAAATTGTATTCGAGAACTATCCTCAATGAGTGGACCCGACACAATGCTTCTTTCTGTTTCTCCCTATATCTCAACTTCACAGAGATCAAATATCTCCCGAACTGAGCGATACCTGGCTTAGTATATGCCTGGACAGACAATGGGATCATGTTCATAAATGAACAGTTATATCCAGTGAATTTTTAGGCGATATCCTTTATTGATTCACAATCAGCATCTAGCGCCAAGGCTAGCTTAGTATCCCACTTGGAACTCTTTCCAATTTACTGATCCTCAAAAGAGGGTGAACTTATAACTCACGAGAGACATTCTGTCATCCTTGTCCTTTTTAGATGCTGGAGTCGGCAATCGCCTCCCGAAGGAGGCTGTCATTGCCATACACCAATAACATCTCATATGTTCTTCATTGCTTCCATTTCTCCTGGATTGGATTATCTGGAGGAACATCCATGACTACCATTATTTAACCGATTTTTAGCATAGGAACATCACTTCCTATCATGAGTATGTCATCCAATACCATATGAGAAATTTGACAATACTCTTTATTACCTTCTTATAAGTACCAGGTTCATCTCTCATTTTGATGAAGTCAAACACTTTAAACGTATTATCAAAATAGATGATCATTCTCCGCTATACCTGCTTTAGTCTATAAATACACTAAAACGACTTACACACCTTACGCTATTCCCACTGACTACGATAACTCTCTGGCAGAGTCATATACATGTACACATATAAATCTCCATTTAGAAAGTCGTAATAGTCATCCATCTGCCAGATATCATAGTCATGAAAAAACAGCAGCATCAAGTTATACTCGTATGGACTTTAGCATAGACACTGAAATAATAGTTTTATCACAATCCAAAATGGATATTTGATGAAAAACTCTTACTACAAGTCTAACTTTATTAGGTTAGTACCTTTCCATTTGCAACGATCTCGGAAGATCTACTTGCTTCTAATGGGTTTTACCCCTTCAGGAGCACCTAACAAAGTCCGCACTTTTTTGCAGTGCATGGAGTCCGACTAGGATAATTTGGCATTCAGCCATCATTTAGAAGTCACCACTTCCTATGTCCTAGTGATAACTAGTAGGGTCATCATCTCATGATGCAAGCCTCCTTGTCACCGTCAACAAGGAAACCGTAGTACCTCTCAGGTGGTTGAGGTTACCTACTAAATCTGCGGAGTAGCTATGGTCTATTAGGATCAATTGAATCTCCAGGTTCTACTAAATTTTCAGTAACCGTTTTTAGTTCTGGAATTACTTTCATTTCTACCAAACTCCCACTAATATCTTTTGTAAGAAATTCCTTTACCAAGGAGGTGGCGAGTCATGAACAAAACACTTTTGATCTTGCAAATGGTAGAAAGTTAAACCTTCATCAATGCCTAGGATAACCCACAAACTGCTATTGCTGAAACGTGCCTTAAGTTTATCCGGATTCTTGTTTTAAGCATAAACTGGACAACTCAACTTCTTAACAATCTTAAGAAGATAACCCATTCTATATCACATATAGAATTTGAGGCACTGATTTAAGTGGAACCAGCATCAATTGATATGCATCTATTTATAGTGCATCTCTTAATCGAAAAAAGACGATTCAACATTAATCATCATGGAGCGCACCCGCGGATGAGCAATTTGAGAGAGAATCAAATTCTCGATTATATTACTACGGAACACCTAGCATAAGTGTTAGGTATATGTATGCCCTAGAGGCCATTATTGTATGATATAGTGGATACTTGGGCATATATATTATATATATATATATATATATATATATATATAGGACTTTCTTGCTTGACATGATAGTACGCTATCTGGTTGCAATTTATCTTAACATGCACGCTTGTTTCATTATACTGTCTCTCTGATACATGTTGATAAAGGCCTTAGAATGTAGACTTGACTACCAGGACTATGATGCAGATCATACTAGTGGGGCTTGGGTAGTCCACAAGCATATCCTTTAACAGTTCCTAGTCGAGGGAATATCGAGGCAGGGCATCGATATTCTGGAGTAGAATAGTGTGTACGTTTCTTGACCCTGTATAGGGCGATGGTTGATCCCACAATCATTGGTGTTTGATATTAAAGATTGTACACAGGTGCTCATTAGAGAATGTGTACACCGAACATGACTCATCGAGAACTCCTAGATAGTACCATACCTATCGTCAGATAGCAGTTCTTTGAAGACTCTTGTACAGGTTAGTTTTTAGACCCGAGATCATCATAGTGACTTATGTGGTTTCCACTGTGCTTTGATTTCCTCCCTACCACGACTCAAAGGAGTAGTGCAAACAGGTGGATTTTTGATACAGTCTCGAGTCACATGGAGGCAGTGAGCGATAGGAGGGGTTTCGTCTCTCCCGGTATTGAGAGTTGATATTGCGCTATTCTCAATTGGCTATAACAGCATGTCCCTGACGAGGGTTGATGAGATTTATTGGTAAGTGTTATCAGTAGTTTCTCGAATGGTTATAGGCCATACATCGGCATGACTTATCAAGTTACTAGGGTCTGACGATACTACCCCCAGACTCGATATGCGACATATCAGACGAAGAGACCGGACTTTACGGTAAGTGTTGCTTATAGGCTCTACGGGAGTTTAGAAAAGTTTTCTGGTTGATCTTCTATTCCTTCAATACCTGAGTAGCCATTATGTTCAGCTAGTACCGCTGACAGCTTGTGGTTATCTGATGTGTTCATTACCTGCTGCTGGCGTATTGATGAGTCTTTAGCGTCACCCACACAGGTTTTCTAGCTCAAGAGAAACGAAGTAGGGCACATATGGTGATATGTGCGGGAGCTTGATTAAATACGAGGATGTGATACCGCATTCTAATCTAACGATATTTGATATCGGTTAAGTTATATATGATATAATCAGATTATTGAATCAAGTGTTGATTCAATGGTTTGTTTATATATTTGATATTGGCCAGTTATATATGATATGACCAGATTATTGAATCAAGTGTTTATTTAATCTCGAATATTGAATATTAGTCGGTTATATGTGATATAACGAGATTATTGAATCATGTGTTGATTCAATAATGTGATATACATATATATGATATTGGTCGGTTATAGATGATATAACCGGATTATTGAATCAAGTGTTGATTTAATAATATGATATATATATATATGATATTGGTCTGTTATATATAATATAACTGGATTATTCAATCAAGTGTTGATTTAATAATTTGATATATATTTATATATTTGATATATATATATATATATATATATATATATATATATATATATATATATAAACTAATATTAGCTTACTAAACATTTTCTTCTCTTTATACATATTAATATATATGTGTGTGATATATATAAATATATGTATATATATACTATATGTATCATGGTTGATGATACATAGAACTAGGACGTATGAGAATCACACATGAGTTAAACATGAGATGATAATGGTTTTATTTATGAATTAAAGAAAATGGGAAATGAGTCATTATTTTAGGATTCTTGTAGAAAACTTGAGAAGCCATGGCTCATCACATTTTTCTTTTGTTTATTCATAGATATTTTCCATTCTCATCTCATGGTTCACTCTCTCATTCCAAGTTCATCCCCCTTCTTCTTCCTCTCTAGAAATTTCTTGAGATGAGAAAAAGAAAAGAAAAGAAGAAAAATAATGTGAGCAAAATTCCTACTTCATCAACCTACACTAATTTAGCCCATTAGTTTAGGTTGTTTGCTTCACTAATACCTTGATGTTAGTTGTATGTATGCCCTAAAGGCCATTATTATATATATGATGTATATTATAGTGGATGCTGGGACATATATAGGGATGACTTTCTTGCTCGACATGATAGTATGCTATCTGGTTACTCTTTATCTTAACATGTACACTTATTGTCTCTCTGTTACATGTTGATAAAGCCTTTAGGATGTGTACTTGACTACTAGGATTATGATGCAGATTATACTAGTGGGGCCAGGGTAGTCCGTAAGTATATCCTTCAATTGTTCCTAGTTGTTGGAGTATCGAGATGGGGCACCGATATTCCAAAATAGACTAGCGTATACGTTTCATGACCTATATGATGGGCGATGGATGATCCCACATCCATTGGTATTTGACATCAAAGATTGTATACGGGTGCTCAGTGGAGACTGGGTACACTGAACAGGACTCACCGAAAACTCCTAGATGGTATTATACCTCACGTCAGATAGCAGTTCTCTGGTGACACTGAAACAGATTAGTTTGTTGACCAGAGATCGTTATAGTGTCTTGTGTGATTTCTACTGTGCTTTGATTTCCACCTTACCACGTTCAATAGAACGTGCAAAATGGGGGTTTTTTGGGTACAGTCCCGAGTCACATGGAGGTAATGAGAGATAGGAGGGGATATCGTCTCTCTCGGTATTGGGGGTTGATGTTGCGCTATGCTCGACTGGCTATAACAGGAAATCCCTAGCCAGGGCTAATTATGAGATTTACTGGTATGTGTTATCAGTAGTTTCTTGACCCGTTATGAGCCTCATATCGGCATGACTTATCAAGCTATTGGGGTTTGACGTTTACCATCCCAGGCCGGATATGCGACATATCAGATGAAGAGACCGGACTGTACGGTAGTGTTACTTATTAGATTCATAGGAGTATGAGAAGGCATGCTTGTTGATCTTCTGATCGCTCAATACCCGGGTGGCCGTTACGTGCAGGTAGTACCGCTGACGGCTTGTAGGTGACTGATATGATCATCACCTACTGCCAGCATATTGACGAGTCTTTAGAGTCCTACATAGAGGTTTCCTGGCTCAGGAGAAACGAAGTAGGAGAACATATGTGATATGTGTGGGACCGAGATTAATATGAGTATGTGATACCATATTTTAATATCGTGACATAAGATATCGGTCGGTTATATGTGATATAGTCGGGTTATCGAATCAAGTGTTGATTCAATAAGTTGATATAAATGATATTAGTCGGTTATATGTGATATAGCCGGATTATTAAATCAAGTGTTGATTTAATAATTTAATATATAATTATATATTTGATATATGAACATACATTAACTAATATTAGCTCACTTAAGCATTTCTTTTTCTCACTTGTGCACATTTTAATATATATGTGATGTATATTATTGTGTCATGCTTGTTTCTACATGCTACATGGGTATATGAGACTCACACCATTCCTAAGATAATGTAGGGTTTTATTCATTTAAAGTAAATCAAAATTAGGTGGAAATTAGTCATGGTTGATGCTTAGTGGAAGCTTGTAGAACCCATTAACTTAGTCTACTAATTTTGTTTTATATTAGATATTTATTAACCCAACAATTATCTTTAGCCATGGTTAAGTCTCTACAAGAGTTAGTATGAGATATTATCTCACCCATTGTTGCTATTCTCACTCATTTGATTCATTCATGACATTCTCCACTCCAACTTCTTCTTCATCTCTAAGAGCTCTCTAGGTTTTTAGGAGGTGAAGAAAATTAGTGAGAAAAATAATTCTAAAGTGAGCAAAAATCCTATTTAATCAATCTACACTAGACTAGCCATTTAGTATAAGTTGTTTGCTTCACTAATTCTCAATTAGTGAAGAGGTAGCTTGAGTTGGAGTCTCCTCGACGTAGATCATCTTCGGCCTCGAAAACTTCAAGCAAGCTTGTTCATTTTGCTTAGCGGAGCCTTACTTGAGTCCGGAAGATCACTACTTGGAGCAAAGGGACTATTACATGGAGCTTTAGAAGTGAAGGACCGGTCTATAAAGGTTGTATTCCCCATTCACTTAGTGTAAAGTTGTTTACATGTTTGATAACCCTAATTCTCTAGTTAAGATCTTGTGTTTCGGGTTCTTAGCACGCTGAAATTTTTGAAAACGGCATGGTTGATGCCTCCCGGAACTCCGTAGTCGTGCTAGGGAAACCTACAATGGTATCAGAGCCAAGCTAGAGCATTAGGCGTTGTCTAGGAGAAGTTAGAAGTTCGAACGAACTCCAAATACTCGAAATACACCCCTCTCTGGAATTTTTTCCAAAATTTGGAATTTTTCATGTTAAAAATATTTTAAAAATCATGCAGGTAATTCTATGGACCCTCTAGAAGAACGATACCCAATCTCGATTACATGACCGCGGAACCGCGGCCAAATAGGCTTATTTGCGGTGGTTCCGCGACCCCATGTATGAGACATGGGTCGGCCCTTCTACAGTTGGTCCGTAGGTATTGTGGCATGTTTTGGGTATTTTTTAACACTGCTCAAGTATTGAGCTCTCTGGGAAATTTTGGGAATTCGTTGATTCGATCAAAATGTTTAACATCGTCTAGCAATATGTGAATGTGATACAATATTTGGAATCCAAAATTATTAGTTTTGTGAAAACTAATTTAAATTTTTTAAATCTAGCAATTTAGTCTCAATTGATTGGTTGCCACGGGATTTTGATGTGGATTAAAAGTCCGTCGCAATTACATAGTGTACGCGGATACTCGCCGGGTAATGTTACTTGATAGCCACGCCCCATAGCCCCGACCAAGTGACTGTAGCAGAACCCCGTTGACAAAAGCATCCGTCCGGATGCTCGCGGTCGTGATGTACCGCCTAAGTGTACTTTATCGACGGCATCGGGGGTGCGGCCGTCTACTAAAGTTTCCGACGAGCATTCAATTAGGATGTCGGGAATCTTGTTGAATTACCCGACTTGTTATTGAAAAGCGTTTTCAATAACGAGACTAAAATGCGGGGTTTATAATTGTTAGACATGAAATTTGGAATATGAGATATTCCGTGTTTATGATGTCTAAGGAATTCATTTGGTTAGGCATGAAATCCGAAGTATGTGATATTTCGGGTTTATGATATCTAAGGTGTTGCGGATTCCAATTGTTGTAGTTTTTCACTTTCTTTTCTGCGACCGTAAGTGTAATATGTGGGGTATCGCCGGTTTCGTTGCTATACGTCAATGACAATTAGGATACGCATATTTACTTACGTTGATAACATGTGATGTTATGTGTTGCTGTGATATGTTATATTGGATCGTCGTGTTTGAATAGCCGGGTTTTTTTATGTGAGATGAGAGTTTTTTATTTTCGTTCATGTAAAAACTTGTATGTAATATTCTTTTATTGGGACACTTCCGGCTTGAGGATGATGTCACCATTGATGTATATTATTTACTTTTCCGCATTAGAATAGACCCAAGGAGGGGAGCACAAGTAACCGAGTTCTAGGGTCCAGTGGGAGACCATCTCGAGAAGTCAGGACCGGGTCTTTTAACTCTAGAATTGGGAGGGTTGCTTGCCCCTCTCGTAGGGGTCTAGGGATGTTGGTTTGGCTATTCATCGTGACCGTGGAATCCGTGTTTTTTTCTGGATTAAATTAAAACACGGAACTCCTAGTATATCCAATATTTCATATGTTGTCTTCTGCAGCTGATATTCTGTGATGTGATCACTTTATATTCTGAGTCGAATGGCTTATTATATATATGATATATAATAAATGTTGCTTATGTTTTACATCCCCGCAATTCCTGCCCCGCTATGCCATTAGTTAAGTAACCTAACGGTGCATAATGGGACACTGTGGCAAATGCGGATAGCATAAGAGTACGTTCTATTTTCGTTTCTTTATCTGTGATGCTTCGGAAGCATAAATGATGGGACTTCATTAATGAGCTTAATGAAAAGAAAGAAACCTAATGATGTTATGGAATCAAATTTTCAAAAAGGGTAGATCTAGTTCTTACTTTGCATAGTGGTATTCCTTATAGAATATCCAACACCATATTCGATAAGGAAAGAGTCGAGATCCCTTCACCGGTAGTGACCTCTTTAGAGAAACTAGCAGATGCTACAATCCACTCGGTTTTGTTTTTGATTGCCTTTTTTAGTTCTCGCTTTGCATAGTGGTATTCCTTGTAGAATATCCAGCACCTCATTCGATGAGGAAAGAGCCGAGATCCCTTCATCGTGAGTGACCTCTTTAGCGAAACTATTAAAAGCCTCAGAAACACTCCTTTCCAAAAATCACTCGATTCTGCAACGATATCAAGTTCATTACGCAAAAAATTTTCTTAAAAACCTGTCATAACCCTCCGTCATTTCAGATAAGGACTATTTAGTATTCGTGCTGCATTTGTTGACCTTGTCAAGGTGTAGTGTACGGTAGCTGATTAGTGCTTATCTGCTAAAGCATGAGATGCAATTGGATTAGGGTAGTCGTGCGGCCTTTTTGACCTTGTAAGGGTCATGTGGGTGGGTTTAATTCAATCATGAACTGTACGGGTTGAACTTGACATGTGATTTATGGTTTATTGACCTTGTCAAGGTCATAAATCGCTTGGGGAAAAATATTATCGGGGATTTCAAGTGTTGAAATTTTCAATGAGATTGCATACCTTCTATGAGATAGTTGGATCCCGATACCCACTGCGAGTAAGTGTTACTCCTGCGAGAGTTTTGCACTTTACAATTAGCTAACCCATTAGGCGTCTAGACAGGTGTCAACGTGGTTATGTCTCTGGGAAAATGAGGTTTACTTTAATTAGGTCCGTGCCAAAGCACGGAGAACCTCCCTCAAAGTACTGACACTGGCCTGCTGAACAGTTAGCGAACTTGTAGGGTGTAATTAATCCCGGCTAGTCTTACCTTTTAGGGTTTGAAGGAATACTTGATAAAAACAGTGAGAGCCATCCTGATTAGATAAAATAATAACCAATCTAATCTTGCAAGAGCGGAGTTTTTTCTTCTCTCTCTCTCTCCCTCCCTCTCTCCTGGTAGCGACCGTAACATGCCTTAATCAAGATAATAATATGGATGTATTGACCGAACCTACTTATTATACTGAGCTAGGGAACATTGGTTTTGCTCTTCGTTATAATTGTTATAAGTCTGAACAGGAAATAGGGGAATACCAGAATTCCCATGCAACCCGATTGAAGAAAGAACATGTTGATGCTGTAGGGTTCCTAGGCACACTCAAGAGGTTCCATAAGGCATCAACCATGCCAAAATCAAAATTTTTCATGTGCCAAGAAACCCTAATTGAGATCGTTAACTAGAGATTAGGCGAAAAGCAAGCAAGCAAACAACTTTGTTAATAAGTGAAAGGGATTACAACCTTTGTAGATCCGGTCCTCCACTTCTAAAGCTCCGTGATGACGTCCCTCTACTGTGATCATCGGAATCCCGGACTCTAGCGATGGTTTCGTCGGAGAAATGATCGGGCGAGGTCGTTGACTTCGATGCCGAAGATGATCTACGTCGAGGCGACTCAAACTCAAGCTCCATTTTCACTTGGTCATTAACCTTGTGAAGAAAACACCCTATACAACATGGCAAGAGGTAGAGGATGAAGAAATAGGAAGTGGGTTCACTTTGGATTTGGATTTCTCACTTGATTTCAACACTTGAAATTTTCTTGCAAACTTTCTTCACTTCATGAAGAAGATCAAGAAGAAAGAAAAGAATGAATAATCAATAAAATAGAAATAAAAATCAAGTGAAGTCTATCATTTAGCAACCATCGGTGAGTTAACTTGTGTAGAGAATAAAATAGGGTTTAGGTTGATGGTTAGGTTAAGGCATAAAACAAAATGGTTTGATTTTTCAAAGATGCTTAAAAGAAACTTCATGAAGCTTCAAGCAAGAAAACAAAAAAAAGCCACCATTTTGGTTTTTGCCAAATTAAATAAACAAATAAATAAATACAACCTTAACCATTAACCTAAACTATGGTTTAAAGCATACACACCCAAGTTTGCATGTATCATCAAACATGATACAAACTAGTGCACAAACATATGTCATATATACAATGTGCACAATCAAGTGAGAAAATCAATCTTAAGTGAACAAATTCTAGTTAATGTAAAGTAATATATCAAATATATAATTATACATTAAATCATTAAATCAACACTTGATTTAATGATCCGGTCACACTGCATATAACCGACTAATATCAAGTGTATCAATGTATCGAATCAACACTTGATTCGGTAACCCGGCTATATCTCATATAACCGTCCAATGATACAGATCGTGAGAATAGAATTCAGTATCACATACTGGCATTATTCTCGGTCCAGAACATATCTCATATGCGCTCCTATTTTGTTTCGCTTGAGCTAGGAAACCTCTGTGTAGGACTCTAAAGACTCGTCAATACGCCGGCAGTAGGTGATGATCATATAAAATACCCACAAGCCGCAAGCGGTCTGCTAAACCTAACGGCCACCCGGGTATTGAGCGATCAGAAGATCAACGAGCAAGCCCGCTCACACTCCTGTGAATCCAACCAGTAACACTTACCGTACAGTCCGGTCTTATCGTCTGATATGTCGCATATCTCGCCTAGGGATGGTAAACGTCAGACCCCAATAGCTCGATAAGTCGTGTTGATATGAGGTCTATAACAGTTTGAGAAACTACTGGTAACACTTTCCAGTAAATCTCAGCAAACCTGGCCAGGGATTTCCGGTTATAGCAAATCGAACACAGCACAACATCAACTCCCTATACTGGGAGAGACGAATCCCCTCCTATCGCTCATTGCCTCCATGTGATTCGGGACTGTACCCAAAAACCACCGTTTTGCACGCCCTCTTGGACGTGGTAAGGTGGAAATCAAAGCACAGTGGGACTCGATGACAATCTCGGGTCGACAGACTACTCTGTACCAGTGTCACCGGAGAACTGCCATCTGACGTAAGGTATAATACCATTTGGGAGTTCTCGGCGAGTCCGTCCAGTGTACCCAGTCTCCACTGAGCACCCGTATATCATCTCTGATGTCAAACACCAATGGATATGGGATCATCCATCACCTATCTGTATGGGTCGAGAAGGTATACGCTAGTCTAGTCTGGTATATCGATGCCCCGTCTCGATACACCCACGACTAGGGACCTTGAAGGATGTACTTATGGACTACCATGTCCCCACTAGTATGATCCGCATCATAGTCCAGGTAGTCAAGTACACATCCTAAGGGCTTTACCAACATGTAACTGAGAGACAATCAGTGTACACGTTAAGGTAAAGAGTAACCAGATAGCATACTATCATGTCGAGCAAGAAAGTCCTTCCTATATATGTCCAAGCATCCACTACAATATACATCCTATGTATAGTAATGGCCTATAGGGCATACATATAACTAACAATCGCCCACTTGCACTAGGGCCATCTGATAGTAGTAGTTGTAGTATCTCATACTCAACCATCCCATAAAAGTCTCTCTCTGGGAAAAGGCCTTTGTGAGTGGATCCGCCGTGTTGTCCTCTGAGTCTACTCTTCTGACCTCGATCCCTTGGAGATCAACCATCTCCATGATCAGGTGACACTGCCTCAGAATATGTCTGGATCACTGATGGGACGGGCGTTCCTAGGCATAAGCCACAACTCCATTGTCTCACAATGGTAGGAACGAAGTTCATATCATGAACTAATATACACCCAGACTTCGTCTTTGGTAGCATCTTAAGTAGCGATGTATCCACCCTTTATCGTCTAGTATGCCACGGTATCTAGCTTGGAACTCTTCCAACATACCGTCCCTTTACTGAGGGTAAAGACAATGCCTGTGACTGACATTCAGTCGCCTTTATCACTTTGGTACCTTTCCAATGATTCTCTCCAGGATCGATTGATTCCTTTTCACTGCAACTAGTGAGTATCCTAACATCCAATTAGATCTATCTCATAGATCCAAAAACCTAGGATTTATTAGGTATCACTTTGATCCTATATGGAGAATCATTGTGATTAGCGGAGATTGACCGAGCGTAGCATAGGAAACTCCTTCCTCATCTAGAGTATGTCATCCACGTACTCTACGAGGATCACTACCATACTCTCTACTTCCTTTTTGTATATACAAGGTTCATATACCATTTTGATGAAGTCAAACTCTTTGACTACCACATCAAAATAGACGTTCCAACTCCGCGATGCCTGCTTTATCACATAAAACATCTTGCACACGTTTCCGCTGCTCCCACTGTCTACGAAGCCCTCTGACTGTGTACTTATAGACTCTCTCTTCTAAAATATCATTTAGAAAAGCAGTCATGGCTCCCACCCGCCAGATATCGTAGTCATGGTATGTAGCCGTGGCAAGTAGGATCTGGATGGACTTAAGCATAGCTACTTAGAAAAGGTTTCATCATAATCCATACCTGGTCAATGATGCAAACCTTTAACAAGTCTAGCTTTGAAAGTCTCAACTTTTCCATGTACACCAAGTAATCTTCTCAAGATATACTTGCTCCTGATGGGGATTTAACCCTTCAGATAAAGCAACCAAAGTCCATACTTTGTTGGTGTATATGGATTCCATCTCAGATCGCTAAGCATCCAGCCATTCTTACAGAGTCCCACTCCTGATGGCCAGCTCGAAACTAGTTGGGTCATCATCTCATGATGAAATCTTTGCTCCCACTGTCATAGAGAAACCAAATTATCTCTCAGGTAAGTGAGGAACCCTACCAGATCGGCGGAGAGGCTGAGGTTCGTCGGGGACTATTGAATCCTTTGGTTCTGTCAAATCATCAGCTGCAGTTTTGTATAGCTGGAACTTCTTCCAGTTCTACAGAACTCACCTTGCCTCGATCTTGTCCGGATTTTGGTTTTGACATAGGCCGGACAGTCCCAAATCTTAACTTACTTAAGAGATAGGCTCTTCCCATACCATATCTTATATTGAGTGGTAAGCACTGATTTGATTCGAACCCAATTCAATAGGTATGCAGCCTCTCAAGTGCATAACCCCCAAAGGAAAAAGGTAACTCAGTAGTACTCATCATAGAGCGCACCATATCTCATAGGGTGCTATTGCTCCTCCCCGATATACCATCGTGCTATGGTGTATTCGAAGGAGTAATGCTGAGAGAGAATCTCATTCTCCTTTAGGATAGTCTAGGAATTCCGTGCTCAAATATTCTCCTCCTTGATCTTATCAAAGGACATAATACTTATACCTGTATTTTGGTTCTCTACTTCTAATTTATATTCTGTGAATATCTCAAAAGCTTCGGGCTTATGTTTCAACAGGTACATATGTCTGAATCTTGATAGATCATCAGAGAATGTAATGAAGTACAAAGAACCGGTCTTAACATGTGTAGACAGGGGACCTTTGTACATCAACATGTATCATCCCAAGAGTTCACTAACTCTTTCTCTGTTTCCAATAAACAGAGCTATGGTCATCTTATCTCTGTGACATGACCGGCAAGTTTCACCAGATGTAAATTCAAACTAATTTAAATATGCATCTAAATGTAACTTCAACCAGTCGGGTCGCATTGATATGACCTAGTCTACAATGCCTCAAGAAGGATTCGTTCATTTCTGAACTCTTCTTCTTGTGTGTGTTCTGTATACTAAGAACTGTGATTTTATTTAGAATGTCAATGCTTTTAGATAACATGCCTGAACCGATCAACTATTGATATAGGAAATCTGCAAAACATTATCCAACAATACAAAATTATATCCTTCTTTACTAATAAAGAGACTGATATGATTTTGTATATCAGGTTCGGTATCTAATAGCATTTGTTCAGAATCAATGTATTTGTAGTACAGGGTGACAGTGACCAACAGACTTGGCTGCAACACTTGCACCGTTTTCTGTCTAATGAAACTTATCATCCGTTCTCAGTTCTCTACCTTTCTGTAGCCCATGTAACAAATTACATATGCGAGATCCTAATCCGGTATCAAATACCAGGACGTAAAGGATATTGAGAAATAGTTCTGTGTAATGAACACACCTGAAGATGATGCATCAACATGCACTTTCTTTGTTTGGGCGGCACGGGAATTCTGGTAATCCCCTATTTCCTGCTCTGTCTTATAACAATTATAAGTTGGAGCGGGACCAACGTTCCCCAGCGCAGTATCACAAGCGGGTTCGGTCAATTTATCCGTATTATTATCTTGATTAAGGCGTGATATGGTCGCTACCTGGAGAGAGAGAGAAGAAAACACTCTGCGTGCGCTCTTGCAAGATCAGATTGGTTATTATTTTATCTAATCAGGATGGCTCCCACTGTTTTTATCAAATCTACCTTCAAACCCTAAAAGGAAAGACTAGCCGGGATTAATTACACGCTACAAGTTCGCCAATCTTTCAGCCAGGCCAGTGTCGGTACTTTGAGGGAGGTCTCCCATGCTTTCGCACGAACCTAATTAAAGTAAACCTCATTTTCCCAGAGGCTTAACCTCGTTAACACCTTTCTAGACACCTACTCGATCGGCTAATTGTAATGTGTAAAACTCTCACAGGAGTAACTCTTACTCGCAGCGGGTATCGGGATCCAACTATCTCATAGAAGGTAAGCAATCTCATTGCAAATTTCAACACTTGAAATTCCCGATAATATTTTGCCCCAAACGATCTATGACCTTGACAAGGTCAACAAACCATAGACCGTAAGTCAAGTTCAACCTGTCATTTCTTGATTGAATTAAACCCACCCGCACGACCCTTGACAAGGTCAACAAGGCCGTACGACTACCCTAACCCAATCTGCATCATATGCATAAGCAGATAAATACTGGTCAGCTACCGCACACTGCGCCTTGACAAAGTCAACAAACGCGGCACGAATACTAAGCAGGACTTATCTGAAATGACGGAGGGCTACGACAGGTTTTTCTGAAAACCTATTGCGTAATGAACTTGATATCATTGTAGAATCAAATGATTTTAAAATGGAGTGTTTTTGAGGCTTTTCTAGTTTTGCTAAAGGGGTCACTCCCGGTGAAGGGATCGCCGGCCCTTTCCTCGTTGAATGAGGTGCAGGATATATCATATATATCACTGTGCAAAGCAAGAACTATAGAAGCAATCAAAAGACAAACCGAGGGTTGTAGCATCTGCCAGTCATTGCTAAAGGGGTCACTCCCGGTGAAGGGATCTCGGCCCTTTCCTCATCGAATAAGGTGCAGGATGTTCTACAAGGAATACCGCGATGCAAAGCAAGAACTGTAGCTACCTGTTTTTGAAAATTCGATTCCACAACATCTTTTTGGTTTCTTTTCTTTCATTAATCATATTAATGAAGTCCCATCATTTAAGTACCTAAACATCACAGATAAATACGACGTACACTTATGCCATCCGCATTTGCCTCGATGTCCCATCGTGCACCGTTAGGTTAGGTAACTAATGGCAGAGCGGGGCAGGGCTAGCGCGGGTGTAAAACATAAGTAACGTCTATATAATATATCATATATACTATATACAATATCTATCTGAACATATCACATGATCACATCACAGATAACGCAGCAGAAAATATCATATGAAACATTGGATATACTAGGACGTCCGTGTTTTATTTTGAGCCTGTATAAAACACGGATTCCACGGTCGTAATGAATAGCCAATCCCACACCCTTAGACCCCTACGAGAGCGGCAAGCAACCCTACCAATTCTAGGGTTAGGAGACCCGGACTCGACTCCTCGAGATGGTCTCCCACTGGACCCTAGAACCTGGTTACTTGTGCTCCCCTCCTTGGGTCTATCCTAATGCGGAAAAGTAAATAATATACAAATGGTGACATCTTCCGCAACCTGGAAGTGCCCCAATAAAATAACATTACATACAAGTTTTTACATGAATGAAAATGAAAAAAAACACTCATCTCACATAAAAAAAACCCCGGCTATTCAAACACGACGATCCAATATAACATATCTAGCAACACATAACATCACATGTCATCAACATAAGTAAATATTTCCATCCCAATTGTCGTTGACATATAGCAACGAAACCGGCGATATCACATATTACACTTACGGTCACAGAAAAGAAAGTGTAAAACTACAACAGTTGGAATCCGCAACATCTTTAGACATCGCATGCCTAATCAAATGAATTCATTAGACATCACATGCCTAATAATTATAAACCCCGCATTTTAGTCTCAAAATCGAAAACTCTTTTCAATATCAAGTCGGGCAATTCAACAAGATTCCCGACATCCTGATCGAATGCTCGTCGCAAACTTTAGTAGGCGGCCGCACCCCCGATACCGTCGACGAAGTGCACCAAGGAGGAATACCGCTACCGCGAGCACCCGAACGGATGCTTTCGGCGACGGGGTTCTCCTACAGTCAGTTGGTCGGGGCTAAGGGGTCTAGCTGTCTATTAAGTTTACCCGGTGAGTATCCGCGTACGCTACGTGATTGCGACGGAATTTTGATCACATCAAAATTCCGTGGCAACCGATCAAGTGAGACTAAACTGCTAGATTTATAACATTCATATCAGTTATCTCATAACTACTTGTGGATTCCAAATATTGTATCACATTCCAGATAAATAGAAAATGTTAAACTTTTCGATCGAACAATCAAACACCCAAGTTTTCCCGAAACAGCTCAAGACATGAAATAAGTTTAAAAACATTCACTTCATGCCACAGTACCAACGGTCCAGCTGTAGAAGGGTCAAGCCAACGCCTCACATGTGGCACGCCGTACTGCCCCAAACCCTAAGGTTCAAAAGGCAGTTCAAGATGGTCACATAATCGAGTTAAGGTTTGTTGTCTTCTAGAGGGTCCATCGCGTTACTTGCACTACTTAGAACTTCTTTTAACTACGGAAAGATCCAACACTTGGAAATTTTCTGACAGGGGAAAAAGTGGGTATTTATATCCGGTCGAACTTTTTAACATATTCTAAAATTACCCGGAAAAACACATAGACAAAATTAAACAGTCCGATCGAATCATCGAGTCCCCAATACACCCTAGATAACTCAACTCTTGAGTGTAATTTAAAAATTCCCAGAAAACACAGGAAATTCAGTTGGACATTACTGTACAGAGCACGTGACAAGAGTCACATTTATGGCCGCGGAACCGCCGCGAAAGCCAGGGTGGCGCCGCGGTTCCGCGGCACATTAGCCGACTTAGGAGCACGTGCTCCACAGTAACTTCTAAAATTACTTGCTGTATTTTTTGGATATTTTTAATTTGGAAAAATCCACAGTTTGTAAAAATGTATAGAGAGGGGTGAAATTTAGGGTTTCGGGGTTCGATCGGGTTTCTAACATCGTCTACACATCGCCTAAAGCTCTAGCTAGGCTCTGATACCACTGTAGGGTTCCTAGGCACACTCAAGAGGTTCCACAAGGCATCAACCATGCCAAAATCAAATTTTTTCATGTGCCAAGAAACCCTAATTGAGATCGTTAACTAGAGATTAGGAGAAAAGCAAGCAAGCAAACAACTTTTCTAATAAGTGAAAGGGATTACAACCTTTATAGATCCGGTCCTCCACTTCTAAAGCTCCGTGATGATGTCCCTCCGCTGCGATCATCGGAATCCCAGACTCTAGCGATGGTTTCGTTGGAGAAATGATCGGGCGAGGTCGTTGACTTCGATGCCGAAGATGATCTACGTCGAGGCGACTCAAACTCAAGCTCCATCTTCACTTGGTCATGAACCTTGTGAAGAAAACACCCTATACAACATGGCAAGTGGTAGAGGATGAAGAAATAGGAAGTGGGTTCACTTTGGATTTGGATTTCTCACTTGATTTCAACACTTGAAATTTTCTAGCAAACTTTCTTCACTTCAAGAAGAAGATCAAGAAGAAAGAAAAGAATAAATAATCAATAAAATAGAAATAAAAATCAAGTGAAGTCTATCATTTAGCAACCATGGGTGAGTTAACTTGTGTAGAGAATAAACTAGGGTTTAGGTTGATGGTTAGGTTAAGGTATAAAACAAAATGGTTTGATTTTTCAAAGATGCTTAAAAGAAACTTTATGAAGCTTCAAGCAAGAAAACAAAAAAGGCCACCATTTTGGTTTTTGCCAAATTAAATAAATAAATAAATAAATAAAACCTTAACCATTAACCTAAACTATGGTTTAAAGCATACACACCCAAGTTTGCATGTATCATCAAACATGATACAAACTTGTGCACAAACATATATCATATATACAATGTGCACAATCAAGTGAGAAAATCAATCTTAAGTGAACAAATACTATTTAATGTAAAGTAATATATCAAATATATAATTATACATTAAATCATTAAATCAACACTTGATTTAATGATCCGGTCACACTGCATATAACCGACTAATATCAAGTGTATCAATGTATCGAATCAACACTTGATTCGGTAACCCAGCTATATCTCATATAACCGTCCAATGATACAGATCGTGAGAATAGAATTCAGTATCACATACTGGTATTATTCTCGGTCCGCACATATCTCATATGCGCTCCTATTTCGTTTCGCTTGAGCCAAGAAAGCTCTGTGTAGGAC
Organism: Agapanthus africanus; assembly: GCA_030015575.1. Lineage (NCBI taxonomy): Eukaryota > Viridiplantae > Streptophyta > Magnoliopsida > Asparagales > Amaryllidaceae > Agapanthus > Agapanthus africanus. The sequence continues at coordinate 48,631,187 of CM057351.1, read as the reverse complement.
TCTAAAGACTCATCAATACGCCGGCAGTAGGTGATGATCATATCAAACACCCACAAGCCGCAAGCGGTCTGCTAAACATAACGGCCACCCGGGTATTGAGCGATCAGAAGATCAACGAGCAAGCCCGCTCACACTTCTGTGAATCCAACCAGTAACACTTACCGTACAGTCCGGTCTGATCGTCTGATATGTCGCATATCTCGCCTAGTGGTGGTAAACGTCAGACCCCAATAGCTCGATAAGTCGTGTCGATATGAGGTCTATAACAGTTCGAGAAACTACTGGTAACACTTACCAGTAAATCTCAGCAACCCTGGCCAAGGATTTCCGGTTATAGCCAATCGAACACGGCGCAACATCAACTCCCTATACCGGGAGAGACGAATCCCCTCCTATCGCTCATTGCCTCCATGTGATTCGGGACTGTACCTAAAAACCACCATTTTGCACGCCCTCTTGGACATGGTAAGCTGGAAATCAAAGCGCGGTGGGAATCACACAAGACTCTATGACGATCTCGGCTCAACAGACTACTCTGTACCAGTGTCACTGGAGAACTGCCATCTGACGTGAGGTATAATACTATCTGGGAGTTCTCGGCGAGTCCGTCCAGTGTACCCAGTCTCCACTGAGCACCCGTATATTTTCTTTGATGTCAAAAACCAATGGATATAGGATCATCCATCGCCCATCTGTATGGGTCGAGAAGGTATACGCTAGTCTACTCTGGTATATCGATGCCCCGTCTTGATACACCTGCGACTAGGGACCTTGAACGATGTAGTTATGGACTACCATGTCCCCACTAGTATGATCCGCATCATAGTCCAGGTAGTCAAGTACACATCCTAAGGGCTTTACCAACATGTAACAGAGAGACAATCAGTGTACACGTTAAGGTAAAGAGTAACCCGATAGCATACTATCCTGTCGAGCAAGAAAGTCCTCCCTATATATGTCCAGCATCCACTACAATATACATCCTATGTATAGTAATGGCCTCTAGGGCATACATATAACTAACAGATGCATCTTCTTCAGGTGTGTTTCATTACCAAGAACTGTTTCTCAGTATACTCTACGTCCTGGGTATTTGATACCGGATCAGGATCCCATATATGTAATCTGTTACATAGGCTTAGAAAGATAAAGAACTGGGATCGGGTGATAGTGCAATTGTTGCAGCCAAATCAGTTGGCAAATATCACTTTGTATTATCAAATACATTGATTCTGAATGAATGTTATTACATATCGAACCTGATATACAACATTACATCAGTTTCATTATCAAGATAAAGAAGGATATAATTTTTTATTGCAGGATAATGTTGTGAACATTGTCCTGAATCAAGAGTTGATTAGATCAGGCACATTATGAAATAGCATATACGTTCTAAATAAAACCACAGTTCTAAGCATACGGAACACACACAAGAGGACAAGTTCAGAAATGAACGAATATTTCTTGTGGCATTGTAGACTAGGTCTGTTGGATATATCGGAACACACACTAGAGGCCATTATTTGATAGTGGATGTATTGGTATGTGTATATATATATTCAGAGGACATTCTTGCTCGACATGATAGTATGCTATCTGGTTTTCCTTTATCTTGACATG